>CM070510.1:30846805-31446805 GCA_036346375.1 Guadua angustifolia | reverse complement strand
ATACAACAATAGGTAAAGTTTTTTTACAAAAGGGTATCTTGTTTCAGCATCAATTAACTATTGGAATAAATATAAAAAAACCCCGCTCTTTACCATTGACTTCTATAGCCTCATAGCCATACGTCATTGTATAGCCAATCGTATAGCATATATTTTAAGGTGCAACAGGTCCAATTGTTGCTCCTTCAACCGATATAAAAGCTTGAATGGTATTCCTTTTTATGGTGCAGCCAATACTAGAGGTTTAGACAAATATTCTTTATTACTCGCAAAAGTCTTTCGTTAAATCGGCTCCCCATACGAATCCTTGATCACCCCTTTTGTTGATCGGTTCCCCATATAAATTTAAGGTAAAACATTATAAATAATTAAACTTACCGATCAACTTCTGTAGATCCTTTTTGCAAGTTGGTGGTTTAGTATCAGCTATGGCTTTGACCCTTTCTTGGTTGATCGTAGTCCATCTTTCATGGAACATAAACCCCAAGAACTATCCAGCCAATATGCCAAAAACACACTTGTATGTATTCATTGTCAAACCATGTGACGCAGTCTTCTTAAACACTGTTTCTAAATCGGCTAAATACTGAAAATCTTCCTTAGATTTCACAACAATATCATCAATGTAGATTTCCACAATATGGCTAATCAACTCATGCAAAATTAAATTCATAGCATATTGATATGTTGCACCAGTATTTTTTAAACCGAATATCATAACTACCCACTCAAACAAACCTAGGGCACAAAGGCACCTAAAGGTTGTCTTAAGGATATCAGCGTCGGCCATAAATATTTTATTATAACCAGTTTTACCATCAAAAAACTAATGATCTTATTTCCATATGCGGCATCGATAAGCATATTGGCTATAGGCATCGGATACTCATCTTTGGGTCACTACAAGAAACAAGGAAAAATTTGTGGGCCAAAAACCCACGAATTTAGGCCAAAACCCACGAATTTAAGGTAAATTAAATGGGCAAACCGTCAATTTAGTTCACGAATTTAATTCGATGAAATTAATCAATTAAATTCGTGGGTTAATGAAAAACCCATTTAATTTCATCATAAATTTGTGGGTTGAATAAAACCCACGAATTTAATCATAAATTGTGGGTTTTAAATGGCCCACAAATTTATCACCCATTATACAAAAAATATATATATATCCCGGTGATGACCACCCATCCAAATTTTGTATTTCATTGATGTCACCGATCATTATTTTGGTAATTTGATACCCAAATTATAGCAGAATTACTAGCCCATTTTCCAAACTCGAAAATCAGAATAACATATATATTTAACCGGATTTAACGTGGAAAAACCCTCCAATGCGAAGGGTAAAAACCACGGCACCGGCCGCAAACTTCACTATTTTCAAGAGTGTTTACAAATCACGGAGAGATCAACTCATGACGGCTTACAAGATGAACATATATAAAGCAATGACCTAGGTCAAGAATAATCATGACGAGCCTCCGCTCCGCCCGGCGAAGTTAGCCTTCTTCTGAATTTGGATCATAATTCAACAAAAACTAAGTCGCGAAATATACAAAATTTCGCATGACCTCTCTAGTAAATAGGACATCCACTCAGCAGACAAAAAAACATTTGCAGTTATAATATATAAGGACAGATTAAACAATGAGAGACCGAGAGTAGCTAGAATAACTAAGCATATATGCAAATTTCTTACATGATGACTTCACTTCGCTTCGCGGCTTTATGAATATCTCGCAAAGTATAATCTATTATATAAATTTTCAACTCATCCCTGTGTTCAGAATCGCAAAACATATAAAGTTCCATGGACACACAAGTATCCAACAAGGCAGTAGCATCTTAAAATGCACATTACTAGGTGCTATGATCACTTCACATCAACTTCAATCCAATGGGAAACCCTCCTTCGAATGAATTCAAAAGCCCGCTTAGCTTGTTCAAGATTGCCCGCCTTGCTATACATGTGGACTAAAGTGATGGATGTGAGGATATCAGTGCAATACCATTGTCTTTCATTTTACCAAGTATCCTTTCCGCATCTTCCACATGGTTTGCTTTAGAGTGAAGATCAATTAACTTAGAGTAATCCCGGATGGTTGCACCAAAGGATTCTTCCGCCAATGAAATTTCAGCAACTCAGAAATTGAAACATAGTGCACATATTAAACTACAAAAAGAGTTTTTGTGTGTGGATGGGTGCAGACTTTCAAAACTGAATGGTAACCGCAAACTATGCAAAGTGACAATCAGACTAAGAGCCTAGGCCGAGTTTGATGTAATCACAGATTTAAATGCATAACTAAAGCAATGCTTTGCACAAAACAAAGACAAATTAACATCACAAGAGGTTGAAGCCGCTATTTCGATCGAATCGAACTAATTATGTACTTATGTACTTATGTACATCGTCCATCACAAATTGAAGTTTCATTTTCATATAAACCTAGTTAGTTTGTACCGGTTACAACAGTTGAAATAGTAACGGGGTGTTTTGGAGGAGGTACACAGCTGTCCACTTACCAACTGCCTAGCAATCATAGTCACATCTTTCTCAATCCATGTCAGTTCTTTCAAGCAATTATCACATGTTTTTGCACAATGTGAAGGATCAAACATCTCTCCAAAGTGGATCAGTTGTAGTAGGCGTCTGCAGTCCACATCATTTTCACAGTAACTAACCTATAGAAAGAGAAAATATGACAAGCTAAGATGCTTTCCGAACTACAACGCAACAAGAAGCATGCATGTAGAATTATATATACCATGCGCAAGAGATTCTCCTTATGTGTTTCAAGTGCTTGTTCATGTGAAGACGAAGAGCCTCCTCGTGGTGCTGATGTGATTTGTTCTACAACTCCTTGTGTAAGCATGTGTTTGACACGAATCTACATAGTTTTGCAAGAAAATTACTTGTTTATGATGAGAGATGAAGATAGTATGAAGCTGACAATATAAGGTACCACTAGACTTACATAGTCAGAATAATTGTAATACAGCACACAAGATGAAAGTTGCCCATCTCTACCAGCACGTCCACACTCCTAAAAGAATGTGTGATCATGAAACAACTTAAATTATGCAATTTCACCTCGCACGCATTGTGAAAATTATGTCATCAGAAATACCTGATGATATCCTTCAATTGATTTGGGCAGGGAATGATGAATAACAAAACGAACATCGGGTTTATTAATACCTGCAATTTGTACCATTAGCATAGTGCACCAATAAATAAATATGTACAGATGTTTGAAAGATCAAGTTACCTATCCCAAATGCAACTGTAGCACATATTATGTTTATCTTATCCATACTCCATTGCCTCTGGCAAATCAAACTATAAAAGTGCAGCCATCGTGAAAAATCTACTACCTCATTTGGCAAATCAAACTAAGTCACCGAAATGTACAAAATTTCGGCATGACCTCTCTAGTAAATAGGACATCCACTCAAAGACAAAAAACATTTGCGGTTATAATATATATATCAATCTCTCAAACCAGAAGGAGACATTCTAGCAGATCCTTAGATAATCAATCACACATCCAACGCTAATTTGTAAACTACACAATGACGTACAACACATTACAACCGCAAAACTTTGGAGCAGCCTTGACTACATAAAAATGAATGTTGTATGCTTTAATCAACAAACCTTGGGTTGCAACAAATGTGAAAAACACTTCTATGTTTCAAGGAATTAGCCACGGCACACGAGTTTGTATCTTTGAGTCATTGCCATCGAAAGCTTTAAAAGAGCCTCATTTTAAGTTGAATGGCTCTCCTTACACCCAGCCTTAGTTCACCATCATCACCTCTGCGAAGGGAAAAAACAATTTGCTGAATAAAGATATAAAACACAAAGTTGTTGAGTTAGCACATTGTTCATATGCTTACCGGAGAAATGGGAAAGTAAATAAGAATCCCCCCAAAAAAAACCTGATCCAATATCTTAACATCAGCTTTTAGAATAAGCTCATCCATTCCAAGCCATCACGTAAAAAGTCGATAATTTTTTAAGGATTTTAGAATAACAGAGATAAACTTATTGCATAAGATAATGAACACAATTGATGTGCGATAAATAATAAACACAAGTGATCTGCAGTAGAAAGTTCCTTTGACAAAAGCAACGAGCTTAGAAAGTTCCTTGCCGGACATCAAATAGCTAGCATGGCTCTCCGTATAATATGTGGGCTGAGTTCTTTCATTGAGTTACTGGCCAAGCAAGAATATATAAGACATGAGAAATTCTAATAGCAACCATAGCCACACCAGAAACATTCTCGTGAACTCAGAGGTGCATCTCCGAAAAAACATCTCAAGCTACGGCCACACGTAAACATCACCTATCAAAAGTAGCTACAACAATGGAGGACCAAAGGCGTGGCGCGCCTTGCCCAGGCCTCGGGGCATCATCCTGCAGGCATATTCACGAAAATAACCATTAATTTACGAGCCATCCTCAGAAGAGCAAAAGCCATAGTTTCTTTCTCTATCCGCAAGAACAATCAAGAAACACTATAGCTTCCACAAATGAATAAACAGCAAGAACCGTAGACCAGATTATAATGCAAAATGTAATGAGAGAACAATACTGAATCATTCAGTCCTTTGAGAATTTACCATCTTTAATGATCTTCCAAAAAATTAAATGCTATTACCAGACAAAGTGAAGGAGATGACTAAAAAATACAAGGGACCAGTTCATCCCAGAGATATCTGTTTTAAGTCAATGGGGTGCAGTCTCAAAGTACTAGATAATGACATGATGATGCACGAATAATGCAGTATGCAGAATGTTGACTGCATAAATGAACATTTACACAAAATATTATACATAGATATGTTAAACTTTATAAAATGTAATGTAACAAAAGTAAAAATGACAAATCAAATTCCTAATGATCGATGATAAGCAATACATCTTAAATGCCTAGGAGCCCCAAGCTAGAGAAGCTCAATAAAAGACACATAACTGTTTCAAATAACAAATATTATGTTCAAATAAAGCGATTAGGGAATAAGAGGTACACATCTTGAAAAACCAAACAGGCGGATAAAGCAAGACACTAACGTTAGTGGGCCATTCAAAAAACACAAGATACTTATTTCTATTTATAGCAAAGGTATAAACATACTCTATTTTTAAACTTATTGTACAGAGGCATATCAAAATAGTATTTGCAATGTCTACATAGGCATATCAAAATAGTATCTGCAATGTCTGTATACTAAGGTTAAAAATAAATTATGTTTATACCTTTGCTATAAATAGAAGTTCATACATAAATGCAATCAGCCACATAACTACAAGATGTCATTTCAGTTTATTAAAACATAAAAATGAATCCAATAGTAATTTTCAGTGAACATAAACAATTAGTGCAATCAGGAACCGATGACAAAACATGGTATTAGTCATCACACATAAGCCTGCAATGCACCAACACATCCATTGCAACACAAGCACAATGAATGCAATGCCTATAAAAACGCAATTTGCAAATATGAAAAAAATGTGAAGGGTGAAAATTGCAGGAAAATATGAAGTAGAGAAAACTAATAAGCAGTTAATGCTGCAATGATCATTTTCAATAGCATTTGTCACTTCAAACAATTCTTGTGGACCAAATAAAACAAACAATTCTTGAGGACCAAATAAAATACAAAAACGACATTGAGTAAAATCAAACAGCACCTGTTGCCTAAACTCCACAATGAACTAATTATCTATGGCAGGCAAAAACTCGGCATAGCATTTTAACAAACTAGATGGGTAAGCAAAATGATACACCATGACTAATAAGACAATTGAAAAGAAAACATGTGAAAAATTTGACATAATGAGGGCACATCACTCAGATGTAGACATAAGCTACCACATGCAATACAAGAGGGAATTGGCAGGTAAAAGTTTGAAGGCAATTAATATCATACCCTGCACCTGAAACGCTACGGAGGCTCATGGTTTCTCCTGTTCTCACGAGAGCGCACCCGAACAATGTGAGCATGGATTGCACACGAAACGCAGTGATGCACCTTCGCGTACAGTTTGGGAAGAATGCAACCTGAAATTTGACCACCAATCATGCTATTTTCATATAGCTGAACGATACAGTAAAGACCAAAGAAAAAAAGGAATCAAGAGTTACCATACCATCATGCACACAAGCTTCCTGCACATCCCTAACTGCAGCCTGCTCAACAATGTTCCTCACTAAGAAACGCTTGATAGCCTTGTCCTATTTGATCAGAAACCAAAATTAACCTCAAGAAGTAAGAACCAGACACTCAAATTCAAAATACTGAAAAGGATGCATAGTAACACCAAACAGTGAAGCCCCATCAAAGAGCTTGCACCCCCCCCCCTTCCTCCTCCTCGCACACACATCAAGCATATCCAGACTCCTGTTTATAAGTAACTTCGGGCATGACACACAAAAGAAACATCATTCCATAAACCATTGTTTGCTAGTTATATTTACACCAGTTCCCATACAACCAAAGATTTTAAAGCTAGGCTAAGAAAAAAAATTTGTGTTGCCCATTGCAATCCAAACCTCGATAATTGGAGCTCAGACTTTCATGACACTTACAGAACTTTACCACTGAACCAAGGCAACATGCATCATCATACACTCAAAAATGATTCATTTCATCAGCAATCACAGCGAACTAGAACAATATCATATCCATCCACGCAATCTAAAACACATGACCCGAGCATACAGAAAATAGTTGCAAATCCTAGGACTTACATTCACCACGACGACTAAATTACGCCAGATAGATTACCACCGTGAACCTAAATTTACCAAAGTGCTAGTACATTAGAAGAACACGTCTTCTTCTCTAGCACACCAATCCATCCATTCCCTATCAGGGCTAATCACGACCCACAACGACTCATCAGAACACGAGCCACGTAGCCACGACGAGCAACCAGCGTGTGTACCTTGGGGCAGCACTTGGCGCAGTTGGAGCAGCGGATGTACTTGACATGGCCGCGGCCGTGCTTGTTGCGCCCGCCGTTCCTGCGCTTGAACGTCTGCACCAACAACACAGGGAGGTGAGACTGAGACAGAAGCGGTGACAGCGACAAGAGAGATGGAGGTAGTGGACAGGGGAGGCACAGCGCTAGGTTTTGGGAGGAGAGGATGACTTGCCATGGCGGGAGGGGGCGGAGGCGGATCTCTAGGGTTTGAGGAGCGCGGGGACGGTGGGGCAGCGGCGGTCTTGGCGGCGGGGGGGCACAAGGCGTCGGCGAGGCGCATGCCCGGCGGTGGGGAGCGGCAGGCGGTGGGAACGCGGCGTGGCGCGAAGGGAAGAGAGAGAGAGAGGAGATGCGCGGGTGTTGGGTGAGAGCCGAGTGAAGAGAGAGAGATTGAGAGGGAGACACGGGCTAGGTTAAACCAGAGCGTAAATTCGTGGGCCAGAAAACCGACGAATTTAATTAAATTCGTGTGCAAGTTTAAAAACCGACGAATTTAAAATATAATTTCGTGAGTTTTTTTTTGGCCCACGAATTTAATTAAATACGTGGGTTTTTTGAAAACCGACGAATTTAAATATATAAATTCGTGGGTTTTTGTTTGGCGCACGAATTTAAAAAAACCCACGAATTTTTCCCTGTTTCTTGTAGTGGGTGTAACTTTATTCAAATATCTGAAATCAACACACACCCTTAACTTACCATTTTTCTTTATTATAGGAACGATATTGGAAACCCACTAAGCGTATCGGTAAGGCTTGATAAATTTAGCTTCTAATAGTCATTCAATTTCTTCTTTTATTTTATCATACATGGTTGGATTAAATCGTCTAGGAGACTATTTAAACAGCCAATAGCCCAATTTTATTAGTTGC
Organism: Guadua angustifolia; assembly: GCA_036346375.1. Taxonomy (NCBI): domain Eukaryota; kingdom Viridiplantae; phylum Streptophyta; class Magnoliopsida; order Poales; family Poaceae; genus Guadua; species Guadua angustifolia. Next base: position 31,438,927 of record CM070510.1, on the reverse strand, counting down.
CAATGTTCAACTAATTGTTGGCATAAACCAGGCATCTCATGATATTTTTAAGCAAAATAATCTTTATAATTCTTTAACAGCTTGACCAACTTTCCTTTGTATTCCATTGATAATTTTAAACTGACAAAAGTTGATCTTTTTCTATCACCATCGACTATATCAACTTCATCTAATAAATCCGTCAAAATGAAACCTTGGACCAACTTCTCAACTTCTTCAAAGTCTTCTATAGCCTCATAGCTATACATCATTTTTCGATAGCTTCACATTTTATCCTATAAGGTTTTTACTACTGATTTGTACTATTTTCGTGTAGTATCCCACCTATTCGATCAAATGTACTTAGCCTTACATTAATCAGGATAAGACCAGTCTTATTTATGCAGATAAAATCATAGTCATCCAGAGTTTTACCCGATATGCATTCAGTTTCATCACGTTGCCAATTTGCCTCTGAACTAGCTAGAGCTACTCAGCCGATGTGTTAGCTTGCACCACCTTTACTTCATCTCCATTCCATTCAACGAGCATTTGGTGTATGATTGATAGAATACAACAATTGGAATGATCCAATCTCAACCCAACAGTACACTGTAATTCCCTTTAGCATGGACCATAAGAAAGTCAGTTTGCAATGTTTTGCTACACACCGTGAGCTCTGTCATCATAATCCCCTTAGCCTCAATAGGGTCTTTAGTGAAGTCATTTAAAACCATATTAGTTTTAATGAGATCTTCATCGGACTTACCTAGTTTTTTGCATGTTGTATAGAGCATTAGGTTAAAAGTTGCTTCTCCATCCACCAACATCCTTAATATCGGCTTACCATTAATATGACCTTTCAAATATAATGGCTTTAGATGCCAATGATCATCTTGAGGTTTTCTGAAGACCACATCTTGTGCTTGCAAGCACAGTTGAGCAAAAACTTCTTTGGACAACGCAGTGTTCGTCTTAAATTTAGCCAGCAAGGTGAATACCATATTGATGTCTGTTGAAAGTGGAGAATCATTTTGAATCATAGGGGAATCTAAATTGTATGCTGAATCAAATTGTTCTTCAACTGACTCCTTCCTTCTCCACTCCTTTTAACCGGTATTGATTAGACAAAATTCATTAAAGGTTTTGTCCCTTTTCTTTTCCTGTTCAGCCTCCCTCATCTCTTGGGTCCTTAGTCATTGAAGCCTTCTTCGCTGAGATCAGCTCAAACCTAAAGGACACCATCAAGGCTTTGGCTCGATTGGTTTGCGTATTTTACTAGCCAGATCAAGACTTAACAACAAATTGGACCCAACTTGATCTAGTTGCCTTTGTTCTTGGATCGGCTTAGAAATCCTCTCTTGGGCTAATCTTGCATTGGTCCCTTCATCTTGATTGTCCTGAATTGGTTTAGATATCCTATCTTTGGCCGATCATCGTTGCTTGTCACCTGGATATTTGTAATATCCCAAAATTTGAGTTTTGAAATGTTTGAATTTGAAAATGAACCATTTGCAATCTCCTAGATTAAACAAAGCTTAATTAGAATTTTCTATAAATCAAAAGTTTAATTTGAGTCAATTATACATCAAACAAAAGATTTTTGCATTTTTGAGATTTTTTCTTGTTGCCTAGCCTGTTTCCCTGCTTGATCCATCTTCCCAGCCCGTCTCGCCCTAGCCTGCTCCGTAGCTCAGCCCAACCGGGTGGACCGTCGGATCCATGCCACATGTGTAGTTTGGATTGTACACGAGCCCATCGCCACAAACCCAAGCATTGCCCGTGTCCAAAATGCATCCACTGCTACCTTGGCATCCGGGCCCCGAGGATCCCCGTGTGAGCTTCCCCGTCATGCACCACCTCTTTTGCCCAATCTTTGTAACCTGGGATGCCGTTGTCTTCACGTACAAGCTTGCCAAAGTAGCGCCACCACCCGAAGCCCTTCTTTGCCATCGTTTGGCCTCTTCGGTGCATCTTCACCAATGCCGCCGATGTCGTATGCCTCTTTCGGTTCCTCGCATCAAGCTCTTCCAAATTCCCCTATTAGTGGTCTCGATATGGTCAAGATCCACTGATTTCCACGCCTTCTTCCTCGTGTCTGGTGAGATAGCACCACCGCTTGCCGTCATCCCGCTTCGCCAAACCCGAGTTGCCCGATTGTCAACATGTGCTCTTGAATCTACCACTTCGCTGCCAACCATGGCCTGGTTTCCACACTGTCCGATCTAGCCATGTTGCGAGATGAGCGACACGCGGCAGCCCTCGTCAGTGCCATGTCAGCCACTGCATCAGCCCTATCACTCGTGTGCCACCCTGTCAGTAGTGATGTCAATGTTGACGTCAACCCTAGCGCTGTTTTGGTGAACCCAATCCACCATAGGCTAGCGTAAAACCGTGGACTCGGTCCACGGTTCGAGGGTCCCACATGTCAGCCAAATGTGAATTTTCAAATTTATTTTAATTTAGGTAAATTAATTGTTGACATCAGCATGATGTCATTAATTATTTTTCAAAAGAAAAATAAATCAAAAATTTTTGTTTTTCTCTTTTTCAACTTTTTTCTATGAATTTAATGTTTCGGATGCCTGTTCTCTCTCACACGAACTCCGATTGAGGTGGTTCAAGTTTCTATTTTTTTTCTAAAATCAAGCTCAACCATCTAGAGCTATTTATTTTCAGTTTTGGCCTTATTTGAGTCTTTGTTTGGTATTTATTTGTATTCATCGCTTTCTTTTCAAGTAGACATGAATATCGAGAGAGCGAACGAAGAATTTCAAGATCAAGACTCAGCAATAGATCAGCAAGGCAAGTCGTAAACTTTGATCATATTGAACCTGTGTTTGCAAAAGTACTTTGTTTTATACAATTGCATACTATTTGTGTATCAATGATTAATTGTAGGGAATAACTATATACCTAGTCAACATTATACCACCTTGATTATTAGAATGCTATGTATCCATTGTAAACCCTAGGTTGGGACATTACTAGTTGGATATGATCATATTACCAACAATGGGTTATTGTAGTTATGCTTAGCCCTGCTTAGTGTATGTTGGGATCCATATCACTTGTGAATTAATGTTAATCTTGACTTAATGAGATATTAAATCATGGTTGTTAGCCACAGTTGTAAAATTTATTGTACCATAGTAGGGTGTGCCATTGATCTTGGTTGAACAAAATATTTTTCCTCTAGCAAGTGATTGTGCAGTAAAAGGGGTGCTTTTAGCACATTGGGATGTGGATGTCTTGCCTAAGATAACTTAAGAACTTAATCTTGTGTGCCATTGAACTGGGCCTAACCGTACAACCATATGTCTGGTATGGGACAAACCTAGTTCATTAATTTGCAATGTCTAGTTTTGAGTACTGCCAATTAGTGGTGTGGGTTCTGAGATGGATGGGTAGATTCACATGACTTAAGAGGGGGTCTTAGGGGCGAAACCTTAGTGAGCAATATCAAGTTTAGACAACGCATTGTAAAGACTTTTTCGTGACCTCTCTACCGACACACCAAAGGAGGTATGCTAATAGTTTGGCAACAAGAGATGATCATGTATTATGGGTAAAATAGTATAACCTCTATAGAGTGTAAAACTATTCAAATAGTCATATCTGTGGTCATAGACATTCTCGAGAATTTCACACAAGGTATAGAATGTTTCATAAAATATGGGAATATGGAATTGTTAGAATGTGAATGGGGAGTTAACTGTTATTTTGTTATCTAAAGTTATACTATTGAATTTAGTGATTTGATAATGGTTTTGGAATAGTGTAGGGTGATGACTCGCCATTCTATTCATGTTTTCGACCATTGATCTACTAGTTATTTATTATCTTTTTTATCAAGATGCTTTCAATCTATGTACTGTATTTCAATTCAAGTTATTCCTTTCTACAAATGAACCATATGGCTATCCTTTGTCAATCCTTGCATTAATACATTGCATCATTTTTTTACGGCTTGCTGAGTACTTTTTGTACTCATAGATTTTTGTATTTGTTGATTAGTTGCTGAAGGAGAACCAAGAAATACTGAGTTCTATGAGGAGGAATATTATGAAGACTATATGGAATAGGAAGACGTTTCCCTAGAAGATTGCCTGTGGCATGCCAGATGGTCCAAGTTATTTCTTTTCTGCTGTAACAGTTTATTTGTTTCTTAAGACCATGAGGCATAATTGTATAAACTTTGACCATAAAGTCATTTGCTTTATTTAATAATAATTTGCTTCTTTCTTAGTTAGTTCTATAAACCCTTGTGCTGCATTGCAGATGGTTGATAGGAGCGAGTCGCAGTACGCTAGAGGATGCCAATGCTAGTGCTAGTGCCAATACACCACCACAAGCATTGATAGATCAGAGCATGGGACATTTTCTAGCAGCTTAGACTTAGCTTATGAATACAATGATGCTGAATATGAACAATATGATGAATCAGGAGAACCAGACTGCAATTGCTCTAGCTAACCTATTGAACCAGCAGAATCAAGCTGCCACTGCACCTCCTCAAGCTCGTCCACAGTCCAAGCTAGTCAAATTCATGAGGACTTGCCCGCCAACATTCTCCAACTCCTCAAAACCATTGGACGCAGATGATTGGATTCACTCCATTGAGAAGAAGCTAGTAATTGGTCAGTGTATAGATTGTGAGAAGGTTCTCTACGCCACTCATCAGTTAGAGGGCATCGCTGTTGAATAGTGGGTGAACTACAGTGCCGCCCATGATGACCCCAGACCGTCACATGGGTAAAGTTTTTCACTACTTTCTGGCACTTCCATATCCAAGTTGGAAAAGTGGAGATGAAGAAGAATGAGTTCCGAGAGCTCAAGCAAGAAGGGATGATAGTGAGTGAATGTCTCAACAAGTTCACTCAACTTGCTCGCTATGCTTCAGAGGATGTAACCACAGATGATACTTGCCAAAAGAAGTTCAAGCGTGGGCTCAATCCATGTTTAAAGGTGCAAGTCATTGGCAATGACTATACAGATTTTTAGCATCTTATGGACAAAGTCATGCTCATTGAGGAATCACGTCGAGAGTTGGAGGAATCCCGCAAGGGGAAGATGACGCAACGTGGAGCCCATCAGAATCATCTATAGAGAGCTAGAACTAATACACAACAGCCTACTTGTTTCACCCCTCTAAATGCATTTAGGACCCCTGCACGGGTACCTTGCCCAACTCCTTTAGGCAATCGCAACTTCAACACCAACATTAATCCACTTTAAAGGACCAACAACCCAACTGCAGGAGTCACGTGTTTCGATTGTCATGAACTTGGTCACTATGCCAACAGTTGTCCAAGGAAGCAAACTGTGACACCAGTCTATTTCAATTTGGGAGCTACACCAGTCAAGACCCCTGTACTAGGAGTAGGACGTGGAGCACACCAAACTCCTAATCAAGCTACCAAGACTCCACCACTTGTTGGAAAAGGAATTATAAACCAGTCACCACTTAGGATGCCCAGTCTGCACCAGATATCATACTAGGTAAGCTCCTAGTCAACTCAGCATTTGTCATGGTTTTGTTTGATTCTGGTGCTACGTATTGGTTTGTGAAAGACCATGTGGAGGTCTATATCTGTGAGTGATGAGTAATTGATTGTTTTGGGCTTGATTTGCTTGAAGATTGAGTTAAGTTTGAATTACATGTGCGTAGGACCAAAATTTTTGGTCCGACGTAGAAGGCTTGCAAGGGATGTGAAATTGTACATGTGCGTAGGACCAAATTTTTTGGTCCGCCGTAGAAGGCTTGCAAGGGATGTGAAATTGTACATGTGTGTAGGACCAAAATATTTGGTCCGCCGCAGATGGTGTACACTCGGTTAGATTGTAATTTGGTCCGTTGTGAAAGGAATACACTCGGTCAGGGTTTTGATTGAGTAGATTTTGGCGCCGATCAAATGGAAATTGTTCCGATGATCCTTGGAGTGGTACTACTGGCTTGGGGGCGGTAGCACTGGACCAACTAAGCATGATTAACTTTATCTAATGATTTTGGGATGATTATTGAATATCTATGTGGGCATTTCTTGGAGAAAGGTTTTTCTTATCTTTGATGGTTGCAGGACGACGTGCTTGGTCATGGAGAGGCGGAGGATGACCGGAACTAGGCGAGGAGCGTCGAAGGTCCTGACGGTCGGGAGATCGCCGGAGGCGAAGTTCGGGCAAGCCAAGAAGGCAAGGAAAAGAGGAGATACTAGCTAGATACTGCAAGGATCAATGAGGGCCGTTGGATCATGGTCTAGTTGATAGGCTTAGTGGGTCTAGTAGTATTGCTTTGAAAACCGTGGAAGAAAACCCTGTAGTGGTGTGGGTTTAGGGTTTTCCCTTGCATGGCTATGTGAGTAGGCTCATCCTAGCCCTTAGATGAGCATCTAGGGTTGAGGCTACATCTAAGGGTGGTAGATGGCCCAAGAGTTGTATAAATAGGGGTAGAGGGGCAGCCTCTCCCTTCTGAAGGTTTTAGAGATTTCTAGTGCTCTGTTGAGCTTTGCCCACTTGAGTTTGTGTGGCTTTGTAATCTCCCTTCCAGAAATACAAGTTTCCACTCAAAAATTTCAATTCTTGCTATTTACTTTATGCATTTACTTTCGTGCAAGTTACATTACGCAATTTACATTACGCATTTGAATTTGCCTCCCCTACTTCTACTTGCTTATGATTCTTGTGCAATCTATGTGTTCTTGGATGTTCTTTGCATTCTTGAGTGGATAACTTGTGTTTTTAAGTTTGTGTGAGCTTTCTTCGATCTTCTGCTTGCTGTGACTTGTGGGAAGGTATCCAAGATCAGTTTGATCATCAAGATCCCAGCAAGCATTGAATCGATCACTTCAGGTTTCTTCTCAAACTTGGTGTGTTCTTCCTTCCCGAGTAAATAGGTCGGAACTTTGACAACAATCCCTATGATTGGTTGGTGAAACAAGTTCCTGACATTCCCAGGATCACATATACCAAGTTTCGTGAAGTTTTGTCTAGCCGATCAAAAGTTCCATCGTTTTTGTTTTAGGCCGGGCTGACTGTTCTTGAAGAGTTCTTGACCCCAATGCTTCTGTTCATTCCAGAGCGTCTCTCAGACTGGTCAAGCTCTTTCTTTCTTGTGTTTTCTTTTGGGTGTTTCCTTTGTAAGCTTGTTTGAAGTACTTTGAGTAGGAAAATTGTATTGCGACCATTCACCCCCCTCTGTTCACCATCTTGTTCCTTCAATTGGTATCAAACACGGTTTTGCTCTTCCATAGATCTTGACCGATCTTAAGAGTCATGGCGACAGACAAGTATTCCACCAAGCCTCCCATCTTTTATGGTGTTGATTTTCCTTTCTGGAAGTCGAGGATGGAGTCATACATCACTGCCCAGGGCTTCCTGATTTGGCAGAAGGTGAAGCTCCCTTATGACGTTCTTGCCGATGAACACGTCACGACCGAAAATATGACTGATGTGGAGGAAAATGCTAAGGTAAGGAACATCCTCATATAGGGCTTTAGCCGCAGTGAGTATGACAGGATCTCTCACCTGCGATCTACTCATGAGATTTGGGTGACCCTCGATGCTTACCATGAGGGTACTACTCAAATCAAAACCATGAGGTAGGATCAATACAAGCGTGAGTACAACAAGTTTCAACAACACGCTGGTCAGAGTCTAGATGAGTGTTTCAATCAATTTACTAAAATTTTGAGCAATCTCTGGACAGTTGGTTGCACATACCCTGACTCGAATAATGCTCGTCACTTCTTAACCACACTCGATCTTCGTGTTTGGGAAATGAAAGTGACCACCATCAAGGATACTACCGACTTGTCGACCTTGACTCTTGACAGACTCTATTCCCGACTCAAGACTCATGAGATCAATGTCGTCTCTCACAAGACGAAATCACAGTTGATGGTCTTGGTCACCGATCCCATTGGTCCTTCTTTTGATTCTTCTACTGGTTTTTCCCTCTCTGCACTTTGCAAGTTAAGCGATGACCAATTGGACAAGTTTCTAGAAACTGAGCTTGCTCTGTTAGCTCGCAAGTTTTCTCACACCTACAAGAGAGTGAGAGAGAGGAAGAGAGGTGGTGTAATCACCTTTTTCGAATGTGGTGGCCCCAACCACATTTGAGCAAACTATCCCAAACTGGAGAAGGGCAAGAACAACACCGGCGATTCCGGCAAGAATGACTACATCGACAAGAACCACAACAAGAAGCCTCCAGTCCACGAGCTGGCACACGACAAGAAGTACCGCATTTTGCCAAGAACAAGAAGCTCTTCCACCACGTCCTCGCCACTCTCGACGACATCAACCTCTCCGACACAGAGACATGGAGCGATGAAGGCGAGGATGATCCGCAAGAGAAGAAGAGCGGCGATGACTTCTCCGGTATGTGCTTCATGGCAGACGCCAACAGCATCAGCGACTCTGAGCTCTACAGCGACTCGGACGAGGTACCTTCCTATGATCAGCTCAATGATGTTTTTTGCAAATTAGGAAAATTTCATGCTAGAGCTAGAGTTAGGGTTATGGAGCTTGAGAAGGAAGTAGATACCTTGACTCGGGAGTTAGCCTCTCTTAGATCTTCTCCCTCCCGAGTCACTGATGACTGCTCTTTGTGTGATGCATTGCTTGTGAAGCTTGAGAACCAAAGGACATTACATGATAGTGTGCAAATTAAACTTGAAAGTCTTAGGTCGAAGAATACTAGCACTTGCTCTGTTGATGTCTCTTCTCTAGATGCTAGTTTTCTTCATATTCATACCACTGCTTCATGTGATAATTGCCCTAAGTTACTTGCTAAAATAGATGCCATGAGCGTTCACCTTAGGAAGCTTTCATCTAGAAACAATGAATTCGAAATGCATGCTTCTAAGGACCTTGTCAGCTCATGTGAGGGCTGTAGGCAACTAAAACTTGACAATGAAGCTTTAATTGCCAAGTGTGCTAAACTTGATAAGGACTTACTAGATAAGTCACTTAAAAGTTGTCTGCATTGTTCTGTGATTGAGGGGGACTTGGATAAAATCCAAGTCGAACATAGGAAGAAATTAGAAGACCAAGCCCACAGGATTAGAGAAGCATCGTGCGTTTCTTGTGAGGCCCTCAAGATTGAGGCAGCCATGCTGAGGAAAAAAAACGCACATGCTGGTGTTTCTTCCTCTCTTTCTCGGTCTTCTTCTTCCTCTCACCCATGTTCTTCTTGTACCTCTCTTTTTCTGGAGTGTGAGTATCTCATGAGCACTCTCAAGAAATTTGTAGGAGGCAAGAAAAAGCTAAACCTCATTCTAGACCAATCCAAAATTAGCAAATTTAATCAAGGTCTAAGATTCGACTACTTGGAGCACGCTAGGACTCATCCTCCTACCATTGTGCATGGATCCAAGAGTGGAGAGATTGTGGTAGCTCTAGGGTGAGTACCACTATGTTTAGGTGTATTAGGGTTGTCCATAGGATTTCTGAGCAGAAGTGTGCTTCTCCTGTCATTTCTGCCTATTGCAAGGCGAAGTATACATGCACCTTCTATAAGAAGGATGGTCACCTAGTAGATTTCTGCTTCAGGCACGCCAAGATCTTGAGGCGTGAGCGTGGTGCTGCTCTTAAGGGTATTCAGGGTCATCCCGAAACTTTGAGTGCTCCTAAGGCACACACTGCTACTAGATAGGTTAGAGAGTCGCCTGTTTTTGGGCAGCGTCCAGAACTGGGTTTTCGTGCTGGTTAGTCGAATTTTAGTCCTGGAGTTGCTCTTGGTCAGTCCTTCTGCTGTCCTCTTGATATTCCTTGTTTTTGTCATCGAGGTAGATATTAGCGGCGTGAGGTGTTTGGAGGTAGGAGGTTTAGGCAGCCTCATTGGGATGGTCTGGCTTTTGCACCATAGCGAGCCAAACCAGTGATAGTCCCTACACCTACTACTAGAGTTACTTCTCCTGATCTTGTGAAAGTTGGGTGTCAGAGAGACACTAGAGTCCAGTCTTCTGCTTCTGTGGTTGGTACTTTGAGGAGTTGTGTGATTCAGTATTGGGTTCCCAAGTCTTCACTTTATGCCAGTACTGAGTCTTCTCTTTTGACTTGATCAGGTTCGCCAGACTAGGAAGGAGATGTTTGGATTATTGACTCCGGTTTTTCTCCCCATATGGCCGGAGACTTCCGTTGGTCCTCTTCCCTAGTCTGAGCCCCTGGTGATGAGTTGATCACTTTTAGGGATGCTTCTTCAGATAGAGTCATTGCCAAAGGTACTGTTTGCATTAATGAGAATTTTATTCTTAAGGATGGTGCCTTAGTAAGCTGCATTATAATTTGATTTTAGTTGCTCAACTTATCGATGACTCCTTCGAGGTAAACTTCAAGAGTAAAGCGTGTAGAATCTTTGATTCAACAGGAGGGTTAGTTTGCGGGATTTCCAGATTTGGGAGAGTCTTTCATACTGATTTCTCTACTACTTCTGGAGACTCTCTTCACTGTTTGATTGCTTCTGAGTCCCATGATTTTTCCTTCTGGCATAGGAGACTTGGTCACATTGGTTTTGATCATTTGACCAGAGTTTGCAGCCACGATCTCATTCGTGGTTTGCCTTAACTCAAAATGGTCAAAGACTTAGTTTGCTCTCCCTGTCGACATGGCAAGATGGTTACTGCTTCTCATCCTCTAGTTACCGCAGTGATGACTGATGCACCAGGACAGCTTTTACATATAGACACTATTGGTCCAACTAGAGTGCAGTCAGCAGGGGGGAAGTGGTATATCCTTGTCATTGTCGATGATTTTTCAAGGTATTATTGGGTGTTTTTCATGGCCTCAAAGGATGAGACTTTTTCTCAATATAGGGTTTGGTTAGTAGATTATCTTCTGAGCTCCCAGGTGCATTACGAGCTATACGCAGTGACAATGGCACGGAGTTCAAAAATTCTTACTTTGAGAGTTTCTATATAGAGTCTGGGTTAGAGCATCAGTTCTTCTCTCCATACGCCCTTCAGCAAAATGGAGTAGTGGAAAGGAAGAACAAGACCCTGGTTGAGATGACCAGGATGATGCTAGATGAGTATAGTACTCCTAGGCAGTTTTAGGCTGAGACTATAGCTACTGCTTGTCATGTTTCCAATCGCGTTTTCTTGAGAGCACATTTGCATCGCACTTCTTATGAGTTGAGATATGGGCGAAAGCCCAGTGTTTCTCATTTTCACGTTTTTGGTTGCAAGTGCTTTATTTTGAAGTCTGGTAACCTAGATAAGTTGAGTCTCATTCTTTTGATGGCATTTTTCTGGGTTATTCGACTTCTTCTCAAAGCTATAGGGTCTAGAATTGTGATGCGAATAAGATCGTAGAGACCTGTGACGTAACCATTGATGAGGCTAACACAGGGGCTAGACCCGATATTTCAGACTCTTCTTATCCCTTCGAGACCATCTTTGTAGGGGATGAGGATGATAGGCAGACCGGATCATCCTGATTTGTAGTTCTATTGTAGCTCACGGTGAAAGTTCTATGCATAGAGGATGATCTGGTATGTTATCCTAACCACTGCCGGATCGTCCTGTCCGTTGAATCGGCTCCCCTGCTGAGGCATTCCTAGCCCGAGAACGTACGGACACGTAGTGCTGAGTTGATTTTAGTGGTGTTAGCTCTTGTCGGATCATCATGTAAGGATGAGCTATCTGAATGTTACGCCACTCGTAGTTGTTCCTTTCGGTGTAATCAATCGATCCATGTGAAATGTAGCGTCCCCCGCGAACGATGTGAACATTTAGGACCGCGCGGGTGATTAATTACTTCAACACTAAATCTGTACCGAACGGTATGGCCATTTTACATTGTGCTCTTTCGCTTGTGGAGTTCGGGCACGCAAGATAACTTCGAAGGCTTTTTGTCGGTCCGATGGTCCGGTATACATATATTTACACAGACCGAATCATCCTGATTTGTAGTTCCATTATAGCCCACAGCGAAAGTTCTACCCATAGAGAATTATCCGGTGTGTTATCCTAACCACTGCCGGATCGTCCTGTGAGTTGAATCGGCTCCCCTGCTAAGGAGAGCACCTAGCTAGACAACATGTGTAGAGCTTTGGTCTCCTACCAATCACTTCTTCACAGTGATTGCTATGATAATAGAGAATAAAGTCATGCTATGGGTTTTAGGGTCCGAGGGTGGACCTTGTTAGTGTGGCGAGACAACTCTCGAGACCCCCAAGCCCATGACCCATAGCTTGCTCCTACGACATCACCGCTAGCCCATCAGTCCAATGGTGACGAGAGTAGACCATTTCGATATCATGACCTCCACGAGCCTGCCGGCGACTCTGTTGCAGAACGTGAGGCTGATCCAGCTCCAGCTCCGATCTTTAGGCATTCCCAGCCTGAGAACGTATGGACACGTAGTGCTGAGTTGATTTTAGTGGTGTTAGCTCTTGTAGGATCTTCATGTAAGGACGAGTTATATGAATGTTGCGCCACTCGTAGTTGTTCCTTTCGGTATAATCGATCGATCCATGTGAAATGTAGCATCCCCCACGAACGATGTGAACATTTAGGTCCGTGCAGGTGATTAATTACTTCAACACTAAATCTGTACCGAACGGTATAGCCATTTTACGTTGTGCTCCTTCGCTTGTGGAGTTCGGGCACGCAAGATAACTTCGAAGGCTTTTTGTCGGTCCGATGGTTTGGTATACATATATTTACACAGACCGGATCATCCTGATTTGTAGTTCCATTGTAGCCCACGATGAAAGTTCTACCCATAGAGGATGATCCGGTGTGTTATCCTAACCATTGCTGGATCGTCCTGTGAGTTGAATCGGCTCTCCTGCTAAGGAGAGCACCTAGCTAGACAACATGTGTAGAGCTTTGGTCTCCCGGCCAATCACTTACTGTTGTGATTGCTATGATCACAGAGAATAAGGTTGCTATGAGTTTTTAGGGTCCGAGGGTGGACCCTGTTAGTACGGCAGAGACAACTCCTGGAGACCCCAAAGCCCATGATCCATAGCCTGCTCCTACGACATTACCACTAGCCCATCTGTCCATGGTGACGAGAGTAGACCATTTCGATATCATGACCTCCTGTAACATCCTGGAAATTTTAAAACAATAAAATATAATGTTTAAATTTGAATATGAATGTTTTTGGAATTTTCTTGATGGTCTTGGTTTTATTTGGATTTTCTTGGATTTTTGTGTTGCAAGATAAATTAAACAAATGAGAATTGAAGAAGAAAAAAGAAAATGCAGCGAAGTAAAAAGCAAAAATTAGAAAATTGCCATTAGAACCTTGGTCATGCAAGTAAACTCTGTTAGCCAACAATTGGAATTTCATGCATAGAGAAATGAAGAGATAAATAAAAGGAGACAACTTTTAATCAAAATAATGCATTGTCAGAATTTATACAATATTTATAAAACTTATCTGGAGCTGTAAAAATTATTATGAAAGCCTAAATGCCATTTATATCTTTGGAAAAAATATCATAAATTAATAGTATGATTTAAGACTTTTTACAATTTAAAAATAGAAACTTTGAAAATCTGGAAATTACAATGTCAAAATTTCTATTAAATAATGGAGTAATATTTTGACCTGAAAATTTTACAGAATCATTCTTAGCTCAAATCCATTTAAAAAACAAAATTTTAAAAATAATAGACTTCAATTGCTATCAAAGAAATATCAAAACCAGAAATAATAATTTAGAGCAGTCACTATTTTAGAAATATTATTAATATTTTGGTAACTCATTTTAATCCCAAAATTTTACTAGCCATAAAACCCTCTTCAAAGACCCTGGTAAAAATTTTTTCATAAATTTCTACCGTGGTTTGACAGCTCAATTAATTCCATTACTGGAGTCAACCGAACCGGGATTCATTTCTTGCCACCTCATCTCACTGACCAGTGGGCCCGGCTTCATGAAGACTCCGTTCTTTGGCACGCAACGGGAATCAGCGCAGTCCCTGCCAGTGGACCCTGGCCCCACTCATCAGTTTCGTCTCCTTTTGTTCGCCCGACCAAGAAACTGAAGCCTCCCGACTTCGCTGCGGTCAGCCGAGGTCACTCCATTAAATCGTCTCGCCGTGTAGTCTCATCATCAGTGTCCGCATCACTCTACCTTAGCCACGTCTGCCTTTGACTCTCCCGCACCATGCCCTGCCTTGTCCAAGCACCAGAAGACCGCGCCATCTCATCTCCAAGAATAGAGCCGAGCCGCATTCTTTTCCTCCGTTCAAACCCTGTGCAAGCATTGCCTGTTCTGGGCGAGATCATACTGGGGAAGGTAGCTTCTCTCGGCTATTTAAGCATAGACCTCGCTACCTCTGGAGTCCTTTTGCCATCCAAGCAAGCGCTGCCTTCTGCCCCCATTACCGAGACTAGCCGGATGACGAACTCATCAGCCACTAATTCATCTGGTGAGCTCCGCAAGCAAATCCAGTCGCAGGGATCCTTCTCTCATCCTCGTGATCTCTCTGCCTTGTCTACATCCGAGCTACCTCTGTCCCCTCCATTTCCGCTGAACCACAAAGAAGAGGGGAGAAGTCGATTCAAGCCATCCGGTGAGAAGTATTCCAATTCCTTGAGCATATAATGCCCTAATGTTTGGTGATCACTTCTCAAGCCTCAATTTTAGCTCCTCTTGGACGCAACGCCGCCACACTGTTCGTCGTTCTTCTCCAAAACCGGCGCTCGGTGGCGGGCCTCCTCGGAGCTTCCCCCTTCAGGTAAGCCTCGAAAATGGGATCCTTGTGACTGTAGATACTAGAATTGCTCCCCATTCGAGCTTCCTCACCATAGTTCTTCCTCCTGGCCGGTCCGCCATTAGCGCCTCCGCTCGAGCTCGGCGTCGTCTCTCTCTGCTGCATCTCCGACTGAATGGCTTCTACCTCTGGATGCGCCTCGCCGTGATTGACCTCCTAGTACCCTCTCCGATGCCGGTGGATCGCCGGAAAGTCTTCGCCGCCACGCCCTTGAAGCTCCCTGATTTTTGTCTCTGCGCAATGGGATCAAGAATTCGGAAGCCTCTAGTAGGAGAAGCTCAGAGCAAAAGGCGCCTTCCTCTCGAGAAAACGTATTTCTCTTTTTCCAGCAATTTCCAACCTGACTGATAATTGAAACTTGAATATCTTTTGAAATTTTGGTTCAATTTCAGTGGAACAAATTTCTATAATCATATAAAATTAGTAACATTCTGAATATAAAAAAATATTTAATTTTTGAGCTACAGATGAATTTTAGGAATTAAAATCTTCTAATGACCCTATTATGGCTTTAAATAAAAGCTATACACCATGAACCACAAAATGATAGAATATATTCTTATATGTGAATCTGACCCTGAGATGTTCAAATGTGCAAAAATATTCAAATTGTGAACCATGTTTAAATTACTTGCTTTATGATCATTAATAAACCCTAAATATGGCCACCAATAGAAATGTGATATAAAATAATTAAATAATTTGTATGAAGTTCCTGGAAATAGTAAGGACCCATGTATGTAAAAATATTTAAAATAGAACTTAGTTTGCAATCTTTTAGTAAAAGGAAATGCAACTTGCAACAACAAATAAATATGAAATCTATCGCGATTGGTAACAAAATAATGCAAAACCAACTTTAAAACATTCCTAGGATTTTACCATGCTAATGCCTAAAAAATGAATAAAGGATCATGTATAGTGTAGTCACAAACTTAAAATGAATCTTGACCGATTTAGCGTTTGCATTGTGATCATTTGTACTATTTCATCAGTTAATAAAATAACTCGTCTAAATGTTAAAATCAGTAAAACCAGCTTAGAATCACTATACAAAGCTCATACTACCATATTTTATAGAAAGAATCTTATTTCATCAAGGTTTGCATATTAATATTATTAGCTCAAAACCCTTAAGTGTTAACCTTGCGTTTCACTTTCTCGCCGATTCCATATAACGTAAACTTTATAATGCTACATAAGCTTTTTCAACGATGAATATAATATCTTGACCAAATCCCAAAACTTAGGAAATTAGCTTAGTAGTGTTATCCAATGTATAGACTACCCTATTATGAAAAGATAATCTCATTTCACCATGATTTGCTTATTAATCTTGATAGCTTAATAACCCTAAGTGTTCATATTCCTGAAATCCATAATATAAGCAAGCGAACTTTAGTTGCAAATAAGAAATCAATAATTATAAAGTTTGTATCACCAGAACCTTCTCAAATATCATGCAAATAAGGCCAGTAGCCTAAATCAATAGATTTAACTTGCGTAAAACTAATTATGAACAAAATCAATCAAAGAATAAGTGCTATTCATTCATAGTCTAATGTGATTATTTAGGCCTTTTCATCAGCTCGCGAAGCAGCTCGTCTAAATCCAAATTTTGTGAAGAATAGCTTAGAAATGATCTTTAGGATATAATCTGCAACAATCTAAGAAAATATTCTTATTTCATCTTGCTTTGAATCTAAATCCTAATAGAGCAAAACCCGTAAGTAATAAGGTTGCGAGAAGCGTATATTATGAATAGTAAAGTTTAAGAAACTTGTAACTGATATCTACCTCTATTAATCCAAACAATTTTTGCATCTTGAATTCATAAAATAAAATTAATAAATTCATAAAGAGCAATCCCTATTTCTCATAAAGAATTTTATTTGTCTTGCTATCTATTTTCTTTTTGCCCTTATTGAAGTTTATTATTTGCTATATTTCCGTCGATCGACGTGTAGAACCCGACGTCTCTAACTCCATTGTCGCCATTGTCAGCCGCAATCCTCGACTTCATCGTAAACGACAAATAAGCAAGGCAAGCACCCCTTTGATCATATTGATCCCAGTATTTAATTTTTCTTTTGTTTTACTAAACCAATTTCATGCATGCGTTTATTTTCTGTAAATTTGCTATTTTGTGGTACTGGTAGTTATACCTGTTGTCTCATGAACCTTTTTGATAATTATGGAAGTGAACCTTGATAACCCTAAATTAAGGATAGACACTACTTAATGTCATCATGGGTATATGCGTACATATTATTCATGCTTAGCCATGCTTTAGAATCATCAAGGTAAATGATCAGATCAAAATTGTTTCCTGAAAATGATTGGAAATGGCACTGTTGGTTGCGGATATTTTGATTAAAAACCCAAAATAAAACTATGGTTTGACGCGGGTGATTATTGGCAATAGCCGGTTGTGCAAAGGGAATTGCATGTAGTATAGGGGAGATTATCGCCCGTGTCGGATTAAGGACCGAACATCGTGTTTTATGATCCAAGAAAACCCGTACAAATCACAAGTGTTGGGATGGGGCAGCCTAAAACCGATTAAGTTACCTGGTTTAACTTTGCATTTATGGAAGGCGGGAGCTAGCACAGGCATTCTTTTCTAGGTTTGCTTGTAGGGGTTTCTACTTACCAATGCAACGGTGTACGCCATGCTATGGGAGAGTTCCATCATTTCTATGCTCTGAGTTCTCTTACCATAGTATGGGTTAACGTCCCGGGCTGGTGTGAAGTTAACCCATGTAATGTAAAGGTTTTCGTCATGAACATTCTGGCCACACGCTAAAAGTGTGTGAAGCATGCGGCAAAAAGAAAAGGTCATAACTTGTGGGTAAAGTTGTACACCTCTGCAGAGTATAAATCTAATCGATTAGCCATACTCGCGGTCATGGGAGTCTTGGTGAACTGATGCGAGTTAGAAGTTTTTTATTTTCAAAAGGGCTTGGTTCCACTTGTTTAGCAACTGTGCTTATGTCAAAGGGCCGACATTGATAGATTTTAGGATTTGGATTATTCGTCGCTCACGTCATGGAGGACTGTGAGTGTTACTTATGCTTTACTTATTTGTTATCAATTAAACTTGCTCTTACAAATTTCGTTTGCAAATAACTTGATTTACCAATTCAATTTCGCTTTATGCAAATTAACTGTAGTAGCCTCCTTTGACTTGGCCTGCATTTATGCATTAGCAAATACCACCTTAAGTCTTGCGGAGTACGAAAGTACTCACCCTTGCTTAATTTGTTGTTTTAGGTGGATAAGTCAACGAAGCTTTGAAGTTTTAATTTGTCGCAGGTTGCGGGATCTTTATTGAAGCGATCTTTTCTAGGGATTTATGCCTGGTCAGTTGCCTACGGGTTGGATGGGTACACTACAAGGCCTTGCTTCTTTTGCTACTATATTCCCTGAGTTGTAAGATTCTGTATTTGTTAGTTTCCGCTTAATTAATATAATGTATGGTTGTGATTCCAATTGTTGTAAATGTGCGTACTAGCTACTGCTCCAAGGACTAGTACTGCAAGCACATTAGATTTCCATTTTCGCATTTATGTGAAAATGGGGATCGCTACACCTCCACGAGCCTGCCGGCGACTCTGTTGCAGAGCGCGAGGCTGATCCAGCTCTGGCTCTGATCTTTAGGCACTCCCAGCCCAAGAACGTATGGACATGTAGTGCTGAGTTGATTTTAGTGGTGTTAGCTCTTGTAGGATCTTCATGTAAGGACGAGTTATCTGAATGTTGCGCCACTCATTGTTGTTCCTTTTAGTGTAATCGATCAATCCATGTGAAATGTAGCATCCCCCGCGAATGATGTGAACATTTAGGACCGTGCGGGTGATTAATTACTTCAACACTAAATCTGTATCGAACGGTATGGCCATTTTACATTGCGCTCTTTCGCTTGTGGAGTTTGGGCACGCAAGATAACTTTGAAGGCTTTTTGTCGGTCCGATGGTCCGGTATACATATATTTACACAGACTAGATCATCCTGATTTGTAGTTCCATTGTAGCCCACGGCAAAAGTTCTATCCATAGAGGATGATCCGATGTGTTATCCTAACTACTGTCGGATCGTCCTGTGAGTTGAATCGACTCCCCTGCTGAGGAGAGCACCTAGCTAGACAACATGTGTAGAGCTTTGGTCTCCCAGCCAATCACTTACTACTGTGATTGCTATGATCACAGAGAATAAGGCTGCTATGGGTTTTTAGGGTCCGAGGGTGGACCCTCCAAGCCCATGACCCATATCCTGCTCCTACGACATCACCGCTAGCCCATCAGTCTGATGGTGACGAGAGTAGACCATTTCGATATCATGACCTCCACGAGCCTACCAGCGACTCTGTTGCAGAGCGTGAGGCTGATCCAGCTCCGGCTCCGATCTTTTGGCATTCCTAGCCCGAGAACGTACGGACACGTAGTGCTGAGTTGATTTTAGTGGAGTTAGCTCTTATAGAATCTTCATGTAAGGACGAGTAATCTGAATGTTGCGCCACTCGTAGTTGTTCCTTTCGTGTAATCAATCGATCCATGAGAAATGTAGCGTGTCCCACAAACGATGTGAACATTTAGGACCGTGCGGGTGATTAATTACTTCAACACTAAATTTGTACCGAACGGTATGGCCATTTTATGTTGCGCTCTTTCACTTGTGGAGTTCGAGCACACAAGATAACTTCTAAGGCTTTTTGTCGGTCCGATGGTCCGATATACATATATTTACACAGACCGGATCATCCTGATTTGTAGTTCCATTATAGCCCACGGTGAAAGTTCTACCCTCAGAGGATGATCCGGTGTGTTATTCTAACAGTGAGACGGATCGTTCAGTCCGTGTAATCGGTTCTCCTTCGAGGTGACGTTTCGCATCCCGATGGTTATATTAACCATGTTTCCACCGGCGGTTCATAAATTCTCCCGTTCTCTCTCTCCCCACAACCAACCATGTCGTGATCCTTGTCCTCATCCTCCACGGAATCTCGGTGGAGACTGAGCCCGCCATTAAGAGGGCTCGACTCCAGTCGCCGTCGTTCCCTTCGTCTGCGTCCGTCAACTGGGACCCCCAGTTACTGGGAGCACCTGAGGAGGAGGAACTCCCGCTACCCCGGGTGGAGGAGGCCATCCGTAGAGGCAACGGCAACGGCGGCGGAGGCGGCAACAGTAGCGGCGGCGGTAGTAGCAGTGGCGGTAGCAACAGTACTAGCAGCGGCAGCAGCGACGAGGAGGAGGAGAAGCCGGGTGACGAGGAGGAGGAGGAGGGATCGATGTGGGTGGGGAGCGATGACGACGGCGTTAGCGACGAGGATGCCGGCGACTACGACCCCGTCCTCTACCGCTGGGACACCTCCTCCTCCGGCTCCTCCTCCGCCAACATCTTGTTCTTGTCGGACGAAGACGACGATGACGATTTTTGGATGTAGATAGAGTAGTTTAGCTAGGTATCTAGTTGGCGCATAATTTCAATGTACTACTTGCGCCCCTTTTAGATGTACTGAATAGTGATTGAACATTTACATTTTGTGTGTTAGAATCAGTAATCTATCTGTTTTGAAAATGTTAATGTTATCTGCATTGCATTGTTCCCATGGACCGGATCAGTAATGCTTTTCGCATTGTGTGTTAGAATCAGTAATGCTTTTTGTGTGTTAGAATCAGTAATGTTATCTGCATTGCATTGTGTGTTAGAATCAGTAATCTGAATCAGTAATGGTTTTTGCTGGGACAATGGTCTAGTGTACACATATTTACAAGCACCGGATCATCCTTTGTTAGTAGTTTTGTTGCGGATGACGATCTGTGCAATCCGAGGGTATCGGGTAAGCAAGATAACTTCAAAGGCTTTTTGTCGAACCGATTATCCGGTGTATAAAAATTTACATAGACTGGATAATCGTTGGGAGATGCTCGCCTGGTCTCTACTGACACCGCCTGAAGAAATCATTGGGACCGCCTATGGAAATCCCTAACTCCTAAAATCAATAGGCGGGAGATCGAGTGCTCCCCCTGTCCAAAGCGGCAAAGCCAATGGAAGTTGGAGTAAAGGTGCATTAGTAAGCTTATCTTTCAAAAGGTTGAAGGCATTCTCCCGTGCTTGCCCCCAATGGAACACAACTCCCTTCTTCGTCATCTCGTTCAATGGGGCTGCAATGGTGCTGAAATCCTTCACAAAGCGGCGGTAAAATCCGGCAAGTCCATGGAAGCTCCGCACTTGTGAAATCGTCATGGGCGTTGGCCAACTCTTAATCGCGTGCACCTTGGCTTCATCCACCTCAATTCCCTGCGGAGTCACAACATAGCCAAGAAACGATACTCGTTCGGTGCAAAAAGTGCACTTCTCAAGGTTACCAAATAAACGTGCAGCACGCAAAGCATCAAAAACAGCACGTAGATGATCAAGATGTTCATGTAATGACTTGCTGTAAATCAATATATCATCAAAATAAACCACCACAAATTTCCCAATGAAAGCTCATAAAACCTCGTTCATTAAGCGCATAAAAGTGCTAGGTGCATTAGTTAAACCAAAAGGCATGACTAACCACTCATACAATCCAAACTTGGTTTTAAAGGTTATTTTCCATTCATCTCCCAATTTCATTCTTATTTGGTGGTATCCACTACGCAAGTCAACCTTAGAAACAATTATAGAACCACTTAACTTATCAAGCATGTCGTCTAACCTAGGAATAGGATGATGGTACCTTATTGTGATATTGTTATGGCTCTACAATCTACGCACATGCGCCAACAGCCATCTTTCTTAGGAACCAAAATAACAGGGACATCACAAGGACTAAGGCTCTCATGTACATACCCGCGGTCCAAAAGATCTTGGACTTCGCTGAATCTCCTTAGTCTCCTCGGGGTTGGTCCTATAAGCAGCTCGGTTTGGCAAACTCGCCAGGTATTAAATCAATTTGGTGCTCAATCCCTCGTATGGGTGGGAGTCCTGGAGGTATCTCGGCAGGAAAAACATCCGCATACTCCTGCAAAAGGTTAGTGACAGCAGGAGGCAAAGTACTGGGCATATCATCCAATGAAAACAAAGCTTCTTTGCATATCAAAGCATAGCATGGTGCATCATTCTCATTAATTTCAGCAAGATCAGATTTTGTAGTAAGCATAACACCATCCTTCAATTTAATTCCCTCAAACCTAGAACTAGGTTCTTTCTTGTCTTTCTTAGGTGGGAAAATATTTTTAGCCACTTGCTGATTTTCATATTCTAGCGCACTCTCCTTTCTCTCATTTTCAGCTCTCTCTTTGTCACATTGCACAATTTCAGCAGGAGTCATAGGAAGCAAAGTGATTTTCTTCCCCTTGTGCATAAGAATGTATTTGTTACTTCTACCAATGTGAATTGCATCAGTATCAAATTCCCATGGACGGCCTAACAAAAGGGAACATGCTTGCATAGGCACTACATCAAAATCAGCAAAATCATGGTATGTTCCAATGGAAAATTGCACTCTCGCAGTTTGTGTTACCTTCACCTTATCGCTGTTATTGAACCATTGAATATGGTAGGGATGAGGGTGTGCACGTGTGGGCAAGCAAAGCTTCTCCACTAGATCTGAACTCACCAAGTTATTGCAGCTCCCACCATCAATTATGACACGAACATGACAGTCCTTGACGATGAGGTACATCTGAAACAAATTATGGCGTTGTAGCTTGTCCGCTTGCTCCATTTGAGCGCTCAACACTCGTTGCACAATGATTGTCCTATAATTCTCGGTGGCAGCGGTCCCTAAAATCTCCTCCTCATCGTCGTCCGTCTCATGGTCATCCTCATTATCTACAAGGTTAGCTGCAAGAGCATTTTCATCCTCAACATCACTAGCACTAATGTACCCACCTTCTTCATTTGTAATGTACGCCGATGACTTGGGCAATCCTTCATGACATGGCCCATCCCCTTGCATTGGTGGCACACAATTCCCGTTGTACGACCCGTGGAAGCAACCGATGAAGAACTCTTTGTTGGTGCCTGCACATGGTTAGATTTACTCACCTCGGGTGCATGTGACGGTGATGGTGCTGCTGAACGCGCCCTACTCGTGGAGGGGGCAGCAGGCCGAGTGGTGGAAGGTAGGGTTGTTTGGGCTTGTCCCGGCGTCGATCTTGGCGCCGATACACCACCAAAGTTACTCTGTGTCCTTTGTTGTCTTCCCTGCAATTCTTTTTCTGCCAACATAGCAAGTTGGAACAATCTATTGATGTTATTATATTCTTTGTAATCAATTATGTCCTGGATTTCACGTCGTAACCCCCCATAAAAATGAGCCATCTTATCTTCCTCATCCTCAAATACCTCACAACGCAACATGCTTATTTGTAGCTCTTGATAGTACTCCTCTATAGATCTATTACCTTGATTCAAGCGTTGCAATTTCTTACGTAAATCACGTTTGTATGAAGGAGGAACAAATCTACTACGCATAGCTCGCTTTAATCTATCCCATGTATCAGGTTGTAAGCTAGAATTTACTACTTCATTCCACCAAATGATAGCAAAATCTTTGAACTCACTAGTAGCTTGTCTGACTCTATGTACTTCAGGAACTAAATGGGAGTTAAATTTTTGCTCAACAGTTATTTCCCAATTTAAACAAGCTTCAGCATCATATGCACCGGAAAAAGATGGTATGGTGTTGTCGCACATTGCGATGGTTAAGATTATTACCTCCAATACCTTGACGGTTGTGATTCAGGCGTTGTTGTTGTCGTCGCACATCCTGTGCAGTGGCGCGAGCGACAAAGGCATCGTGGTCCTCTCCATCCACATCTTCTCCCACGACAGATTTTCTTGATCTTCCACTCTGCGAGCTCCATTGGGAGGCGGTTGTCTCTCAAAATTTTCCAACCTGGTAAGAAGATTGGCGATGCTTCGCTCTATCCTCTGCAATCTTTGGTCATTATCTTGACTGATTCTTGCGACGTTTGCATTGATGTCATTCAGCGCGTTGTTAAGCTCGTGTCTTGTAACACACTCATCGTCTTCCACACCTGCCATTGTTAGTCAAAAGAAAAAAAACAAAGACAACACAGTAGTATTATCCCTGTCAACTACTAGGTGGTGGAAGGTGGATTCACTCACTCTCAAGCGTCTTACCACGCTCTTACAAGTGTTCTTACCAATGCAGCAGGTGGTACAACCGGCGGTTGGTTCGTGATACCGTGGTTGGAGCGTAAGTGAGGCGATTGCAAAGTAGAACCTGAACTGATATGAAGTATATGGAGCTCGGAAGGCAATATCAAGTAGCAAAGGAATAAGCAATATCGAAAACAGAATAGCAAAGCTGAATAGATGTCCAAAGTACCTGTCACAATTGCTGGCCTAACCGTGTTCCTAGAACTAGTTCAACCAAGCTAGGGATATACTGAAGTACAAAGGACTCAAAGGATGCAAGCAATTCTGATTTTCTTCTTCTCTTTCCTTCTTCTCTTTCTCTTCTCTCTATTTTTTTGCCGGTTTGGCTCTTTCTCTCCTCTTTTTTTTAATTTTTTTTCACACTTTTTTTTCTAACACAAATATATACCTCTTAACTCAGAGGAGAAACAAAAATCTCACAATTTGGAGCAACAGACGACAGTAAACAGATGCTCGAAAGAATTGACAAAACAGGACAGCAAACTTCCGGGCACCGAAACTCGGTCTTCAAATCTTTTTTGAGGGTCTAAAAATGCACAGGTCTAAAGAGTGCGCGTCGTCGTCCCTTCAAAAAAAAAGTAGACCCAAATCGGAGTTTGTATGTAAAAGTTATGGTTGTTTTATTGAACACTGCGCAGATTGGGTCTATCTCGGCCTTCACTTCTTTCTTTCGGTTCTAGTTAGGGTTAAGCTATTGATAGGACTACGTCAAGAGAATAAAGGCTAGCGGTGCAGGACAATTGACACAAGGCGGCTCGTGACCTATCTAGGGCTTGCGGTGCAGGATATAGAACACAAGGCGGCTCGCAAGGGCAGCGGAAAGGTGTAAACTAGTGACTAAGTTCACGACTTCAACCAGCAACAATACGATGACTATGGACACAAATTCAACAAAGCGAAACTAAAAACAAAAATTGCAATGGCACAAAGGGTCATAGGACAGTGGAACGATGATGAACAAATTTTTTAGGGCTAAATTTCTGGACTCTAGGACGATGGCAAAACAAAGTGGGGATACAGCAAATACCTATCGGGAAACCGAGGCTCTGATACCACTTGATGCGCACGGTGGCCCGATCTTCCGATAGATGGAGGTAAGTCAATTGGTGGAGACTCGACGTTGACGATCTGGCTTCCGATCAGAACCGATCCGAACCCTGCAATCGCTACACCACGGCTCCGTTGGTTATCAACCACGCGCAAACACGGTTGACCTCGCCAAGAAGGCTTATCCTTGCATGCGAATCGAGAACACAAGCAAGAACGTAGAAGAAGCAATCTGAAAAAATTGCGAATTATATTAAGCACACGAGTTGGGGTTCCACAAACCGATGATCGGCGAAAACTGACAGAGTGTCTAGTTGAAATCTAAGCAAAACCCGCCTCAAACCCTAGTGGCGGCTACTGAATATAAGGTCTAAGGGATGTCCTAGAGACCCTAGACATGTCCGTGATGGACTCTAACACGATACATGGGCCAATGGCCCAAATTGGTGACGCAGCACCCTGGGACGACAGATTATGTCTACCAAATTGCAATGTGAATTCCTGTCGACTCCGAAGTCCAAATGACCTGAAACTGGTACCATTGGAAAGGTTATATCTCCTTAGCTTTCCAGGCATATGTGGATCATCAAAATCGGAGCCCGTTTGTGGCCTAGGCGACAATTTTAGTGAATACTGCTCCTGGTGGCCAAGGTAGTCGACTCCGAGATGAATTGGCCTCCAACTTGACTTGGACGCCCTCCATGCCTCCCTCCTGGCCCTTGCTGGTTTCCAAGGCCTTCATGATCCTCTCCAAAGTTCCTAAGTACAATATAATCAATAATATCATTAGGTAGCATACCATCCTCACAAGTATATGCACGGACACTTAGGAACGAGCTCACCTGTTGATTCAATTGCCGTGCTCGTGCTCTTGTCATGGGTCCTTGCATCACAACTGGAGGAGTCTCGGGCGTATGCATAGGAGTGATGTCCTCATCATGCATGATCACGAAAAGAGTTTCATTAAGTTCTAAAATCACCAATCATATACTTTTTGTACATCATCCAGGTTAACTTTATCTTTTTCGACAAATAACGCTGAAGTTAACTTTATCTAAAAGTACATCAATACATAGCTTGAGTGTTCACTTATCAAAGGAAAAACCACTAACATCGGCTAACGTAGGATTTAGTGAAAATTATATGGATTCTGGCAATTTATGAATGATCTATATAACAAGCCTTTACTATAAAGAGAAACTGTTCAGCTTTAAGAATGCCTCTCACCTCCCATGGCACTTGGCACTCAACTTCTATACATTTTCAGCATGCAAAGTCGGAACAGCTAATATTTGCCAAAATGTCATGTTTCCCAGTATTTAACATATAAAGTGGCGCATTGACCATTGTCTTGTGTGTAGAATGCAATATAACGATGCTAAAAAGATGGAAAAACGTGTTGGGTTCCTTGACCCTGCACGGATTAGCCAGCCGAACTTAAGAGCTGTACTCAATGACAAGGAGTTGAAGGATAAGGGGATGACGGAAACGGTGTGGGGAACCGTCCCCGGGACTCCACTGATTCACCCAAAGGCACGGTACACCTCAAGTGAATCAAGGGAACCTCGGGCATTCCGCGATTATACCCATGTTGGTCCCAGGAAAGTTCGCCAACACGCGTATTCTCATCCAACAGTTGACATCACAACACATACATAATTATCGAAGCATAAATATCATTACATTCCAAAAGTAGGACTGCTGTCCATAACGACATATTTAGAGTTATTACATCAAGTAGCAGCGAAATTATAAGATAAACGATAAAAGGGCCAGATGGCATGCCCCCAAACCCTCGTGCAACCAATCGGGCAAGAACGGCGACTAAACGTTAGCATTGTCGAAATCTGCCCTAAAAGTCCCAGGCAATGGCCTCATCCTCACCGCAGCAAGTGGACAATCCGATTGAGTACAAAGAGTGTACTCAAGACAATAATATATATTGCATGTTGATTTCTAGCTACATGTGGTTGCTACATCAAAGGAAGGCAAATTGGCAATTTCAACATAAAGCAATATTTGGGATAAATCGTAAGCATTTTTAGATTGATAAGAATTTGCATTTAATAAACATTTGCAAAATCTAATACATAATATAACATCATCATATTCACATTGGTATCATGCCATCAAGCATTCTCCGAACCATGAGTTCCATCGCTCATGTTCGACTACACACACAAGTACTCCAATACTTGTGTCTCTTTTCCCACTCCCATCCCATTCTTACCAAGTCCTTAATACTCGCCTAGTGACTGACAATTCAAGAGATCGTCCTTAACCATGGACGCGGCTATTCGAATAGTTTAAACTCTGCAGAGGTACAACTTTACCCACACGACACGTCACACTCGTGAGCCAAGCTATTAACACATTTCCTTAGATGTGTCGGCCGAGGTGAACGTGACAAACCATTTTCCAGTATGCATGGTAGTGTATCTAAACCATCCGGGTGACTGTGACCCTCGATCCCGCGTGCCCAGTGCTCGGTGTGTGTGGATCAAGGAGTACACCCGTTGTTGGACATCCCCAACTCAACAAAGTTCGAGGGACTCCGAGGACATTCCTTGGCGCTCCACTAAGCCCAAGGAATTCCGGCGGACATTCCTTGACACTCCACTAAGCTCAAGGAATTCCGAGTGCACATGGTTTACATACCCTAGTCATACACAAGTACTTGGTTACACCGGTCCCATAAACGGCGTGTGGTTCGCATTTATAGTTACTCAAAAGACGTCACCAGATTTAATCCTTAGGGTTCTTAACCAATATCTCTACTCATTAAACAACAATTGAAAACAACATCATCATCATAATTCTCAATCATTGCGACCGATGGATTAAGTCCATCTATCGCGGTTTCTAACGTTGTTCTAAGCATGGCTAAGCAATTACATACGAACCCATAGATAATAATAAACCAACCACCTAGGGCGACAATGGAACATGGAGAGAACATGCTAAGGGTATAACACACAACATGGTAATAGCTAAGAATTCTACCCAATCATAATTGTAATTGAAAGTAAGCATGCAATTGATAAAATAATTCCAAAGCTGTAGATTTCAAATAGCAGGAACAATCATGGTCAAGGAGTAAGGTAGTGCCTTGCTGCTCGATCTTGGTCTCAAAAGCGTAGTCGTACTCGGGTGTGTCTTCTGAAGTGTCAACACATAGCGAGAAAATCCAAATTCATAAACACCAAACAAGGATTCAAATAGTGCACACGAGTAAAATATGCATGGCATGCTCATAATGTATAATACTAATCATAACATGCAAGTACTAATTGAGTTTTTGCGTCAAAAGTTCAAGTCTTAGGGCTTTTATCAAATTATGTTCGGAGTATCCGGTGTCTCTTGATCGTCCGAGTGGACCTCTCGGTCTGAAGTGAAATTTATTCGACTATCCAAATATGATTCGAGTATCCGAAGGGTTCGAATGTCCGTGAAATCTCGGACTATCCGAGCGCACCCCTCGGTATAGAGCTAAATTTCTACTCGGACTATCCAAATTTTATTCTAATGTCCGAAGGTGTTCGGATTGTCAGAGTGAAACTTCGAGTATCCAAATGGCTTCTCTGTTTTAAAAACGACAATTCGTCCATTGGCTTCTATGCTTCATAGCAATGTACTAGGATTCCAAGGGGATGGACTAGGGTAGAAACTTACCACTATAGGGTTACTTTTGCACGTGGTGACGGTTGGTTTCGGCGAGGGAATGGCAAAAGGGTGTCGCAACGCCGGTTTTTGCGGTTCGCTCCTTCCTAGCTCGCGTAGATGACGACGACTTCACTTGCTCGTGCTTGCAGTAGCAACTAGCCCTCCTCCTTAAGCTTCCATGCGTCATGCGCGACCCGAATCAAAGTGTAATGATGGGTTCCATGGAGAAGGAAGAAATGAGTCACCATTGCAAAATTTCAGAACATGGGGAGAAATGAAAACGATTGCCACTTACCCAAAACTTGGTTCCTCAAGTATCCATTTGGATGGATTTGAAGCTCTTGATCTTGGCTACAAGATGGTATAACATGCACAAGCTCAAA
The DNA here is from genome assembly GCA_036346375.1 of Guadua angustifolia. Lineage (NCBI taxonomy): Eukaryota > Viridiplantae > Streptophyta > Magnoliopsida > Poales > Poaceae > Guadua > Guadua angustifolia. The sequence goes on along the minus strand of CM070510.1, from coordinate 31,409,943 downwards.
CTCAAGATTTGAGGGGATTTTGTGGGGGAGAGTGGCAAGGGTTGGAGAAGAACACACTTGCTGTATTTTCTGGTTTGAGCTGAGCAAATGAGCAGGAAAGGGAGGAGAAACCAAGGTTTAGGTCTTATATAGGCTGCCCACTCATGCCTTACATGTGGGGCTAGGTCCCACATGTCATAGGGTAAGTAAAAGGGTGGGTATGGGTGGTTTGAGTGAGAAAAGTCATGGAGAAGATGTGCAGCCCACAAGTTCCAATGCAAAGTAGGTCCCATGTGTCATAGACTAGGGGTAGGGGTGAATAGAGTAAGAATTGGTATGGTAGGTGTGCAGCCTACTCTCCTCTCTCTCATGAATATGGCCCACATGTCATTGACTAAGGTAATATAACATGTGTGCAGTTTGAAAAATGATTTTCAGGATTTTGTTGCTTCCTCTTTATGCAAGATGAATGTCCTAACACTTGTATGATTATAGTTAAGTGAGGATGTAATGGTATTATGGACGACGTTAACATGACAAGCCTCATTTACCGTATTTTACGAAAAATTGGGCTGTTACAAGCCTCCCCCCTTAAAAGAATCTCGCCCTCGAGATTACACCGCTTCATTGAAGAGGTAGGAGTATTCGGCTCGAAGATGATCCTCTCGCTCCCACGTGGCCTCATCGGGGGTGTGATTACTCCATTGAACCTTAAAGAATTTGATGGTGTGGTTTCGAGTAACACGCTCCCTCTCATCGAGAATACAAATAGGATGCTCCTTGTAGGACAGATCAGGTTGTAATTCAAGAGTGTCCAACTCGTGGCTTCATCCGACTCGGAGACATTTCTTCAATTGAGAGACATGAAAGACATCATGTACATCGGCTAGTGAAGAGGGAAGCTCCAATTGATATGCCACTGCTCCTCGCCTTGCTAAAATTCAGAAAGGTCCGATATAACGAGGGGCTAGCTTTCCCTTCACCTGAAACCGACGAACACCTTTCATTGGTGAAACCTTGAGATGGACTTGATCACCAACTTCAAATTTGAGTTCACGGCGTCGACGATCAGCGTAGCTCTTTTGACGAGATCATGTCCGCAACTGTCATGAATAAATCGAACTTGCTCTTCCGCTTCGGTGACTAGTTCAGGACCAAAGAGTGGTCTCTCTCCGGACTCAGACCAGTTAAGTGGAGTTCTGCAAGATCTTCCATAGAGAGCCTCGAATGGACTCATTTGGAGACTAGCTTGATAGCTATTGTTGTAGGAGAACTCTGCGAAAGGTAAGCATTTCTCCCAGTTCTTGCCATAGGTAAGGGTACAAGCTCTAAGCATATCTTCGAGAACTTGGTTTACTCGTTTAGTTTGTCCATCAGTTTGAGGGTGATATGCGGTGCTAAAAGAGAGTTGAGTCCCCATGGCCTTGTGGAGGCATTGCCAAAAATGTGAGGTAAACTGGGTACCTCGATCTGAGACAATCCTTTTGGGAACACCATGAAGAGATACAATTCGATAAAGATATAGCTCAGCTAACTTGCTCACTGCATCCATCGTCTTGACAGGAAGAAAATGAGCAGTCTTCGTTAATCGATCAACGATCACCCATATGGAATCAAAACCTTTTTGCGTCTTGGGCAACCCGGTGATGAAATCCATACCAATCTCTTCTTACTTCCACATGGGAATGGGCAGTGGTTGAAGTGTGCCAGCTGCACGCAAATGGTCGGCTTTCACCCGCTGACATACGTTGCACTCGGCGACATACCGGGCAACCTCTCGTTTCATCCGGGTCCACCAAAGTCTTGGCTTAAGATCTTGATACATTTTTGTACTCTCGGGATGAATGGAGAATGTGGAATTATGAGCCTCATTAAGAATTAGTGCCTTCAATTCCTTACAATTTGGCACCACTAGCCGTTTGCCGAACCACAAGACACCTTGTGGGTCCTCGGTGAAGCAATTGGCCTTGCCTTGCTTGATGCGGGCTCGAATGAGTGCCATGCCATTGTCTGTCTTTTGAGCCTCTTTGATTTGGTCCAATAGATTAGATTTAACTTCCATGACAGCAAGAGATCCCTTCTTAACGACTTCTAGATTGAGCTTTCGAAACTCGGCGCACATGGCGTCCGATTCCGGTTCTACCGATAGACGATTGCATTGAGACTTTCGGCTCAAGGCATCGGCAACAATATTGGCCTTTCCAGGATGATAATGGAGTCCCATATCATAATCTTTGATCAATTCAAGCCACCTTCTTTGCCTCAGGTTCAAATCGGTTTGAGTAAAGATATACTTCAGACTTTTGTGATCGGTGTAGATTTCGCAATGATTACCGATGAGGTAATGTCGCCAGATTTTTAGAGCATGCACTACCGCTGCCAGCTCTAAGTCATGGGTGGGGTAATTCATCTCATGAGGTCTCAATTGCCTTGATGCATATGCCACAACTCGGCCTCCTTGCATAAGTACACAACCCAAATTTCGAGGCGGATGCATCGCAATATATGTCGAAGCCCTTGTGAATATCCGGCAGACTAAGGCAGTGTAGTGGTCAGTTTAACCTTCAACAATTGAAAGCTTTCTCACATTCTCATTAACCATACGAATTTGTTCTCCTTCTTCAAAAGTTCGATCGGTGGCTTCATGATTTTGGAGAAGTTCTCCATGAATCGGCGGTAATAACCCGTGAACCCGAGAAAACTTCAATATCTCGTGGTGTTCTTAGGCGCTCCCAATCAAGTACCATTTGTATCTTCTTTGGGTCGATCGCAACTCCACCTTCCGATAGCACATGGCCCAAGAAGGCAACCTCCTTTAGCCGTAATTCACACTTGCTGAATTTTGCATAGAGTTGGTTCTCTCATGACTTTTCCAAGACTTTCCAAGGTGTACTTCATGCTCCTCTTTGGACATGGAGTAAATAAGAATATCATCGATGAAGATGACAACAAACTTGTCGAGATATTCCATGAAAACCGAATTCATAAGGCTCATGAAGTATGCTGGTGCATTGGTCAAACCGAAGACATAACAAAGATACTCATAAAGACCATAACGGTGGAGAATGCCGTTTTGGAATGTCTCGATCTGATCTTAATTTGATGGTAGCCTAATCTCAAGTCAATCTTGGAGAAGATACAGGCTCCAGTCATTTGGTCGAACAAATAATTGATCCGTGGAAGTGGATACTTGTTCTTGACCGTGACCGCATTTAATGGACGGTAATCAACACACATTCGCAAGCTATCATCCTTCTTCTTCACAAATAGCGTCGGGCACACTCAAGGTGAGAAGCTCGGTCGAATGAATCCCTTCTCTTGCAGCTCCGTGAGTTGTTTCTTTAACTCGATTAACTCATTTGGAGGCATACGGTAAGGTCGTTTTGATATCGGGCCGCTCCGTAAAAGCTCAATGATTTAACTCAACCTCCGGGCCGTGGCATCCCGCAACTCTTCCGGAATACGTCCGGGTAATCACATACCACCGGTATGCTACTTATCCCAAGGAATGGCTCACCCTTTAAGGCATAAAGGTGAGCATAATCTGACTTGACGCAAACACGACTTGTTTGCCGCTATGCTGGTAAGTGAAATAGATCTGCTTTCGCACAATTGATGCATCCTTGGTGCTTGGATAGCCAATCCATCCCAAGAATAACTTCAATTCCTCCGCTTTAATTATTATCAAATCAGCTAGAACTCTACCCCATTAATTTCAATCTTTACCTCCCACAGACTCGATCGGTCCTTAATTCTGATCCCGGCGTTTTAATGAGAAGTGGTGGATGCATAGGTTGTATAGGGAACTCATGATGCACTGCAAACTTCTCTTGAATAAATGAATGAGATGCTTCGGAATCGACTAATACGGTAGTCGGGTGTGAGTTGACGGAAAGCGTACCCAACACCACTTCCGGTGCATTCTGAGCTTCTTCGGCAGATACATGGTTGATGCGACCACGTGGTGGGGTTGGTGTAGTTCTTGGAGGCGTTGGTCGAGGGGAAGGTGCTGCTACCCCCGGTGCAATAGTGGGTCAAATCCCCGACATTACTTGGTTCTTTTGCGGGCATTGACGTGCAAAGTGCCCCGGCTGCTTGCACTAGAAGCAAACAAGAATTGGGCGAGCTTGAGTGTTGGCTCCTTGCTGATTTCCACCTACAGTTGGTGGGAGACTTGGCCTCGGTGGTGCTGGAGCTTGATAGTTTGGAAATGAGGGGCGCACCATGCGCGATGGCTGCAAGTTGCCGCTTGCTGAATTTTGTGCAGCTCGCTTGCGCTTGCGCGAATCCTCCAATTTTCCCCACTTCTCTTCCACCACTATGGCTTTGTGGACCAAGTGCTGGAAATTTCGGAAGTCTTGAGCAGCGAGCTCTAGCTGCAACTCCTCCGAAAGTCCCTCCATGAAGCGCTCTTGCTTGCGCCATCGGTGGAGACTTCGTTCGTCAGCATAACGAGCCAAATAGTTGAACTCGTGAAGATAATCCATGACGGTCTTGCCACCTTGCTTCAATGCGAAAATTCACGCTTCTTCCTTGCCATAATGCTCGGGAACATGAGCCTCGTGGAAAGCCGCGAAACTCCGCCAAGTGATGACATGATCGGCGGGTCGCATGGCGCTAAAGCTGTCCCACCATGCACACGCCGCACCGCCGAGTTGATGTGAAGCGAAGAGGACCTTTTCATGGTCCCGCATTGAGCGATGGCCAGCTTGCGCCAATAGTCCGGCCAATCGCCGGCCTCGAGTAGATCCGCAAAGACGGAGAATGTTGGCGGCTTCATGCGGCGAACTCGCCGAGTCCGCCGCCAGCGTGATGTCCCGCCTCGCCCTCGAAAAGGGGGGGGCATAGGCTGTTGTTTGGCGATTCCACCGACAGGCCCGAGGATGCAGACTGGGTTTGGTTCGAAGGAGGGCGCTTTCGCGGGTTAAAACCTAGAGGGCGAAAGCCCTAGGGACTCCTACGCTGAAGGATTCCCAAGGCCTATGAACTACGGATGACACGAAGGTTTTACCCAGGTTCAGGCCCCCTTGTTCTTGGGTAACAGCCTTACTTCCTGCTAGATTGTTTTGAGAGTGTGAAACTAGTACAGAGTTTTCTGGGTTACAAGCTCTTTCCTTAGACTATATTGCTTGTTCTTCTCTTCTTCCTTCAATCGACCAGCCCCTCTCCCCATGCACCCGAGGGCCTTTATATAGGCCAGGCTAACGGGAGTAGGTAAAAGGGGGGTCATCATGCTTATCCTTACACATTTAATATGCCTTCCCGTGCTGTCCCGTTCCTCCAGCCTCATTAAATGCCGACGCATGGCTTCGCCGGGTCCGCCCGTGATGTGACCCTTTCTTGACAGGTTGGTGAGAGGCGCCGAGGAATGGGCTTGTTGCGTAAACCCCATACCGACAGTTCGACACCGCTGTCCTATTGCTCAGAACGGTACGACAGGGGAAGGAGCCTTCGAGGTGAAGCCACCATGTATCACCTTTTTGCCCTGCGGCGGGGAGAGTAGGGCGTGCACGCCCACCTACCCGCCGGGCAACACGTGGACTGACCGCCGGGCGAGCAGGGCGTCCTCGCCACCGCCGCCGGTGCCACGCGATCGACCGCCAGCGCCAGGCGCCTCGCCCACCGCCGCCGGTGCCATGCGGATCGATCACGGGCGAGCAGGTGGCTCGCCCACTCGCCACCGGTGCCACGCGATCGACCGCCAAAGCAGCAGTATGCCTCGCCCACTCGCTGGTGCCACGTGGATCGACCGGCCGGCAGCAGTATGCCTCGCCACCGCCGCCGGTGCCACGCGGATCGACATCTTGACCGCTGTTGATCGCCAAGCGGCGGAGAGGGTACCCCAACGCAGAGTACGCCGACAAGAGCCTCGCCCGCCTCGAGCGCTGTATCAAAGCTTACTTTAGAACCTTCATTGAATGCTTAGCGTGCTCTTGGGTGGGGCCACCACTCATGAGGGTACGACCGCCTCGGTCCCTCCCGCGTATTCGCAGATTTTTTCGGACCCGAGGCGACGACGATCTCGCTCTTCAAGAAACCGCTTGTGCTAGCGCCAGATATATAGATACATCTGTACCAAGCGGTTCACGCTTACGCTTTCTTCGCCTTCCACTTTCGCTCCTTCGCCTTCTTCGCCCAAAGCCTAGCCTTCTTCGTCCCCATGGCGCAACCCATCCTCGCTTCAACCGCGGATACCCTCGCGATAAAGAGGATGGCCATCCTAGCGCCGAGCGCGCTCCGCTCGGGGGGACCGCCACGCCACGGTGCCTTTCGAACGAAATCGCTATACACACTTATAATCGATGGCGGTTTGGTCCCGCCTTTCTCGATTTTTTTTCCTCATAGTACTTCATTTCTACGGGATCCACCATCTTCACCTTACCCCCAACTCCATCATTTTCCTCTCCATCTTCGCATACCTCTGTGAGATGTTCGTGGGGGTAATGCCGAACCTTCCTCTCTTCCGCTACTTCTTCCTCTGTCGCGCCTCCGCCGACGATGAGGTAATGGGGAGTTACTATTGCCTTCGAGACGGGATGGCCTCCCACTATATCGCCTTCCAGCCCAAATCCAACTGGAAGGCATGGCGCAGCGAATGGCTGTACATCAACGACAACAGCGGGGTCGGCGCCTTGGGAGTGCCCACCGGAGCGGCGGAGGCCTCCGAGAACTGGAATTCGCCGGTCGAAGAGACGGCGGAAGTCCTTGCCATGGCGGCCCGCATCAACAGACTGCGGGGCGCCGGGTTGACCGGAGCGATGGTGGCTCGACTTCGCATCCCGAGAATCACCTTTGCGCCGCCACCGCCCGAAGATGGCAAGATTTCGGCGACGATGATAAAGACGCGACGCGTGGCTGGCGTAAGTTTTCATTCTTTCTTAGTTTTCTTCACAAGACATGTTCTTTGTCAGGGCTCCCTACCAACCGACAAACCAATTTTTGCTTTTCGCCAGCGCGAGAAACTTGAGGACTTAGTCACGGCAGATGGCTCTCCACGCCGATGCCGCTATCCGTGGGGCGCTTCATCTTTCCCATTGGCTCGCCGCTTCGCCGACCGCCAGACGTGGACCGCTCGAACATGTCGACGGTTCCCGCTAATGGACTCCACGGGTCGCCAGGTGCCACCCCGCGGCGGGCCGGTGATCAGTGACACGGCTCCCACCGGCGACAAGCCGCGCAAGCGACCGATTGCCCCGGACGCCACGGGCTCGGACCCTAAGAGGGTCCGGGCCGTGGAACAAACTTCTCCCGCCGCCAGCCCTGCTGCGGCGGCGTCTTCACAAGGGGCGGCAATGCAGACCGCCCCGGCCACAACTCCGTCTCCGATGCCACCGCCTCCCGTGGCGCCAGCACCGGTGCCATCTCCTCCGGCGCCCGCCTCGTCGACCGCGGCGCCAACACCTCCGGCCACGGGACCCCAGGCCACCATTCACCATGGTGGTCTGACGCTTCCGACGGCCGGACTCCGCTTGAGGGTGCCGCCGCCGGCAAGGGCGGCCCCTCGAGGCGTGCCAATGGCGCCTCCAGCGCCCACCGAGACGGAGGAAGCGCCGCCCAAAGACTCGGCGCCGCCATGGGAAACCGTGGAGGCCAACCCGAGGTCGGCCCTGCTCCAAGCCTCACGCCGCTATTCCCCGCCACGCGCCACGCCGACATCTTCACCCGCCGCAATCTTCAGACGATTTGGCAACACCCTTGTCGGCCGCCAGCACGGAGCCGAGACAGCCTGCACTAGCGCTTGGAGAGGCGAAGCTGCCGCATGAAGCGGTGAGGGCGATGCGGGCGGGCGCGGCCGGGCGCGGAGAGGACCGACGCGCCGCCATGCGATACACGGCGCAGAGGGCCGAGGAACGGCGAAAGGGCCGAGACGGCGCTGAAGACCTCGGAGCTGGAGTCCTTCCGCCTGCGGCGCAACTTGTCCGTTATGCTGAAGAAGGCGTTCCAGCGCACCAGGAGGTGCCTGGAACCCTTGGGGGTAACGCTGAACGTGCCCCTGGAGGATTCCGCGCTGCAGTTCGCCCACGCGACCAACCAGGCCGCAGAGGCACTCCGGGGGCTGCCTGAAGCCCTGGCCGCTCGCTCCGCCAGAGAAGGACGTGAGGTTGCGATCATGACCGCGACCCACATCCTGGCCCGCTGCGCCAGCCGCGACGCTGCCTTCGATCCTATGGCGGTGGTGACAGCCGACGTCGAGGGAGACGCTGCTCAAGCGGAGGCGCTGCAGCGCCGCAACATTAACACATGGCGAGGCTATCGCGTGTAGACCACCGGTCATGGACGCTCCACCCCATCGGCGGCGGAAGGCGATTTATGAGCTGGACTTTGGCGATTTACGGTCGATGAGCCGGCCGCCTTTGCGCTTTTTTTTTGTTTTTCCTTTGTTTGATCTTTCATTTGCTCGCACGCACGAAAGAACTTTGAATATTTCTTAGTTAAAATTACTCAGATGCTTCGCTTATTTCGCATGATCGCCTCCCCGATAAATCGTCAGCGACCGGCCTCATAGCCCACCGAGACGCTCAAGGACGCGAACGCTCGAGCAAAGGCATCATTCCTGTGTTCTCGCCAATGATGGCGCGCTTCTTGTCGCAAACACCAAGATAAATCATGCGGGTTATATAGGGCTTAGGTAACAGCGACTTTTGAGCCGTAGTTTACGCTAAACGAGAATAGCCTAGCCTCAAAGCCCTTGGCGCGATCACTTATAGTTTTAGAATCCTACGGACTTAGATCCCATGATCTCTCGAATCATGCCATAGCGTAACGCAATGAGGTTACGAGTTGCCGAAATGCCTTTAAGCCGCGAAGACTTAATCGGTGACAACCAGCGGTGCTTCAGGGAGCCAACCCGAGGTGTGCGAGCCGTGTTTGAGTGCTGTGCTTAACTTGCACCTGTCGCCCTCGCCTCGCCAGACGCCAAGGATTAGGACTATTCCCTTTATCACTAAGGGGCCCTTGGATTCTAAGATCCATGAAAAACACGCGTAGCTTGATTCATCCTGAGGTATAAGCTCAAGGAAACGAATGGCAAATACAACATTAAACACTTATCTCGCTTTTCATATCACCGGCAATCAGCTCCCCAAGCGCCTGGGCGACATGCCAAGAGGCTTGGGCGACCACGAAGAAGCTTAGCGCGACCAGCCCCGAGCCTGGGTGACCACGGCTAGCTAGGGCGACCACGAAGAAGCTTAAGCGACCACCCCCGAGCTTCTGGGCAGCCATGAAGAAGCTTCGGGGCACAGCTACTAGCAGAATGAGTAGGCATATGCAAGAAAACAAAACCGAAAGATATAGGCGCTTGCACGGGGTGAGCCCCGGTCCCCTTTCGATTTCTAAATCCTTGCGGTTTTTTGAGGGTCGAATCACGGCCACTGTGTGCGCCAAAGCGGCCAGCTTCCAGTGAGGATGCTGATCGGCGATGCTCATGTGACAACCAACGGTGCTTCAGAGCTAACCCGAGGTGTGCGAGCCGCTTTTGAGCACCGCAGATCTAGCCCGCCTTCTGTCGCCTGTCCTCGCTCGGACACAGCACACCAGTGACTCTTATAGATCACCAAGGAATTAGCAAACACATGGGACCAAAGAAAGATTCATGCAAAAACTTGTCACTAAGGGCACGTAAAGGGATAACAATGATAAATTGAAAGCCCTCTAGGCAATAACTTAACTAACCGCCAGAAGCCGCCAACCAGCCGAGGGAAAGTCTTACCTCAAGGTCGACCAAGGCGGCAATGAAGGTACTTACAATTCCCTCAAGGATAGAATTTCATAACAACTCTATGTTGTAGGAATTGCCGATTCTTCGCAGATCCTCGGCCAACCGGATCGCCTCGTCGAGATATCGAGATGTAACATCCCAAAAATTGAGTTTTGGTATGTATAAAATCAAAAGTAAACCCTTTGTATTTTCCTGGAATTAATTGAAGCTTAATATAAATTTTCTAATAATGAAAATATTTAATTTGATTAATCTATGCATCAAACTAAAGGTTTCCAGTTTTTGTTGGGTTCCTTCTGCTTCAAGGAATTTTTCTGTATTTTTGGAGATTTTTCTGAATTTATTTGCTATTTATTTGCATTTACTTGAATTCCTGGAATTTAAATTAATTCGGAAAACATTTTAATTCCTCAAAACCCCCTCGGGCCGAAATTGCCCGGCCCAAACCCTATTCTTCCGTTCCGGCCCATTCTCCGCGTCTGCCCGGCCCGCTAGCCCAGCTGCGCTTCACCGCTCGATCGGCGACACGTGGACGTCCGAGATGCACCCGCATCGCGCGTCGCCGCCGCCGCTCCCAAACCCTAGCCACGCCGCCCTTTTCGGCGTCCGTGTCGGGCACGGCTCCCAAGGCTATTTAAAGCCGCCGCCACCTCCCGTACGAGGTTCCCCATACCGAGTCCGCCGCCTCCTTCCTCGTCGATCGAGACATCGCCAAGACCGAGATCACCTCGCCGGTTCTCACCGCTTTGAGCACCTTCTACCGCCGCTTCCTCCTCTCCGGTGGGTCTCGCCGTGATCGGTGGCACCATCGAACTTCGTCGCGTCGAGCTCTTCCGGACCCTTCTTTCTTCCGCCCACTCGCCCGATTCGCCAAACTTTCGTCGTCTCTCCCAAGTCCGGTGAGTGCGCCGCCCCTTCTCGCCGTCGTCTACCTTCGCAAGCTCCCGGCCGTCGGATCGCCCGTCAACGCATCTGATCTGGCCGCGTCACCACCGCCCGCTTTCTTACCCGGTGGCCGTCCGATTCGGATCCGATGTACCGGATTTTGCTGCGTGGCTAGCCCACGTCAGCGCCGCCACCAGCTGCTCGCGTCAGCCGCCGCCTCAGCCCTAACCCGCCACGTCACCGCCACGACAACCCTAAGCCGCCACTTGGTGCCGCGTGTTCGCCATGTGTGCGCCACCTCACTTCGCCCGTGAGTCACCGTGAACCCGGTCCACCGCGAGTCTAGTCGCTGACGCGTGGGTCCCGTTTGTCAGCTCAGGGATTTTCCTTCCCTTTTTCGGTGATTTTTCCCGAATTTCCGAATCCAGCCAATAGCGTATCGACATGTGTCATCCTTTAACCATTTCTCTGATTTTCTCTCCATTTAAACTTCGGAAAGCCCGTTCTCCTTCGTCCGAACTCCGATTTGAGTGATTCAAATTTCTAAATTTTTGTAAAATCTAGCTCTACATTCCAGAGCCATTTATTTTCAATTTTCAGGTTGTTTTCCTCTCTGTTTTGTATTTATTTGGTTTCGTTGCTTTATTTTCCGGTAGACGCGAACCCCGAAGGAGCGAACAGAGGCTTCGAAGACCAAGAATCAGCACTTGAACAACAAGGCAAGTCGTAGACCTTTGATCATATTGAACCCATGTTTGCAAAAGTATTTTGTTTTATACAATTGCATGCTATTTGTGTATCAATGCTAGTTTATGAGAGTAGCTATTCACCTGATTGAGTATGCCCCTTTGATTATTGGAATGCCATGAATCCATTGTTAACCCTAGGGTGGTACATTACTAGTTGGACATAATCATTATACCAACATTGGGTTAACGTAGCTATGCTTAGCCATGCTTAGTTGTCCGATGGGATTCATATCATCTGTGAATTAATGTTAATCTTGACTTAATGAGATATGGAATTGTGGCGGTTGACCACTGTTGTAAAACTTGTTGTACCATGGCAGGGGATGCCATTGGTTTTGGGTTGAACAAAATGTTTCCCACGGGCAAGTGATCGTGCAGTAAAGGGGGTGCTTTCTAGCACATTGGGATGTGGCTGTCTTGCCTGAGATAATTTAAGGACTTAATCTTGTGCGCCATTGAACTGGGCCTAACCGTGCAACCACAAGTCCGGTATGGGACGGACCTAGCTGATTAATTTGCAATGTCTAGTCTTGAGTGCTGCCACGTGTTGGTGTGGGTTCCGGGGTGGACGGGTAGACTCACATGGCTCAAGAGGGGGCCCCGAGGGGCGAAACCTTAGAGGGCAGTACTGGGTTTAGACATGCATTGTAAAGGCTTTGTACTGATATCTCTGCGACACACCAAAGGAAGTGTGTTAATATCGATTGCACCAAGAGATGTTCAGGTCTTGTGGGTAAAGCTGCACAACCTCTCGCAGAGTGTAAACTATTCAATAGCCGTGTCCGCGTCATGGACAAGCCCGGGATTTCACACGGGTATAGAGTATTTTCTTGAAATGTGGAATGGTTGGGATGTGAACGGGGAGTTCACTGTTGTTTTGTTGTCTCAAGCTATACTGTTGAATTGTGTGGTTGATACTTGTTTCGAGTGATGTAGGGTGATGCCTCGTCATTCTATTCATGTTGTCTACCATTGATTTATTAGATTATTTATTATTGTTTTATTCAAACTGCCTTCAATCTATTTAGTGTATTTAAATTCAAGTTATTGCTTTCTGCAAATGAACCATATAACTATCTTTTGTCAAGCCGCATGAATATATTGCATCATTTCCCTCACGGCTTGTTGAGTACGCTTTTGTACTCACGGCTTTATGCCCTCGTTGTTCGATTCTTTGAGGAAGGACCGTAATGAGTATCAAGAGGAGGAGTACTATGAAGACTACGCCGACTAGGAAGGCGTTCCCATTTATTGCTGTGGCATGTCGAATGGCCCAAGTTATTTTATTTCCTCTGCAACAATTTATTTGTTTCTTAAGCCAAGAGGCATTGGTGTATGAACCTTGACCATAAGGTCGTTTGCTTTATTCAATAATAATTTGTTTCTTCTTAGTTATTTTGATGTATGGAATGATATGTCATCTATGTTTCCACTGTGTGCACTAGCGTGATCCTGGACTAGTGCGGTATACACAGAGGGTTTTGGATTTGCATATCCGGGTCCCGACAGAGATGGTATCAGAGCCATATCGACTGTAGGTCGCTTTCTTAGTTAGCATGGTCTTCAAAATTATTTTCTAAATCCAACCAACAAATTGGTATTTAATAGTTTGTCTCTTCTCATCTTATTCTTAGGTTCTTATTCCTCTCCTTTGCTGAAACATTGCTTTAAATTTAAATTGATCTTATCCCGTTAAACTTCTAAAAAGCCATGGATCCTCTGCAAGGAATCAAATCGTGGGAATCGAAAATCAAGCCGTCAAAGAGTATATCCGAGAAGACTACCATATAAGATAGGTTGTGGTGCTCTATGGTGTTTGAGCATGCCATTCTCCTTTGGTTTAGCTACGTTTAGTCTACGTATATTAGGAGTTTTGTTGCTTGTGTGCCGGGTATGTTGTACACTTGCCTCCAGCACGGTGTTACAACTATACCTTAAGTTGAAAGCTTTATTTTGGTTCTTTATGTTGTAGCCTTCTCGGCTATGTCTTTGGTTGACCTTTGTTCTTGGGTATTACCTTCTCCCCTTAGATGACCTTACCACTTTCCTATTGCTTTTCCCTCTTTCCTATTAAACCCTTGTGCTGCATCGCAGATGGTTGACACTCGTTCTGGAGCCGGTCGCAGTTCGCCAGTGAATGCCAATGCTAATGCCAGCGCCAGTGCCACCCCGCCACCACCTCCTGTAGTAACGGACCAGAACTTGGGACATTTCTTGGCAGCTCAGACTCAGCTTATGAATACAATGATGCAGAATATGAATAATATGATGAATCAGCAGAATCGATCATAGCTGTTCCTAGCAAACTTATTGAACCAACAAAATCAAGATGTCGCCATCATATCGCCAAGCCTCCTCTAGCTCGCCTCACCCAAGCTAGCAGAATTCATGAGGACTCGTCCGCCTACCTTCTCCAACTCCTCAGAACCCTTGGATGCAGATGATTGGATTCGCTCCATTGAAAAGAAGCTCGCTATTGCTTAGTGCACAGATCATGAGAAGGTTCTATATGCCGCTCATCAGTTAGAAGGCACCGCCGCTGAATGGTGGGAGAACTACATTGCCGCCCATGATGCCCCTCAAACCATCACTTGGGCAGAGTTTTCAGCTGCTTTTCGCCATTCCCAGATCCCTGATGGAAAGGTAGAGATGAAGAAGAATGAGTTCAGGGAGCTAAAGCAAGAAGGGATGTCAGTGAGTGAATATCTCAATAAGTTCACTCAACTTGCTCGCTATGCCCCGGAAGATGTAGCCACAGATGATGCTCGCCAGAAAAGGTTCAAGCATGGGCTCAACCCAGATTAAAGGTACAAGTCATTGGCAACGACTATGCAGATTTCCAAAGACTTGGTAGACAAAGCCATGCTCATTGAGGAGTCCGTCGTGAGTTGGAAGAATCCCGAAGAGGAAGATGATGCAACATGGAGCTCATCGAATCACCCGCAGAGAGCCAGTCCAATGCTCAACGACACCGCTCGTTTCACTATTCCTACATCAAGATTCAGACACTCGCCCCAAAGACTCGCCTAGCTCCTTCAGTAACCCTAACATCAACGCCAACAAAGAATCCGCCTCGAGGACCAAGAATCCAGTGCGCAGAGTCACATGCTTCAATTGCCAAGAGCGTGGTCACTATGCCAATAATTGCCCCAGGAAGCAAACTGTGACGCCCGTTCGTTTCAACCTGGGATCGACACCAGCCAAGACCCCTGCACCAGGAACAAGACGTGGAGCATCCCAGACCCCAAATCAAGCTACCAGGACTCCACCGCCTATTGGAAGAGGTCGCGTGAATCATGTCACCACTGAGGATGCCCAGGCTGCATCAGACGTCATACTAGGTAAGCTCCTAGTCAACTCAGCATCTGCCATGGTTTTATTTGATTCTGGAGCTACGCATTCGTTTGTTTCTCGGAATTTTGCTGCAAATCATCACTTAAAGACAAGGCCTTTGAAAACTATTTTATTGGTGCAATCACCTGGTTCGGATTTGAGTATGAACCAAGGCTGCCCCGAAGTTAAGATATTAATCGGAGGGGTAGAATTCCTAGCCAACCTCATTGTCCTAGACACCAAATCCCTAGATGTGATCCTAGGAATGGATTGGCTCTCCAAGAACCAAGCAGTTTTGGATTGTGGAAATAGAGAGATCACCTTAACCAGTCCAGATGGGGTTAAGTTAAAGTTTCAAGCTGCCGTAGATCAGTCCGAAGGAATAAAAGTTTGTAGTGCCAAGGGAATAAGTTTGGAAGATGTGCCAATCGCTAGAGATTTTCCTGATGTGTTTCCAGATGAGTTGCCCGGAATGCCACCGGATAGAGATATAGAGTTCTTGATTGAGCTAGTTCCTGGAACGCCACCCATTTCCAAGAGACCGTATAGGATGCCTGCTAATGAGTTAGCTGAAGTAAAGAAACAGATCAAAGAGTTGCAAGATCAGGGTTTTGTTAGACCAAGTTCTTCGCCATGGGGAGCCCCAGTTCTTCTAGTTGAAAAGAAGGATGGAACTCAGAGGATGTGTGTAGATTATCGTGCTCTAAATGAGGTCACCATTAAGAATAAGTACCCTCTGCCAAGGATTGATGATTTGTTTGACCAGCTTCAAGGAGCAGGAGTATTCTCGAAGATTGACTTGAGGTCAGGTTACCATCAATTGAAGATTCGTAGAGAGGATATACCCAAAACAGCTTTTGTGACCCGGTATGGACAGTATGAGTATACCGTGATGTCTTTTGGTTTGACCAATGCCCCTGCCTATTTCATGACCCTGATGAATAAAGTATTCATGGAATACCTAGACAAGTTTGTCGTTGTCTTTATCGATGACATTCTGGTCTATTCCTAGAGTGAGGCAGAACATGAGGATCACTTGCGGAAAGTATTGACAAAGCTAAGAGAACATCAACTCTATGCTAAGTTTAGCAAATGTGAGTTTTGGATGAAGGAAGTTGCATTCCTAGGTCATGTTATATCAGCCGAAGGTGTCGCCGTTGACCCGGGTAAAGTACGAGATATGCTCAATTGGGAATCACCCAAGACGGTAACCCAAGTCAGAAGTTTCCTTGGAATGGCGGGATATTATCGCCGTTTCATAGAAGGGTTTTCCAGAAAAGCTAGGCCACTCACTCAGCTTCTGAAAAAGGAGAAGAAATTTGCTTGGACATCAGAGTGTGAGCGAAGCTTTCAAGAGCTAAAGAAGTGTTTGACGACTGCCCCAGTGCTTATTTTGCCAGATATTAGAAAGGATTTTGAGATATTCTGTGATGCATCCCGTCAAGGACTCGGTTGTGTGCTGATGCAAGATAAGAAGGTTGTGGCGTATGCTTCACGACAGCTAAGGCCACATGAAGTCAACTATCCGACCCATGATTTGGAATTGGCTGCCGTAGTGCATGCCTTAAAGATTTGGCGTCATTACCTCATCGGTAATCGTTGTGAGGTGTACACTGATCATAAGAGCCTGAAGTACATTTTTACCCAAGCCGATCTCAATATGAGGCAAAGAAGATGGTTGGAGTTGATCAAGGACTATGACATTGGTATTCATTATCATCCAGGCAAAGCTAATGTCGTAGCTGATGCTCTAAGTAGAAAGAGTTATTGTAATACCCTGATGATTAAGGAAAGTCAGCCAGCACTCTATGAGGAATTTCAGAAGCTCAGTCTAGAAGTGGTGCAAGAAGGTTATTTAGCAACTTTGGAAGTGCGTCCAACATTGGAAGATCAGATCCGGGAAGCCCAAGCTGATGATGCTGATATCAAGGAGATCAAGGGTAATATGAAGAAAGGAAAAGCCCCAGGATTCACTGAAGATGAAAAGGATACAATTTGGTATGAGAATCGTATCTGTGTACCTGATTAGAAAGAGCTCAAGGAGCTGTTACTCAAAGAAGTGCATGAGACTTTATACTCCAT
The DNA here is from genome assembly GCA_036346375.1 of Guadua angustifolia. Lineage (NCBI taxonomy): Eukaryota > Viridiplantae > Streptophyta > Magnoliopsida > Poales > Poaceae > Guadua > Guadua angustifolia. The sequence goes on along the minus strand of CM070510.1, from coordinate 31,393,194 downwards.
TCACCCTGGAAGTACCAAGATGTATCAAGATCTTAAAGAAAGGTATTGGTGGCCTAGTATGAAGCGTGAGATTGCAGAATATGTTACTCTTTGTGATGTTTGCCAGAAGGTTAAAGCAGAGCATCAGAGGCTAGCAGGATTGCTTCAGCCATTGAAGAGTCCAGAGTGGAAGTGGGAAGAAATTGGTATGGATTTCATTACCGGACTTCCTAAGACCCAAGCAGGTTATGATTCGATCTGGGTGATAGTGGATCGATTGACTAAGGTAGCTCACTTCATTCCAGTTAAGACTACCTACACCGGAGATAAATTGGCAGAATTATATATGTCAAGAATTGTCAGTCTTCATGGAGTTCCTAAGAAGATAGTCTCCGATAGAGGAACCCAGTTTACCTCTCGTTTTTGGCAGAGTTTGCATGAAGCTATGGGAACTCATCTTAGGTTTAGTACTGCTTATCACCCTCAGACTGATAGACAAACTGAGCGTGTGAACCAGATTCTTGAGGACATGTTGAGAGCTTGTGCTTTGACCTATGGTGCAAAATGGGACAAGTGTTTGCCCTATGCAGAGTTTTCATACAATAATAGTTACCAGGCCAGCCTGCAAATGTCTCCTTTTGAAGCCTTATATGGAAGAAAGTGCAGAACCCCTTTTAATTGGAAAGAGACTGGAGAAAGACAGTTATTTGGTCCTGCCATACTACAAGAAGCCGAAGAGCAAGTTCAGTTAATCCGAGACAAGTTGAAGATAGCTCAAAGTAGACAGAAGAGTTATGCAGATAATCGTCGCCGAGATTTGAGTTTCGAGCTCAATGATTACGTGTATCTTCGAGTCACCCCTCTCAAAGGAGTTAAGAGATTTCAAGTAAAAGGGAAACTTGCCCCTAGATATGTTGGACCGTTCAAAGTCCTGGAAAGAAGAGGAGAAGTTGCCTACAAGCTTGAGTTGCCTCAGTCTTTTGCTGGAATCCATGATGTGTTCCACGTGTCACAGTTGAAGAAGTGCCTGCGAGTACCAGACGAACAGATGCCGTTGGAAGCCATCAATTTGCAAGAGGATCTCACCTACAAGGAGCAGCCAGTGAGGATTTTAGATGTTGCAGAGCGCATCACGAGAAGCAAGATCATCCGTTTTTGCAAAGTCCAGTGGAGTAATCATTCAGAAGAGGAAGCCACTTGGGAGCGAGAAGAGGATCTGAAGTCCGAGTTTCCCCACCTATTCTCTAGCCAGTCCGAATCTCGGGGTCGAGATTCCATTTAAGGGGGGGAGGTTTGTAACATCCCAAAAATTGAGTTTTGGTACGTTTAAAATCAAAAGTAAACCCTTTGTATTTTCCTGGAATTAATTGAAGCTTAATATAAATTTTCTAATAATGAAAATATTTAATTTGATTAATCTATGCATCAAACTAAAGGTTTCCAGTTTTTGTTGGGTTCCTTGTGCTTTAAGGAAATTTTCTGTATTTTTGGAGATTTTTCTGAATTTATTTGCTATTTATTTGAATTTATTTGCATTCACTTGAATTTCTGGAATTTAAATTAATTCGGAAAACATTTTAATTCCTCAAAACCCCCTCGGGCCGAAATTGCTCGGCCCAAACCCTATTCTTCCGTTCCGGCCCATTCTCCGCATCTGCCCGGCCCGCTAGCCCAGCTGCGCTTCACCGCTCGATCGGCGACACGTGGACGTCCGAGATGCACCTCAAGATCGCTGCCGCCGCCGCTTCTTCAAACCCTAGTCAAGCCGCCCTTTTTGGCGTCCGTGTCCGAACACGGCTCCCGTAGGCTATTTAAAGCCGCCGCCACCTCCCGTACGAGGTTCCCCGCTTCGCGCTGAGTCCGCCGCCTCCTTCCTCGTCGACCGAGACGCTGCCAGCACCGAGATCACCCTCGCCGAAGTTCCTCACCGCCCGAGCACCTTTCACCGCCGTTTCCTCCCTCTCCGGTGGGTCTCCGCCGTGATCGGTGGCACCATCGAACTCGTCGCATCGAGCTCTTCCGGACCCGCTACTTCTTACGTCCACTCCGGCCCGATTTCGCCGAAACTTTCGTCGTCTCTCCCAAGTCCGGTGAGTCGCGCCGCTTCTCGCCGCCGTCTACCTTCGCAGCTCCGTGGTCGGATCGCCTCGTCAACGATCTCGATCGGCGCGTCACCACCGCCCGCTTCCTTACCGTTGGTAGTCTGATTCGATCCGATGTCTGGATTTTGCCGCGTGGCTAGCCCACGTCGCCATTCGGTTGCTCGCGTCGGCCACCTCGACCCTAACCCGCCACGCCACCGCCACGACAACCCTAAGCCGCCACTTGGTGCCGCGTGTTCGCCATGTGTGCGCTACCTCACTTCGCCCGTGAGTCACCGTGAACCCGGTCCACCGCGAGCCTAGTCACTGACGCGTGGGTCCCGTTTGTCAGCTCAGGGATTTTCCTTCCCTTTTCCGGTGATTTTTCCCGAATTTCCGAATCCAGCCAATAGCGTATCGACATGTGTCATCCTTTAACCATTTCTCTGATTTTCTCTCCATTTAAACTTCGGAAAGCCCGTTCTCCTTCGTCCGAACTCCGATTTGAGTGATTCAAATTTCTAAATTTTTGTAAAATCTAGCTCTACATTCCAGAGCCATTTATTTTCAATTTTGAGGTTGTTTTCCTCTCTGTTTTGTATTTATTTGGTTTTGTTGCTTTATTTTCCGGTAGACGCGAACCCCGAAGGAGCGAGCAGAGGCTTCGAAGACCAAGAATCAGCACTTGAACAACAAGGCAAGTCGTAGACCTTTGATCATATTGAACCCATGTTTGCAAAAGTATTTTGTTTTATACAATTGCATGCTATTTGTGTATCAATGCTAGTTTATGAGAGTAGCTATTCACCTGATTGAGTATGCCCCTTTGATTATTGGAATGCCATGAATCCATTGTTAACCCTAGGGTGGTACATTACTAGTCGGACATAATCATTATACCAACATTGGGTTAACGTAGCTATGCTTAGCCATGCTTAGTTGTCCGATGGGATTCATATCATCTGTGAATTAATGTTAATCTTGACTTAATGAGATATGGAATTGTGGTACATTGACCACCGTTGTAAAACTTGTTGTACCATGGCGGGGATGCCATTGGTTTTGGGTTGAACAAAATGTTTCCCACGGGCAAGTGATCGTGCGATAAAGGGGTGCTTTCTAGCACATTGGGATGTGGTCTGTCTTGCACGAGATAATTTAAGGACTTAATCTTGTGCGCCATTGAACTGGCCTAACTGTGCAACCACAAGTCCGGTATGGGGCGGACCTAGTGATTAATTTGCAATGTCTAGTCTTGAGTCTTGCCACGTGTTGGTGTGGGTTACGGGGTGGACGGGTAGACTCACATGGCTCAAGAGGGGCCCCGAGGGCTAAACCTTAGAGGGCGAGATTGGGTTTAGACATGCATTGTAAAGGCTTTGTCTTGATATCTCTGCGACACACCAAAGGAAGTGTGTTAATATCGATTGCACCAAGAGATGTTCATGTCTTGGGGTAAAGCCGCACAACCTCTGCAGAGTGTAAACTATTCAATAGCCGTGTCCGCGGTCATGGACAAGCCCGGGATTTCACATGGGGTATAGAGTATTTTCTTGAAATGTGGAATGGTTGGGATGTGAATGGGAGTTCATTTGTTGTTTTGTTGTCTCAAGCTATACTGTTGAATTGTGTGGTTGATACTTGTTTCGAGTGATGTAGGGTGATGCCTCGTCATTCTGTTCATGTTGTCTACCATTGATTTATTAGATTATTTATTATTGTTTTATTCAAACTGCCTTCAATCTATTTAGTGTATTTAAATTCAAGTTATTGCTTTACGCAAATGAACCATATAACTATCCTTTGTCAAGCCGCATGAATATATTGCATCATTTCCTACGGCTTGTTGAGTACGTTTTGTACTCACGGCTTTATGCCCCTGTTGTTCAGTTGCTGAGGAAGGACCAGGTAATGAGTATCAAGAGGAGGAGTACTATGAAGACTACATCGACTAGGAAGGCGTTTCCCCAGACGATTGCTTGTGGCATGTCGAATGGCCCAAGTTATTTTATTTCCGCTGCAACAATTTATTTGTTTCTTAAGCCAAGAGGCATTGGTGTATGAACCTTGACCATAAGGTCGTTTGCTTTATTCAATAATAATTTGTTTCTTCTTAGTTATTTTGATGTATGGAATGATATGTCATCTATGTTTCCACTGTGTGCACTAGCGTGATCCTGGACTAGTGCGGTATACACAGAGGGTTTCGGATTTGCATATCCGGGTCCCGACATGAGACCATCTTGAAGGGGCCCTCCCATCAGGGAGACAGCTTATGCAACCCGGCATGCGTCTGAATCCTGCGCAAGATCGAGTCGCCCTCTTGCGGTGTTCTCTCAGAGACCACGGGTGGCGTGGTACCGCTTTGGCTCTGCTGGTACCGAAGCGGCGCTTGAAGGGCAGCCAGTCACGCACCTCTTCGAAGATTGGCGTCCTCTCGCCGGAGGTCTTCTTGGTCTTCTTCGTTGAACGCCGAGACGCGCGGAGAGCCGAGCGACAGCTCGAAGGGAGGACGGCTTCCGCCCCGTACACCAGGAAGAAGGGCGTCTCGGCGGTGGCCCGGCTAGGTGTGGTGCGAAGTGACCACAACACAGCCGGAAGTTCCTCAACCCATTGCGCGCCCCGCTTGTGGAGTCGATGAAACGCCCTTGTCTTGAGGCCCTTGAAGACCAGCGCAGATTGGCGCGCACGCCGCCTGTTGCTCATGGGATGGGCCACCGAGGCAAAACAGACCTTGGTGCCCATTTCTTGCAGAACTCCAAAAAGCCGCTACCGATGAACTGGGTGCCGTTAGTCGGTGATGATGCGACATGACCCCAAAGCGGTGAAAATCCGGCAGATGAACTTAACGGCGGCGGCGGCCGTGATGGCCAAGATCGCCTCGCCGACCCACTTGGTGAACTTGTCGATGGCGACAAAGAGGTGGGTGAAGCCCCAGGCCAAGCGAACGGACCCAGATATCGGCCCCGCACCGCGAACGCCAAGAGAGTGGGATGGTTTGCGAGCTTGGGCTGGTCGGTGGGTTTGCTCGGCGAAGAACTCGACAAGCCAGACGTCCTCACCAGCTCGCAAGCATCCTGGAGGGCGGTAGGCCAATAAAATCCTTGGCGAAACGCCTTGCCGACGAGAGTTCGGCCAGACATATGGCTCCCGCACACGCCTCCATGGATATCAGAGAGCAGGATGCTCCCCTCTTCCCGAGTGATGCACTTCAAGAGAACTCCGCCGCTCTGGCGATATAGGTCCCCACCTACCGAGTATAGCACTTGGCCTTCGTGCAATCTTCTCACCGAGGCATCACCGTCGGGGATCACTTGGTCACGCAGGAAGGCCAGGATAGGATCCATCCATCGATCTTCCTGCCCAAGGGTGACGAACACTCGGTGCTTTCGCCGGGTACTCATTGGGCCGAAGCTTTTCGGTGGTCTGCCTCGGCAAGACCGCCGTCTTCCTCCCGACCGGGGCGAGGTGGGCACGCCGCCTTCCTCCTGAATCGGAGGCCGTGACAGCGGTGCCGCCTTCCCCGCCTGAGCCGGAGGCCGCGACAGCCTTGCCGTCGTCCCCACCTGAACCGTGGGCTGCGACAGCGACACCATCATCCCCACCTGAACCGTGGGCTGCGATGGACGGTCGCGATAGTCTTTCTTCAAGACCCAGGCCGAACAGAGCTCTTGAGGATCTGGTGAGACATGCCCGTCGGCGAGATGATTGTCCCGCCGAGGACATGAATATACCCCAGCCTTCAAAATGACGCCCATTCTTCTGACCTCCAGTACACCGCCATGGTGGGGTCGGAACATTGGAACTCCTTCCGCGCTTGATTGATGACTAGCAGGGAGTCACCTTTAACTTGGAGACGCTTAATGCCCAACGCTGAAGCGATGCGCAGCCCTGCCAATAGACCTTCATACTCAGCAATGTTGTTCGTGGCCTTGAAGTCAAGGGCGACCACGTACCGGAGGGTGTCACCGGTCGGGGAGACCAGGACAACCCCAGCCCCCGCGCCTTCCAGCCTGAAGGATCCGTCAAAGAATAACGTCCAGGGGGAAGGCACGGGTGCCTCTTCAGCTTCAGGAGTGGCGGGAGTCCATTCGGCGACAAACTCCGCCAACTTTTGACTCTTAATAGCGGTGCGGGGCACGAATTTGATGTTGAATTCCCCCAGCTCCACCGACCATTTAGCAATTCGCCCCTCTGCTTCACGATTGTGGAGGATTTCCCGCAAGGGGTAGGCCGTGACAATGGTGATTTCGCCCACGAAAATAATGCCGTAGCTTTACGACGCAACCAGACCGCATACAAAGATCTTCTCGAGCTTGAGGATACCGAAGTTTACGCTTCATGCAACACCTTCTCGATGTAGTAAACCGCCTTTGGACACCTTCCTCTCGCAATCAAGACCGCTACACTACCTCGGGGTGGCAGCTATGTACAGAGCAGCGGCTCACCCGGTGAGGGAGACCAAAGACCGAGGAGAGGAGAGGTACCGCTTCAATTCTTCGAACGCCTTCTGGGCTTCTTCAGTCCATTCAAAATGGTTAGTCTTCTTCAGCAGCTTAAACAGGGGTAAACTCTTTTCTCCCAACCGGGCAATGAAATGCCCTAGGGAGGCCAGGCGACCGGCCAAGCATTGGACTTGCTTGAGTCGTGCCGGTGGCTTCATGTGCTCGATGGCCGATATCTTGTCAGGATTGGTGTCAATGCCCTACCGACACGGAAAACCCAACTTCTTGGGAGGGCACACGAACACGACTTTTCCCAAGTTGAGCCTCGCATAATTCATCCGGAGGTTAGCAAAAGTTTCCTCCAGGTCTTGGATTAGCTCTTCACTCTTTTTGATCTTCACCACAAAATCATCAACATAAACTTCAAGATTTCGCCCCAACTGTGGGCGGAAAGTGATATGCATGGCACGTTAGTAAGTAGAACCAGTATTCTTTAAACCAAAAGCCATCCTTACATAACAATATACCCCCGTTGGGGTTACAAAAGCAGTCTTTTCCTCGTCCTCAAGCGCCATGCCGATCTGGTGGTACCCGGAGTACACGTCCAGGAAGCATAGCAACTCGCACCCGGCCGTGGAGTCGACGATGAGGTCAACTCGCGGCAGGGGGTAAGGATCCTTCGGGCAGGCCTTGTTGAGGTCGGTGAAGTCGACACACATGCGCCATTTCCCATTGGATTTTTTTACGAGTACGGGGTTGGCAAGCCACTCGGGATGAGAGGCTTCCCTGATGATACCCGCACTCAAAAGCTTCTCTACCTCCTCCCGAATGGCTTCTTGGCGCTCGGGCGCCTGCCTCCGGACCTTCTGTCGGACCGGACGTGCCTCGGGGAGCGTTGCCAAACGGTGCTCGATCACCTCCCTAGGGACCCCAGTCATGTCGGACGGTTGCCAGGCGAACACGTCCGCGTTTGACTGGAGGAAGGTGACGAGCGCGTCTTCCTATTTGGCGCTGAGGTGGGCGCCAATATTGACGGTCCTCCGGGGCTCGTCCCCACTCAGGGCGACCACCTTAACCTCACCGGCAGAGCCAGGTGAGGCGCGGGTCCGGGCCTGAGGGGCTCCGGCATCGCGTCAAAGCGCCCGTCGATGGCGGCGGCCGTCCTCGCGCGACCTTGAAACAGCGCAAGGCTTCGGCCATATCCACCCTGATCGCAATGGGGCCAGCGGGCCCCGGAATCTTCACCACCATATACACATAGTGGGTGGCCGCCATGAACTGGGCCAACGCCGGCCGGCGAGCGTTGCTAGGGAGGTCAAGTCGGCGACCTCGAAATCCACCAACTCGGTGCGGTAGTTGTCCCTCTCCCCAAAAGTGACGAGGAGGCGCACCTGACCCAGGGGCATCAAACCAGCCTCTGGGGCTACCCCGAAGAAGGGCAAAGCTGGGCGCAGGTCCGACCGTGGGATTTGGAGCTCCAAGAATGCCGAGGAGGACAGGAGGTTGATAGAACTTCTTCCGTCCACCAAAGACGCGCTTATCCAAGACGTTCAAACAATGGGCGACACTACAACTGGGAGATGTCCCAGGCCGTTGGTGCCCTCGGGATGGTCAGCCTGACTGAAGGTGAGCGTTTGCTCAGACCACTTCAGCATCCGACCCGCCCCCGAGCTCGAGGCGGCGGCGCAAACTTCCCTCTTCAGCCGTTTGTAAGCGGCGTTGGAGGGGAAGGTGGACGAACCACCATGAATTTAGGCCACCACGTGATCCGCCTGCTGGAAAGCCAGCGGCTCGGGGTCTTCGTCTTCATCAATATCAGGGCGCCGTCCCTTGAGCCGCTTCTCCACCATCCTGTCCACGACCCGACAGTTGTCCAGGTCGTGGGTATTGGTCCGGTGAATAGGGCAATAGGGCTCGCCCTCCTTTTGGTCACGGCGGTCGTCTCTACGACCGCGACGGTCATCGCGCCGGTCTCGACGGTCACCGCGCCCGCTATTGGTCATCATCGCGGCCATGGCGGTTGCGCTTCAGCGCTGGGTCTTCTTCTTCGTCTTCGCTCGTGGCCAGGACTGCTGGTTTCTCCGCCTCGCGCTTCAGCGCTTTCTTGCCTCCGCTGGCCGAACCTTTCGAGGTCCCCTCGTCCTTGTTTTGCCACCCTTGGGGCGGCCGCCCCTGCTTTCATGGCCGCGCGACACTTATGTGCGAGGGAGAAAAAGCTTCAAGTGGAGCCGATGGTACGAGTGGCCATCTTCTTTTTCATCTTCTGGTCGCAGACGCCTCTCCGAAGGCGATGACGACCGATCGTCGGAGATGTGGGGGATCGACAGCGGCGGGGCAAAACTGGCTGAATGAAGTCGCAGCGCTCCCCTTCTCTTGTTCCAGTATGTGGAGGTCATCTTCCACACCGGGCTGCGCGAAGGAGCCCTGAAAATTAGCGACGAAGATGTCGCACAACATTCCCCACGAGTGCACTGACCCTCGGGGGAGATTTAGCAGCCAAGAGCGGGCAGAGGCCGTCAAGGCGGTTGGGAGGTAGTTGGCCATGACCTTTTCAGATCCGCCAGCCGCCCGCACCATCGTTGTGTAGATCTGGAGGAACTCCTCCGGGTTGGTGGTGCCGTCATATTCTCTATGGCCGCCGGGCAGAACCTTCCCGCCCGAGCCACGGCAGCCGCCGAGAAGGCCTGCACCGACGCCAGAGAGGAGCCGAGCCGCTGTCAAGCCTTGGTCTAGAGACCGTGCATGGGAGCGCGAGGTCTGCTCGCCAGAGAACCGAGGAGGCACCTCCTCCGGTCCCCGGTGAGAGCCATGAGGGGACTCTCATTATCGCCACCACCGCTACTATGGCGGCGTTTTGGTGCTGGTGGCGCGGGAGGCGACCACGGAGGTCGTCACCGCGCTGCCGGCGGCTCTCATCAAGGTGAGAGCGGAGGTCCCCACGGTTCCTCGATGAACCGGGACCAAGGTTGCGCGCGCCCCTTCTTGGACCCTGGCCCCCCTGGCCGGGGCCTTTGTTGTTGGGGCGGCTGGAGGCCTGGGAGCGCCCTGCAAGCGCCTTAGGCGTCAAGGTACGACCGGTACCTGACTGGCCGGGAAGCCCTACCCGGAGTTGGGCCGCATCCACGAGGCCAGCGATGCTTTGCAACCACGGAGTGGCTGGGGAATCTCCTGCAAACTCCACCGGAGGGTGGTCCGTGGCGCACGAGCGTGCGCAAGTTCTCGGCGGTGGCCGCCCCATGGCCACTCGCCGCACGGGCTGCTCCACTGCTTCCAGGGGAACAGCGGCGCCGCCATGCGGGGGCGGGGCAAGGCGGTCCCTCAACCGGCGCGGCAATGGAGGAGCCTTTGGTCGCCGCTTGCCCAAGAACATTCTCGATGCCGAGGATCCGCCATCTTCGATGAACGAGCTTGCTCCTAAATCGCGAACGCCGGCCCGCCGGGGAGTTAGCCGAAAAAATAACCACTAGCCCCCTACAGGCGCGCCTGCCGGGCAGATTCCGCCCGACAGGCCGGAGGATGCAGCCCAGTTTGGTTGAAGGAGGGCATCTTCGCGCTGGCTAAACCTAGAGGGCTTAAAGCCCTAGGGACTCTGTGCCAAGGATTTCATGCCTATGAACTACTGGATGACACGAAGGTTTTACCCGTGTTCGTGCCCCTTGTTCTTGGGTAATGACCTTTACTTCCTGCTAGATTGTTTTGAGAGTGTGAAACTAGTACAGAGTTTTCTGGGTTACAAGCTCTTTCCTTAGACTATATTGCTTGTTCTTCTCTTCTTCCTTCAATCGACCGGCCCCCTCTCCCCATGCACCCGAGGGCCTTTATATAGGCCAAAGCACAGAGTAGGTAAAGGGGGTCATCATGCTTATCCTTACACATTTAATACACCTTCCGTCTTCAGTCCGCTCCTCCAAATCATTAAATGCCGACGCATGGCTTCGCCGGGTCCGCCCGTGATGTGACCCTTTCTTGACAGGTTGGTGAGAGGTGTCAGAGGAATGGGCTTGTTGCGTAAAACCCTTACGGTGACAGGCCGACACCGTCCTATTGCTCGAAATCGATGACGCGGCGAAGGAGCCTTGAGGTGAAGCCACCTTGTATCACCTTTTGCCTGCGGTGGGGTGAGTAGGGCGTGCACGCCCACCTACCCGCCGGGCAACACGTGGGCCGACCGCCAGCGGCGAGCAGTCTCGCGCCCACCGCTCGCCGGTGCCACGCGACGCGACCGCCAGCGGCGAGGCGTATCGCCCACCTGCCGCCGGTGCCACGCGATCGACCGCCGGGCGAAAGCAGGCGCCTCGCCCACTGCCGCCGAAAAGCCACGTGGATCGACCGCCGGGCGGCAGGCGTCTCGCCCACTGCTGCCGGGTGCCACGCGGACTGACATCTTGACCGCTGTGTTGACTGCTTTTGTGCGGCAGAGAGGGTACCCCAACGCAGAGTACGCTGACAGCTGTGTTACGGGCGATCTGCTGTAGGATCAAAGTTTGATCTTGCCGGTTTTGCTCAATCAGAGCGAGAACTTGAGCCATGGTAGGAGGGGGTGGAAGTTCCTCCTCCACGTGAGCGTGGTGCTGATTTTGGCGATGCGAGGACTTCGAATGGTCAGGAGTGACCCCCTGAGGTGGATCCTTAGTTGCTTGAGAGCCGGTGGATTGCGGCCTCGCCTCACGCTAAGCTTGGGAACGAGTGGTGACTCCCGCCATCTGTTGCCAAAACCAAGTTAGCAACAAGTAGCAGAAGAGCCACAACAACGCCGAATTAGAATATTTGGACAGCAAGTCACATAATTTAAACTCTACATGTATGCAGCAAGAAAACATGCACCAACTCCAAAAGACATCAAAATAAGAAGGCTCTTAAGCCACAACATCAACCATGAAAGCAAATAACAAGGTTCCGATACATTAACACAAGTTCACAACCCGTAGGTCAAAAGCGATAACTAGGGGTGACAAGTCCAAACATAAGAGCTAGCATAGGTTCATAAAGTAGCCTATTACATCAATTAAATTAGTTCAACTCATCTCTACTTGCCCTCCATGATGAGCTTGACCGAGACAACTCAAATGTCTCTAAGGAATCCTTGGGGAAACACATCCAAAAGATGGTATCCCGGTGATCCGGTGTCTTCGGGGTCTAAGGGGTTAGTGAGACGCTGTGGTGATCCTATATAGAACCTAGGTATCCCCGGAGATTCTTGGACACGCCGACACATCACATTTCCCGAGTTGATGCGCGCGTTGTTGCTCACAACGTCTTGGGTCTCTATCCCCGCACATGTGGAAACTGAAAGGCGGGTAGGGCTACATCGTGTGGCATCGTGGAGTTGCGCCCACACAATATGTCCCGTGGCACCAAGTTAATCTGAATAAATTGGTGAAGATGCCCTTGTGCCGCGTGAAGACGGGCACGAGTCTCCCATAGCTCATGGACAATGCAACGATTGGCCCGGTCCAAGGCACGGACCAAGCCCGACAACTGTCGAATAGAAGAGTCTTCTCCCATCTCCATTTCAGCAACACTTTATTGACTTCGCTCAGCGGGTCCTCGCTGCGAAATATCGACACGGAGGTAAAGTCAGCTCCCACATGGCAACATACGCCACCTCTTGGATAGCCATTCCTACGGACGTCCCTCTCGCTCGAAAGTGATAGGGAATGCTCCCCGTCACCATCCTAGCGATGATGTGAACCGTGGCAGTGTAGGTCTTCAATCCGGGTCCTATGGCACGACCATAAACCGCGTAGACGGTGCATAAGTGAAGTTAGCTCTCCACAAAGATATCCCTTAGGAGGAAGGATAGCCTCCACATCTTCAAAGACGGTGACTAGAACCAATGGCCCAAAACTCATCTGTCACGTTGAAAGGATAAGAGGGGTTAGAAACTTATTTGCACAATCAAATGAACATAAGGGTGAGATATAGATCTAAGAGGGGTAAGAAATAAAGGAACTGCACAACGTTATCAGTTCTGAAATTATTTGATAGCAAAATAATTTTTGACTCAAAACACCCTCTAACTAGTCGTAGCATGGCCGTTCTAACCTACAGTCAGTATGGCTCTGATACCAAGCCTGTGGGGAACCGTCCCCGGGACTCCACTGATTCACCCAAAGGCACGGTACACCTCAAGTGAATCAAGGGAACCTCGGGCGTTCCGTGATTATACCCGTGTTGGTCCCAGGAAAGTTCGCCAACACGCGCATTCTCATCCAACAGTTGACATCACAACACATACATAATTATCGGAAGCATAAATATCATTACATTCCAAAAGTAGGACTGCTGTCCATAACGACATATTTAGAGTTATTACATCAAGTAGCAGCGGAAATTATAAGATAAACGATAAAAGGGCCAGCATGGCATGCCCCAAACCTCGGGCAACCAACTGGGCAAGAACGGCGACTAAACGTTAGCATTGTGAAATCTGCCCTAAAAAGTCCCGGCGAAGCCTCATCCTCACCTGCAGCAAGTGGACAATCCGATTGAGTACAAAGAGTGTACTCGCACAATAATATATATTGCATGTTGATTTCTAGCTACATGTGGTTGCTACATCAAAGGAAGGCAAATTGGCAATTTCAGCATAAAGCAATATTTGGGATAAATCGTAAGCATGTTTAGATTGATAAGAATTTGCATTTAATAAACATTTGCAAAATCTAATACATAATATAACATCATCATATTCACATTGGTATCATGCCTTCAAGCATTCTCCGAACCATGAGTTCCATCGCTCATGTTCGATTACACACAAGTACTCCAATACTTGTGTCTCTTTCCCACTCCCATCCCATTCTTACCAAGTCCTTAATACTCGCCTAGTGATTGACAATTCAAGAGATCGCCCTTAACCATGGACGCGCTATTCAATAGTTTAAACTCTGCAGAGGTGCGACTTTACCCACGACGACGCCACACTCGTGAGCCAAGCTATTAACACATTTCCTTAGATGTGTCGGCCGAGGTGAACGTGACAAACCATTTTCCTGTATGCATGGTAGTGTATCTAAACCATCCGGGTGACTGTGACCCTCGATCCCGCGTGTCGAGTGCTCGGTGTGTGTGGATCAAGGAGTACACCCGTTGTTGGACATCCCCAACTCAACAAAGTTCGAGGGACTCCGAGGACATTCCTTGGCGCTCCATTAAGCCCAAGGAATTCCGACGGACATTCCTTGACACTCCACTAAGCTCAAGGAATTCCGAGTGCACATGGTTTACATACCCTAGTCATACACAAGTACTTGGTTACACCGGTCCCATAAACGGCGTGTGGTTCGCACAATAGTTACTCAAAAAGACGTCACCAAGATTTAATCCTTAGGGTTCTTAACCAATATCTCTACTCATTAAACAACAATTGAAAATAACATCATCATCATAATTCTCAATCATTGCGACCGATGGATTAAGTCCATCTATCGCGGTTTCTAACGTTGTTCTAAGCATGGCTAAGCAATTCGCACGAACCCATAGATAATAATAAACCAACCACCTAGGGCGACAATGGAACATGGAGAGAACATGCTAAGGGTATAACACACAACATGGTAATAGCTAAGAATTCTACCCAATCATAATTGTAATTGAAAGTAAGCATGCAATTGATAAAATAATTCCAAAGCTATAGATTTCAAATAGCAGGAACAATCATGGTCAAGGAGTAAGGTAGTGCCTTGCTGCTCGATCTTGGTCTCAAAAGCGTAGTCGTACTCGGGTGTGTCTTCCGAAGTGTCAACACCTAGCGAGAAAATCCAAATTCATAAACACCAAACAAGGATTCAAATAGTGCACACGAGTAAAATATGCATGGCATGCTCATGATGTATAATACTAATCATAACATGCAAGTACTAATTGAGTTTTTGCGTCAAAAGTTCAAGTCTTAGGGCTTTTATCGAATTATGTTCGGAGTATCCGGGTGTCTCTTCGGACTGTCCGAGTGGACCCTCTCGGTCTGAAGTGAAATTCTATTCGGACTATCCGAAATATGATTCGGAGTATCCGAAGGGTTCAGAATGTCCGGGTGAAATCTCGGACTATCCGAGCAGACCCCCTCGGTACAGAGCTAAATTTCTACTCGGACTATCCGAAATTTTATTCGGAATGTCCGAAGGGTGTTCGGACTGTCCGAGTGAAACTTCGGAGTATCCGAAATGGCTTCTCTTTTTTAAAAATGACAATTCGTCCATTGGCTTCTATGCTTCATAGCAATGTACTAGGATTCCAAGGGGATGGACTAGGGTAGAAACTTACCACTATAGGGTTACTTTTGCACGTAGTGACGGTTGGTTTCGGCGAGGGAATGGCAAAAGGGTGTCGCAACGCCGGTTTTTGCGGTTCGCTCCTTCCTAGCTCGCGTAGATGACGACGACTTCACTTGCTCGTGCTTGCAGTAGCAACTAGCCCTCCTCCTAAAGCTTCCATGCGACATGCGCGACCCAAATCAAAGTGTAATGATGGGTTCCATGGAGAAGGAAGAAATGAGTCACCATTGCAAAATTTCAGAACATGGGGAGAAATGAAAACGATTGCCACTTACCCAAAACTTGGTTCCTCAAGTATCCATTTGGATGGATTTGAAGCTCTTGATCTTGGCTACAAGATGGTATAACATGCACAAGCTCAAACTCAAGATTTGAGGGGATTTTGTGGGGGAGAGTGGCAAGGGTTGGAGAAGAACACACTTGCTGTATTTTCTGGTTTGAGCTGAGCAAATGAGCAGGAAAAGGGAGGAGAAACCAAGGTTTAGGTCTTATATAGGCTGCCCACTCATGCCTTACATGTGGGGCTAGGTCCCACATGTCATAGGGTAAGTAAAAGGGTGGGTATGGGTGGTTTGAGTGAGAAAAGTCATGGAGAAGATGTGCAGCCCACAAGTTCCAATGCAAAGTAGGTCCCATGTGTCATAGACTAGGGGTAGGGGTGAATAGAGTAAGAATTGGTATGGTAGGTGTGCAGCCTACTCTCCTCTCTCTTATGAATATGGCCCACATGTCATTGACTAAGGTAATATAACATGTGTGCAGTTTGAAAAATGATTTTCAGGATTTTGTTGCTTCCTCTTTATGCAAGATGAATGTCCTAACACTTGTATGATTATAGTTAAGTGAGGATGTAATGGTATTATGGACGACGTTAACATGACAAGCCTCACTTACCGTGTTTTACGAAAAATTGGGCTGTTACAAACGGAGATAGAAGAAAGGCGATAGACCCTGACCCGGGAATGCCAAATAGATGTGGGCTATACTTATTAAAAGCAATGCTCCAGATGCAAGACAAGGACGTCATAATGGCTCCCGACAATTTTAAGTAATCTTCTCATTCGTCAATCGTTGCTAAAAGTTTAGTTTGCACCATGATTACTCGTGAAACTTATATAAGTTTTTGTTGCAGTGATCACTTCATTTGTTTCATGATGTACCCGAAGCAGAGCAGATATATGGTCCTTGACTCATCCAGAATCCCGCCAGAATCTTACGATGAATTCACCCGCATCTTAAATATATAAGAAAAATACATACACAAACATACATAACGTAATTTGTTTTATAATATGATAGTTACTTGTTGTTGTTGACATTCGAGTAGAGCTTTCAAGCATGACACGACCAAAAAAGGGGGGCAACATTATCCTGCGAAGGGGTCAAATAAGATGCTTTGCTATGTTCACCCATGGGTAAGAAGACACTTGTAATGTTTCAACATAATTGCACTAGTAAGGAAGAGTATTACCAACTGTACTAATTCCATACATTATTATTTGATTTGAAGTACCACAAGCAACCTCCAAGCAGTGTTCTTTATGGATACTACGCCTGCGAGTTCCTCAGGATCAACGGGAGGTACAGAAGCAACCCCTAGGACGTAAGCCTATACAAATTGGTGATTCAAGATTATTTATTGTTTGATTCTCGATTTCCCTATTGTTTAACCTCTTTATTGCCTACTTTATTATTGCAGGTGAAGATTGAAAAGACCACTTTGGCACTCACTGATGATGACCTTCGCAATGTGCAAAAGGACATGTGCCAGTTCATTCGTCGTGAAGTCATCCATAAGAGAGGTAGTTTCTTTTATTGGGGAGGTGAAGTGGCGAAGCATTCTAGACTTTGTAATTGGGAGATGAGGATAGACGGGCCGTGAACACTAATTTATATATAACCTTGTATATATACATAATGCAATTTTGATTTATATGTGCTTTGTATATATAACCTTGTCATTGTTATGTATGGATTTGTGTTGAACAGCGATGTGATTGATATAATGTATGCATTTATTAATATTATAATATAATTATCGTAATATTATTAAAAAAGGATTCTCTGAATCTGTATAGGCGGTTCACCTTAGGTGCCGCATGTGGTACAAATATTTATACATGCGGTTCACTTAAGGAATTTTTTTTAATAATACTTTTTTTATTCGAATTTTCAAAAATATACCATCGAATTTTTTTTTTCAGAAATATACCCTCCTGTCGCCCGATCAAATGGCGATAGGAGCCGAAACGGCCCCTGTCGCCCGACGAACGGGCGACACTGAGAAAATCGACCAATGGTCAGGCGACAGGGGGGCGCGGGCCCCTGTCGCCCGATGAACGGGCGAGAGGAGAGTTTATAAAAGGGCTTCGCCCGGGACTGTAGCCATTCGGTTGATTTGAGAAAAAGAGAGGGAGAGAGAGGAAGAGGGGAAAGAGGAGAGGAGAGAAAAGAAGGAAGAGGGGGAGATTCTGCACCACTATTTGGAGGTAAATTTCTGTTGTTTACTTTTCTTAGCAGTAAATTATGATATGTTAGAAATAGTTTTAGATTTAGGCAATCAGCGAGAAATAGTGGTAGATTAGAAATAGTTTTAGATGTAGGTTACGGATAAATGTAGGTAAATTGATAGGTTATGGATAGATCTAGGTAAATTGATAGGTTACGAATAGAGAATTTTAGGTAAATTGATAGGTCACAGTTAGTTCTAGTTTAGAAAATTTAGATATTTTTTACGGATAGGAGTATATCGGTATATATTGATGGAAATGTAGTTACGAATGTATATTTTTTTTAAGATATAAGTACATCGATACGAATGTATATATTGTTAGGAATGAATGTATATTTTTTTACAGATATAAGTACATCGATATGAATTATTAGGAATGTAGATGTTTTTTACGGATAGATATATATTTTTGTAGCATGTAGGTATAGTTAAGTTAGGTGTCATAGTTTTTTTTATGGAAAATAATTAATTCGTTGGTGAATGAATGGATTCGCAGATATGACAGAACGAGTTCCATTTAGAATCTATTATGGAGAGGGGGTTGTAATCAATGGTTTGGAAGGTGCAGATCTAAGTAATATGCAGTATGTGGATAGAAGTTTGAGTAGGATCGAGGAGCGCACATTTGCTTCTATGTTGAAATAGTTGTATTATACTTTTCGGATGGAAGAAGAGAAGTGCGAGTTGAAGGTATTTTGCCTATGTAGTATTCGAAATGACCCTATTTACTGGGAGCTAGTTGAGCTGAAGGGAACCGCATCGTGGAGATCATATGTGAGGGGGGCAGAGCAACGGGGATGGAATCGAGTGCTTTTAGTGTGAGCATATGAGAGGGCGTTGCCCCAGCGATTGTTAGCTTGGACGCCCAGAGTGTAGTCAGCCTCAAAATGAGCTCAGTTTCGGTGACACTGAAATTAGGGGATCTAGCCATGAGCAACATGTTCAGCAAAGTGGTGAACAGGTTGAGTTTCGGGAGGATGATGAAAAGTTGACCAAGAAGTGTAGGGACTGGTGGACGAAGGTGAGCAAATTGATGAAATAACAGCTAGGATGGAAGAGGAAGACCGTGAGTACAGCAGAGCAGAAGAGGAGGACGACGATGAGTCGGATGATGGAGGTACGGAGCCGCTTGTGCCAGCCGAGTGGAGCACGCAGCAATTTGATAAGCTGGTTGTCAATGAAAGCAACGATGTACCTTGGCAGTATAGTGACAATGAGGTTAGGCTTAACAGTATGTACCCGACAAAAGAGGCTGTGTAGGATGCCGTAAAAGATTGGGCTCTGTCATTAAGAAGGACTTTCGAGTTAAGAAATCCACCCCAACACCGCTGACGTGGTGTGTGAGATCCATGGGTGTCCGTGGAGAGTGCAGCCAGTACAAGCCCAAATGGGGCACCCATTGGCTATGTTTGAAGGTTGAGCAAAGATACATGTATGATCGAGGAAACAATGATGGCTCACAGAACTCGCTATTCGGTATGTCGTGAACATCATGTACGCAAAGATAGTGGAGAACCGGAGTTTTGAGCCCGTGCTATTATCCGAGCGATCGAGAACGAGATATCAAGACACAATTAGCTATGGGAAGGCGTGGAGGCGTAAATGAAGGCATTAGAAATGAGGTTTGGGAAGTTTGAAGACTCGTACCATAACCTGCCGCCTTTGCCGCCGCTTGCATTCAGGAAAGAAATACTGGGACCTATTACGATTATCAAGATTGTCCGTCAGTCAAGTGGCCAACTAAAATGCATCTGAGGAGAGTGTTCTTCGCATTCGGAGCTTGCATTAAGGCGTTCTATCACTGTCATCCATTGTTGTGCGTGGACGGCACATTCTTGACCGGGAAATACAGAGGGCAAATACTGACAACTGTGGGTGTCGATGGGAACAACCAGATTCTGCCTGTTGCCTTTGCCTTCGTAAAAAGCGAGAACTACGAGATTTGGATGTGGTTCGTATGAAACTTGAAGATCGGGGTGGTCAAAAGTCGTCCAGATGTGTGCGTGTTGCATGACAGGCATGCTGGCTTGCTTAGTGCTATCAACCAGCTGCAAACAGGGGAAGAGGAGCCATTCCGATGGCCTGACTTGCAGAGTCGATGGTGCATAAGGCATTTGCGTGCAAACTTCTATAAGCAATTCAGGAACAAGCAACTGATGAATATGTTCAAAAGACTATGTAACCAAAATCAGGAGAGCAAGTTCCGAACTCTGTGGAAAAATCTTGATGACTTGACAAGGAAACACAAGGAGCAGACGAACAACACTAGTGCCAGTGGAACATAGGAGCAAGCGGAGCCTCTTTTCCCCCTGCCAACAGAGGATGAGGTGACTAACCGTCGCCGGAGGCAAAGGCCAATCAAATGTTTCTCGAACTGGATCAAGCACGAACCGAAAGAGAAGTGGTCACTGTTATATGACACACATGGTGCCAGATATGGTGTGATGACCACTAACTTTGCAGAAGTTAACAACTAGGTAATGCAAGGGATGAGGTGTCTTCCGTTGGTAGGAATTGTCGAGGGAGTGCTGAGGGGTATAACCAAGTACTTTGTGGACAAGCATGCAGCTGCTGACATAGTAATGAGAGATGAGAAGTTCTTGTACTCTTCGATGATCACTAAATACATGGATGAGAAGAGTCAGAAGGCGGCCAAACATAGAGCTATCAAAGTTGGTGTGCGGACACTGCGCTTCGAGGTGATCTGCAGGGGTAAAGGAAGGCGTGGAACCAACCAGAGGGTTGTCACCCAGGAGTGCATCTTACAGGCTGAGTGCAAATGCTCGTGCAACAAGCCATACCTTTTGCATAGGCCATGTTCTCATGTCATAGCCGCATGTGCTTTATTTGGAATGCAACCCGGTACATACCTATCTGAATATTTTATGAAGGAAAGGGTGATGGCAACTTGGAGCGAGGAGCTTTATGGTTACAGGGTTGTGGGTTCTTTCACCACAACTCCTAGTGTTGATGAAAGGTTCTGGGTCCCTGATTTTGATGCGAGAAGGGGGAAAGTAGGGCGTCGAAAAACAAGGCGTATAAGAAATGACATGGATGAGTCAGAAGCTGGCAAACGCGTGAAGAAATGCTCATTGTGCAACCAACGAGGACATACATTCAAGAACTGCGAAGCACAAGATGAAGGAGGAGATGGTCACCCGACGGTGGGGGAAGGATCATCCTCTGCTGCACGACGCCATCGCACCAGATGACAAGCAGTTTGCATTATCATATGTCATATATCAAATTTATATTTCATCAATGTAACGTGTGTTGTATGAACTCTGTTTTGTATGTAGCTGTTGCGAGTGTTGTGTCTTGATAAATTGTTGCAACTGTTTCAGGATATTTTGTAATGAGCTTCTCCGTTTTTTATGTGTGTATTTGTTTCAATGTATTGTTGTGATGCTTGTGTAGTTTTACGGACTCTTTTGTTTACATATTTGTTTCAGTTCTAACTTTCAATTTTGTAAATTGCAGGTATGGCTCACCAGCAGGGAGATGACGAGTGGCCGTTCGAGTTGCTGGACCCGGTTGTCGACCGTGGTCACCATGCCCGCTCGCCACCATCTCATCCCCAGAGGAGGAGGGACCTGTCTGCACTGGGCGTCCTTCGACCTAGGCAGCAGCGAGAATCGAAGCTCAATCGCGTTGGATCCCAGTAACCGATGCAGCCCATCGAGCAGAGTATGCGACGCCTCAGGCTAGGCATGAGAGGGTCCACCCACGACGCAGCTTGACGTACTCATGAGCCCGAGGTTCGAAGGAGGAGGCCTCCCCAGAAGCGAGGCCGACAGTAGTTTCTTTTGATTTTTATTTTTGGTAGTATATTATGTACTTAGTTAATCATCTGAAATATTTGAACTCTTTGTAATTTTAATCTTATGTACTTAGTTAATCCTTTTATCAGCTTTGTCACACATCTAGTAGCTTTCTCAGACTGAAATGACAACACTCTGCACCACGATTTTCGGGCTAAAACGACAACACACTGCACCACGCTTTTCAGACTGGAACGACAACACTTGGCACCCCGCTTTTCAGACTGAAACGACAACACGCTGCACCCCGCTTGGCCGGTCACATCAATTTATGACTTGTGATCATTACTTCTGCTCCTTAGTGTGTAACGGCGAGTAGGATTACATCTCATGCCCACCCGCCTCGACGTTACATAGATAGCTCATGATTTTTTCCATAATTTTTGGCAAGGAAAACCCTAAGTGGCCACGCTTTTCGCAGTTTCGTGGTCGCGAGTGCCTTTCACATTTTCGCAACTTCATGCCGGGGCAATACCCGGCCAGGTTGCCTGTAGATAAGTGGTAGTCCATGTTGCATAGAGCACTCGTGATTTTTTTCGTAATTTTTGGGCCATACCGGGTGGGCCCCGCGATGCTACGAAAACCCCTAATTGGCCACGAGTGCCTTTTCCGATTTTCGCAACTTCGTGCCAGGGCAATGCCTGGCCAGGTCGCCCATTGGTAAGTGCTGCCCACGTTACGTAGATCGCTCATGATTTTTTTTCGTGATTTTTGGGACGTATCCGGTGGTCCCCGCGAGGCAAGGAAAACCCCTAAGTGGCCACGATTTTCGCGGTTTTGTAGCCGCGAGTGTCTTTTCCGATTTTCACAACTTTGTGCCGGGGCAATGCCCGGCCAGGTCGCTCGAAGATAAGTGGTAGCCCACGTTGCGTACATCACTTGTGATTTTTTTCGTAATTTTTGGCGAGTATTCGGTGGGCCCCTCGAGTCAACGAAAACCCTTAAGTGGCCATGATTTCTCAGATCAAAAGTTACAGCGGAAAATAAAGTAGACAACACTCTTCATTAAGACATAAAACTAGGATGCGAAAATAATGGTTACAACTTCATGTCTACTGAGTGCAACGAGGCCATTTCCCCTTCTCCCATGCCTCCGGTGGGGCTTCTCTGGCACGACGTGCCCTCTCTCATTCCTCTCTCTCTCGGCCTCCTTCTCCTCCGCTTCCTTTCGACGTGCCTCCTCACGTGCGGCGTCACGCTGCGCTTCAAGCCGCCGCCTGGACTCCTCTCGCCGGTTGACTTCATCAAGTAGCCTTTGGTCCTCGGGGTTGATCTCCTCGTCATGCCACTTGTTAAATTCACACAGTGGCAGAGGCGACTGCATAAAACATAAGTTAGCAATGTTTGATTTGCAAATTTTACGAAACAAATATGATCGTTACCAGTTGGCGATTCTTCAGACTCTTCTCCGGTGGGTCAAATTCGTAGTTGCGGCACATCCAATACCTCCTCTTCGAAGTTGGAATTTCCCAAGAATACACAAGCCTGCAAGGATCTCCGCACAGGCACATCGGTGGGACAACTCCGAAAGGTATGAAGAGATCTTGGTACGCGATGTTGCGCGGCCACTCCGAAGCACCTCCCTCTTCTTTCGCCTTCCCCTTCCCCTTTCCCTTTCCACTCGCACGCCTCGGCATTTTTTTCTCTACTACTTAGTTTCTCTTCTTCCTTCCTCACTTTCTTTCTACTCTTCTTTTGGCTGATGATGGAAGAATGGGATGATTGAACACACTGCCGGACGTTTTCTTAAATAGAGGGAAGAGCTGCTGTCGCCATATGGTTGGGCGACAAGGGTGCACGCCGCCCAACCATTCATCGATTTATTTACTATCGCCATTTCGTCGGATAACACGCCTCCTGTCGCCATTTCATCGGGCGACAGGGTCCTATCGCCATTTGATCGGGCGACAGGAGGCTAGGTCACCGCCCACCACATCGCCGTGCATTTTATTTTGGCCCTGTGCCCGCTGGACGGGCTGACGCGTGGGTATATTTCTGAATTTTTTTTTCGGTCGTATATTTTTGAAAATTCGAATAAAAAATGTATTATTAAAAAAAATTCTTCACTTAAGCAACCGGATGAAGATATGCAGTTTGTACAGGCGGACGGCTTAAGCCCACTCCTGTGAAAATTCTATTTCTGCAGGTGGGTGCTAATTAAGCCACCTGCCTATACAAATGGCATTTGTACAGACGGTCTACTTAAGAAACCACACATATAAATAAGCATTTATCTGAGTAGACAACAACCAACCTTTGCACAAATGCATTTTACAAAGTGATACTTAGAAACGCCAGTGCAAATATACCGATTTACGCACCTTCGCCATTCTGCGGTGCAAAACGCCTATGAAGATGGGTTACCACCCACCTGTACAAATGGTTTTTGTAGCAGTGTCTGAATAGCTGTTTTAATCGATTAGGTGATTGGTAAAGATCTATTTCCTATGAAAAAGGCAATACACAATAGATCGGTATGAAAAACAAACCTGAGATAACTGGCGTACGTAAATCAAAGATGATCAAAATTGGAGATGGCAACATTATTGATCAAGAACAAATTATAAAGAGAGATTCTAAGTCTAAAAACTACTCCTGGTCTACAAAAAGTAAATAAAAATATATAAGGGTTGTTGATTGTTGTGTTATTTTTTTTCAGCTCGCCTCATATCCTCTTCATAGCGTATAGGCCGATCATGTCCTCTGATTCCTCTTAATCCACAAATTATATTGACCTCTATCTCGTGAAGATAACCTCCATCTTGAACTGATATTAGTCAAAATATCCAATTTTATCCTTGACCTAACAAATTAGTTATATCTTGCAAATTCTACTGCTAACAGATATACTCGAGTGCGTGCGTGTGGCGTTCGTGCGTGGTGATGTGTGTGCGTCTTCCTTATAATCATAGGAAAAGCACCCTAATACTTATTATGTCAGAATGCCATATAAACTGTATAATAGACTTTTATAATCAGTGGACCCCTAACATTGTCGATCCTCTGACACCAGCTACGGTGGGCCGGTGGCATCATCGTCCTCGGTGCTCCGGCACAGTGTGTCCAGCCAGCTCCCAATTCTGGCCCCATCCATATGGCCACCAGATCCGCTAGCTAGGTTATGCATACATAATTCTCCCAGTTGTTGTGGACACTGGTCGGCGTCCACCTCGATCGTCACCCTACTATATTATCCGGCTCTTTTGGCTTTTCTTCTATCAATATAGCAAGTTAGAGCAGTGCTTTAATACTTTCCCTCTCAATACAAATTACACAAATCTTAAAACAAGTAAAAAGATAAGAAATCATCTACCATGCATTCATACTTTAATATTTGTACAACTGTCAAAAAGAGAAGTATAGAAGCACCTCTCATCAAGTTATTATGAGCAGATGCATGCTTGTCAGCATGCGGCGGCACAGTCTCGAATGATCCTCGTGTACTTCCTCCCATCACATACAGTCGTAGTTCTAGGTATTGAAATGGTTTTTAAAACTCAGTTTTAACTACTAGTTTATATTATATATATTTTTATAGAACTTAGTAAAATTATAATATTATAAATGCACATTTCAAGGCAAATAAATCCATACCATTTCTTTGCATGTAATTTAAATATCTAAAATGATATTAATCATTAAAGTTTCAAAAGTTTAACTTACGGAATCTGGCGCAGTGATCGATCGGATGTGAAGCACAAGACTCACGCACACATGCAAGTTGTCTCGACGTGCATGGTCCCCATCTGGCGCAGTGATTCGCGAATATATTTTCCTATTTCCCAATTTATTTAGTATTCCAGCTTTTCCGCGAGGTAGCACATTTAATAATAAACTAGCATGTTCAGCAGCTACATATACAACATGTACAAATGCTGTTTGCAACATAAACTTAAAAACGCATAAGAAAACTGCGGCCTGAGCTACTAAGCTAATTGCTAGCTCCACGGACATGGTGTGCGCTTCTCGGGATGTCTACCTCCTCTCCGCTACTCTCATCAGCGTCGTCTTATTCCTCTGGTGCTCCGGTCGACTACGTGCCGTCACCCGCCGTCGGCTACCGCCCGGCCCTACGGGTCTGCCCATCCTCGGCAACCTGTTGGCCGTGCAGCACTTCACCCACCGCGGCCTGGCCAAGCTCGCCAAGGTCCACGGCGGCTTTTTCCACCTCTGCATCGGCCTGGCGGACGTGTTCGTCGTGTCGTCGCCGGAGACAGCGAGGGAGATACTGCACGAGAACGACAGCCTCTTCTCGCACCGGCCGGTGACCGCCGCCATGGCTTACGTCTCCTACGACCTCGCCGACATGGCCTTGGAGCACTACGGCCCGTTCTGGCGGCAGATGCGCAAGCTCTGCGTCCTCAACACTACTGCGGATCGGGCATACACAAGCGGTTGAAACGCTTTCGAAGCGGTTTAGAACCGCTTGTAAGAATCATGGTGATACCCGTCGGGTATCTGGCAGTTCCCAACCGCTTGGTTCCACACTTCACAAGCGAATCGGTAACTCCAACCGCTTGTGAGAGAGCCTCTCCATGGCGGTTGGTGGCTCTCCACAAGCGGTTGGAGTTACCGACGCTTATGAAGAGACCGACAAAGACAGCGTTTTCATTATATTCAAGATAGAATATGTTTTCAGAGGGTTTTTGATATAGATTTTGATAATTAAAATAAATAGAACTACAAGAGTTTTTGACACAATTAAATAAATATTATTCATGCGTACTCATTCAGATAATTACAGGTTCATTTAAAGAAAAATCTGAACTTAATAGACTAAAAATGGTCAAGTTGATGAACACATGAAATAATAAGCCACTTTTACAAGTTTCAAAGAATAAAAGGCGAATATTGAGCTCAATTCTTGCATGTCGCTCTTTATATCCTTGGTCGACGTTGATGCACGATTAGTTCACATCCTTGATTATATTCAATATAGAATATGTTTTCGAGAGGGTTTTATTTTTATATAGATTTTGACAATTAAAATATATAGAACTACAGGAGTTTTTTGACACAATAATTAAATATATATTATTCATGCTAATCATTAAGATAATTACATGTTCTTTTACATGATACTGAACTTAATAGCTAGACTAAAAATGAACAAGGATGAACACATGAAATAATACGTCACTTTTACAAGTTTCAAAGAATAAAAGGGTGAATCTTGAGCTCATTTCTTGCATCGTCGCTCTTTGTGCCCTTGGTCGGCGTTGATGTCGTCGATTCAATGTTCTTATTTGAGGACAAGGACTCCAACCATCTGCGTGGAACTCGCCTTTGGGGATACAATCTCGTCAACAATAAAGCCGATGAGTTGTTCTTGGATTGCTTTAACTTTCGGTCTTGGCGGGATCATGCCCGCTCATCGATGTTAATGACAAAGTGGGAAGTAAATAAATCTCTGGACATGTAATTAAAGTGTAATTAAGTACTAAGAAATTGACATGTTCACACTACCTCGGCGTTGGTTGTCGGCACATCGCCGTGGGTAATAGTTTGCATATAGTGGCACACATAATAGCCACATAAGTTGTTTCCTTGTGTGCGTAAGAGAACCCGCGATGAAATTTGAGAAGAAAACAATTATTATTGGGATGAAAAACTATTACGGCATATTAATATTCTTTAATACGCTCGAGTGCTTATTTGTACATCAAATTCGTTCTCGAAATCTCCTTGTTGCTTCTTCGGAACCTTGCGAATGCCCCTGTGTGATGCGTTATTATGAGTAGTAATTATCGAGTTGAATTAGCAAGGTATTTCAACATATATAATAAGGAATTAAAACTATCGTATATTGGTATATACCGTTTAGGGTGTCAATGATATATTGATATTGGTCCACCGAGTCCTTTTGAGTCTTGAACAACGATCTGGCCGCTATCAAGCTTGATGACAAGAAGGATCGAAGGATACCTATTCATATATGTATTGCAACATATATGTAACTAGCTAGTAGTATTATCAATGCCTTGGAAAATATAAGAACGAGAGGTTGTATATATACGCATTCGAAGTTGAAGGGCGGTATATATACGGTTTGTAGTCTTTGTCCCAAGAATGCATCGAGAATGTAATCTTCAACATCCTTTCGCCATTTCTCAATCCAAAGACGTGCTCGTTAACAATCTCGGGTCGATGAAGCCTCGTTGAAGATGTTCTCTTTTCTACATCTTTGTATCTCCATTCTACATAGAAAGGTATAAGTTTAAGAGTTGCAATTTTATTATGCGAGGAAGCACACGGTAAAGGTATGAGCTTGGCACTTACAGCACCAAAGAACTCATGAGAGACACGTTGATGGAGTCGGCATGGTAAATATTGTAGAAGTCATCGAATTCAAGCCATATGTCGTTGTTCCCGCGATAAAAATCATCTTGTTTGAAACGGAGGAACATCGCTCTTCCTCGGCGGACTCTGTCATGTACCATTCGTGAAATTGCCGCATCTTGGTTGGCAGATCCTTTATCTCATTAGGGTCAATCAGCTCCACCCAACTTATATTGCCATTTGACCTTTGCCTTTGGGAGATCATCTGTTAATCCAAGAGCTACAAAATGAACCGATTCTGCATCCTTCATAAATTTCTCGAGGTTCTCTGATCTTGGTCTCTCTTGTTCTTTCCGCCCGCTGACCACGTTTATTCTTACTGTAGCCTTTAGTATTGTCCGTTCATAGTTGGAAGGCACAGGCAGTGGCTTTGCACGGCATGTCGCGAAGTGTTCCGCCGCTTTTGGATCAATTGGTTCCTTCTTTGGCTCTGGCTTCTTTTTTGCAAAGTGTGCAGCCAATTCTGATTTCGTTACCGCGTCAGTCTCCTCCGGCGTCATATCATATGCCCTCTTTGTAGGTTCCTTTGTCTTTGTTGATCGGCTGGAGGAGGCCTTCTTGGGAGCGGTGGAGGACCCTTTTCGCTATCGAGCTTCTTCCTTGGAGGAGATGGTGGAGGTGTGGTTTTCCTCGGGGTTCGTTTTTGTTTGAGATGGTGGTGGCGGAGTAGGGCTTCTTCGTGGGCGGGGTGGTGGAGGCGTGCTCTGTTTTTCGGCGAGGCATTGCGTGGAGGTGACGTTGGGCGTGGGTTGCCGTGGTGGAGATGACACCTCCACACCATCTGGAAATATGATGTACCGCTTGCGCCAGAGGATGATATTGTGGAGGGCCTGTCCAAGCTTGTTCATGTCGCCGCCTCGAAAGAATATCGAGGTGAAGTTCTTCAAATCCGCTCGGCACCTCCTCCACCGCGACCTTCGAGTAACCCGGGGTATTTCGTTGCGATGGAATGTCGCCCTGCTCCACCGGATATGCCATGCCGTAAGCCACCTTGATGGACAGTTACGCGCGATCGACGTGTAGCTCACACCGGCGGCGAACCCTTATGTCATCCACGGGTAACAGGCTAGCAAGTTCTCCGCTTGAGGCCCCAGTGGGCCGCCAGCAGCTACTCCACCGCTGGAGGGCTGATCCCGGCGTCCGGCTGATTGCTCGGACCTAGTCCCTGGAGCTTGCTGAGGGCAAGTTGTACTTGTTGCGCTATTTGCTCGCCAATGCTAGCCTGGGTTGCTCTGAGCTCTTGTTCCAATTGGTACACTTTATGTGATTCTCTTGTTTTGCTTCTCTGCGGCTCTGACGTACCCATATCTTTGGCGGCCGCACTTCCACGGCGTATGCTTGCCCATACCTCGTGTCCGTCCCGGGTGCTCAGGGTTTTGAAGGGCATGTGTTAGCTCGTCATTCTCCCTATCTGGCACGAACGTACCTGCCTGAGACTGCTCGACAGTTTGTACAATCCTTTGACCAGCCTCTTGCACTCCTGGTGCCATCACCAAGCTGCCATCATCTGAAAGGCTCCCCCCGTGACCCATAAACCAATTGCGCAGGCGCGGATCCCACGAAGTGGTAGCCGGTGTGATGTCCTTCGCCAATAATTCTTCTTCCCGCTTCTCCCATTTCGGTACAGCCTTGAGGTAACCACCGGTGCCAAGATGGTGATGGTATTTCTTCTTCTGTGAATTGGCCTTATTCTTTTGACTCGCGGTCTGGCCTTCAGTTGACAGCTTGTACTCCTGGAATGCTTCCCAGTGATCCGCCAGCTTAGGAAATTGGTTGAAGTCGGGTATTTCTCCCTTCTGCACATACTTGCGGGTGAGAGACGTCTTCCACGCCTGAAACATGGTGGCCATTTTCTTCAAAGTGAATTTCTTGGCCTTATCTTCAAAGTGAATTTCTTCAAACTTTGTACCACGTCATCCTGCAGTTTACTTAGTTTATCTGGGTCGATGATTCATCTATTGCCGATTCATCTACACCAAGTTATAATTTCATTAAAAATTATATCAAATTTAGTTACAAAAATTATAACCTAACTTATAGGTACATTTAAAATCTATAGCTCACAAGCTCTTAAATCTACCTTGGTAATTATTTTTTCTTCTTGAGTCTACAATTAATGACCATATTAATTGTTCTTCTCCAACAAAAAGGCTCCACCTACACCGTCATACAATTAAAACATACCTTTCTAATTTTTTATCCCTTTCTACCTTTGTAATTATTCTTTTATAGTTCTACATTTTTTTCTATTTTATTTCATACACCAATGATTACCTTCCTTGCAATGTACCTAGATCTCCCCAACTTATTGTGATATTTAAGATTCTAAAGGTAACAAGCACCTAGATCTACACCCTACATCTCCATACAACAACAAAAACAAGCATACAAAATAAATTTTGGGGAAGAACTCCAGAAATTTGATCATGCATATTCTTGCTTAAAAGTTCAAAATTTCTCCACATCCATTGAAAAAATTGCAATATCTAGGTGAGAAGGATGTTGGCATGATGTCACTAACCTTGAAACACTTAATTTGGAGTTAATCACCCCAATTAAAAATTTGGACAGCACCTCCCCAAAAAAGGCTTGGCCCGCCTTCTCTGTTCGATGTACCTCTGCTGCAGGCTCGTGGAGGAAGAAGAGTTTAAATGGGCTTTGGCGGGAGGGCTCGAAAGCGGTTTAAGACACGAACCGCTTACGTATGTTGTTTTAGAAGCGGTTCGTGTCTCAAACCGCCAGAAATCAGCGGTTTGAGACACGAACCGCCAGAAATCAGCGGTTTGAGACACGAACCGCTTCTAGCAACACTACTGAAGCGGTTCGTGTCTCAAACCGCTTCGAAGCTCTCTTCGACCGTTTACCTCTGAACCGCTTCGTGCGAACATCACAACGGGTTCGCACCAAACCGCTTCAAATAGGCCGGTTGTGATGCCCAGTTCTGTAGTAGTGCAAGCTCTTCAGCCGCAAGCGCGACGCTTCATGGCGCATCGTGCGCAGCGAGGTCGACGACCTCGTCGGGGCCGTTGCCGAGAGGAGTGGAGCCGCCGCCAACATCGGCGATCTTGTGTTCAGGTTCGCCACAAAGGTGACCTTCCGTGCGGCCTTTGGCGCGCAGAGCCAGGAGGACGAGGAGGAGTTCGTCGAGATCATCCTGGAACTGTCTGAGATATTCCTGGCATTCAACGTCGCCGACTACTTCCCATGCCTCGGCTGGCTCGACCTGAACGGCGTCAACAGAAGGATGAAGGCGGCGAGGCGCGCGCTCGACGTGTTCATCGACCGCATCATGGACGAACACCTGGCCAAACGGAGGGACGGCGATCTGTCCGCAGCTGACATGGTGGACGACATGATTGCTTACCTCGTTGAAGTCCCCGGAAGCGACACGAGAACCGACGGCGTCGAGCTTGGAGACCTTATATCCCGTACTCCGGTTGTCAGAAGGTGTCGAATGAATCAACAGCTGCTGTAGTGAAAGTCCTTGAAAACTCAATGACAGTGATGAATGTCAAAGCTGAGTTAGAGAGGTTGTTACCTGGAACCTGGGAGTGGAAGGTAGTAGAGAGTAGCCCAAATACTTTTGATACCATTTTTCCATCCAAGGCTGACTTACAGAGGTTTGTCAAATGGGGACCGGTAGTCGCAAAAAGTGTTAAGGCTACTATGAGCATTGAGGAAAAGGCAAGTGCTGATGTTTTTAGGTTTGAGATTCCTAAGGTTTGGGTACAGTTTAGAGGATTAACTCAAGAGTTACGGCTGTTCCCAATCATCTGGGCAGTAGGGTCTATTCTTGGGGTTTCTCGCAAGGTGGATATGAAATTCACAAAGAAGCATGATATTGCCAGGATTAATGTAGCTTGTCTGAATCCCGATTTAATTCCGGATTTTGTTAATGTGGTTATCGGGGATTTTGTGTATGAGTTATAGTTCCGTGTGGAAAAAAATATGGATTCAGATAATCCGAAGCCAATTAACATGGACTTGGATCCTGATGAGGATGCTGACAATGATATGGAGGAAGACCTCCTGGATGATTTTAAGGATCATGTGAATAAGGAGAAAAGTAGCAAAAGCTCTGAGTCTGCGACTGGTAATCATAGTCTGGCTGGTTCGGCTCCATCCAAGGTGATGCAGGGGAATATACCTACACAATCAGTGGTTGTTCTGAAGCCTTCATGTGTGGATTCGCAGCCTGGGTTAGTTCGGTTGGGGGAGTCTGGGAATGTTACTCCCTCTGCCATTTTCTCCAGTCCAGCAGATGCATCCCCTAAAGTATCTAAGGACGGCTCCTTACCTCCGAAGAAAGCTTCTCAGTCGCTGGTGGTGCCCTCTCGCTCGATAAAAGGTCTGGCCGCACTGATCAAAATTCTTTGGAACGAGCTTCCAAGCTGAAAGCTAAATTCAATTTGGAGGAATCCTCTGGAGAAGGTAATACTAATGCTACTCTTATTGATTCTGTTAGTGATAATGTTATTACTTCCAATTTTCAATCGGTTGGTATTTGTCTTGGAAGTTCTGATTCTGATATTCATCATAATGTCCAATGTTTAAAATGTTTAGCATTTGGGGGGGTTGATAGATTGGAATCTGTGGTGCCTTGTTTGGATGAAACCGTCCATTGTAATGAGAATGGAGAGTTCTCTGACAATGTAAGTGATAATGATATCCTTGCGGTTAATCAATTCTGTGGGGATGTGGCTGAGGGATTCAGTGGGGGTGAGCTAGATTATATTAGTGATCTCGAAGCTAGTACCCGCACTAAACAGTATAAGGCGAAGGTGGGTAAGAAGAAGGGGAAGAATAAAAACACAATACGATAGTTTGTTCATGAAGGGTGTTTTTTGGAATAGCAATGGGTTAGCTGACCCAAAGAAGTTTAGGTTCTTGTCGGATTTAACTGCGGAGAAAATTTTGGATTTCCTCGCCTTATCGGAAACCGGTAGGAGGGAGTGTTCACAGAATTTCCTTAAAAATCTTTGTGCTGGGAAGGATTTTCTGTGGCATTGCAAACCTCCTATTGGTAGATCTGGTGGCATGTTAGTAGGAGTCAATTTACTGACTTTTGATATAGGGGAAATTGAGGAGGGAGATTTCTTTGTGAAATTTCGACTCCGGAATAAAAGTGATGGCTTTCAATGGTTATTGGTGTCTGTATATGGGCCGGCACAACAGGTGGCTAAAGAAGCTTTTCTGACGGAGTTGGTTCAACTTTGTACTAAAGACTCTTTACCTATGATAATAGGTGGGGACTTTAATATCATACGGGGACCACATGAAAAGAATAAAGCTAACTACAATGATAGATGGCCTTTTCTGTTCAATGCCATAATTGATGCTTTTAACCTTCGAGAGTTGGACATGTCAGGCAGACAATTTACTTGGGCAAATAATCTTGAACATCCAACCTTTGAGAAACTGGATAGAGTATTAGTTAGTACGGAGTGGGAAATTAAATTTCCTTACTCTACTTTAGTTGCTCTAACCAGAGAAATTTCTGACCACACTCCTTTATTTCTTAATACTGGAGATGCCTCTACTTCTAGTAGTCCACCTTTGTTCAAGTTTGAACTTTGCTGGCTTGGTCGTGATGGGTTTTATGACATGGTGAAGAATATTTGGGAGATTATTGTTTCTAGTGGTTCAGCTATTGAGCGTTGGCAGACTAAGATTAGGCGTCTGCGTCAACATTTGAGGGGTTGGGCTAAAAATGTTAGTGGTATTTTTAAAAGGGAGAAGAAACAGTTACTGGATATACTTGATCGCTTGGACAAGCAGGCGGAGTCCAGACCTCTTTCGCCTGATGAGTTACATCTCAAACACGGCCTTAATGAGAGACTGTCACAATTATTACGGGAAGAAGAGATTAAGTGGTACAAGCGTGCGAAAGTTAAGTTTTTGCTTGAAGGTGATGCCAATACTAAGTTCTTTCATTTGGTTGCTAATGGCAAGCACCGTAAATCTCGAATTTTCCAGTTGGAAAATGAGGATGGTTTAATTAGTGGTGATGCTGCATTAAGCACATATATTACCGACTATTATAAGAATTTGTTTGGTCATCCTGATAATGTCTCGCTAACGCCGGATGAAACAAGAATAGAGGATATTCCACAAGTTTCAACTCTGGAAAATGAACTACTCACTTCCGGCTTTCAAGAGGAGGAGGTTCGGAGGGCTATTTTCCAGATGGAACATAATAAGGCGCCTGGGCCTGATGGATTCCCGTCAGAGTTCTATCAAGTCTTCTGGCATGTTATTAAAGAGGATTTGATGGCTCTTTTCGAGGAATTCCATAAGGGAACACTAGAATTACATCGATTGAATTTTGGGGTTATAACTTTGTTGCCAAAAATTAGTGATGCAAAGTGCATTCAACAGTACCGACCTATTTGTTTGTTGAATGTCAGTTTTAAGGTATTCACGAAAGTGGCTACTAATCGAATATCACTTGTGGCTCAAAAGGTTATTAGTCCGTCTCAAACAGCGTTTCTGCCCGGGAGGAATATAATGGAGGGTGCAAGATACTCCATGAGACTCGCATGAAATGCATAGGAAAAAAGCGGAATGGGGTTATTTTAAAATTGATTTTGAGAAAGCCTATGACAAAGTTAGATGGGATTTTTTACAGCAAGCGCTATGTATGAAAGGCTTTTCTCCTATTTGGTGCAAGTGGATTAAATCTTTTGTTCAAGGAGGAATGTTGGGATTAAGGTAAATGATCAGATGGGGTCATATTTTCAAACTCGCAAAGGGCTTCGGCAGGGTGATCCATTATCCCCAATTCTTTTTAATATAGTGGTTGATATGTTGGCTATCCTTTTGGCTAGAGCAAAAGAGGGTGGTCAAATTAAGGGAGTGATACCTCATCTGGTTGATGATGGTTTATCTATTCTACAATTTGCCGATGACACTGTGATTTTTATGGACCATGATTTGGAGAGGGCAAAGAATATGAAGCTTTTACTATGTGCGTTTGAAAAACTTTCCGGTCTCAAAATAAATTTTCACAAAAGTGAAATTTTCTGTTTTGGTCAGGCAAAGGATCATCAAGAAGCTTATTCCAATTTGTTTGGTTGTAAGTTAGGTTCTTTTCCGTTTCGATATTTGGGAATTCCGATGCATTATAGGAAATTGAGAAATTCTGACTGGAGGGTTGTTGTTGACAGATTTGAGAAAAGATTAAGTGGTTGGAAAGGCAAGTTGTTGTCAGTTGGCGGGAGGCTTGTGCTGATTAATTCAGTTTTGTCTAGTCTGCCGATGTTTATGATGTCTTTTTTTGAGATCCCAAGGGGTGTACTGAAAAAACTAGACTATTTTAGATCCCGTTTTTTGGCAAAGTGATCAGGCACAAAAGAAGTATAGGCTTATAGATGGGAACTCCTATGCCAACCTAAGGATCAAGGTGGGTTAGGAATTCTTAATCTTGAATTTCAAAATAAAAGCCTATTGAGCAAGTGGTTGTTTAAGTTATGCAATGAACAAGGGATTTGGCAACAACTGCTGCGGAACAAATATTTGAAAGGTAAAACTTTAAGTCAAGTAGCAAGGAAACCAGGTGATTCTCATTTTTGGAGTAGTCTCATGGGGGTAAAATCTCAATTCCTTAGTCTTGGTTCCTATATCCTAAAGGATGGGACCCAAGTTAGGTTTTGGGAAGATATTTGGTTGGGGACTTCACCTTTACGGACTCAATATCCTTCTTTGTTTAATATAGTCCGGAAGAAACATGCAACTGTTGCTGAAGTTCTTGGTTTACCCTCTCTCAATGTGTCTTTTAGACGAGCGTTGGTAGGGACTAAACTCATTGACTGGGGCAATTTAGTTGTGAGAACGATTAATATTAATTTACAGGAAGGAATTGATTTTTTCAAGTGGCATCTTCATTCTAATGGGTTGTTCTCGGTGAAATCCATGTACAATTTCTTGGTTAACACTGGTATTAAGGTATCGCAGGAGATTTGGCGTACTAGATTACCTTTAAAGATAAAATTTTTTTTATGGTATATAAAGACGGGTGTGTTATTGACTAAAGATAATCTAGTTCGGCGCAATTGGCGTGGTGATAAGTCTTGTTGTTATTGCAGTACAACTGAGACTATCCAACATCTTTTCATCAATTGTTGTTATGCTAAATTTCTGTGGCGATTAGTTTACATGACTCTGGGTATTTCCCCACCTGTCAATATACATCATTTATTCAATGGGTGGTTGCAACAAGGGGGGTCAGCTCAGGTTTCTGTATTACTATCAGGGGTTGCCGGAATATGTTGGGCCTTATGGTTAACCAGGAATGACACTGTTTTTGACAAACACATACCTAAATCCTTTTTGCAGGTATTATTCAGAGGAACGCACTGGCTTCGTACATGGGCCAAATTACAGCAAAATGAGTCATCTAAAGAGGGTCTTCTAGACGTTTGTCGCCGGCTAGAGACCGTAGCTTTGCAGTTTTTTGCTTCGTATGGTTGGCCTTTTGTACTTAGGATTGGTTATTCTGTTTGAGGATTTGGTTTTTTGTCGAATTGTTACCTTATCGTCAGTTTGTAATAAGTTGGTCTGATTCTCTCAAAGAGAGATGAAGCCGGATTTTTGTGATCCATTATCTAAAAAAAAAGGGACAATATCAAAGGGTTAATCATGGCACGTACCAACGAAACCAATTACCTACTAGTGACACCTTTTGCACTTACTACGTACGTTCCATGGCTGCAGGACATCATGTTCGGTGGCACGAAGACAGTGGCCTCCACCATGGAGTGGGCGCTGTCGGAGCTGCTCCGCAGCCCGGGCGAGCTGAAACGCGCGCAGGACGAGCTCGCTGGCGTGGTAGGCCTCAAGCGCAAGGTCGACGAGAGCGACCTCGGCAATCTTCCTCACCTCCGGTGCGTCACCATGGAGGTGCTCCGCCTCCACCCGCCACTCCCGCTCCTCCTCCGCGAGTGCCTCCAGGACTGCGTCATCGGGGGCTACATCGTCCCGCGCAAGTCCCGCGTCTGGATTAACGCCTGGTCCATGGCACACGACGAGAAGCACTGGCCGCACGCCGGGGCGTTCCGGCCGTTGCGCTTCGCGGGCGGAAGAGCCGGCGTGGACTTCAAGGGGGGAGACTTCCAGTACCTGCCGTTCGGGTCCGGGCGGCGGTCCTGCCCGGGGATGCAGCTGGGGATGTACGCGGTGGAGCTCGGCCTCGCGCAGCTGCTGCATTGCTTCGACTGGTCGCTACCCGAAGGGATGGAGCCGCACGAGCTTGACATGGACGACGTGTTCGGACTCACGACGCCCAAGGCCGTGCGGCTGTGTGCCATGCCGTCGCCACGGTTGTCATGCGCGTTGTTCTGAAGTCATGACACGGGACGGGAGGGGATGATTTTGCTGAGCAACGTACTATTTGTTGAAGATATGTCCTACAGGTAATTATAGAGCCGAATATATTTTCTTATATTATTGAATTATTATCTTGTCTTATGTTCATGATTTATTATCTTGTTCTTCGAATAAATGTCATTATTATTTATTAGTAAGTATGTGATTTGGTTGTGAAACTCTATATATGACAGATAATTATTCTAAAGTGATCTTTAGTCCATTAATATGTGAGAACACATAAATAGTCTAGCATATGTATTGGTTGATGATCATATTTCATAGTTCATAGATATGGAGGTATCAAACCAATAATATGGATACAATTTAGAGAACATGGAGTTGGATTGACTCACGTTGAGACACTACAAGAATGTTGTAATCTTACTTGTCATTAGTTGGTCTCATATACAATATGCATATATACTATATCCTTAGACTTGAGTTTGACGCATATACTCGACGTGTGTAATGATTTACTTAGGGATTGTCAAACGCTACTCTATAACTAGCTAGTTATAAAGGTGGTTTTCGGATTTATCCTGAAGTATACTGCGAGGTATGATCAATCAAAATGTGATATGCCCCTCCATACAACAAGAGATATCTCTAGGCCTCTCAAGTAGTCGGATTCTAGAAATGCATGGTCACACTACTTGCAGTTAAAGAGTGTCGGCGTGTTGATGCCAGACAATATTGGTTCGAGTGTATAACCGAGTTTCGATAGAGGGGGGTCTTCGCAGATGTCTCACTCTCGACTCTCTTCTCGTGATGAGCAGAACAGGAAACTCAAGAACACACAGAAATTTACCTAGGTTCGGGCCCCCAATGTGGGTAACAGCCCTACGTCCTGCTCAAGCTCGTGTTGCTCTAGTATACCGCTTGTTCTTAGTTCGCCCGATCTTTTGATTGTTCGAGTTTTGGATCTCTTCTCTGTTGTGAACTGATCGATCGACCTCCCCACCCCATGCACACTAGCTCCCTTATATACTCCCGGGACTGGCTAGGGCAAGCGGAGGGAGTGGTTTTACATTAATTACATTGATTGTGTCGAGTCCGTACGTGTCGCCCTCGGTGTATAAGCAAGACCCGCCTCCTAAGGCTATAAAAGCCCTGGGTAGCCTCACGTTGCGTCGCCGTCTTCCGCCGGACCCACTGCCCCATCTGCTCTGGCCTAACCTACCACCATTGCCTTGCACGACCTTGCTGGAGTGCGCCACCGCTCGAAGCTTCTTCCTCCACCTTGATATCCCTCCGCTCTACATTTCTACCATCTCTGTTGGTATCTTCGAGTTCGCCATGTCATCCTCTCTCTGATCCACAGAGTCTCGTGCCCAATCCATCCTCGTAGCACCGTTGTCCATGTCGTCTTCCACAGCGCTGGTGAGTTCACACCGCCACCCCTTGCCAAAACTGAGATGCTAAGCCCGAGCTAACATGGAGCTCACGTGTATGCCCGTGTGCATAGCTACAACGAATTAGTTGCCAGCGTGTGTGCTCAGTTAGCTACCACCTCAGCCCTAGCTGCCAACATCAGCGCTTGCATCATCTGTGCACCGAGTGCTCTGTGAGCCGAGCGTAGTGTCATAGACCCAGTCCACCAAATTCCAGCCGACATCATCATGACGTGATAAATCACATTTTCTTTAGAAAAATAATTCTAGAAAATATTTTTTTCTATTTTCTCTGAATTTAATGTTTCGGAGGCTCGTTCTCTTTCATATGAACTCTAATTGAGACAATTCAATTTTTTTTTCTAAAGTCAAGCTCTACATTATAGAGACATTTATTTTCTATTTTAGGTTTGCTTGAGTCTTTATTTGTGTTAATTGCTTTCTTTTCCAATATATGCTAATTTTGAGGGGTGAATGGAGAATTTGAAGATAAAGACTCAACACTAGATATGCAAGGCAAGTCATAACCTTTGATCAGGTTGAACCTATGCTTGCAAAAGTAATTTTTTTATACAATTACATGGTATTTATATACAATGATTAATTACTGGGAATAGCTATATACCTAGTTGTCATTATGCCACCTTGATTATTGGAATACCATGTATCTATTGTTAACCCTAGGTTGGGACATTATTGGTTTGATATGATCATATTACCAACATTAGGTTATTGTAGCTATGCTTAAATATGCTTAGTTGTATGATGGGATTTATATCATTTGTTGAATAATATTAATCTTGACCTAATGAGCTATTGAATTGTGGCGGTAATCACTATTGTAAAATTTGTTTTACCATGACAGGGTTGCCATTGGTCTTGGTTAAACAAAATTATTTTCCTCAAGTAAGTGCTCGCGTAGTAAAGGAGGTGCCATTAGCACATTTGGGATGTGGATGTTTTGCCTGAGATAATTTAAGAACTTAATCTTGTGCGCTATTGAACTAGGCCTAATCGTACAACCACATATCTGGTATGGGACAAACCTAGTTGATTAATTTGCAATGTCTAAATTTGAGTACTGCCATTAGTGGTGTGGGTTGCGGGATGGACGCATAGATTCACATGGCTCGAGATGAGGCCCTGAGCAAAAAACCTTAGTGAGTAGTATCGAGTTTAGATAGGGTATTGTAAAGACTTTGTTATGATCTCTCTATGGCATAGTAAAGGAAGTGTGCTAATGACATTGCATAAAGAGACGATCATGTCATATGGGCAAAGCACTACAACCTCTAAAGAGAGTGTAAAAATATTCGAATAGCTGTATCCGCGGTCAAAGACAAGCCCGAGAATTTCACATGAGGTATAGGTTGCTTCATAAAATATTGGAAGGTGGAATTGTTGAGATGTAAATGGGGAATTCACTGTTGTTTTTATGTTTAAAGATAACACTAATGAATTTAGTGGTTTCATGATGGTTTTAGACGATGTTAGATGAAGCCTCACCATTCTGTTCATGTTGTCTATCATTGATTTACCAGTTATTTATTATCTTTTCATAAATATGCTTTTAATTTATTTATTGTATTTAAATTCAAGTTATTGCTTACTGCAAAAGAGTCATATAACTATCCTTTGTCAACCCTTGCATGAATATATTGCATCATTTTCCTACGAATTGCTTAGTA
Source organism: Guadua angustifolia (assembly GCA_036346375.1). Lineage (NCBI taxonomy): Eukaryota > Viridiplantae > Streptophyta > Magnoliopsida > Poales > Poaceae > Guadua > Guadua angustifolia. Next base: position 31,353,296 of record CM070510.1, on the reverse strand, counting down.
CTTTTTATATTCACAGCTGTACTCCTTTGTTGATCAGTTGTTAATGAATGACCAGGAAATACAGAGTTCAATGTGTTAGGGAATGGGTAGGCTACTGTAGCAAAAAATCAAAATTTTCTTTACTGTGCAACCAAAAAGACCATTGCAAGTTATAGATCACAGAATTACCACTAGACGCATAGACCTATAGCGAAAGTAGAGTCGATGTAGTGTGGTGATGCAGATGTAATTGTACTAGCCTCACATCTCCTCCAATAGCTTCTTGTAAGCGTCACAGGTTGCGAGTTATCCTAGCATTGAAAATTTGCAGCAATGCCTCTAAGGTATCCACATGTACGGGGCGGGAACACCACGTCCTGGAGTGCTAGCGCCAGTTGCATGGTTCTAGGCGAAGGAGGGGTGGTAGCTAGGGTTTCAGAAATTTTGAATTCCAATTGTTTCTATTTGTATATCTAACTTACCTCAAAGCCACCACATCCTCCCTTTATATAGATGTCCCATGACGGATTTCAACCTTTAAAGCCCATTAGGAACTCTAATCCCATTACAACTCGGATCCCTATGCAAATTGGTTACATCCCTTTAAGTGTGCAATCCTATAGGTTCACGTGCACTCGGACATGGCTAGAGTACCCCTATCAATCATCAAGTACTCCTACCCAATCATCGGGTACACCCACCTACTCAACCATCGAGTACCCCTACTCAATCATCGAGTATTCGACCAATAGTCGATAACGACCCATAGCACTCCTGAGTACATGTAAAGATCGGACGAACCTCAACAATATACTATATGTATTTTCTTTTGCCTCACAATATCGGCCAAACCCAAGGTGAGTTGTTGTCATCCTTGTTTGGATGGCTTGACCTCTTTCTCGATGTCATGACTTAGATTCCCGAATGCATCGAGTTAACTCTTTAACTCAATGACTCAAGTAACTCTTTACTCGAGTAGCATGGCCATGCATTTTCTGGAATCTGACCACTCGAGAGGCCTAGAGATATCTCTCTCATTGTATGGAGGGGCAAATCCTATCTTGATCCACCACACCTCGCAGCATGTTTTATGACAAACCCGAAAGCCATCTTTATAACTACCAAGTTACGGAGTAGAATTTGACAACCGCTAAGTAAGCCATTACGCATCTTGAGAACATGCGGCAATCTCAAGTCGAAGGATATAGTATACACATCGTATATGAGACCAACTGATGATATGAAAGAATACAACGTTCTCGCAATATCTCATAGTGGGTCAATGTCCAATATCATGTTCTTTAACATGTGTCCATATTATTGGTTTGATATCTCCATATTTATAACTTGTGAAACTTGGCCATCGACCAGTACATATACTAGTCTACCCATATGTGTCCTCATATGATTGTCGACTAGAGACCCCTTTTAGAATGAATATCATAAAGATGAATATAGAGTTTCACAAACAAGTTACATACTTATTTAATCAATATCTATGATGTTATTCAAAGAACAATATTATAGTTTATGAACATTTGTGGAAATATAATCATCTCTATGATTGCCTCTAGGGTATATTTCCAACACTGTGAGGAGTACTATGAAGACTACATGAACTAGAAAGGTGTTCCCTAAAAGATTGCCTATGTCATATCGAATGGTGTCGTGCCCCGAATTTACAGATTCGGACACTCTGTGTATCCTGCACTAGTCCAGGATCGCTAGTGCACACAGACTAAGCAGGTATAATATCACATCATACACAAATGAATATTAAATAAAGTACTTCAACATTTATATAAGCGAGTGCGACCTTATGGTCATCCTTACGATAGTTATGCCGCAGGCTTACAATAATCAAGTAACAAAAGTTCAACAATGGAATATAATAAGTCGTGGTGCTCCATCTTCTCCTGAGCGCTCCAAGCGAGGCTTGCTCCTTAGTTCTCGGCTCCTCGACATACTCCTCTTCATAAGCTGGCGTAGTCTCTTCTTCTGGTAAGTTTGTCCGCAAGGGTGAGTACACACCGTACTCAACAAGTCATGCACAAATGCAGATCTATTTACTACATGCATGGCTTATTACAAAGGAAAGGCTGTACTGGTTATTTTGCTTTTGCATCAATATTTTAAACTGTTATTTATTTAAGTTGAAAGCATTGAAACTATACCATCAATATATATGTCTCAAGTTGTTTTCCTCAATATTTTGGACACACAGTCCCTAATCATCTTTCTTTCACACACAGTCGTCCCCCTCATTTTATTTTCAAACACTACCCCTTGACTGTAATCCCCGAGCATTGTCGATCTACTGTGGACTCGGCTATTCAACAGTTTGACACTCTGCGAGAGGTTGTACACTTTACCCACAAGATACGATGCATCGCGCCACAAAGGCGATTAACCGTAACAAAGCTTTTGAGACTTCTATCTCAGCCTAAGAACCTCTCGTGTTGCCTTCACTATCACTTCCCTCACAGAGCGAAGTATAGGACCGATGAACACCGTTGGATAGGGTACCAAGCCGTAGCACAGCATCGCTTCCCGTCTGATTACCCCGTGTAATCGCCACCCCGAGTATCAAAGGTAAGACATCGAATCCTACTCAACTAGGTCTTCCCTTTCAGACATGTGGTTGTACGGGAGACTCAGGTCAAAGGCTTGCAAGGTAAGGTCCTTAACTGACCAAGGCAAGACATCCTTCTCTCAATTTGGCACACAGCCCTCACAACACTCATCCCACCCCCATTTGCCACACAGGCCCACCTGGCACGAAGCCTCGGTCCACTTGCCCCGGTCCAAATCAATTCCACCCCAAGTTGTTAACAGTGCAACACATGCTCATATTCATCTTTCATGTAGAACCATACAGGTCTCTACATTCCAATGGTAACACCAACATCATTCCACATTTCATTAAAAAGCATTCACTATTCTTTAATCAGTGTTGATTTGGTAATCCAAATAGAGTAGTTCACGTACATGCACGACTAAGCAACTATTCACGGTCTAGCCTCCCGTGTTGGCACAATATCTTCAACCAACTAATTTTCCCAACTTAAGTTATCAAAGAATCATGGCGTACAAATAATATCAAGGTGGCATAACAAATTGGTTGGATAGCTAATTCACCCAAAATAATTAAAGCCATTTTTAGTTGAATTAGTATGCATAGTTTAAAACAAAATATATTTCCAAAAATTAGGAGCAACATGGTCAAAGCATAACTTACCTTCAAAAAGCTGATCCTGCTCCGAAGTCAAATCTTGTACTGGAAATTCCCCCTCGCAACCCTCCGACAAATCAACGTCTATTTAAAATCAATATAAACACAATAAATATATTTTACAGAGAGCAAATTCACCTCTAAAAATTCCATAAAATTCACCATTAAATAGATCTTGATTTTACAAATTTTTAGAAATTGAAATCACTCAAATCGGAGTTAAAACGCAAAAGTTATAAGTGTTTGAAGTTTTTAAAATAAATCTGAAAAGAATAAACCGAATTTCTTTATTTATTTCTATAAGGAAAATCCGAGAATTATGACGTCAGCACCGAAAACATTTTCGGCCGAATTATTTATTCACGAAAATGGATTTATGACGTCGGCATCACTATTTATGACATCAGCATGACGTCACTGCTGACGTCAGCATCGACCCCGCCAGGTCTGACATGTGGGCCCCACCGATGACGTTAGCCGCTGACGTCAGCACGGACACGTGGTAGTCTCTCGTCGCGACACGTATACGGCTTATAAGCACACGTGGGCAATCCCTTTCTCGGGCACGTGGCACTAATCCTAGGCGTCCATTTCGAATCCGACAGCTGAGATTTAACGCGCTACTGTTCTAGTCTCTAATATGGAGGGACACGTGGACTCACCTCCGTTGTTGGATGCCGATCGGATGGTCGAGGAAGCTCGCAAATTCGGCGATGGCGCGGCGAAGACCGACGGCCTGAGTTGAAGAAGAAGACCTCCGCGACGGCGTTTCCGTGATGCTCCGGCGAGGTGAGGTAGTCCTTCGGATGCGGCTTGACGCGGGCTTTACTCCGGAGGTCTTAACCACGGCGGAGAGTCACCAAACGAGCGCAAATGGCGGCGAAAGGGCACGGAACCGGCGAAACGCGTCGTGGGCTATGGTGGTTCTCAGTGTGCGTGAAAGAGCTCAATCGGCGCGGGAGGAAGTGATTTATACGTCGAGCTAGAAGTTGAAGCGGAAAAGTTAGTGCTCCGGCGTTAATGGCGACGGTTTCCACTGGCGACGGTTTCCACTTATCGAATGGGCTCGGCCGTTAGGGTTTCGGCGGCGCGCGTAATGGGCTCGACCGTTCGTTCATCCGGTTTTAATGATTTTGCAATTAAAAATAATTCGAATATTCATTTAATTTATTTGAGGCACTTAAAATATCGAGAAAAATTCTGAAAAATATTTTAGGCATTTTGAACTCAAATAAAATATTTACATTTAAATTTTCAAAAACATGATCATTATTTAATTAATTTTCATATAAGAGTTAAATCCCAAAAATTCAAATAATTGCAATTAAATTCCAGAAATTCTCATAAATTCAAATAAAATTATAAAATTTAAAATTAGCCAAATTTGAGGATGTTACAAACCTCCCCCCCTTAACGGAATCTCGTCCCCGAGATTTTAGGGCTGGCTAGGAAACAACTCAGGAAATTCCTTCCTCAAATCTTCTTCACGTTCCCAGGTTGCCTCACTTTCTGAATGATTGCTCCACTGGACTCTGCAAAAGCGGGTTGACTTGTTTCTGGTTTCACGATCCATGGTATCCAAGATCTTCACCGGATATTCCTTATAGGTTAAATCTTCTTGTAACTCTAGGGCTTCTATTGGCGTTTGTTCTTCCGGTACTCGTAAACACTTCTTCAACTGAGATACATGGAATACATCATGTACTCCTGCTAAAGACTGCGGCAGTTCCAATTGGTATGCAACTTCTCCTTTGCGGCTCAAAATCTTGAATGGTCCCACATATCTTGGAGCAAGTTTTCCCTTCGCATGAAACCTTTTAACTCCCTTTAATGGTGTGACCTTGAGATAAACATAATCTTCTGGTTCAAAACTCAAATCACGACGTCGATTGTCTGCGTAACTCTTTTGCCTGGATTGTGCAGTTTTCAACCTTTCTCTTATCAGAGCAATCTTCTCTTCTGCATCTAAAAGTACATCTGGTCCGAAAACATGACGTTCTCCCGTCTCATTCCAATTTAATGGTGTTCGACATGGTCGACCATATAAAGCTTCAAAAGGCGACATTCTTAAACTAGCCTGATAGCTATTGTTGTAACTGAACTCAGCGTATGGTAAGCATTTGTCCCACGATGTGGTATATGACAAAGCACAGGCTCTTAACATATCTTCAAGTATCTGATTAACCCTTTCAATCTGACCATCTGTCTGCGGATGGTATCTTTATCTTGAAGTTGAGACGGTGCCCATAGTCAGATCGGCTTATCCCAGAATCTCGAGGTAAATTGAGTACCTCGATCTGACACTATCTTTTTGGGTACACCATGTAAACAAACAATTCTTGATATGTATAACTCGGATAACTTGTCTCCCGAATAGGTGGTCTTTACGGGTATAAAATGCGCAACTTTGGTTAACCGATCCACTATGACCCATATAGAATCATATCCCCCTTGAGTCCTTGGCAATCCAGTGATGAAATCCATTCCGATCTCTTCCCATTTCCATTCGGGTATCTTCAGTGGTTGCAACAGTCCGGCTGGTCTCTGATGCATTGCTTTAACTCACTGACATACATCACATAATGCTACATGCTCGGCTACTTCTTTCTTCATGTTTGGCCACCAAAATCTTTCTTTTAAATCCTGATACATCTTTGCACTGCCAGGGTGAATTGAATACTTGGAATCATGCGCTTCTTCTAAAATCAGCTGTTTCAACTCCGGTTTATGGGGTACACATATTCTGTTCTTTATCCACAAAGTACCCTGCTCATCTACCCTGAAATCCTTGGCTAAGTCTTCGTCCATTTTGGACTTAATTCTCTGAATCTTTTCTTCATCCTTTTGACCTTCCCTGATCTGCTCTTCTAGGGTCGGCTTAACCTCCAAAGTAGCTAGATACCCTTCTGCAACTTCCAGACTTAGCTTCTGAAGTTCTTTACATAACTCAGTTTGCTCTTCCGCTATCATTAAATTCAGACTATAGCTTTTCCGACTCAAAGCATCTGCTACCACATTTGCTTTCCCTGGATGGTAGTGAATTCCAATATTGTAATCCTTGATTAACTCTAGCCATCTTCTCTGCCTCATATTCAGGTCCGATTGGGTAAATATATACTTGAGACTTTTGTGGTCAGTATATACTTCACATCGATTTCCCATAAGATAGGGACGCCATATTTTAAGAGCTGCACTACAGCAGCTAATTCCAAATCATGAGTCGGGTAATTATGTTCATTGGGTCTTAACTGCCTTGACGCATACGCCACTACTTTACCATTCTGCATCAGTACACATCCTAGCCCCTGACGCGAAGCATCACAGTATATATCAAAATTATCTTTGGTGTTCGGTAACACCAGAACAGGTGCCGAAATCAAACGCTTCTTCAGTTCTTGGAAACTCTTTTCGCACTCGGGCGACCAAGCAAACTTTTTCTCCTTCTTTAGCAATTGCGTGAGAGGTCTTGCAATTGAAGAAAATCCTTCAATGAATCGGCGATAGTATCCCGCCATTCCAAGGAAACTCCTGATTTGAGTGACCGTCTTTGGTTGCTCCCAATGCAACACTGCCTCTACTTTCTTAGGATCAACGGCTACTCCTTCGGCAGTCATTACATGACCTAAGAATTCAACCTTCTTTTTCCAGAAATCACACTTACTGAATTTTGCATATAGCTAATTTTCCCTTAATTTTTCCAAAACCATCCTTAAATGTTCTGCATGCTCTTCCTCCGTCTTGGAGTAAACCAGGATGTCATCGATAAACACCATGACAAACTTATCCAAATATTCCATGAACACTTTGTTCATCATATTCATAAAGTATGCAGGAGCATTAGTCAGTCCAAAGGACATGACTGTGAATTCATAATGCCCATACCTAGACGAAAAGGCCGTCTTTGGTATATTTTCAGTCCGAATCTTCAACTGATGATATCCAGACCGAAGATCTATCTTTGAAAAGATTCCCGCTCCTCTTAACTGATCGAAGAGATCATCTATCCTGGGCAACGGATATTTGTTCTTTATCGTCACATCATTTAGTGCACGATAGTCTATACACATTCTGAAATTCCCATCCTTTTTCTTTACAAACAAAACCGGGGCTCCCCACGGTGATGAACTAGGTCTTATGAAACCTTTTTCCAATAACTCTTCAATCTGTTTCTTCATCTCCACTAGTTCTTCGGTGGACATCCTATAAGGTCTCTTGGCTATTGGAGCTGTCCCAGGTACTAACTCAATTATAAATTCTATATCCCTATCTGGCGGCATCCCCGGTAGATCCTCTTGAAATACATCCGAGTATTCATGAACTACTGGAACATCCTTCATATCAACAGCTTTCACGCTGTTAATCATTAACTGACTATCTTGAACAACAACTGCTTGAATCTCCACCTTCTTGCCATCCGGGATCTCTACTGTTACCACTCTTCGACCACAATCTAGCACTGCCTTGTGCTTGGTTAACCAATCCATTCCTAAGATCACATCTAAGGTTTGGGTTTCCAATATGATCAGGTTCGCTAGGAACTCTATTCCATTTATTATTAATTTTACCCCAGAACATCCTACTTTAGCTCGGAGTTCTGATCCAGGGGTTTGGACTATAAGCATATTCTTATGTTTAACCACATCCAATTCATTTTGCATAACAAAAACTTGGGAAATAAATGAATGGGAAGCTCCTGAATCAAACAGAATAGTAGCTGGTACTGAGTTAACTAGGAACTTACCTAGTACGATGTCTGTGGCATTCTGAACTTCATCCACCATGATATGGTTAACTCTTCCTCGTATAGCGGACTGAGGTGCTGCTCCAGCTTGAGCAGGTGCTCAGCTTCCTCCTTGAGCTGGTGTTCTTGCAAGCGTATTACCCAAGTTGAAGCGAACAGGGGTGACACCTCCCTTCTTGGGACAAACATTGGCAAAATGCCCCATTTCATTGCAATTGTAACAAAGTCTTCCTGCCATTGATGGACTTGCTGCAGCTTGACTAACTGCTCTTGCCGGTGTTTGCGGATTCTGACCAGTAGGTCGCTGTACAGGTTGTGGTGCTCTTGCACTGCTCCCTGGCTGGAATCGGGTAAACTGTTGAGGTACCACCCTTGGTCTCTATTGACCTTGGCGTCCTCCTTGCTGTGCCAAGCGACGCTTGCGATTGTCATCTAGCTCTTTACACTTATCTTCCAGAATAAGCGCCTTGTTGACCAACTCCTAGAAATCAGGGAACGTGTGAGTGATCAGTCCCACTTGAAGTCCGGAGTTGAGTCCCTTCATAAACCGGGACTACCTAGCCTTGTCCGTGGCTACGTCCTCCGGTGCATAACGTGCAAGCTGTGTGAATTTATTCAGATAGTCGGCCACTGACTGGCCTCCCTGCTTTAATGATCGAAACTCCTCTTTCTTAAGTTCCATCATCCCCTCCGGCATGTGGTATGGGCGGAAAGCAATTGTGAACTCATCCCAGGTAATCTCCTGAGGATGTTCGGGGGATGCACAGTAATTCTCCCACCATTCTGCAGCAGTCCCTTCTAATTGGTGAGAGGCATACAAGCCCTCTCATTGCCAACACATTGAGATATGTGCAGCTTCCTCTCTATGGTGCGCAACCAGTCATCAGCTTCAATGGGGTTGACATTCCCAGAGAAGGTTGGGGGTCTAGTCCTCATAAAATCAGATAGCCTAGACTGATGTCCGTGGTGTACAGCTTGATTGTTGTTGTTGTTATTGACGACAACCTGATTCTGCATCTGCTGCATCTGTTGCATCATGGTCTGCATGAGTTGGGTTTGAGCAGCCAAGAATGCACCCAGGTTGTTCATATCCATAGGTGGGGGTTGAGGATTCTGCGCATTGTCTTGGTTCCCTTCCTGCTGCGATCCGCTTCCTCCGGCTCCACGGTTTCCACGAGTGTTCACCATCTGAAGAACAATAAGTTTAGGGAAAAGAGGAAATAGGGTAGGCAAGTAACAAGAATCTTATGCGGGGAGAAGATTTGTTTGACTCAATCATAAGCACGCAATTTTATTTAATATCATAAGGATATGGCCGCTCACAAGTGCCTACGGGCATTGCGGCACATACCAGCACGCACAACCATAGATATTGTTCACCATAGAAGAAACATAACAACTCATAGAGTTCAAACCAAGCAACCGTTCTAAGGACGGACTCAACCATACTGACTCGAAATAAACTTAACTCGATAACTGACTCACACAGGAGTCGACTCTGACAATAATAAAAGAAAAACTCTCTAGTTGTCGATCCATCCAGGCTGCGGTCCTCTGGTGATATCTTTGCGCGGAGTCTTGGCGACATCGGGCGAGTGGTCCTAGTGCCCCATTGGTGGAACAAACGAGCCCACCGACTCAGCTGGCTCTGGGGCTGCCTACTCGGGTGCTGGTGGCTCTGGCACCACCGGCACTGGTACCTCCTGAGCTGGTGCCTCCTGCACCGGCGCCTCCTGCTCAGGCTCCTCGGGGTCGGGGTCGTGCAGCTCCAGCTCCGGCTCTGGCTCAGGTCCATCCAGTGCCTCCTCCAGCTCGCGAACCCTCAGCATGTAGACACCTAGGCCCTCAGCAGTGTCCTGCAACTGAGCCCTGACCTCTGCCACCTCCTCACGAGACCTCTGAAGCTCCCGAACAGTCTCGTCTATGAGCTCCTCCTGGGCGATTGACGTCAGCACGGACACGTGGCAGTCTCTCGTCGTGACACGTATACAGCTTATAAGCACACGTGGGCAATCCCTTTCTCGGGCACGTGGCACTAATCCTAGGCGTCCATTTCGAATCAGTGTGCGTGAAAGAGCTCAATCGGCGCGGGAGGAAGTGATTTATACATCGGGCTAGAAGTTGAAGCGGAAAAGTTAGTGCTCCGGCGTTAATGGCGACGGTTTCCACTTTGAAGCGAAAAAGACGGTGTTAATGGCGGCGGCGTTCGAATGCACGAAGACGAAGCGACGTGGCGGCTATCCGACCGTTCGCGCGGAATCCCATGGTGGAAAATCGGAGCGGTGTTAGGGTTTCTCGAGCGGCGCACAATAATGGGCTCGGCCCGTTACTGTTCATCCGGGTTTTAATGATTTTGCAATTAAAAATAATTTTGAATATTCATTTAATTTATTTGAGGCACTTAAAATATCAGAAAAATTCTAGAAAAATTCTGAAAAATATTTTAGGACATTTTGAACTCAAATAAAATATTTCCATTTAAATTTTCAAAAACTTGATCATTATTTAATTAATTTTCATATAAGAGTTAAATCCCAAAAATTCAAATAATTGCAATTAAATTCCAGAGATTCTCATAAATTCAAATAAAATTATAAAATTTAAAATTAGCCAAATTTGAGGATGTTACAAATGGCCCAAGTTATTTTATTTCCGCTACAATAGTTTATTTGTTCTTAAGCCTTTAAGGCATAGTGGTGTAAACTTTGACCATAAGGTCTGTTGCTTTATTTAATAATAATTTGCTACGTTCTTAGTTAATTCATTATTTGGTATGGTATTTCATCTATATTGCCACTATGTGCATTAGCATGATTTTGTACTAGTGCAGTATACATAGAAGGTTTCGGATTTGTAAATCTGGGTCCAGATAGTCTACTTTCTAGTGGTAATTCTGTGATCTATAACTTACAATATTTCCTTTGGTTATGTGGTAGAAAATTTTGATTTATGCTTGAGTAGCCTACCTATTCCCCTTCACTATTTTGAACCTTTCTCCTGTTAGTAACGCCTATTTTGATTGCTCCAACACTACGACACAAAAGGAATACACATACAGTTAAAAAATAGTCAAAACAAACAATTTTGCAAAGGTCTACAAAAAATCACTTTTGATTAGTAGTCATCACAGAAAGTTTAGGAACTGCATGTGATACTCACACCGCATGAGCGGTTATCTACAAAAAAACCATATGTTATAGTTACACGTCGTACATAAGAAATTGTACATGATAATGATTAATAACAAACGGTTCTAATTACGAACCGTCTGTGATAAATATGAATAACAAACTGTTTGTAGTTACGAACCATCTATTATATGTATTTTTTATACATAATTTTAGGTTTATGGTTAGCCTCAAGAATCACACTAGCCATGCCCTTTGTATGAATACACAATAGATATAAGATACACAATTCACAATTGAGATAAATACTTACAACCACAATCAAACAGATATAAGACACATACACAATTAATGGTTGAGATATATACAAATAACAAACTTTAAAATAGAATAAATGACTTAAAATTCGTAATTCAAATACAAATACATGTACTTTACATAATTCAAAGTTGAATAATACACACAATCTATTATATAACTTATGGACTGTTTGAGGTACTAAATTCAACCCAATTCAAATTACATCAACTAGGAAGGAAGCATTGAGCTCTCCTCAAAGTATTATACTCCTACCAAATCTTCATTTCTACCATATCCTTGAAGTATTGTACTACTAAAGCATTTAGCACAAGCTAGGAAGAAGGCACTAAATTTCTAATGCAAGATTGTACTCCTGCCATATCTTCATTCTTAAATGAAGCAATGAAGTTCTAGGCTGATGGTAGTACCTGAGAGGTGATTGAGGAGGCCAGCAGTGCGGTGTGAATAGGAAGGGTGCAGCGACGGCCCGGTGATGAGGGTAATGGAGGGATGTAGAGAGGAAGGGGACAGTGACTGTGCAAAGATGAGTGGCGATGCCACAACGACGAGGGTGACGGAGTAATGTGGAAATGAAAGGGATGGTGACGGCATGATGACGAAGGCGAAGGTGTGATGACAAGAGCAACAACAACATAGAAAGGATGACGACGGTATGGAGTGAAAACCTTATATTTGAATAGAATGAAGCTAAGGGTGAGTATATGAATCGACTAGGTAGGTAGTTAAATAGACATAGTTGTCTTTTTATCATTACAAATGGTTAGAATATGTCAACTATCTGTGATATTTATAATCATAGACATTTCTAATAAATGAACCGCATGTGATAGTGAATATCATAGATAGTTATTTAGGTAATAACTGTGTGTGATATGCAATATTTTTTAACAAATATTTTCTATTTTACAGTTAGCCTTAGGAATCATACTAACCATGCCCTTTGTACATATATAATAGCATCAGTATTGACGTCGATTGGTGCGGTGGATTTGCCTGCAGTCATCTTTTCGATCTATCCCACCGGGTGTGCCAAAAATGTGTTGACACCAAAAATGTGAAGGTATGGTTTTTGATCGCAACACACCAGATGAACGCCGGGTTCAACGTGCGAAGCGTGCCAATCAATTTGACCTTGCAATCGATAAGGGAAGTATTGTGAAATTAACTTAGAGCCGATTTTAGGAATGAATCGGCTGAAGTAAAATCAGCCAAAGGCCGATTAGAAAGGTAGGCAGATTAACCGATCAAAGCTAATCCGAAAGGGTAAAAGGTAGATCAATCCTGAAAAGGCGATGCGCAACAAGACAGAATAAATCAAACCTAAAGAAATCGATGACGATCAAACAATCGGCGATACGCAACTTTATTTGATCGATGTCGACTTACAAAGAGGGAATTACAATGCTAAAAGACTAAAAGTTACAGGAAACGAAAAACTGGAAGATGTGTTTTTTGTGGGTCCTCTTCACGTAGCCCCTGCTCCTTATATATCCGTCAGCCGATCCGAGTCCTGTTTGATCATGGTAACATAGTCCGAGTCGGCTATAGTTTCCTAATTGGACTCTTGTTTCCATGTATAGGTCGTGCGTTATCCAAACTCATGTGATTCTGCCGATCCTTTCGTGATTTCCAAAATTTGGTGCAAACAACGGGGCTATGGCATAATAGCACTAGAGTGGATAGGGTCTTTAGACCCTTCAAAAGATATGACCTAATGGACATGTTTGAATATCACATCCTCACATGCAAACCTTTTACGAAAGCCATCCAAATCCTTCACAAGAGAATATCCTTCCAAGAAGCAAAAATCTAGCCAACACAATGTACAGAGATGTTAAATGGGCCTTCATGGATCTTTACATGTGTCGGCGTATTTCACCTGACAAGATCCCGTCAATGAACAGAGTAGCTACTCCCTAGACGGAAGGTATGGTTCGGTAGAGGGCATCTTCATGGCTGGAAACCCTAATGTCTCTCAACAATGGATCCGAGAATTAGCAAACCAGTGGACACCACGATTTACCCAGGTTCGGGCCCCCAAGCTTGGGTAATAGCCCTACATCCTGCTAGCTCTTCGTTGAGGAAAGGAGGAAGTGTTTACAAGGGCTCTTCTATGTCTGCTTCAGTCGATCAACCGATCCCCCTTTCCCATGCACCAAGGCCCCTTTATATAGACGGGCCAGCTTGGGCAAAGGGAGAAGGTAGCGCTATACTTATCTACAACACATTAATTACACCCATCATTCCAGCTTCCACGTCGACCCACGACTCATTTATTACACATGCCTCCATGGCTTTGTCTCTCGAACCTCATTTAATGTTGGTGAGAGGCCTCGCCCGGTCCACCCGGGACAGAACGCTCCTGCGACGGGTTTGTGAGAGGCGTTAGAGGGATGAACCGTCATCGTGTCGAAAGCTGAATCCGCTACAATTAATGACCCGACATGAGGTGCCAGGGTAGGGAAACTTCGAGGCGAAGCCTTCCCCTCATTCCTTCGGGCATGATCGCCAGGCCGCTCGCCAGGGGGCCACGTGGGCTCCTCGCCCGTGAGCGGCGTGTCGCTGGTTGCCCGCTAAGCGTCCACGCTGGCTTCGCCCAACGAGTAGGGCGTGATCGCCAGGCTGCTCGCCAGGGGGCCACGTGGGCTCCTCGCCCGGTGAGCATGGCGTGATCGCCAGACTACTCGCTAGGGCGCCAAACTGGGCCAGGCCACCTCTTGGGCCGACTACTTTTACGGCGGAGAGGGTACCCCGGTGCAAAGTACACCGAAAGTAGCCCCCGGGGCCGTCCCAGAGCACGCGCCAGGTGCTTTTCAGACCTTATTTAATGCTAGTGCGCTCCTAGATGGGCCCACCACCTTTGCGCATGCAACCGCTTTGGTTTTCCCCACTTCCCCTGATTTTTCTTGGGACCCAAAACGCAGCATTTTCCTTTGCGCTCATGAACTGTCTTCGCGGGTCTCTATCTCTCACGCCCCCATGCAACAGTTCCATATACGGTTTCCTTCACATTTTGCTCTTTGCCTTTTTGCCTTCTTTGCCTGAAGAACTCCGTTTTCGCTCCGATGGCGCGGCCTCTTCTTCCTTCCACCACCGGCCAACGCTAGATGGACTTCGCCATTGGGATGGCACCTGAGGGTTCCCTTCATCCTCACCAGGGGACCACCGTGCCAAGCTGCGAGCCAGGGGAGATTGTTGTCTTCACTTGGGGGCTTATGGCGGGCTTGGTGCCGCCATTCTCTGAGTTTTTCCTCACCGTCCTCCACTTTTACGAGATCTACCATCTTCATCTCTCCCCCAACTCCATCGTCCTTCTCTTCACCTTCGCTTACTCTGCGAGATGTTCGTGGGGGTAATGCCCAATCTTCCCCTCTTTCGCTACTTCTTCACTTGCCGCATCACCTCCGACAGCGGGGGAGTCGCCGGGAGCTGTCACTTCTGGCTTCGCGATGAGTCGGCCACCTGCTACATTCCCTTCTAGCCACGCTCCAACTGGAAGAACTGGCAGGGCGATTGGCTCTATGTCGGTGATGACAGCGGGGTTGACCTTCAGGGGTACCTGTGGCGAGCGAAGTCCACGAGTTGGAGCTACTTTGTCGAGGCAGCGGAGAGCTGCTGGCAATGGCGGCCCACATTGATAGATTGCAGGGCGCCGGCCTGATTAGGGCACTGGTAGTCCGGGACTTCGTGGCCCGGAGGATCATCCCCCTACTTCGTCGCACCTATCCTGCATGGCAATATACATGGGATGCAACATGAGACGCACATACCCAGGCAATAAGCCTCTTCACTCTTCCCTTTGAATGCATATTCTTCCTCGTGGTCATCATCAATTAACATTTCTATCTTCTTCTGGCGCCAGGTGATTGAAACCTGGATGGCTCCGACCTTTCGGTGGTATCTAGGTGATTCGGCTGGTGCCCAGTGACTTTGGAGTTCGGCGACACACAGGCGCTCTGTGATCACGGGTTCGTAGAACACCTCCAGATCATACAATCCTTCCCAGCGATGGACTCCACTGGTCCCGTCGTGGTGTCGGCCCCAAGAGGTGCAGGAGCCCAACTTCGTAAATCGCCGCCGCTTGGTGACTCTGCCGAGCGCACCAAGCGGTGGCGTCTTCCCGGCAACGCGCTGCGCCCCCTCGCTGGAGCCGGCCACACCAACGCCGACTCCAACCCTTGCGGCGCCGTCTCCATCGGCGCCGATTCTCTCGGCGCCAACTCCAATGGAGCCGAGTCCAACCGCCATCGTTGCCCACCTGAGCGGACTTGCGGTGGCAACCACCTCCTTCAGCTTCAAATCACCTCCGAGGGCGGATCGCCAAAGTGCCCCGCCCGTGCAAACGTCTGCAGCGCCAACGGGTGCGGTGGGCACTTCTGCCCATGGGCAGCCTGGTGGCTCCGAGGCTGCCAGAGTCGACGTCGCCGAGGCTGGCGGTCTGGTCCCCATGTGATCGCTCCGCCGCGCCATGACCTACTACCTGCCGCATGCCAAACTCGGTGGCGCTTACGCGGCGACCACTTTCCTCACGGCAGCCACCAAGCGCGAAGTCCATGTGACACAGCAAGTGGAGACGCTGCGCAGGGAGCTGGAGAGGGTTGAGGCACAGCTGGCCCAAGAGAGGGCTACCGGGGCGACTTTACTCGCCCGGGCGCAAGAGGTCGAAGTAGCGCGGCGGGAAGCAGCGGAGGAGCAGCGGAGAACACTGCACAACATCGCGACCATGCTCCGATCATCATATCGGCGCATGGCGCGGGTCTTGGTGCCCCTAGGGGTGGATCTTCGCTAGCCACTTGAGCCCACGGCAATGCAGTATGCCCACTGCACCACCCAGGTTGCCGAGGTCCTCTCTGGCTTGCCTGCCGCCATGGCCGCCCGCTCCGTCCAAGAAGGGCAGCAGGTCACCAGGGCCACCACCACCTTCGTGCTTACATGCTATGCCAGCCACGAAACCGCCTTCAACCCAATGACCGTCGCGGACGGCATTGAGGGGGACGAGGCTCAGGCGCAAGCGCGCATGCAAGAGGCCGCGTAGCGCATCGTCAGCATGATGACGGCGGCAGCCCCAGACCTTGGCGCGGCAGCGGCGATGGAGCCAGAGGCCGAAGATGATGGCGGGGGCATTGAAGTCGTCAACGGCGACTGATGGCCCAGGCCACCTTCTTTTATTTTCTTCTTTAATCCTATTTTTGTATGCCAGAACAATATCAGTAACTGTAATGAAGTTGGCATATTTTGGTTTCACCTGGACATGTTCATCTGTTCGCGTTTTTGATACGCTTGCTCAACTCAATCTTCGGGCGATCAACCCCCAGCCTTGTCATAACGCGAACCTAAGCACTCAGGTTAGGTCGACACTTAGGCATTTCTTGAGTGATTGCAATACTGCGAACAGGAATTGTGCAAAGTATGCAGAATGTGATGAGCAAAGTCTTATGTTTATGCATAAGGGTGTCACTGACTCTTGTCCTTTTGGAACTATATTCCTGTGATCTCTTGGAACTTGGCCGCAACATTGCGCGACAATGAGGTGAGCTTACGGGAGTGGTACCAAGCCTGACGGTGCTCGCGGAGATAGCCAGCGGGACTTCACGGAGTTAACCCGGGTGTACGGGCCGTGTTTGAGTCACCGTGCCACACTCGCACTCCTAGTCCGCAGCGTTTTTGCGACCGCGAGATCTTTGGTGTTTACATTTTATCGATGAGCCATCGGGTTATAAGAGCCAGTGACAACCATGCATAATTCAACCCAATAGGGTGCAAATGCGGAAAATAAGTTGGTACTGTCAAGGTGAAAAACTTATCTTTGCCATAGGCCATTGGGCGACCAGCCCCTTGACTGGTCACGAAGGCCAACACTTTGGCGGGCAGGGCGTGGTCGCCCACCTGCCAGCCGGATCCACACGAGGGCTTTTCGCTGGGCGAGCAGGGCATGATTACTAGCCCGTTTGCTAGGGGGCCACGTAAAGGGAACAGCGTGAGCTCACGCTGGCCGAAACAAAAATTTTCTCGCATTCAACGGGATACATCACGAGTAGTGGATCATGGGGCATTACCCTGGAGCACGTTAGCGTGAGTAGAGTGGGTGAAGCCTCCCGTGCTCGAAGCACCTTGTCGTGGTCGAGCGTACTCCATTTGCTCGGGCGAGTGCTTGCGAGATCACCCGAGTGCTTTCGCCAGTGGTCTCCGAACCGCCGAGTGCTTTCGAGTGATCGATAAGCAGGTCCTTGCGTCTCCTGCGCCCGGGTGCGATGCGGCAGATGAAGATGTGCCGCGAGGTTGGAAAGGGTGAAACCGATCCCGATCGCCGAGGACAAATGCTGCAGCGCCTCTCGGTATCCACCGTCGCGGGGTGGGGCATGCCATGCCGGCGGTGTGCTAGCACCACGCTGCGGCAGCTAGGGTTTACGAGGGAGGGTCGTGACGGCTGGGGTTTCGTGGTGGGGAGAACCTCATGGTAGCACACCCCCATGCCTTTATATAGAGTGCACTAACGGGCCTTCTACAATAGAAGCCCATTAGGACTCATGCTAATGGATCTTCTCGGTAGAAATCCATTAGGGGCCTTGAGGATCCAAATCCATGTAAACCCACTAATGGATCCAATCCGCCGGACATGATCCAACCCGTTAAGTGTGTGACCGTTGGGTTCATGCATAAGCGGCCATAGCCTGAAACCTCTTTTCGGACCATCGAGACAAGATGGTTCCTAAGGACATGTTGTCCCCGAATCTGCAGAATGATCGTGTCGGGTGAACCTTGATATACTCATATACGATCCTTTTGCCCGTGATACGGCGGCATGGAGCTCAAGGCAAGATGATGGCGGGGGCATTGAAGTGATAGCGGCGCATCGACCCCGCTTCTTTATTTTCTTCAATCCTATTTTTGTATGCCGAACAATATTAATTACGTAATGAAGTTGGCATATTTTGGTTTCACTTTGGCATGTTCATCTGCACTTTTGATATCGCATCTCAACTCAATCTTGGCGCATCAGCCCCAGATATCATCGCTCCTAAGCACTCAGGTTAGGGCGACATTCCATTTCTTGAGTGATTGCAATCTCGCGACATGTTTGCAAAGTATGCATACGTGACGAGCAAGTCTTACATTTATGCATAAGGGTGTCTCGACTTTTGTCCTTTTGGAACTATATTCTCAAATCTCTTGAACTTACAACATTGCGCGACAATGAATGAGCTTCGGAGTGGTAGGATCGTATAAGTATACCACTCGAGACTACACCAATGGCACTTCTAAGAGTTAACCTCGTGTACGGGGGTCTGAGTCACCGTACATGTTCTCTCCTAGTCACGCATTATTGATTTGATATCTTCCATATCTATGGTATCGTGTTATAAGAGCCGCGACAACCATGCATAATTCAACCCAATAGGGTGCAAATCACTATTGTCCCAAATAAGTTGATATGTAACAAGGTCGAAAGACTTATCTATAACCAATAGGTTTCACAATTAAGTCATACTCAATGAACAAAGGCCAACACTTATTTATGGGCGTGATAAGCCCACATGAGCATCCACACGATGATACAATCATCTCATGATTACTAGCCCGCTTCTAGGGCATATCACTAACACCACGTGGGCCGCTCGCCCAGCAGGCAGGGCATGGTTGCCCACCTGCTCGCCCGGCTGCCACGGGGTTACATCGGCTGCTTGAGCTACAGGCGCTCTAGCACTTCATCTGCGGTTGCGCATGGCTACTGAAAACACAAGTAGGCGTTGCACAAAACATGCAGAAAACATATTAAGGGACGTAAGTCCTTGCGCGGGTATATCCTGGTCCCTTTCTTTGGGACTTAAGCTCTTGTGACGTGGGGTTATTCCGTGACACTGCGTGGCATGGGAGCAGGTTCCCAGGAGGGATATCGGGCTTATGCGGTGCTCGCGGAGACAGCCATCGTTGCTTCGTTGAGCCGAACCGAGGTGTGCGGGCTGCGTTTGAGTCATCGGGCCAGGTTCGCGCTCCTGGTCGCCCGTCCAGGCACAACGCGAAGGTCGGGAGTCACCACGGATCAGCAAAGAGCTGCCAAATCGCTAGAACGCATGACATCCCCACGCAAGCTTTCCCACCAGGGGACAAGTAAGGAGAATAAAGCAAAAGCTCTTTAAGTAAACAACTTTGCTAATCACCAGCAGCTGCCGATCGATCGGGGGAAAATTCACCCATACAATCGGTCAAAGCGAACCGCTGGGAACTTACAGCTTTTTAGGGGTAAAACTTTCGCAACAACTCCACGTTGAAGGAGTTGGCCAGCTCTTGATCATCCTCATTGTGAATCGGACCGCCCGGTCGAGATCTCGAGACCACCTTAAAGGGCCCTCCAGTGAAGAGCGGTTTATGGAGCCCAACATGCGTCTGGATTTTATGCAAGACCAGGTCGCCAACTGCTAGTGTTCTCTCGGAGACCCGGTGGCGTGGTATTGCACGAGGCTTTCTTTGGTATCGGCGGGCCTTGAGGCTGCCCGCCGCGCACCTCCTCGTAAGGTTAGCGTCGTCACCATGGTGGTCTTCTTGTCCTTCCTCGCTGAACGCCGAGACGCGTGGCGAGCGAGCAACGACTTCGGACGGGAGGACAACCGGCCAGAGACCAGAGAAGGGCGTCTCGCTAGTCGCCCGACTGGGTGTGGTTTGGAGTGACCACAGCACAACCGAGAGCTCTTCCGTCCACTGTGCCCCTCGCTTATGGAGCCGATCGAATGCTCTGGTCTTCAAGCCCCACAATACCAGCGCGTTGGCACGCTCAGCTTGGCCATTGCTCTTGGGATGGGCCACCGATGCAAAGCATACCTTGGTATCCATCTCTTCGCAGAATTCCAAGAAAGCCGCGCTAGTGAATTGAGTGCCATTGTCGGTGATAATACGATTGGCGACTCCAAAGCGGGTGAAGATCTCGTGGATGAACTTGATAGTAGTGGAAGTCGTGATGGCACGTTCTATTTCAGCTTCGACCCACTTGGTAAATTTATCGATGGCAACGAACAAGTGGGTGAAGCCTCCTGTGGCCCGCGGGAACGGGCCCAGGATGTCCAGCCCCCAGACCGCGAATGGCCAGGAGAGCGGGATGGTTTGCAGAGCTTGGGCTGGTCGGTGAATTTGCCTGGTGAAGAATTGGCATGCTTCGCACCTCTTCACCAGCCCGCAAGCATCCTAGAGGGCAATATGCCAATAAAATCCTTGGCGAAATGCTTTGCCGACAAGCGTCCGGCCGGAAATATGCTCCCGCATATGCCTCCATGGATATCAGACAGCAGGGCGCTCCCCTCTTCCCAAGTGATGCACTTTAGGAGGATTCCGTTTCTGCTTCGGCGGTATAGGTCCCCGTTCACCAGAGAGTAGCACTTGGCCTTTCGTGCTATCTTTTCAGCAGAGGCATCATCGTCGGGGATCTCTCGGTCCCGCAGGAAGGCTAAGATGGGGTCCATCCACTAACCCTCCCGACCAAGAGTGGCGATCACACGGTGATCGCCGGTTCATTGGGCGAGTTTTTCCCGAGTGTCGCAGATCAAGTGCCATCGCCGTCCTCCGCATGGAGCGGGGCACGACAGCTGGACCGTCCTCCCGTGTGGGGAGCGGGGCAACGACAACCATACCATCCTCCTGCGTGGGCGGGCAACGCAGCAGCGATACCGTCACTCCCGCGTGGAGCGGGGTAACGACAGACGGCCGTGAGAGTCTTTTTTCAAAGACTCCGACCGGAGCAGAGGCTCTTGAAGACGTAAGCTATGAAAGCTCATCCGCCAAATGGTTGTCGCGTCGAGGGAAATGGATATATCCCAGTCCTTCAAAATGGCACTCCATTTTCCTGACCTCCGCCAAGTAGGCGGCCATGGTAGGATCAGAGCATTGAAATTCCTTCTGCGCTTGATTGATGACCAGCAGGGAGTCGCCTTTAACTTGAAGGTGCCGAACACCCAGCGCTAAGGCGACGCGCAGCCCTGCAAGTAGGCCTTCATATTCAGCAATGTTGTTGGTGGCCTTGAAGTCAAGGACGACCATGTATTGGAGGATGTCACCGGTCGAGGAAACCAGAACCACTCCAGCCCCCACGCCTTCGAGCCTGAAAGAGCCGTCGAAAAAAAGGTCCAAGGGGAAGGCGCGGGTGCTTCTTCAGCTTCAGGAGCAGTGGGAGTCCACTCGGCAACGAACTCCGCCAACTTCTGGCTCTTGATGGCGGTGCGGGGTACAAATTTGAGACAGAATTCCCCCAGCTCCACCGACCACTTGGCAATACGACCTTCTGCCTCCCGATTGTGGAGGATTTCTCATAGAGGATAAGCAGTGACCACTATAATCTCTCACCCTTGAAAGTAGTGCCGCAGCTTCCTAGACTCCACCAGGACGGCGTACACCATCTTCTGCGCTTGAGGGTATCTAGCCTCCTCTTTGTGCAGCACCTTGCTGATGTAGTAGACTGTCTTTTGGATGCCCTCCCTCTCCGTCACCAGTACTGCGCTCACCACTGCCGGGGTAGCAGCAATGTACAGGAGCAGTGGTTCGCCAGGCTGAGGGGCGACTAGTACTGGTGGGGAGGAGAGGTACTGCTTCAAATCTTCAAATGCTTACTGAGCCTCCTCAGTCCACTCGAAGTGGTTCATCTTCTTCGGTAGCTTGAAAAGAGGCAGGCTTCTCTCTCCCAGTCGGGCGATAAACCGCCCGAGGGAGGCCAAGCGACCAGCCAGGCATTGCACCTGCTTAAGTCGAACGGGCGGCTTCATGTGTTCAATGGCCGCTATCTTGTCAGGATTGACCTCAATGCCCCGCCTGGACACGAGGAACCCTAACAACTTTCCGGAGGGTACGCCGAACACGCACTTCTCGGGGTTGAGCTTGAAATGATTCTTCCGAAGGTTGACAAAGGTTTCCTCCAGGTCTTCAATCAGGTCTTCGCTCTTTCTCACTTTCACGACCAGGTCGTCGATGTACACCTCAAGGTTATGCCCTATCTGTGGACGAAAGGTGATATGCATGGCGCGTTGGTAAGTGGAACTAGCATTCTTTAACCCAAAAGCCATTCTAACATAACCGTGGAATCGGCAATGAGATCGACACGTGGCAGGGGATAAGGGTCCTCCGGGCAGGCCTTGTTGAGGTCGGTGAAATCAATGCACATCCGCCACTTCCCGTTGGATTTCTTGACAAGCACAGGGTTGGCAAGTCACTCAGGATGAGAGACTTCCCGGATGATCCCCGTGCACAACAGCTTCTCTACCTCCTCCCAAATGGCATCTTGGCGCTTCGGTGCTTGGCACGGATCTTTTGGCGAACCAGGGCATACCTCGGGGAGCGTAGCCAGTCGGTGCTCGATCACCTCCCTGGGACCCTAGTCATATCGGACGGTTGCCAGGTGAACACGTTGCAATTAGACCGAGGAAGATGACGAGCGCGTCTTCCTATTTAGCGCTGAGGCTGGCGCCAATGAAGACGGACTTCCTAGGCCTGCCCGGACTCAGGGAGACCACCTTTACCTCACCGGCCGAGTTAGGCGAGGCGCGGGTCTACACCTGAGGGGTTCCCGGAAAGGCGGCATCAGCCGGCTTCCCATAGGCGACACCGGCCAGGTCTAATGCGTGCTTGGCAGTGCAAAGACTCTGGCCTATCCACCCGGATGGTTATGGGGCCACCAGGCCCTGGCATCTTCACCACCATGTAGCCATAGTGGGTTGCCGCCATAAACTTGGCCAAAGTAGGTCGGCCAAGTATGGCATTGTATGAGAAGTCGAAATCGGCGACTTCGAAGTCGACCAGCTCCGTACGAAAGTTGCTTTCCACCCCAAAGGTGATGGAAGGCGACTGGCCAGGGGGATACCAGCCCACAGGGAGCTACGCCGTAGAAAGGCGAGAGCAGGCTGACTCTGGTTTGGCACAGAGTACCCGAAAAGCTTCAAAGGACAGGAGGTTGATGGAACTCCCTCCGTCCATCAGCACTCGGCCGAGCCTCATGTTCCGGATCATAGGGGAAGCCACAATTGGAAGGTGACCTACACCGGTGGTGCTCTCAGGGTGGTCAGCCCGATTGAAGGTGATCGGCTCCTCCGACCACTTCAGCATCCGACACGCCTCTGAACTCGGCGCCATGGCACAGACCTCCCTCCTCAACCGCTTGTATGAAGCGTTGCAGGGATAGGTGGACGAACCACCATGAATGTATGCCACAGCGCGATCCGTCTGCTGGAAGGCCAGCGAGGCGGGGTCTTCGTCTTGGTCGTTGTCGCAGGGGCAACGCTCCTTGAGCCGCCAATCATCCAGGCCATGAGAATTGGTCTAGTGAATCGGGCAGAAGGGCTCGCCCTCCTTTTCCTCGCGGCGGTCGTTCGCCCGACTATGGTGGTCACCACACCGGCCTCAGTGGTCATCCCACCGTTCGTGGTGGTCGTCCGGCCGGTCACGGCGGTTGCGCTTCGGCGGCCGAGCGTCTTCGCGTTCGCGCTCGGTGGCCAGGACCTGCCTGGTCTTAGCCGCCTCGCGTTTTCGCGGCTTCTTGCCTGTAGGACCGGGGCCCCTCGAGGTCCCGGTCTCGTCCCCGCCGCATCCTCGCACAGTGCCAGACATTGGCCCCAGAGCCTTTGCCGCCCGTGCGCACTTGTGCACCAGGGAGAAGAGCTCGGAGGTGGTGGCGATGTCGCGGGTCGCCATTTTTTCCCGCATCTTGTGGTCACGAATGCCTCTTCGGAAGGCAATGATGACCGATTGCTCCGAAATTCAGGGAATCGTGTTTACCAAATGGCAAAATCGTCGCGAATGATGTCGCTTGAGGGACTCCCTCTATCTGCTGAAGGAACCTTGGAAGTTGGTGACGAAGAGGCCGCACAACTCCTCCCACGAGTGCACTGATCCTCGCGGGAGGTTCAACTGCTAGGACCAGGCGGACCCCGTCAAGGCCGTTGGGAAATAGTTGGCCATGGCTTTTCTACACCCGCCAGTGGCATGTACCACGGTAGTGTAGATCTGCAGAAACTCCTCCGGGTTGGTGGTGCCATCATACTTCTTGATGGAGGCCGGGCAAAACCTATCGGGACACACCACGCGGCGCAGCCGTCGGGAGAACGCCTGGCATCCGACGCTGTTGGGGGGATCCTGCCGTCCTCCCTGACCCCGGCCTGAAAACCATGCCGGGGAGGGCGGACCGCAGCTCCTCAACGAGTCGGAGGAGCGGACCTCCTCCTCGCTCTGAAGGTGAGAGTCATGAGAGGAACTCTCACCCCGAGGGGCCATCCGTCCGTCACGAGCACGGCGACGCTGTAGGTGATCACATGAATCACCACCGCGCCGCCGGCGCCAGAGCTCCAGATGGGCCCTCAGGTCCTCGTGGCTCCTCGCGGAGCTGGGACCTTCTTTTTGCATGCCCTTTCCTTTACTCTGGCCCGCTTGGCTAGAGCGCTTCCTGCTAGGGCGGCTGGAAGCTTGGGTGCGCTCTACGGGCACCATTGGTCGAGGGGAATCGACTGAGCCACATCCACGAGGCCCGCAATATCCCGCAGCCACGGCGTGGCCGGGGTGTCTTCTGTGAGTTCCACCAGAGGGTGGTCGGGAGGAGGCGAACGAAGATGCGTGTTACTGGGCGAATGGCGGCCTCCATAGCCGTGACCGAACCGAAAGCTCGGGCGTCACTGTGGGGGCACCACCGCCCTTCTGCAGGGGCGGCGTGAGGCGATCCCTCATCCGGCGAGAGTGCCGGGACATGTTCTGGGTGCTGCTAGCCTCCGCTACCTCTTGCCGCTGCGAGTGTGAACTCGCCATTACCAGATGCAAGGTCCTTTCGGACGGAAGGCCGAAATCCACCGGAGAGATGGTCGGATGAGCCAACCACTAGCCCCCTACCTGGCGCGCCCCTGTCGGCGTATTTCACCTGACAAGATCCCGTCAATGGACAGAGTAGCTACTCCCTAGTTGGAAGATATGGTTCGGTAGAGGGCATCTTCATGGCTAGAAACCCTAATGTCTCTCAACGATGGATCCGGGAATTAGCAAACTAGTGGACACCACGATTTACCCAGGTTCGGGCCCCCAAGCTTGGGTAATAGCCCTACATCCTGCTAGCTCTTTGTTGAGGAAAGGAGGAAGTGTTTACAAGGGCTCTTCTATGTCTGCTTCAGTCGATCAACCGATCCCCCTTTCCTATGCACCAAGGCGCCCTTATATAGACGGGCCAGCCTGGGCAAGGGAGAACGTGGCGCTATACTTATCTACAACACATTAATTACACCCATCATTCCAGCTTCCACGTTGACCCACGACTCATTTATTACACACGCCTCCATGGCCTTGTCTGTCGAACCTCATTTAATGTTGGTGAGAGGCCTCGCCCGGTCCGCCCGGGACAGGATGCTCCTGCGACAGGTTGGTGAGAGGCTTCAGATGGATGAACCGTCGCCGTGTCAAAAGCTGAATCCGCCACAATTAATGACCCCGACACGAGGTGCCAAGGGAGGGAAACTTCGAGGTGAAGCCTTCCCCTCATTCCTTGGGTACCTTTGCGACCTGACAAGGGGGGCCCGAACGCCCGCCCACTCGCCAGGGCGCCACGCGGGCCGCTCACCCGGCGAAAGGTGGCGTGATCACCGGTCGCTCGCTAGGGGGCCACGTGGGCCGCTCGCCCGGCGAGCAGGGCGTGATCGGCAAGCTGCTCGCTAGGGGGCCACGTGGGCTCCTCGCCTAGCGGGTAGGGCGTGATCACCCGACAACCCGCCCGAGGTGCTCTGTGCCGCCTTCGCTCGAAAGCGGCGTGATCGCCGAGCCGCCGCCGAGGCCACGTGGGCTCCTCGCCCGGCGGGTAGGGTGTGATCACTTGGCTGCCGCTAAAGCGCCCATAAGTCGCTTCTTTGGCGGCGAGGCGTGATGCGGTGCTGCTCGCCCGAGGCCACGTGGGCTCCTTGCCCAAATGGTGGCGTGATCGCCAGACTGCTCGCTAGGGCGACAAACTGGGCCAGGCCACCTCTTGGGCTGGGTACTTTTACGACGGAGAGGGTACCCCGGTGCAGAGTACACCGACAACATGCATAACATGTAAGGCCAAGAACACCCTATCAAAATCTCCACTATCTACAAGTCAGTAAAAGCATACTAGTTATGTGCCCGTGCATTGCAGCAGAAACTTAATTTATGACAAAAAAAATTATTTGCAAAGAGCGCTAACCTTGTCTGAATGTGTCGAGGATTAGATAATTTTCATAAAAACTGTTATACCCTGGCAGCCAGTTTTGGCCGACCATGCATGCCTTTGGATGGTGTCCCTAAGGAGGATCCTCGGATAGTTTGGCTGGCGGGTCCTCCCGACCGGAGCAAGCACCCAAGCTTGTCCCCGAGCATACCAACTCGTCCCTGAGCAAGCAAGCTCGGGAACGTGCGCGAATCAGTCAAAGCTGGGGGACTCCTTGAGCATGATCGGGAGATCGTGTTCACCCCAAAACGTGTACATGGCGATAATTACGCCATGATCTAGGGCCGTTATGCCCACGATGAGAACGTGGCAAGTATCAAGGCTGCAATTACGACCTCGGTTAATTGCGCATTATTCGGCTGCAGTTATTTCAATTATCCTATAAACTATAAAACCCCCCAGGTAGATCAGTAAAGGGGGCAGACAAGACTGACAAAAAGATATAAGCATACACAAGCCTTTCTGTAAGAGTTTCATAAGAATTAGTGAGATCACTAGAGTAGGGTTGTCATCTCCGCTGCGATAGGCTCAAACCAGTATAAAACCCCTTTGTCTATTTTTTGAGTATCCGATCCTATGAGCATTTTTCAGACGCAAACCTTTCACCAAAAAGAGGCCGTGTTGATCCCTCATTCAACAAGTAAGCTCGACGAGGACCTGTTTCCCAAACATTGATAGCTAGTGCCGACCGTGGGGATCGTGTAACATCCTGAAAATTCCAGTAAAATAAAAATAAATATTTTGAATTTGAGTATGATTAATTCTGAGTTTTCTCAACATTATTGATTTTTATTTGGATTTGTTTGGATTTTTGTGTTGTGAGAATAATAAAATAAAAGATAAAAGAGAATAGAAAATGGAAAAAGGTAAAATGGTAAAAGTAAAAATTTAGAAAAATTACCATTTAAACCCTAGGAATTCAGGAAAATCATTTTCCCCACAATTAAATTTTTATGAATGAAAATGGGACTTAATTGTTGAAATGACATTTGCTTTGACTAAAAACAGTGCAAGGTCAGATTTAAAGTAAAATCTGTAGACCTTATCCTGACTTGAAAAAATTACCATAATAACCTAAAAGCATTAACTACTCTCAATAATATATTAGAAATTTATCATGAAAATATGTCCTCTAAAAATTCAAATACAAGAACAAGAAAAATCAACAAAATGGAATGTCAGAATTTTAATTAAATAAAAAAGAAATATATTAATTTTATATTTTTATGGAGGCATCATTATCTCAATAAAAGCCCTTATAAAAAGTCTCAAAAATAAATTATGTCATTTTCACCCTTAAATAAATCAAAAACCGAATTATGAATTTTGAGCAGTCCACAGTGTCAGAATTTTTATAAATTAACGAAAGGGTATTTTAGTCCAAATTTTTTTTGAAGATCGGTCACCACAAGAAGACTTTTTTCAAAAAGTTTTGCAAAACATGGTGATGAATGACAGATGAATTAATGCAAACATATTCTAAGACTTTCCCAGCCAAAAATATCGAGCCTTCATCTTCTCACCGACAGGTGGGGCCCCCGAGCTGTTCTGGCCCATTTGTTGATGCGAGGTGACCAGATCCTTGCTCTCTCTCTCTACCAGTGGCCCCTATCCCCACCGGTCACCCTCAGTCTTCGCACAGCCTTCACCTTTTTCTTCTCTGTTGCCGAACCGACTTCGCTCGCTTTGATTCGCAGAGCTTCGCGCGTCTTCGCCCAACCACTCCTTGTACCAGCTACACCACCCGAGCCATCAATTGCTGCCACGAGGACTCACCGCCATGCCGCGCTGTACCCTGAGCCATACCGCCACAATTAAGCATCACTCTACCTTGTCGCGTCACAAGAACAGCGAAGATCGAAACTGGGGCCGAGTTCTTCCACTCAGCTACTTTAAAAGGTGCCCGAAGAGCACCTGAAGCCGCGCATCATCTTCCCTCTACCTTAACCTCATCTCTCCTGCCCGGAGCTCAGTCCTTTCCACCATTATCGAGTACCTTGGAGCTCAACAACCAATTGTGATTCTCGTAGCATAGAGTACCAATTCCAAATTCCTTTGAGCCAAAGCATCCTCATACACTACTAAGTAAAACCCCTCAAAAATATTTCAGCTTCTTCATGCAAAATCTTGCCGCAGCCGTAGCCCTTCTTCCCCAATGTTAGTCGCTTGGTGGCAGGACTCCTCAGTCAACCACCGCTCAAGAGAAACACTAAAACAGAATCACCGTGACCCAGGGATGCTAAAACCGTTACCCATCCCAGCTCGTTCATCCCGATTTTCACTCTCCACCGACCGCCATTAGCGTCGGCCCTGACCTCCGTTGGCGAGCTACTTCTGGTCATCTTCACCAGCAATCAAGCATACCACCGAGTGCACCTTGGCAAGCTGGTTCTTCCCATGACTTCGCCTTCGCCGGAGACCCACCGGAGTAGCGCCGACGGTGAGCCCTAACTCCTTCCCCTGTTTTCAGTCGCTGCCGAGCGGGCCATGCTTGTCAGTAGTGCAAGGTAGAACCGGTTGAAAGCCGAAATGTGTAATCATCTAGGAAGCGTATTTTCGAATATTTAGTCAAATACAAAACCGAGCTAGTATCATTTGTGAATATCTTTTGCATTTGTAATTCAAATAAGGTGAGACAAATTTATAAAATCATCTAAAATCAGGAGTATTCTGAATATACAAATATATTTAATTTTTGAACTTTAGAAAAATTATTGGAATAGCATTTTGTTAATAACCCCATTATGGCCTCTTCAAAAAATATGTGCACAATAAGCCATAAAATAATAATATAAATTTTTATATGATGGTAAGACCAAAATTAATTTCAATCTACAAAAAAATTAATTTTTGAGTAATAGAACAATTATAAAAATTTTAAAAAAGAATTAAACACACTATTATTGACATTACTGCACATTTGGAAAATATAACTTCTAAAATCAAAAAATAAATTCCCATGTGCCTCTGAAATCATAAGGAATTCAAATATACAAAAATATTTAATTTTTGAGCTATGTTTAAATTACTTGCTTTGTAATCATTTGAAAAACCTTAAATGGCCATCAATAGAAATGGGTATATAATAGCTCATAAAATCATAAAATATTTTCTAAAAAAGTTTTTGAAATCAGTAGAGGCTTATCCATATAAAAATACTTAGAATCAAACTTAGTTTGCATCCTTCTGACAAAAGGAAATGCAAATTAACAACAATAGATAAATATATAATCCACCGCGATTAAAGTCAAAATAATGTAAAACCAACTTTAAAATACTTCTGGGGTTGTGCCCTATTAATACTAGAAAAATGAATAAAAGATCATGCATAATGTAGTCGCAAACTAAAAAGGAAACCTGGCTCGACTTAGCGTTACTTTTGTGATCATTTAGACTACTTTAGCAGCGAATAAAATAACTTGTCTAAATGCTAAGATTTGTAAAAATAGTTTAAAGACACTCTACAAAGTTCTTACTACTATATGCTATAGAAAGAGTCTTATTTCATCAAGATTTGCATATTAATCTTATTAGCTCAAAACCCTTAAGTGTTAATCACGCGTTTCACTTTCTCGCCGATTCCGTATATCGTAAACTTGATAAAACCACATAAGCTTTTTCAACGATAAATATAATGTCTCATCCAAATCCTAAAATTTACGAAATTAGCTTAGTAGTGCTCTTCAAAGTATAGACTACCCTATTATATAAAGATAATCTCATTTCATCAAGTATTGCATATAAATCTTGTTAGCTCAATAAGCTTAAGCGTTAACATTTCTTAAGTGTGTATT
This sequence comes from Guadua angustifolia, assembly GCA_036346375.1. Classification (NCBI taxonomy): domain Eukaryota; kingdom Viridiplantae; phylum Streptophyta; class Magnoliopsida; order Poales; family Poaceae; genus Guadua; species Guadua angustifolia. The sequence goes on along the minus strand of CM070510.1, from coordinate 31,322,914 downwards.
TTGAATGAATGAACTTTGAGAAATCAATGAATATGATATTTGTATCACCAGAACCTTCTTAAAAATACCAATATATGCCCAGTAACCTATTGTGGAGTGCATGAACCCTGGGTATCTACAAGGCAGGCCGGGTGTATCATCCATGAGAGGATGGGCCGGGCTGACAGCATAAAGAAGGCTACCGCCTGGGCTACTTTCAATACGCGCAATGCTAAGACTCAAAAGAGAGCAGCTAAATCTTGTTTCGGTTGGACATGATTACAATCCTAATTGTAATCATGTTGTGCGGACAAGGAAAGAGATACGATCTTCATCTTGTAACCGATTAGGACTCTCCTTTGTAACCACACCCCTCTACTATATAAAGGGGGGCAGGGCAGCGTCATGGGAACACTTCAGATCCTCTGCAATAAGATAGATAAAGATAATCCCAGAGCACATGACTAGGGTATTATCTCCTCCGTGAGAGCCCAAACCTGTATAATTCTTGCGTCTTGTGCTACCATTGAGTTTAGATCGAGCGCCTTGCCCCATTTTCATTATTGCCGACAACAAACGTCGACAGTTGGCGCGCCAGGTAGGGGAAGCGTCAAGATCAATCTCGTCGAGCTCGATGGTAATCCTTAGCGAAGTTATTGGCACCTTCGCGCCTACCCAGGCCTTCCGCTTCAAGAGCCTAGACTTTGTCGCCGATAAATTCGGTAAGCTCGTTCTTTCGAATTCGGATCAAATCTAATCTGGAAAGGGCGCCACTGCTCCTTTGTTCCGTCAACCACTCGAATCGAGGAAGGCCATAGTCATCTGCTCTAAGGTGGTAAGCAGGGGGTCTACTCCTCGACCTGGATTCGGAAAGGGTCCGATCAAACCTGAGTCCCGAGTGGTAGGTAACACAAAACCACTCGGATTCAGAGGTTGGTCCAATCTGTCTCCTCATTCCTCTGACCTGGAGAGCAGTACAGGAAGTTGCTAGGGTTTCCGTGGCATCTTCATGATTGAAGACCTTCGAACTGAATCCCAGCAGCAGAAGGATGCTGCAGAGGCAGAGCGCCTTCATCGGGAGGCCCAGGAAGCGCGAGCAAAGTCTCTCCAGACCAAGGGCCGCAATGTCAATGAGGATATCCTGTAGACAAAGATGGGGAACCAATCGGTTTTCCATACCCCTCAGCAGAACATCGTGGCCTCAAAGATGTTGCTTGACACCCTAGGACCTATACTCGGACCAGACAGGCCAGCTGCCCCAATCGTGGCCCAGGTAAAGGCCATGGTGACAGCGGCAGTGATTCAACACAACTAGGAGAAACCAACGGAGAAGGCACGCTCCCGTACCGGCACGGTCACTCAAACAGCAAGCAGCAATACTGCCCATAATCGGTCCATGTGAGGTCGGCATGAGCCACATCCTCGTCAAGGAGAAGATGCCCGTCGGTGTATTAGTCGCGACCTCCGTTTAGACCTTAACGCCAGGCGACGAGAGCGGGAAGACGATGAATGCCGCTGACGCGAAGACGACTACGAGCGTTTCGGCATCGACTGTGATGGGCAGGATGACCGCAGTAATCCACATCGACGTGACCGGAATGATGACGAGGGCTACCAAGTCAGAACTCCACCTCGATGATCTCCACACCAACGTAATCACGGGCCCATAGATGGTGTTCGCGCTTTCACCCCCCGACTTCGCCGAGTGGCCTGGCCCGAAGGTTTCAACCCTAAAGGCATCACCAAATTCAACAGGGAGAGGGACCCAAAAGATTGGCTACAGGTCTACTCTCTTGCAATCAAGGCTGCAGGGGGCGACCACAACGTGATGGCAAAATATCTACCGGTCACGCTTACCCCTTCGGCTCAAGCTTGGCTCACAGGACTTCCAAAGAACTCTATAGATTCCTGGGGAGATCTTTGCAAGCAGTTCATTACCAACTTTCAGGGCACCTATGAGAGACCTAGAACTCAGTGGGACCTGTACCAACTTCATCAGAAGAAGGACGAGACCCTTCGAGAAGATGTCCAGGAAGCCGCCCTCTATGGTAAGAGAGATGTTTGAGCTAGCAGACCGCTATGCGACTGCCTCAGATGCCCTGGCCAAGCACCAGGAGGATCACCCAAGGCAAAGGGATAAAAAGGACCACACCGAGTCCTCGAAGCAGAAGGACAGGAAGCGGAAGGCAGAGGAGATAGTTGCTGTAGCCGAATGCGGGCGCCCCCGAGCACCGCGAACGGACAACTATGACAAGGTAATGGACACAGTTTGTCCTTTTCACCCTAAAGGGAAACACGCCGCCAAGGACTACTTCACCCTCAAATGGTTCGCGAAGGAAAGCAACAAGCGAGTGGGCCAGGACCAGGGTGAGGTGGGCAAGAAGCAAGATCCCCCAGAAGATGATGGAGGTGAATATCAGATGACTGAACGTGAGCTCAACTACATATTTGGGGGCGTGGCAGCATATGAATCAAGCGGAAGCAGAAACTTACTACTCGGGAAGTAAATGGGTTACACCGACAACTCCCCAGTACCTGAGATGGTCCAAGGTCCCGATCACGTTCGACCGTTCAGATCATCCCGCTCATATTCTTTACCCAGGTAGATATCCTCTGGTGCTTGATCCTTTTATCCGCAGCGTCAGGCTCAAGAGGGTGCTGGTCGACAGAGGAAGTGAGCTCAACGTTCTTTTTTCCAAGACCTTCGATGATATGAAGATCCCCTGCTCTGAGCTGAAGCGTGGTTTGTCGCCATTCCATGGAGTCATTCCTAGGACCTCAACAATACCACTCGGGCAAATCACCCTGTCGGTTACATTTGGGACCAAAGACAACTACCAACAGAATATCTCAACTTCGAGGTGGCGGATTTCGAGACGGCATACCATAACATCTTGGGAAGACCGGGGCTCGCCAGATTCATGGTCGTGCCTCACTATACTTACCTTGCGCTCAAGATGTCAGGACCAAAGGGCATCATCACGATTCATGGTGATGTCAAACAATCCTTCGTATGCGACAGGGAAAGCCGCGAGATGGCGAAAAAGCATGAAGCAACAGCTGACCAAGAGAAGATCCGTCTGGCGGCAGCACTTCACCAGAACGAGGGAGACGTCCCAGCCAAGAAGCAGCCCAAGTCAAGAGTGAAGCCTAATGAAGAGGTCAAAAAGTGGTACTTGACCCGTCCAACTCGGCCCAAACGTCCCTGATTGGGATAGGGCTCGACCATAAATAGGAAGACGTGCTCGTCACTTTACTCTGGGCAAACTGGGATATTTTTTCTTGGAAGCCATCAGATATGCCCGGTGTCGAGGGAGGTGATTGAGCACTCCCTTAACGTCGACGAGAAGGCGAAGCCCATCAAGCAACGACTCCGGCGGTTCATGCAAGATCGCCGCGACGCAATCAGGGAAGAGATCACTAAGCTTTTAGCCACAAGATTCATAAAAGAAGTGTATCATCCCAACTGGTTAGCGAATCCAGTTCTTGTTCGCAAAAAGAATAAAAGCTGGCGTATGTGTGTTGATTATACTGATCTCAATAAAGCATGCCCAAAAGATCCATTCGGATTGCCCCCATCGATCAGGTGGTGGACTCGACCTCCGGCTGTGAGCTTCTAAGCTTCCTAGATGCCTACTTAGGATATCACCAGATCAGGCTGAAGGAAGAAGACTGCATCAAGACATCGTTCATAACTCCGTTCGGCGCTTTCTGCTACGTCACAATGCCATTCGAGTTGAAAAACACTGGCGCAACCTATCAATGTGCGATACAGCGATGTTTTCACACCCAACTGGGATGCAACGTGGAAGCATACGTCGACAATGTCGTCGTTAAAACCCGCGCAAAGGAGGATCTTATATCTGATTTGGCTGAGACGTTTGAAAGCCTTAGGGCTTACAAAATGAAACTCAACCTGGAAAAGTGCGTCTTCGGAGTCCCTTCCGGAAAGCTACTTGGGTTTATCGTATCACGTAGCGGTATCGAAGCTAACCTAGAGAAGATCAACGCCATCCTGAAGATGAAACCTCCGACTTGCCCAAAGGACGTCCATAAACTCATAGGGTGCATGGTGGCACTCGACAGGTTTATTTCTCGCCTAGGATCCCGGGGGATGCTATTTTTCAAGTTGCTGAAGAAGTAGGGTAACTTCCAATGGACTCCAGAGGCGCAGTAGGCATTCGAGGACCTTAAAGTGTTCCTAACTATACCGCCGTTATTAGTCTCACCAACGCCCAGAGAACCCCTTCTTCTCTACATAGCAGCGACGACTCATGTAGTCAGTGCTGCAATCGTTGTGGAGCGAGAAGAAGCAGGACACCTGTAGAAGGTCCAGCGCCCGGTATATTTCATCAGTGAGATGCTGGGCGAGTCTAAGGTACGATACCCACAAGTACAAAAGCTATTGTATGCCGTATTGCTCACCTCTCGCAAGCTCAAACACTATTTTCAAGAACATTCGATTTCGTGGTTACTTCCTTTCCGATTGGGGATATACTCTACAACCGGGAGGCCACCGGGAGAATCGCAAAGTGGGCAGTCGAGCTCGAAGCCTTTGAGATTTATTTCAAACCACGAACTTCCATCAAATCCCAAGTGCTCACCGACTTCGCTACCGAGTGGGTAGAGCTGCAGAATTCCACAACCATCGAGGAGCTCGAGTACTGAACAATGTATTTCAATGGATCCCTCATGCTCAGTGGCGCGGGGGCTGGCGTGGTGCTCATCTCCCCAACGGGGGATCGGCTGAAATATGTCCTCCTGATCCACTTTCCGGCTTCAAACAACGCCGCCGAGTACGAGGCACTCATCCACAGACTCCGTATCGCCATATCACTCGGTATCCGATGATTAACAGTTCGCGGGGACTCCTAGCTGGTAATTAATCAAGTGCAAAAGGATTGGTCGTGCGTTGAAGATAATATGGTGGCATACTGCCAGGAAGTACGCAAACTGGAGGGCAACTTTGATGGGCTGGAGCTCATCCATGTGCTTCATCGGGACAATGAGGAAGCAGACGAGCTCGCAAGATTAGGCTCCAGTCGGGCGACAGTTCCAACTGGCGTATTTGTTGAGGAACTTCACAAACCCCACGATAAGCCAACGGCAAGAATCGGGCAAGCCAAAAGAACTTCAGTATCGTATTGTTGAGTATTGATCAATAGTCACCGTCTTGTTTCTGGTTTGAGGTCATGATCCTAGTTTCTAATTGTCCTTTCCCGTTGCCCTAGTTCTTGTTTTACATCATTTATCATCCCATCGCCGCCAACCCTAGAACTGAACTGAATTCTACTCAGTTGGTCCTTGCCGCCGCTCTGCATTATATAGCTCATTCCGCAAACCCTAGATAGGTCACGAGCCACCTTGTGTCAATTGTCCTACACCACTGGCCACCCTTTTTCACCTGCAAACCTATTTCTATTCTAGCCCTAACCGGAAGAAAGAAGTGAAGTCGTGAGCAATTCCAGATGTGCAATGTTCAGTAAAACTAGCATAACTTTTGCATACGAACTCCGATTGGGGCGTACTTTTTTTTTGTTTCAAAGAGGACGACGATGTGCATCTGAAAATTCCACACATCTTAAGACCTGTGTAATTTTTTACCCTCAAAATCGGCCTCTAAGACCAAGTTCTGGAGCCTGGAAGTTTTCGGTGTTGTTTTTGCTAATTTTTCGATCATTCATTTAACTATCTCCCATGCCCCAAAATTTGGCCTAATTTAAAATTTTGGAGTTATTTGATTTTTGTGAATTTTTGGGATTTATTTGGATTTATTTGAGTTTAATTTGAATTTATCTTTCTCTTGAATAATTAAATATTAGAAAAGTATTTATAAAAAATAAATAAAAATATTTTATTTAAGTTCTAAATGCCATGAAATATTTTCTAGAATTTTTGGGTATTTTTAGTGCCCTAAATAATTAATTTGAAATTGTGGATTTATTTTTATTGAAAAGTCTGAAAACTTGATTCAATAGTGTTGGTAAGGCCCAACATCATGCTTCGCCGACGGCCGAATAACCGAAACCCTAAAACCGTTTGACTTCCCACCGTGCGATCGCAAGCGGGTGGCTGAGATGGAGCCACGTCGCGGTTGCATGGGAGACATTGGATCATGGTCGCTTGGACGGCCCGGATTGCGCCACGTCGCGCGGGAGTCGAACCGTCGGCGCCACCGTCACCATTACAAGGTGGTTGGCAGCCGTGTTAATGGCGGCCGATTTGCACGCATATCGAAGCATCTCCGTGCTTGTGAAATACCCCCGTAGAAAGAGCTCTTCGTTCTGCACATCTTGCACACTCTCCCGTACACCGTAGCACTCCATAGCTCGTGCTCTTGCTCACCGGAGTTGGCTCTTGTGCCGCTTTGGTTTTGGCCTTGTTCCGCCGCCGTCAAGCCGCTCAGCCGCATTTGGACCCCGGATCTAGAACCGCAAGGGCTAGGTGCACCGGATTCGATATCTCTTCGGCCGGGGCTGCACCAAATTGTCGGGTCGTGCGTCGTCTTCTCTAGCTCTGGTAACCATCCTGCCGTGCCACCTTCGAACCCTCGCAGAGCTCGGTCGCCGTTCGATCCTCATCGCACGGTCCAGGTAATGCCACGTCATTCCTTCCCGTAAAAAGCAAAATAGGGTAGATGGTTTTCAGCCGTAGATTCTTGATCCGGCCGCCACCATCGCGCCGTGTGTCACGCGTGTATGAGTGGACCGGAGTGTCTCAACCGTTGGATCTTCATCCAGCCACGCTGGAGAGTCCACGTAGCCGTCATCAACGCGTTTGATAATGTCCGTAGGATCTAAATCCTAGGACTCGGATTAGGCCGCATAGTAGTAGCCTACCGTGGGTTGAGCCGGGCCATTAGATCTTAGATCTGTGGCTGTGATGTTGCCACGTATCTGTCTGATAACCCTAGCGCCGCCAAATCATAGCCGTCGATTTCAGCACACGGTTGTGATCGTGCCGCGTGTCCGCGCGGAGTCCGAAGCGTCTCACCGACCGCCCGAGGCATGATCCAGCCGTTGAATTCGAATGAGCGGTCGGGATGATGCCGCGTCGCGTGTGGGTTGACCATGTGCGGACCGACCGTTGGATTCAAATCCAACGGGCGGGAACGCATGTGCCGCGTGGACCAATGGATGCGTGCCAAGTGTCAGCCAAAGAGCGGGCGTCACCGCTGTGTCGTGTTGGTGTGACGTCACCATGACGTCATACGTGGGTCCCACCTATCAGTGTGAAAGCCGTAAGGGCTGACGTCATCATGACGACATCCGAGGGGCCCACGGGTCAGAGGCACTATTCGGTGGACCGAGTCCACGGTGAACCCGACCCTAGCCGTGAGCCTGGTCCATAGACCCGAGGCGACGTGGCTCACCCTGGTGCTGCCACGTGTCGGCCGAAGAATATATCGGGATTTTCTAGTAGGAAATTAAATAGATTAATTCGGGTTTTTCTTTTATTTGAATTTACAAAATTGTAATCGCTATAACTTTTGCGTCTTAACTCCGAATTGGGTGATTCCAGTTCCTAAAAATTTTTAAAAATGTGAACTATTTATTGGTGAATTTTATTTTATTTTTTTTTAGATTTGATCTTGCTGTCTGTTTAGTGTATTTATTGAATGTATGCTTATTCGAGTAGACGTTGATTTGCCGGAAAACTTCAAGGGGGAGATTCCAGCACAAGACCAAGCTCCAGATCAGGATCATCTGCTGTTTGAAGGCAATTTATGCTTTGATCATTTTGCTCCTAAGTTTTGAAAATATATTTTGATTCAAACTATGCATGCTAATTTAATTAAAAATAGATTTAATTAATTTGGGTGAATTAGTTATTTAACCAATTTGTTATTGCCACCTTGTCTCTAATATTTGTATGCCATGATTCACTTGATGCCCTAAGTTGATAACATTAGTTGGATGCAATGATATGCCAACACGGGAGGCTAGACCATGGATAGTTGCTTAGACTTGCTTATGTCGTGAATAATCTTTTATAATACAAAAACAATATTGACTAAAGGAATAGTGAATGTATTTTGGTAAATGGTGGAATGTATTGGTAATGATGTTGAAGTGTGGAGACCTGTGTGGTTCTACATGAAGGTTGATTTGCTGGCATGTGTTGCACCGTAAAACAACTTGGGGTGGGAATTGATTTAGACTGGGGCAAGTGGCAAGATGGCATCGTGCCAGGTGGGCCCGTGTGGCAACGGAATGATTTAAGTAAAATGAGATGGTTGCGTGCCGAACTTTTCAAAGGAAGTCTTGCCCTGGACAGTTAAGGACTTTACCTTGCGAGCCTTTGAACTGAGTTACTCGTACAACCACATATCTGGTATGGGACAGACTTAGTTTAGTAGGGTTCTAATATCTTTCCTTTGATAGCTCGGGGCGGCAGCTACACAAGAGTGTAACTGTGTGGGGGAGCGTATCTGTGCTATGGCTTGGTACCCATCCAACAGTATTCGCTTGTTCTAAGCTTCGGCTCTGAGTGAGGGAAGTGTTAGGAAGGCCATACTGGGGAGGTTCCTAGGTTTAGATGTTGGTTTCTAAAAGACTTTGTTACAATCAATCACCTGTGTGGTGAGCAACTGTATCTTGTGGGTAAAGTGTACAACCTCTGTAGAGTGTACAAACTATTTGAATAGCCGAGTCCACGGAATTGGACAAAGCTCAGGGATTACAGTCAAGGGTTAGATCTTTGAAAATAAAATGGGATGAAAGGCTGTGTGCCAGGGTTAATGGTGAAATTTGATTAGGACTGTGTGTCCAAAATTATGTGGAAAAAAATTGGAAAAACTTATTATATTAATATGGTTTTGCTGCTTTAAATCTAAATAAATAGTAAGTTAAAATATTGATGCAATGCAAAATAACCAATTGAGCCATTCCTTTGTAATAAGCCATGCACGTAGTAATAGAACTACATTCTGTGCATGACTTGTTGAGTACGGTGTGTACTTACCCTTGCGGACAAAAATTTACCAAAGGAAGAGTCTACACCTGCGTGGGAGGAGGAGTTTAATGAGGAGTCGGAGAACTAAGGAGCAAGCCTTGTCAGTAGCCTGTGGAAAGGAGATGGATCACTACGATGCTTTATTTTCCGCTGTTATTTTCCTGATACTCTGATTTATGTAAGCCCTGCGTGGCAAACTATTGTAAGGTGACCATAAGGTCGTACAACTCGTTTATATTCATGTCTGAAGTACTTTGTTATTATTCCGCTGTGTATGATTGTCGTACTTTAACCTGTTTAGCTTTGTGTGCACTAAGCGTGATCTGGACTAGTCTTTGAATACACAGAGGGTCCGATTTGCATATTCGTCCCGACAGAGTTAAATACGAGCCAAAGCCGACCGTAGGACTTGACCCTAGGTAGGCTGGCGAGGAAGATAAAACTATTTTCTAAAAATTAAAAGCGTACAAGATTATCAATGAAATCTTGACTAATCTTCTTCTTCTTACTTCAGATCTATGCTGCAATTTTACATTATTACTTTATGATTTTAAAATCTAGGGCTAACAAGGTGTGATTTGGCAGATGTGGAGGATCCACACTTTCGAGGCGCCACTGGAGGATTCACCGCAGAGATGTGGCGTATGATGCAGATGCTTGAGGGCTTCGATAGGCCGATCTATCGGGGAACCTCTGTGGTTCGAGCAGGTCTGGTCGTTGCTTGGGATGTGAAGATTACACTTTACGCTCGCGAAAGGGGGAGAGCGAGCCGTCCTATCTAGATCACTATCAAGAGGTCTACATTTGAGGCTGGGATCCAGGAGACAGCGCGTCTTGCGATGCGGCAGATCGCTCGCACCTACCCGTAGAGCTGGAGAGCAAAGTCTTCCGTCATCACCCGTGCCGGGACAACCGCTTTGACCGAGATCCGATCGAGGAGGAGGACGCTACGATCACCTATCTGGCGAGGTTCGTCATGGCCCAGGAGGAGTCCATTGAAGAGATAGTCTAGGAGTTGCAGAGGGCCCGTGACGAGGTCACGGATGTCAGGACTCAGCTGCAGGGAGGCTCGGGAGTATCTAGATCACTCCAACCAGAGGGTCCTTGAGCTAGAGGAGGCATTGTACGGACCTGAGCCAGAGCCAGAGCTGGAGCTGCACGACCCGGACCCCAAGGAGCCAGAGTAGGAGGCCCCGGTGTAGGAGGCACCAGTGCAGGAGCAGGCAGCCCAGGAGCCATCAGAGTTGGTGGGGTCGTTCATCCTAAAAAGAGCTTTAAAATTATCTTAAAAATTATCCAAGTGACTACAAAGACAATGTATGACACCAAGCTACTCAAGCTTAGATTATGCTAAACTAAGGTATGTCCAAGTGCATATTACAATATCCTTGCTAGCAAGCATAAATAAGATTATGCCATGTTTGCATTATTTCAACAAGTGCAACACTCAGCATAATCTCCAAACTAGTAACTATACAATAGATCACATGGAGAACCTAGAGTTCAACATAGTCAACACTTTGGGGAAGCTATACGTGCATAAAAGATCCTTCATGCTCAATCATCTTTAATGCAAATTTTAATTTTAATGCATACAACGAGGTGTGAAGAGGTTATTCTGGTAAAGCGTATCCCTGACTAGGAGCCATCGATAAAGGCCTCCTATGCTTCACGCTCTTTCACACATCCAATGAGGTTTAGAGAGTTTATCCTAACAAAGCATATACCTCGATTGGGAGCCATCGACAAAGGCCTTCTAAGCTTCATTCTCTTTCTTATTTTATTTTTTTATTTGTATTTTTTATTTTGATTGACTCATGCCATCATCGACCATCTCAAGTATGACACTTAAAGAGTTGTCTTGATCATATACAGTACACTCCAAGTTCAACCCAAGTGCAATGGGAAGTAGTCTAGTGAATGTATAGTGTTGAGCTTAATCTTAGCACACATAAGTCAATATTTGATCTTTTTTATCATTTAGATTCATAAGCAAATGAAAGATTCTAGTATGAAATAAACTAGCTTCATCCAAGCTACTCTAGAGACTCTAGTAGAAATACAATATTTCACAAAACATGGCACATGCATCTGTAAGGAAATATAGTAAGTAAAAGTTATAAGTTTCAGCAAGTTTTCATTCAAGCTCAAATTTTAATTTTTAGCAAACTTAGCATGATAAGATAAAATGAACTTATACATGACTAAGTTAGCAATGATCCTTAGAAAAGTACCAAGGTGCATAACATGAATGTGAATTCAATCTCACAATAGACAAAGCTTAGAAGATAGAAAATAAGGTCTATATGCAATGCATGGTGAAAAGTTTCTTGAGACTCCTCCTCAACAAGTGAATCAATTTTAAGCACAAATCTGGTTCAAGTTGAGTTATTTTGATATTATGTGTAGAAAAATTCCAAATAAACTCTACTAAAACTAGAAACACAGAATGATAAGAGGAAGTCGAGAAACTAAAGATGGGGTAATCTATATAGCCTAGAAAAGCTGAAGAGAACACTATGGCTCAGACTCACTCACATCTTCCCCATATGACTAACATAGGAAAGCTGACTCTACATACCCTAACTAGGAAGTTCACATAGACCCTGTCTATCTAGAGGGCCCAACACCTGCTAGACCTATAAGACTATGAGGGAACTCAACCTAGAGATAAGAGAAAACAACTAATTACGCATAATAGCAACCTATAGCACAAGATGAGAGATCCATGCAAAACATGCCAAAAGTTTAAGTGAAGTAAGCTCAGAACTATAAAAGCAAAGCCCAAAGACACCCAGAACATGCAAAGAAAAGGAAATACTGGAAGTAAACATATAATGCATAATATACAGAACTAACCCCCTCAAGTGATGTTGTAAGGGCTTATGACTCCAAGCTCTCCCCTTAAGGACAAAAACCTAGGGCTATCCAAAGGCTTGGTAAACATATCGGTAATCTGGTGATTACTCTCTAAAAATTAGAGCACTATATCCCCTTCTCCACATGGTCTCTAAGGAAGTGATATCTAATGTCAATATGCTTGGTCCTGGAATGTTGCACTGAGTTCTTACTATAAAAATAGCAAAAATGTTATCGTAGAAAAGTAGAACACTATCGATGGCTAACCCAAAGTACTACAAGGTCAATCTTATCCAAATTACCTTACTATGTCAACTGGTTGCTACTATATATTCGACATCAGTGGTGGACTGCACAACTCTAGACTACTTCCTAGATGACCAAGAGACAAGAGAGATGCCAATAAATTGGTAAGTACCAGAAGTGCTCTTTTTATCTATTCTACAGCTAGCAAAGTCTATATTTGAAAATGCTCTAAGCTACAGACCTAAAAATGTGAAGAGTACCAAATACTATAGTTAATGATAGGTCGAAAGTACCTAAAAATGTGCTTCATTGCCTAGAGGTGAGAGGCACGGGGAGAAGTCTGAAATTGGGTGCACAAAAATACAACAAAGTGTATGTTCTGCCTCGAGGCAGTGAGGCATAAGAGGGAACCAATCATACTTCTAAACTCCTTTTGATCAATTGGCTCACCATCCTCATTAAGCTCAAGAATTGTTGTGGTGGCTATAGGAGTCATAATCGGCTTCCTTTCATATATATCTAAGCATCTTAAAAATCTCGAGTGTACTTGCCTTGATGAAAGAAAATACCTACCTGAGTTTACTTAATCTAGAAGCCGAGGAAGTAGCTCAACTCGCCCATCATACTCATCTCAAACTTTGTATTCATCACATCTGAAAACTGAGATACAAGAGCATATAAGGAGCCATCAAAGATAATGTCATCCACATAGATCTGGACAAGGTGAAACACCAAGTCTATGTGTTTGACGAATAAGGACTTATCTACCTTACTCATCTCAAAATCATGACTAAGAAGATAGGATTTAAGCCTCTCATACCAAGCCCTAGGGGCTTACTTAAGTCCATACAAAGCCTTAGAAAGCTTATAGACATGGTTTGGATACTAGGGTTCTCAAATCCTAGAGGTTGTCCCACATAAAACTCTTCCTCAATATATCCATTGAGAAATGAACTCTTGACATCCATCTAATATAGCTTGAATAACTTTGAGGCCGAAAATGCAAGCAGATCCTAATGGCCTCTAGTCTAGCTATAGGGGCAAAGGTCTCCTCAAAGTCAAGACCCTCAACCTAAGTAAACCCTGAGTAATTAGCCTAGCCTTTTTCCAAATAACAACCCTATCTAGTTTTTGAACACCCACTTGGTTCCAATGACATTATGACTAGATAAGGGCTTAACAAGCTGACTTGCATTGACCTTGTTCCTCTCAAAGTTCTTCAGTTTCTCATGCATTGTATTGGTCCAGGACTTCTATAATAATGCATGAGAAACATCCTTCAGCTCAAAAGAAACAACGAAGGTAGAATGGAGGCAGAAGAGAGATAGACCTAACTTTGAACAAGTGACGCACTCAAACATATTGCCAATCATCTGATTAGGTGAATGACACCACTGATGTAACACCCCGGCACCCCACGTACCCTGAATGTTACACCCTCAAGCACCAACATTACAAGACACCATAAAATTTTAGCAAAGCAAGATAAAACTAGTAGGATTGCCAAACTTAACTAAAAATTTCGGCAGTACCTCCCTAAAAAAATGGACATCCACTCTCGTAGATAAAGAAGATAACAATTATAACATCACAAGCATAAACAACTAGTCATCCCAAAGAAACATTCTACCAGTTTAATTTAACAACGATCACATAACAACATTTAACATTTACTAATCGCCACACCCACGAAAATCACAATAACCATAACATGAATAGATTAACTGCTAACTGACACGAAGCTAAAACCACAACCACAAAGCACACTAATGATTCTTGAATCTAAATCAAGCAAATAAGGATATTTTCTTAATATACAGGAAATTTCCTAACTGTCTCTAGGCAATCAAAAATTCTAATTCGACTTGCATCTAGCTTTAAACAGCAGCTCAAAGTTTTAGCTACCAACACAAGCATATTCAGGACAGCTAGCACTAAAATGACCATATCTTTTGATTGACTGAACGAAATTTAGGATTCTTGGTCTTAGATTAAAGGGGAAACAATGAACTACATTTCCTTACAGCCAAAAATTTAGGAAACCCTTCTAACTAGCTTGAATCACAACCCTAATAGCAGGTACAGCACAAGCCCAAAAACAGAAATCTTCCTCCAAAACCTAGAACCACTTTTCCCCCCAAAATCTTCAAAATCCAAACCCTAGAACACCCATACCAACTCAACAACTCCATTAGAATAGCATGCATACTCCCAAAACCAAGAAATCCTCACCTCCATTGCTCACAAGGAAGGAGAAGGGGGGAGAGTTGTTGCTGCTCGCAAGAGGGAGGAAGGAGGTGCCGGCTGGAGGAGGAGCAGGGAGGAGGGAGGGACCAAGGGCTGGCTGGCCTGGGGAGGAAGGAGCCAGGGAGGGGAGACACCAGCTTGGGGAGGAGGAAGCAGTCGGGTGGGGGAGAGGCAGGGAAAGAGTCGGGTGGGGGGAGGGAAAAGGAGGAGGGAAGAGGAAAAAGGAAAGGGGTGGGGAGAAAATTTCATCCGCGATAGAAAAATTTATTTGCGACATTTCATTTCATCTGCGACATTACAACTGAATGTGGTGAGGAGGTCTAGAAGTAGAAATTGCCTCTACCTCATGAATAAAAGAGGCATGAGCAGAGCCACTAGCTATGGAGAGTCTGAAGGTAAGAGCTGGTCTCCTTAAAGTGCAGAAAAAGAAACAGAAGACATCTCAAGTGTAGAGGGGATTGGATCAGGTAGAACACCATCATCACCATCATCCTTATCCTCTACAAAGATGATATCAAAGAGGAAAGAAGAACTTGATATATCCGGTCTATCTCCTAGACTAGTCTCATCAAAGGTCACCTCACAGGTCTATATAATCTTATTTCCCTCATAACTCTAGACTCTATAGCTATGAGAAGAAATAGCCTAGAAAGATACCATCATAAGAATGAGACTCGAACTTATCTAGGTTTCTGGACTTCAAAACAAAAAACTTGCATCCAAAAACATGAAAATGAGCAACACATGGCTTTCACTCATACCTCAACTCATATGAAGTGTGCTGCAACTGTGCTCCCAAGAAAACTCTATTGAACACATGGTAAGCAGTAGTGACGAATACACGCACCAGGGGTACCCCACAACAAAGCATAGATCTATTTTCAAGATAGTCTCTCTCTCTCTACCGTACGGACGTAGCAGTTAGACTGGGGGCAATACGGAGCACCAAATGGGCTATTCTAGGCCACGTTCTGGTCCAGGGCCTCATCGGGTCACGAAGGATCCCCGGCCTCGGGCAAGCCCATCGAGACGACCCCAGCCTGGCATCGGGTCAGGCACCCCCAAAGGCTTCGACCCGGACCCGGGTCCGATGCTCCCGCAGGCTCCGAACCAGACCCAGGTCTGACGCCCTCGCGGGCTCCGACCTGGACTTAGGCCGGGGCCCCAACGAGCTTTAGCTCTACGACCTCCGCCACGTCAACGGTCGGCCGCAAGCTAGTCGCCTGCCCCACGGACACGATGGCCATGCTGGGGCAGGTGGCTCCTTCCCATGGTGGCCAGGGGGCCGCCCGAGGTCAGGCATCCATCCCTTCAGGCGCAATAGGGAGGCGCGCTCGCTCCCAAGGCGGCGCCGAGAGCGCGCGAACGTGCCACACTGCTGACGGCACACAGAGGTAGTTCATTGTCTGCAGTGTCTACCAACTCGGCGTGGGGCAACAGGGACCTGTCAATCATCAAGACCGAAGACCAGGAATTCCTAGGTGTAGCGTACCCCTACCTTTTTTCTCCAAAACTCCCGTGTAACCTGCCCCCTCCGCCTATATAAAGGGAGGCAGGGCCCCTAGGGAAGGGCATTGAGCATTCACGGCATCCTCTCATTCATTCGCATCCACATCCGAACCATCCGACCCAGACGAACTCCTTGGGAGCCTCCACTCGGACGAACACTAAGGGCTTGTCCTTAGCCCCCGCTTGTAACCCTGTAGTCCGCTACACCCCGATCAATACAAAACCACCACACGAACTGGACGTAGGGATATTCGGTCCGAACCAGTATACATCTTGGGCTCCCTTCGTCTAACCATTCAAGGAGAGGGAGTGTGCGGCCCCTATATTTACAAATTTACTTGCCGGTTGTACGAAACACCGACAAGTAGTTACAGTCTCAGCCCAAAACTTTCTAGAAGTGCTATACTCATATAGCATCATCATGGCCATCTCGACCAAGAAACTGTTCTTTCTTACCACTATGCCATTTGGCTAATGGACGTATGGAAAGGAGAACTAATTATCAATACCTAACTCCTCACAGAAGCTCTCAAAGTAGGTGTTTTTGAATTATGTGCCATTGTCACTGGGTATAGCTCATAAGGCACCTGGGGGCTCAAAGGACAACATACAGACAAAACCCCTAAAATGAATAAAAGACTCATCCTTCGAGGTCATGAAAAACACCTAAGAATATATCAAAAAATCATCAACAATGACAAGAACATACCACTTTCCACCCGCTAACTGCACTGTAGCTGGACCAACAAGTCCATATGTAAGAGCTATCCTAATGCATCAATCATCACTATAGTGACTAGGGCATGAGAAGGAGCAACCATCTTGTCATGTCCGCAATAAGAACAAACCATGTCTTTGACCATCTTGAGTTTGGGTAAACCACAAATGAGATCATGGCTACTAACTAAAGTCAAATGATCAAAACCAATTTGACCAATTCTCCTATGCCAAAAGGACAGATCACGGAACTCTAAAGCAACTAGGCAATGGAGAGAATCACTAGAATAAACAGCAAAGTCAGCATCAAAAACTCTCCTATACCTATAAATCCCGCAAACTAACCCTTTAAAAGAATAAAATATTCTACAAGTTTTGCGCTTGAAGCTCACCTTGAAATCATCATTGGTAAACTAAAAGAGAGAAAGCAAATAGTATCATAGCTTACTTACTAAGGCAATATCCTTAAAAATGAAATTATCATTAATTCATATGGTACCTATAGTGATGACTCTACCTAAAAAAGATCCGCCAAAGGTGATTACCTCATCATCGAGAGCACAGACAAGGGAAGAGAACTAACAAGAATCTCCGATCATGTGCCAAGAACACCGAGTCTACAATCCAAACCTCTCTTTTCAGTCTGGCCTACAAACCTAAGTCAGTGAAAGCGAGAGATCAATGACTCAATATTGGGGTAGATAAATGCAAATCTAGGAACCCAATACTGAGCCACTCGATGAGTAAAAGTACTAGTAACAGGAACAAAAGATTGAACTCTAGCATCTTTCTGAAGCTCTACTCTCACAAATCCAGAAGCAGCACTTGTAGAATGTCTAGGAGCTGGAGCTAGGTTGGCCCTATCTATGTGCAAAGGCTAAACCATCCCAGTACTCTTGCCTAAATCTCCTACTGGTAAAAGCAAAATCACGTGGCTAATATCCACCTCGATGGAAAAACAAGAAATATCATGAGGACGGCAAAAACTCTAACCACAAACAACTATAGGACCAAAATTAGAAGGAACAACCTAAAAATAAGTCTTGGACATTGTCCAAAAATAGTAGACACTCTACCTTGTCTAGAAGCCGTGGGTGCTATCTTAGGAGCACTCTAAGTCTAGAAATGACCCTGAATACCCCTAAGAACAAGAACACACTCAAGCCATGCAATCTTAACACGCCTAAAGAAGAACTCAGCCAAATGTCCATCCTTCTGACTGAAGATGCAAGAATACTTTGCCTTACTAGAGGTAGAAGCTGCAAGAAGGGCAACCTTCTCATCAGAGAACTATGGATAACACCTATTGAATGAAATACTGTGGTGCTAGACCTAGGAGCAACCACAATCTCTGCACTCTTGGAGCCACGAACAATAGTAGGAGGATGTGTCTATACATACTCCAAGTAGTCAAATCTTAGACCCTAATTGAATCTATTAATTTTAGACTGGTCTAAGTTGAGATTGAGCTTCTTTTTGCCTCCAACAAACTTCTCAAGAGTGCTCATGAGATATTCACACTCGTAGAAGAGAGAGACATATGAAGAACAAGGGGAAGAAAAAAGATGAAGAGCCAAAAATGGAAGAACAAACAACACGAGAATATCTCTCTCTATGCACAGCTGCCTCAATCTTGAGGGCCTAAAAGGAAACGTACTAGGCATTCCTAATCCTAGCAGTCTGGATCTTTAGTTTCTTCATAAGCTCATCATGGATTCTACCCATGTCCCCCTCAATCTCAACACATCTAACACAAGCAACTTGTGATTTAGCTAGTAGGCCCTTAGCAAGTTTAGCATATTTGACATTCCTGTTGCGGTAAGAGCCTTCTTGTTGCGGTTCTTATCTGTCGGCGTACTTTGCGCCAGGGTACCCTCTCCGCCGCACAAAACAATGCGTGGCCCACATGGCGGCCTGGCGGGCAGGTGGGCGAGCACACCCTGCCTGCCAGGCGTTGGTCCATGTGGCGTTGAGGCGGCAGTGGGCGAGGACGCCTTTCGCCGCACAGCGCTGGCCCACGTGGCGGCTTTGGCGGCGGGTGGGCGAGCACGCCTGCCCGCCAGTGCCGGCCAAGTGGCGTTCGGGCGCCAGTGGGCGAGGCGCCTGCCGCTGGCGCCCAGCCACGTGGCGGCTTGGCGGCGGTGGCGAAAGCGCGCTCGCCGGCAGTGCGGCCCATGTGGCGTTCGAGAGACGCATACTGCTGCCGGCGCCCAACCCACGTGGTGGCTGGCGGCGGGTGGGCAAGCATGCCCGCCGGCCAGTGCGCCCACGTGGCGTTCGGGCGGCAGTGGGCGAGGACGCCTGCCGCTGGCGCCCATCCCACGTGGCGGCTCGGCCGCGGGCGGCGAAGCACCCCGCCGGCAGTGCCGCCCACGTGGCGTTCGGTGAGCAGTGGGCGAGCGCCTTACTCGCTCGGCGCCCATTTCCACATGGCGGCTTTGGTGGCGGGTGGCGAAACACGCCGCCCGCCAGTCTTGACCACGTGGCGTCCGGCGGCAGGTGGCGCGAGGCGCCTGCCTGCCCCGCCGCAGGGCAAAAAGGTGGGAAGTGGTGACTTCGCCTCGAAGCCTCCTTACCCTATCGCACTATGTCAGAGGCGAGTCTGCTGTGTCTGGTCCGTTGATTACAAGGAATCCTGCTACAAGCCTATTCCTCTGACGCCTATCACCTACCCGTCGCAAAGGGGTCCCACACTACACCATGACACAATTTCAACTACAGTCTATCTGTCGGCAAAAACCATATATTGCGACGTATTATCTATCGGCAAAAGTTTTCCCGACAGAAAAACACTGTCGGTAGAAGTTCTGTCGGCTAAAACATTTACCGACAGATATATTTTTACCGATAGATCATCTGACGTTATTATAGTACATTTACCGACAGATATATCTTTTCCGACAGATATACTTTTGCCGACAGATCATCTGAGGATATACTTTTGCCGACAGATCTTCTGAGGTTATACTTTTGTCGACAGATCGTGTGATGATATCCTTTTGCCGACAGATCTTCTAAGGATATACTTTTGCCGACAGATCGTCTGAGGATATTTTTTTTGCCGACAGAATTTGAAAATGCCAACAGATCATCCGAGGATAAGACAAATTGGTGTGAATTCAATGCATTTCTTAGATAGAAAACAATGATAAAATATTATTGTGCAGAATATTATAAATCCAACTGATAATTAATTCATATTTTCACCACATCACCGTAGAAATAACTGAATTAATGCATCCATTCAACACAACAACTGCCATCAAAATACATCCATTCAATTCGTAATCTAATTCATTCAACTAGAATATACAAATTTGTCCAAAAGCCCAAAGTTCTTACATTTAACAATCAATCCTTTACAAAATTCAACCCTGTTGCATCTTGAAATCTAGAGTCAACTTGTCTTCCACCCACATGAGGTGTCAAGTACATACAAAATGATCACTTAACATACATACATACATATATATATATATATATATATATATATATGACTAGTTGTTTTGAACAAAAGCATCTGTATATGACGGTAATACTAACTTCCTCGGTCCTTGCGATTCTGCCTGAAAAAGAAAACACTTCGAAATTAGTTCATATGATTTTGTTTTTGCACAATATTTAATACTTGAACAATTATCACATGAAACAGAGACAAAGTATGTAAATGGGGCTCAAGTGTACATGCAGGGTGAGGCCAAGAACGCTTAAAGCTCAAGGCTAGCTATCCATCCATCATCAAAACATCCAACACGATATATATGGTAGCAAGCTCCAGTCAAGACACTACATGCATCATAAAACACACACACACATACTGCATGCATCATAAAACACACACACATACTGCATGCATGTAGTATATATATCATGGAATGGAATTATGGATGCTGCATGTAAGTAGGTAAATGAATATTCATTTCTTTAGGCAGGTCATATGATATATCACGGTAGCAAGCTCTAGTCAAGGCGAGGTTGAGCTCAAAACAACTTGAGCTAATCTAATAAACAGGTTGTAGAATCATTAGAGCCAGCTCAATAGACCATGTTATAAGATAATCCTAGTAGACTACATTGGGTCAAACAGCCACAAAAACTTCATGATGCAAATTTACTGCGTCTAAACTAAATTATGAAACTTTAACAATTTAATCAATATTAAGCCCACTTGCTTCAATGAAGTTTGTTGAGTTCAACATTAGGAATGAGGTAAACCATTCATGACCTCGAAGTATGTAACTCCTACCAAATTCAAATTTGAGCTCCCCGATCTAAAACAACATGCTAAAAACGTTCGGATCAAATCAACCTGGAGCCGTGATCGGCGGGAGGAGCAAAGTCGTGACGGATTTGAACTCTCCGTGCTCGGGCGCTGAAATTCAAGGAGACTCGCCATCAACAGGCGAAAAAGGACCGAGCCAACTCGAAGTCAACCATTCGGGCGAGACCAAACGACGAGACCGGATTCGAACTTGACTCGGCGCCAAGACGCTGGCGATTTCTTTCCGCTTCTCGCACGCGTGGGTCGATTCAATTATGCGGACCGATTTGAACTCCGTAAGCCGGCGCTAAAGGCTACGATGGATCGGAGACCTTCCGTCAAGCCACGCCGCGATTCTGGGAATGTGTCCATCGATTTTGGAAAGGGCCATATCACTGATCGACGAGACCGCCGTTGTTGATCGACGGTCTCCATCCACTATTCGCGACTCGGCTTCCAAATTTGCCGCCGCACGCCGCTTCCGCCAAGGATCGCTACACCTTCCATCTCTGCGCATGCCGAGGCTATAAAAGCCCCGCCCGCACTCGAGGTCCTTCATCCCGAAAGCACATCCACCGGTGCTAGTTTTCTCCGCTGAATCGCCGCCAAGAACCGAGCGAAGCGCGTAAAATCGGAGCGCCGAAGCGAAGTCGCGCCATCGGGAAAAATCACGGCGATAGCGGCGCCGCCAGAGATTTCCGAGCGCCAGCAATTGAGTTGTTCCGAGAAGCGCCTGCGTGCGGCGTAGTTCTCTTACGAGCATCGCCAAGGAAGGAGATCGCCGTTGGGATCGCTGCCTTCTTTGAGTCCGCGAATTTTGCACGTGGTCAGCCATTGCCGATCGGAAGTTTCATCACCGTTCGGATCTTCATCGAGCGATCGGGATTAAGTCGTAACTTCAGAATCGGTAAGCATTTCCGATTAAATATCAACCGTTGGATTTAAGTCGGATGGTTGATACTAGGCTACGTAGTAGATTTATCCGTATTCGTTAGATTGAGTTCATCAGTTTAGATTTTGCCACTTTTGTCCGTACAAGCCGGGGCGGGAAAATTCGGATTTTCTTTATAAAAATAATTCGGAAAGATTTAGAATTTCTAATTCCAGAGTTTAGTTTATTTTCAAAACTTCTAAATGCTATATCTTTTGCATTTTAACTCCGATTTGGGTAATTCGAATTTCGAAGAATTTGTAAGATTGAGATCTTTCCAATGGTGGACTTTATTTGAATCTTCGAGTTCATTTGCTATTTGTTCTTGGTGTTTATTTGCTATTTCTCTCGATTCGCGTAGACGTTGAGTTGAGCGAGGTGTCGGAAGAAGGATTATTATTTCAAGAGCAATCTTCGGAGCAATACTAGGAGCTTAAGCAAGGCAAGTTGTGCTTTGATCATGTTGCACCCATAAACTAGATTGCATGCTATTTTGATTTACTTTATCACTTGTTATTTCATGCGTATAAATGATTTCAACTTAACTTTGGGATTAGCTATGGTACCTTTTGAGTTATAATTCTACCTTGATAATTGTATGCCATGATCCACTTGTCACCCTAGGTTGGTTAATTATAGTTGGTTAATAGAAAATCAACATGGATGGATAGATCGAATAGAAGCGCTTAGCCATGCTACGTCATCACGTGTTCATGAATTAATGGTTAATAATCTTGACTAATGGAATATGGAACGATAATGTTAATTTGTGTATCATGTGTGGATGCACGAAGAGATTGAGTTGTCGTGGCGGTGGAGGTCACTACAACGATGTTGATTTGTGATAAGCATGTGATGCTTGGTAACCAACCGGAGGTAATACTTTAGATTAAAGCAAGTGGAAGGGGCAAGGTGCGAGGTGGGCCCGATGGGCGAGAAAGGGTATGTGTAAGTCTTGCTTTAATCAATCCTAAGGACTTAACCTTGCGAGCCTTTGACTGAGTCAAACTTGCAACCACATGTCTCGAATGGGACAATTTTAGTGAACTAATTTGCAAATGCTTAACTTAAGTGCTATCTTGGTGGTGTGAGTCCCGTGTACTGAGGGTCGGATTTGCATATGCTAAAAAGAGGATGTCCTACCAAATTCAAAATGATCACTTAGCATACATATATATATGACTAGTTGTTTTGAACAAAAGCATCTGTATATGATAGTAACACTAACTTCCTAGGTCCTTGCGATTCTGCCTGCAAAAAAAAACACTTCGAAATTAGTTCATATGATTTTGTTTTCAGACAACAACATTTAATACTTGAACAACAATCAACAATTTAATTCTGCTAGCACCTCTGGTTCACATTTGACTGTTAAGTGATGATACCTCAAAAATATTAGAGTACAAGTGCTTAGTTACCACAAGTAACAAAGGTGTAAATTGAATAAGCATGCACTACTATGTAGTAGCCAACCCACACTCGAGCCTTCTCGTGAAAGCCAGTACGCCCCAAGCCATTTAAGCCACCATCGGACACCTCCCATACCTAAGCCAACCTCCTAGAAAGAGTGAATGCATAAGAACTCACTTGTCTCAAGCTTTCAGGCGTACTCACAAACTCACCCATCATCCATACACAACCAAAGAGCAAGTATTCGGTGATCAAGCAAAGAGCCAGATGGGCACAAGGTAACGAGCGTCACGAGAGGCAAGCACCGAGGAGGTAGAAGCTCAAAGATCGGGAGGTAAGCAAGTGCAAGCCCAAACTCAAGCCGGCCAGGCCACCATAAGATCGATGGCTATCTCTACAACCAAATCATCACCATCAATCTTTCATTCCTTTTTGCACCGCATGTCCATTACCCAAACTCGGTATTCATCCATTTTCACTTACCGTAAAAATATTAGAGTACAAGTGCTTAGTTACCACAAGGAACAAAGTAACTGAATCGATTTAAAAGGTAAGGAGAGGAGGCTTTGCTTCTCTTACCAAAAACTTCGACGCTTTCAAGCCACTAAAAATCGAATCAACCTACCCCTCTATATGATATAGTCTTGAGATATCCAGGCGGTTAGTAGCTGATTATGCATATTTTGCACCTACAATTGCCAAGCCAAACCATATTCAACTGGACTAATCTAGCTAGACATGAGTGTGGCACTTTGTTGGAATAGTTTTAAGCCATCTAACCATTTGTCTATATTGCACTTGTGAACTATGAAAAAATAGCAAATAACCCTTCTATATTCATACTCAAAACTTCAATAATGTAAAAATTGAAGAAAAAGTGATGGATTTGCACAAGAAGAAAATGTAAAGTTTTGAGTAAAGTACACGTAGTCCGAGATGTAAGCTTGTTTTTTGATGTCCTTTATCTACCAAGTTATTAGTAGTTAGCAACTAAAGTTCAACCATTACAATCATCAAAATGGAAATATTGTGTAGTGTAGATTATTACCCTCTTGTGTGGCCACGCAATGGACAGTTTGTGAGCATCACCTATATTTTCTATACCATCATATGGACGTGGCAGCAGAACATCTCTTTTGAATGGAACAGTCACGACAACTTCATAATATTCCTGTCCAAGACGTTGATCTCCCACTACAGTACTTGGGTCGGTTGAGGTAATTGTAGCCTTAGCAACAGGGATATCTCTCACAAGAGCCTACAATATTACATCCCTACCAACCTAAAGAATATATTGTAGTTCAAAAGAGTCAAAAAGAATAATAGACATTCAAGACATAAATTGAAAGTGTGTATGAAAAGGAGGACAACATTACAGTGCTATCATCTTCATTGTGAGAGGCTTCACGGTTCCTTGCGGTGGCTGCAATGTTCCTTGGAGCTACCTTAGGAGAGACAATTTTCTTATAGACCATATCCTCCTCCTGACCATGCTGTTCCTCATCATCATGTTCTTGTTCAAACACTATATTCTATAGCAAAACATAGACAAGGAATATTTCAGTACGACATTATTACTATAGACTGTAATAAAAATTTAAGCAGATATCATACCACAGGTCGAGAATTAGAACCATGTTGTGAAGTGGCTTCTACATTTTGCAAGCCTTGTGAAGCTAAGAACAAATTTTTCATTTCATCCATTTGTTGTTGCATGTGGTCCATGCGCTATGTTAGAGCTACAACCTGTTGTTCAGCTTGTTGACGAGCTACCATTTCCATCTGAAACCTTGTTGGTACTTTTTGCTTTGTTCCAGGTGTGCCCACATCTTGAGGAGTTGGTCCCAAGCCTAAAACACGAACACGCCCTCTTGGCTCCTTCTCTCCACACACATGTGCATACAAATCTCCATCTTAAATACTTCTTTCCTTCAATTCGGGTGGTTTCAGAGCTTCTTGTAGTTGGTTCGCAAACAAAATGTATATGTATGTATTACTAGCTAATAATATTCCATATACATGTATTGATCATACAAAAAGCGATACAATTATTGGCGATTATTCATTGTAGGATCTCCATTTTTACGAGTATATACTTTAATAAAGACTTTATCTCTCCGAGCGAGGTACCCTTGTTCTTTACCCTACAAGCATTTTTTGAAGTAATTAAGATGGCCTAAACATTTAGTCTTGAAACAATTTTGGAAGAGGTACTTTAGTTTACCAATTCATGGCCAACACGAGCATAACTCTTCTTTGCCCGGCCGTATGAAACAAAGTTAACTTCCCACAATTTTCTTTGCCTCTAATCATACGAGCTGTTATATCAACACAAAAAAATCGACATACTCATAACAATAGTGATGTGCAATTGGGACAAAGGTCACAAGACCATAGCAAACATACACATTAGCATAGTAGGGACTTACTTGTGCTTCTGGAGACTTCCAATAATGTATAAGCCACTCCAAATCAGCTGGATTAACTATTTTTGGACATTTTGCTAAGAGTTCCTCATCAGTCAATGTTTCATCAAAATACTTCTTCTTTAGGTCTGCCTTATATTCCTTCCATTTTATTGCTAATGTTGCTACAACATATTGGAAAGCAGCTGCATCTAGGTTATAATATTTACGTGTGAACATGAAGAAAGAAGTGATTGACAAAAAGTAGTGAACAAAACAAAGAATATGAATAATATTCTATTGTTATACCTTTACATTAGTCCACACTAGAAACTTCTTCTCAGGATCAACAAGTCTCCAATCGTCACATGTAACTGGAATATGCTTTCTCACCATTGTTCCAACAAATGAAGCAAATTCTTTAGTATTGTCCCCAACAGGCTGACCATATTCATTGAGGGCAATTTTAATTGGAGGCTCGCCAGCCCTTGCATATATATTTTGCTTTAAGGTGATACCCCTTCCTTTCCTCTTCGTTTGCTACCCAAGAGTAATATCTGCAGGTATTTCCTCTTCTAAGGGTTGATATTCATGATCTTCACCATTGAGTTCCTCTTCATTCTCAGTAGTGCTTCTTCTTGACTTGGACCTCAAATTAGGACCACCATTAGCTACTTCACTTGTGCATTGAGTTGTCTACAAGAAGTTGCATAGTAAGTCAAGGGTTCCTCTTCATTTTCAGTAATGAATGCTTGGAACTAAAGATATGAAGAGGAGGGGTGGATTGAGTTGTCTACAAGTTGTTTTGATCCTTACAAACATGATGTAAATGTCTGTCATTCAATAAACAACCAGCCTCAATGCACATAGTCATGCAAAAGTTTAGAGTTGTTTTAAAAATGTCTGTCATTCAATAAACAGGACCTCTTCGATTTGAGATGTACAAAACCTGGAAATATAAAATTGCCTGCAAAATTTCGGGCTACAGAAAACAAGGGAAGGAATTTGTTTTCTTCTGCAAAAACTCTTGAGCGGGATGAACGGAAACAACTTGTGGTCAGTTCATCACTCGGCACATTATGATTACTTATGGTAATCATCAAGCAATAACATTGCTCTTCTCTGACCAATTGCAGGGAACACAAGATAAAAGGTTGGCAAGAAGTGCTTCTACTACAAGTTTAAGTCTTAATAAATAATAACTACAAATGCCTTTAGTCTTAACATAGTAATACACAGAAGAAGACGACAAACTCAAGTGTTACAGCTCAGGTGTCAAGAATACCGAAGAAGTCTCAACCTTCTCTTCCTATGGTCCCTAGAAGTACCTCATCTGTGACAAGTATTTCCAAACCAAGCAAAAAGTTAGCTCCAGGTAATCTTGTGTATCCATCTTTTTAAAGAAGCTAAGTTTCCTATGAACTCAGGCATTTCTTTCACTTAACCTCCCAGGCTCCTAGTGACATTTGCCTGTTATTTAACCTAGCTTTTGGCACTATTGTGTGTCATAATTAACTGTCTTACTCAATGCACTGCCATTTTTCAGTTGAAACTGAGCAAACAAGTAGAGTAGAGGGACTCCCTCTTAAATCGATACCACTGATATTTCAAGCAATGCCACTTCTATCCCTTTTTTGTCACTTCCTTCCATACCACTGAAGATCTATTGATCTAAGACCATGTCTATATATACTACTTTAGGTATTTGAAAACTACAAAATTTGAAACACAAACGCAAATGGGGATTTAAAATCTGAATCTTCAAATGTAACGATTCTGATTTTATATTTCCGAGTTTTGTACATCTCAAATTCAATGCACATAGTCAATAAACAGCCAGCCTCAATGCACATAGATATGATGTAAATGTCTGTCATTCAATAAACAGGACCTCTTCGATTTCATGGTGAAGTTTAGAGTTGTTTTAAAAAGTGGAGTAAACTTGTATTAGAAGGGAAAGCACCTCATGATCCACACACTTCTTCCAAGGAAAATAAGAGTATGTCAATCTTCTTGAACTCTTGATTCATGGAAATGGGTCATACATTTCCTCAGCAACTTTGTATGGTACATTAATGGAAATTCATCACTAATGTATAATAGTGCGGGAAAAAATCTAAACTTTAGATCATGGAACAGAACTACTCAAGACAAGTAGCACAAAACATTCAAGTGATACAGTGTGGGTTGTTCTCATATAACCTACATAGCCTCAGCTTTGTCCAATTTATTCAATCACTACAGTTCAATCGTGATCTTTCTACCTTAAAATTTATGAAAACACCATAAATCAATAAATCAACAAAATGATTCAGTTTAAGCAAAAAGATGGATAGCAATTACTCATTATGCAAGCAGCACTACTGATTCAACATTCACAGTACTGCAAACATAAACACACAACTCAAAAGGACACATCGAGAGAAGAACACCTAATCACCTTTGCTAATTTATTGGCTCGATATGATGAGCTAGCTCCGTGTGGCACTGTAGTGTTGACAGTCTGGACATTAAGAGATTGTAGCATCTTTTTGTTTCTTGCAATGTTTGCATTCCTCTCTAGCTCATACTCATTGAGCTTTCCATCTTTATCCTTTCCTTGTGCGCTTTCCATTTTTTCTCCTGAAACATGATAGAGAAAGAGTTAGCAATCGTTACTTAATTGACAGTAATGCAACAGATCTTGGGAGGCTTACTTTTTTTTGTATCTTTTCATCAACAATAATTCCATCTATGTTTGTCCTAACACAATCAATACCTCCAGATTCAACATTCACATTAAATTGGTGTCTAGGTCAGGCAATGGAACACTTATTTCATAACTATCATCTAAATTTTCATCATCAGCTCGACTCATATCATAAAAGTCTCGTGGTTTTGAATGAGCAACAGCAAGCCATTCAATATGAATGAGATCTTTAACATAGTAAACTTGAGTTGCCTGGGAAGCTAAAATGAATGGCTCATCTGATATCTTCTCACCGGTATTGAATAAATGCTTAAAATTGACAGAGGTGACCCCAAATTGATCAGTTTTTACCCATTTGTCTTTAATGCGATTGTCAACCCAATCACATTTGAAGAGAACCACATTTCCCTTATGGTCATAGTCCAGCTCAATAATTTCCTTTATAATACCATAATATGTCTTCTTTCCTATTATGGGATTGTCATTGTTTCCCCTTTCAAAACATGAAATTTGTGTATCTAGAGCTACTCCACTACATTGAACTGGCCTACCCTCATCGTAGGACTGTGTATGGAAACTAAGTCCATTTATTGTGTAGCTACTATACTTGTGTGCAACCATGTTTGGCTCTTTTGCTAAAATCCTTATCTCTTCCGATGCTTCCTCACCCGATTCGCAACTTTATGCGTATTGAGTATTATTATTAAACCTGAAATGGAATACCATTTGAAATTTCATATTGGCGGGATCATGTGTCTACTTACATGCAACCTAAACCACTCATGAAAGGTTTGATAATGTGCACGGCTGATTTCTAGTTTATTCGAAGACCAAGCGAGGAAAGATAGTCACAATGCTTCTTTGCAAAGGTTAAAATTACCCTTAAACAATTAAGGATCTGAAGCATATAGCACTAAAATAATTTGGATATCTTAGTTCAAATAAGGTTCTATCTTGTCGTAGTTGAACAAGACATACTTATGTGCTTGAAGCCAAGTCTTGTGGTCTAATGTCACATTGCATTTGCCAGCCAATCCTTGGCCAATTTTGTGGAAGAAAGGAGTAGTATTGCTGATTTCCGTATGCACACCGTCATCATTTCTAACTTGTCGATTAAACCGAGTCTCACCTTGTAGATACTTGAGAACAAAATGTAAGACTCTCATCAAACAAATAGCTCTCATGATCGATCCCTCTAGGTGACTTCTAGTGCGAACATAACCCTTGCACCTCATCAAATACCTATGAAGACAAGAGCATATGGTATTTGCAGATTTTTTGGTAATGATACACTTTTGTTGGTACAAAAAAATTTAGAAAATTACCTCTCAACAGGGTACATGTTTCGAAAATGTATCGGACCAGCTGTTCTTGCTTGGGCAGGAAGATGAACCATTAAGTGTACCATAAGATCAAAAAATGATGGGAGGAATATAGTCTCGAGAATGCATAAGGTCTCGGCTATTTCAGCTTCTAATTTTGCATATCACTTATCACGAATAACGAGGAGTATATTTTCTTGAAAAAATTACTTACGAATCAATGTAGCCTTGACTTTTTACGGCAATATTCTTCTAACGACAGCGGTAGTAAATGTTGTAGAAGAATATGGTTGTCATGGCTCTTTAGCCCAATTATCTTTTCTCATTAACAAGGACATTCGACGTATGTCGGATGCATAACCATCGAGAAACTTAACTCCTTTTAATACTTCACAAAATAACTTCTTTTCAACAGAACTCATTGAGTAAGGTCTTTGGAGGTAAATAAAATCATCTTGTACTTCAACAGGATGAAGATCCTTCTAATATCTAGAGGCGAAGGTCCAAGCGAAATTCAAATTGTCCTTAGATTTACCATCAATTCCCAAAAGCGTATTAATTATATTATCACGGACATTCTTCTCTATGTGCATGACATCTAAATTATGTACATAGCGATGAAGTCTTTCCAATCGGCAACTTGAGCAGAATAGACCTTTTCCAAATGATCAATGCCTCACCCTCCTTGTTCTTACCTTTTTGATCTGTTTCTTCCCAGATGGATCCTTCACGAAAACCGTATGAATATTTTACATGCATCAAAATCTCCTCCCGAGAAAGTGGAGCGGTCTGGCCTAAGCTCAGTTTACCATCAAATGATTGACATCAAACCTAAACCTATGGTTTGCTTGTAAGAACCTCACGGTGACCCATATAGCAAGACTTGGCACCATGTTTGATCGAAGAGAACATGTATATGAGTGGCATTCAAGGCATCTTTCTTTGCACTAGAAATAGCATAACCGGACACATAGCCTAGACTAGGGTAATCGGTAATTGTGCATAATATGGCGACCGCAATTGGAAATACTCACCCTTGGAAGCATCAAATGTTCTAACACCATTAACAAACATATCTATCATATCATCAACCAAGGGCTCAAGATAAACATCCATATCAGCGCCGGAGCTTTTAGTCAGGAATCAACAATGAGAGGATAAAATTTGGTTGCTTCATACACATCCAAGGTGGAAAGTTATAAGGAATTAAAATAACAGGCCAAATGCTGTAACCAATATTCATAGACCTAAATGGATTGAAACCATCAGTAGCTAAAGCAAGTCTAATATTGCGACTATCTGAAGCAAACTTTGGATGTCTATGGTCAAAATCCTTCCAAAGTGGAGAATCTGCTGGATGCCTAAGCAAACCGTCTTCAGTGCGCTCTTCATCATGCCATCTTATGTGAGTTGCTGTTCTAGAGGACACAAACAACCTCTGAAGCCTTTTCTTTACAGGAAAATAGCGAAGAACTTTGTTAGGAACCTTATGTACACGTTTCCCATCTAACCTCTTCTTTTCTGATTTCCAACGTGAGGTTTCACATGTTGGACAACAATCAGCATTAGCATGGTCCTTCCAAAAGAGAATGCAATCATTTTGACATGCATGAATGTTAACATACCCAAGCCCTAGGCATTTCACAGTTTTCTTAGATTCGTTGTAGTTTTTAGGTAGTGCTGACCCCTCAGGAAAAGCATCTTTTAGAAGATTTAGTAGTCGATCAAAACTTTTATCAGACCATCCACCAAGTAGTTTAATATGGAGCAATCTAACAAGGAAACGCAACTTTGAGAAGTTCTTGCACCCTGGATATAGCTCTTGACCATAGTCATTTGCCAACTGTTGGAGAGCTTCTAAATCTTCATGGGGCTGCTCTAAACCACCTTCATCCTTGAAATCCCCTCCATTATCTAAACCACAAGCCAAGTCACGCAGCAAATCAGAAATATCATCATCTTCGTCTGACTTCTCCCCAAACTCGGCTTGATTGTGGTCATGACTATTAACAAAAAAGGAGTTGGCTTCTCCATGAAACATCTATTTTTTGTACTCTTCTACAAATCCCTCACATATCATGTGCTCACGCACTTCACTTTCCCCTCTCCAAATGGCATTCACACATTTTATACAAGGGCACAATATTTTGTTTCCTTTTGCTGAATTTCTAAATGCAGACGCTACAAATCTGTGTACCCCTTCTACATAGACCTTTGTGTACCTACATATGCAGCATATATGCAACATGTTAGTTTAAATGTTGACTACTGCTAACACCTGATAACTATATACAAGAATTGTGTTGTACCTAGGCTCATCCATCCACCTGTTATCCATAAAAGACTTTTACCAGCTATGTCAACAGGCTATCTAATTTCAGTGTACAGGTTATGAGTGTAGACATATACAACTGCAAAGAATCAACCAAATAATATCAAAATGAAACAACACTATTGAATTGTGTCACCTAGTAGAACACATCCATAATGTCCTTTCATGCCCAACTCAAAAATATATGAAATCAGGTATATATAAGATGGTAAAAATAATTAAGAAAGGACAAGAACGAAAGAGAGTACCTTACAATTTAGACACTATCTGGAGTAGTCAAGGGTTGCTGCAGTCCAAATGCCTAGTCAAATGATTGCAGTGTGCACACCATCTCCTCGATACTGAAAGCAACACATTGTAATCCATAATGTACATTTCTCATCCAAGCATTAGCATACATAAGTTTCGAAATCTTAGTTTGGATGGTGTTGAGGTGGTGATTAGCTATAGTAGATCAGCTCACCTCTTTGTAAATGACACATAATAATTAAGCTACTCAACAGTATTTGAAAGTGACAAATGGTAAAACAAGATTTCCACACAGCACATGCGCGATCTTGCTTACCAAAGAAAATGAGGATGACTTGCATGCACATGATACCAAGTACCAACACAACCCCGTATCCATTCTACAAAACCATATGTATGTAATAGACATAGTTATCTTATAAAGAGAGTTCACAACCTGTTTTGATCAAAGCACTAATCATTGCAATATGATAATTAGGCAGTACGGATGTATGGATGTATTTAAGGAAGGAAAAAAAGTTAATGATGGCAAAGTAATATCTTGAGCTATCAAGGAGATAGCCAGACAAATGCCCAATCCATAAGAGATTAAACAAAATCCATATTGCTCCTATGCTCAACTAGGTACTAGGCGCCAAGAACAAAAATGCTGTTAGGAACCACAATAGTAAACCTAAGGCATCAAATTAACCTCTCATGATATCAAAAACAGCTTGCATGAAAGGTCATGTCACTCTTCTCGACCTTCTAAGGAGACAATGTATTATTTGAACTATAAAAACTATTCCTCGAGCACCTTTGATCGTTTAGAACTTGATGGAGGAAACTCACTCACTCGAGATAAGCTAGCTCAGGAGAAGGAACTCTAGGAAGATACAATAAATTAAGTGGTAGTTTTTTAATATTCATATTTCTGAACTAAGGTCCATAGTGTAAAGTACTAAACAAAATTAAGTAAAAGTTTGGTAATTGGAATTTCAACCTTGTGTTCAAACCATAAAATTTTCATGAAATCAACTAAAATTTATTGGAGAGGATTCAGTGTGTAGAGAAGTTAATTTGTGCACATTGGCGGGCCTAGCTACACAGTGGTCCCCAGACCATGTCTGAGAATGATTTCTTAAAAGCTCGGTATTTTCCTACAAACTCTATTGGTAATAGATGCACCATGCATTTTCCTCTTGCATGCTAAAAGGAAAAAAACTTCCACTAAACTCATGCGATATGCTACCATTCAGGAAGAACAAAATGCAACTCTTAACACATAAGTCACCCAAACACTAGCTAGACTCACGAACCCACTAATTCACTAAACTTACACGTTTACTCTCTTACCTTTGGCGGGTGCTATGTAAAAGCCGAGAATTGCCGACAATAGCACCTCATCACATAATGCTAGCATGTGTACTACATATGGATCTTAATCGAGTTTAGGCGGTGGTCCCACAAGTATGTCCAAAAAAAGCAGACGTGTCAAGGCTTCACCACATGGGCTCTATCACTTTGGATCCAATAAGAAAGGAAGCCGATTCTTGGCGGCACTCTTTTGACAACTAGATCACAAATGGTATAAAAGCAAAAGTTGGAACAAGTACCCCTTTCGAGAGCAGGTCCATACATCATGGCTACACCTTTGACAATGCAGTGTGAACTACCTCACGATGTTGCTATCCGCATGGGGAGACCTACAATACAAAGCTAAAATCAGCACACACCCATCGCCCCAAAATCTGGAACCAAAACTCAGCCCTCTTGTGCGGCAATGATAAGCCCACATCAACACAGAACCAAAAGCTTATACACTCGGCAATACTCGGCACCAACATTAGTTCGATTAAGGTCCGGACATAGCATCACAACCTTCACCTCAACCTCTCGGCGCACCATCAACAAAAGCAGAACCGGAAAAAACAAACCACAAAAACACCATTCTTTCTAGACTAACAAAACTCTCCTCAAACATCACAGATCACCACCACAACGAAAACCACAGAATCTGACCTCATTTCTTGAGCGTGAAGCCATGTACTCGAGGCGGGCGCCAATTTTGGATTCCATATACTTGCAAAACCTGACCTCAAGAACTAGAATCATCACCCTCTTTTACACCCCTAACATTCCAATTGAAGCAGGCGCCCGAACAGTGAATTCAGACTTTTGCAAAATTCCAAACTTACAAATAACTATTATTCTGTTCAACAGAAGAAACTAAGGTAAAGGATTTCAAGGGTGCTAACCATCATCTTTGGCCGCCTGATATGTGATTTCAAGGGTGACCACACGTGGCTGAGCACCGGAGGGCGGAGGTGGACAGGAGGATGGCGTCGGCTTGAGGTTGAGCATCGGAGGATGATGTCGGCTCGAAATTGGGCCGGAGGCCGGAGCGGACAGGGACGAGGCAGAGCTGGGGGGCGGAGATGGATCTCTGGAGCTTCGGAGGCGGAGATCAAGGGGGCTGAGCCACGGTGGGGATGGCGCAATGGGGTGGGGAGGTCGAGAGGCGTGCGTGGGGGCGGAGTGGGGCGAGTCACGTGGGGGGCTGGAGGCAATGGCGCGTGGGGCGGCGTGGGGGCGGGAAGTCGTCGCGGGCGGCGAAAGGCGGGCACGTGTGGGAAGCGATCGCGGGGAAGGCGCGCGTCTGCGGTAATGAGAAGCGGGGCAGCGCGTCTGAGGGAAGGCGGCGTGGGGGCGATGGGGATTTGGGGGGAAGGCAATGGCACGTGGGATTTGGGGATTTTGGTGAAGGAGCCGCGTGTATGTACAGTGGGAAACCTAGCAGTCTTTTGTTCTCCCGCCGAGACTTGTCGAGAGACTTGTCGGTTATGACATTTTTACCGGCGTTAATTTTCGCTCCTAGACATTTGCCGACACATACTCGGTTATGACATTTTTACCGACACAGGTGTTTGGTGCAGTTTGATCCACAATATGAGATTCTGACACATAATCGGTCCTTAATACATGTATAATTGCCGACCACGGCGGAGGACAATCGACCACGACCATTGAAAAGAAGTATTACCGCGCCCTTGAGGCGAGATAGTTTGTTGCGTAACTTTCTCCCTCGATCGGGCAGATAGTTTGTTGGTGGCGATTCTTGATTATTTCAAATGCATGGGTCTCGGGAGCATGAAATTTTGCTGTTTCCGCGGCGGCAGCCACGACACGTGGGCTTGCGAGGGCTTAGCAAAAGCAAGTGGAGGCCTTCTCGATGGCGGGAGGAGATGCCGTGCTACCAAGGGCGATGCCCGTGCGGACGGGGGTGCAGCCGGGGAGGATGCGACGACCTCAACCTAGAGTTCGATAGAGGCGGCGCCGCATCGGCGTCATCTTGGCTCGTCGGCTTATCGATCGTGGCGTGAGCTCAAAGGCAGCGTCACGGACCATCTGTCAGTGCGCCACAGGAAAGGCGGTCGTCGGCGAGTGCAAGTGAAATGGAGCCACCATTACCTTCTCCTTTGGAGGGCGCACTCAAGGTATGGCCGAGATCTGAAAACCGCCCTAGTTGTGACCCGACCATCGGCAACACCACGGTCGGACGTGTCATAGTCGGCGGTGGCAGCTCCCTCAACTTCTGCGGTGGGCGGGCTCGGCCGGATCACGATTCCCGGTCGAAGGTGAAAGAGCGTGGTCGTTCCTTCTTTGGGATCGTACACTGGCGCTCGACCACGCCTTTGGGGCAAGTGGTCTTGCCGTCACTGGCGACTCGGCCAATTTCCGTCTGAGAGCTAATCACCTTCGAGGTGGTGAAGGGACCTTCCGTCTAGCGCCATCGTCGGGAGCCAGCCACTGATCAAGTTCATGGCGGCCAATCACTACGACCCCACACAGTGCATGAAGTTGCTGGACCCGGTCGGTGTCATAACCGTGCAGGCGACTGCGGCGACCCATGGAGTGCGAGACCAAGGCCACTGGCCCTTGCGGCGTGCTACCCCACGAGGCAGGCGAGAGAGGAGAAGCGCCCGCCGAAGGTGGCTATCCAACCCGGCGGACCAACGAAGGCCGTGCCGCTCGAAGAGGACGACCCGACCAGGTGCGTCCACATCTCGGCTGGGCTGAATCCCAAATAGGAACTCGAGCTCATCACCTTCCTCCGCGCCAACAAGGGCGCCTTTGCCTGGGAACCCTTGAGACATGCGGGGTCGAGGGAGAATGATCAGTACAAAGCCTAAGTCGAGCGGTGCCGCCATACTGTCGGAGATTCTGCCGCTTCTCTCCGGAGAAGGTGGCGATCATCAAGAGAACCTCGACAAACTCTTGAAGGCTGGTTTCATTAGGTGAGTCAACTTCTCCGAATGGTTGGCGAATCGGTCATAAATCGGAGAAAGAAGCGGTAAGTGGAGGATGTGCGTGGACCACCGCGAACTGAACGGCCTGCCCAGGACAACTTCGCTCCAGCGCATCGACCAGATCGTCGACTCTACGCGACGCCAAGATGCTAAGCTTTACGGGCGCCTATTCGGGTACCACGGATCAAGCTAGCGGTGGGCGAGCGAGCAAGGCGGCGTTCATCACGCCGTTCGGCACCTATTGCTACGACCATGTCGTTTAGTGCGCAATGCGGGGCCACTTTTCAGCGTCTGATGACCAAGGCGTTCGACCTCGGTCGGGAGAAACCTCGAGGTCTATGTGGACGGACGTCATCGTCAAAAGCCTCTTTGAAGGCAACCACGTTCGAGACCTCGAGGAGACTTTAGCCAACTTGGCGGAGCAGAGATTAAACTCAACGAAAGTGCGTGTTGGTGGCTGCGTCGGGAAGGTCTCGGCTACATGATCGGGGCTCGAGGGTTGGCGAAAGAAGATCGAGGCGATCGAGAAGATGGCGCCTCGACCTCGGTCAAGCAAGTCTGAGCCTCACCGGCCGCATAGCGCCTTATGAGTTCATCTCGAGACTCGGCGAGCGGGGGCTCCCATTCTTTCGAGTACTGCGGAAGCAGGGGAGCTTTGAGTGGACCTCGGAGGCTCAGCGGTCTTTCGACGACCTGAAGGTATATTTGTCCACCCCACCCCTGCTTACGACCCTCGGCCGGTGAAATTGCTTTGCTCTACCTCGCGGCCGCCTCTCGGGCCGTCG
The DNA here is from genome assembly GCA_036346375.1 of Guadua angustifolia. Classification (NCBI taxonomy): domain Eukaryota; kingdom Viridiplantae; phylum Streptophyta; class Magnoliopsida; order Poales; family Poaceae; genus Guadua; species Guadua angustifolia. The sequence goes on along the minus strand of CM070510.1, from coordinate 31,285,729 downwards.
TTACTATCTGGTGGCGGCCTTGGTCCCAGCTGACAACCGATCTACTATGTCGGCGAAGTCTTGCACGGCCCAAAGGGCGCTACCCTGGTCTGGCTCTGTATGCTCTTCTCATGGCCTCGCTGAAGCCCGCCATTACTTCGGCGCATTCGGTGGTGGTCCCGGCAACTTTCGCTCGGGGACATCTTGCGGAATCGAGGCGGCGTGACGGATCGCAAAGTGGGCCATGGAACTAGCGGCGTTAAGCGTCAGTGCGTAGCACGAGCGGCTATCAAATCATAGCTTCGCCGAAACCGTGGTCGAAGCAGACTACGAACGGCGCCCGAACCCGAGTCGGCGAAGGCCACCTGGACTATGTTCTTCGATGGCTCAAGGTCCTTCAAGCGCTCGGGGCTGGAATCCTCATCGTCACCGCGCGGCGACCACTTGAAAGTCGTTATTCGTTTGGGTTTCGGCGACCAACAATGTGGCGAGAATATGAAGCCCTCTTGGCGGGTCTCGGAACTGCAAGGCATTGGGTGTACAAGGTTGAGTGCGTCAAGGCGACTCTCGGCTTCGTCGTCAACCAATACAACAAAATTACCGGTGCTCGGAGGACTCTATGTCAAAATACCTAGCGAGTCTCATGAAGATGGAAAAATGGTTCCCAGAACACGGAGCTCAAGCACATTCGGGAAGGACAACTCGGCGTGGACCTCCTCTCCAAACTTCGGTTCTTAGGCGACAAGCTCCCACCAGCGTCATCACAGAGGCGGCTGGCGGCCCTCGATCTCCGACCAAGAGGTCCTACTGCGCCACAGTGGAAGAGCCTTCATGGCTGAGCCCATCTATAATTTCCTCGCCAAGGGTGACCTACCTTGACTTCGCCCGAAAAGCGAGGTCAAGCGCCGAGGCGGTTTATGCGGCGCTTCGTCGGCAGGGCACTATCTGAGCGGAATGTCTCCGGCATTCTTACGCGGTGCGTCTCCACGGAGGAGGGTAAGTACTTGCTAAATGACATCCATTCAGGCCTCTGTGGGGCACACTCTTCGTACAGGACGATGGTCGGCAAGGCTTTCCGCATGGGCTATTGCAGCCTTGGTAACCGGATACTCGCGACATCGTCCGTACCTGCCGAGCATGCGAGTTCCACGCCCGGAAGTCGCATCAGCCCGCCTACACGCTCCAGACCATCCCGCTCGCCTGGCCTTTCTCGACGTGGGGGCTTGACATCCTCGGCCCTTTTCCCCAAGCAGGTGGGAAGAGGTTCTGTTAAATCGCCATTGATACCTTCACCAAGTGGATAGAAGGTGCCGGTCTCGTAGCTGCTTTCGAGCAGCGATTCGATTTTTCCGCTTGTTTGTGGTCACGGTATGGGGTTCCGTGCAAGATTATCGCGACAACGGTACCGCAGTTTACGGTGAGTTGTTCGGGGAGTTTTGCGAGGAACTTCGGCATCAAAATATGCTTAACGGTGGCTCACCCCGAACAGCGGAGCGGCGGAGCTGTATGCGAGCAAATAATCCAGGGCGTCAAGCGAGTTGCAGATGAGCTCGAGCGATTCGGCAAGACACGGTGGATGAACCCACCGTCTTATGGTCTATTCGTACCCTGACAAAAGCCGAGCTCAGGGGTCCACCCTTCCGGCTCGTGTTGATCTGAAGCCGTCCGCCTCCCGAGTCACGTTGGGCTCTGCCGAGGTCAGCAGTCGACCGGTCGACTTCGAGCATGAAGGTCTCGACCTTGCCCTAGCGAGAAGAAGTAAGATCCAGTGCCTTTTCACGATCAGCGCACTACGCAAGCTCTTCGCGGACATGCGTCTCGGTCGGTCGACCTAGGGAGCTCCTTGTTGGGGACTTAGCCACGAGGCGGATTCAGTCTTGTCAACACCAACAAGTTATCCCATGCGGTGGGAGGGCCCTATAGAGTCGTTTCAACGGATCGCACGGGGCTTACCGGCTAGCGATGCCGATGGCGAGAGAGCTCTCTAGCTCGTGGAACCACGACCAACCGAAAGTTTTATGTGTAAACCCTTTACCACGAATTTCAATAAAGTCAATTTTGTTCTCTCTCGTTTATGAGTGTCGTCATTGTCACCCGGCGTCTTTTCGGCCCGCGACCTTCGTGCGCTCCGTGCTTCCTCTTGGTCTTAGCATCGCGAGATCCATGCTAAGCTCTGGTGGTCGGGCTAACTATAAGCCAGCACCTCGCAACCCACTCTCTACTTTTCCTTTCGAGCTAACACTGGAGCTTTCGGGCCGTGGGTCAGCGAAGTTGTAACCATGGGACGGTACACGGACTCAGGTCGCAATGCTAAACGTCGGTTCAGGCAAGTCTCTTGCTTGTCATGTCCTATAGACATTTTCTCCGCTTTGCAGGTCGCGATCGCTTGCTCACGTCTAAGACTTGTGCCCAAGGCCGACATTGCTCGACCTTGGACCCAACGAGGCTGAGCGAAGGCGGGTGGCGACAAAGCGACCTAAGGCGCGACCAAAAGCAAAAGCGGATACCGCCATGGAACTTCGACTAAATGGAATAGCGAAAAAGGTTTTGTCCTCCCTATGTACATTGTACCCTACTATAATTCATGACAGGCACTTTCTTCTGAGCGGCCATTTGGCAGTCAAGTTTCTCTACTTGAGCTCGGCGATTAAAGGCCTTGGTCGAGAGTCACCCATGATTGATCGGCTTGCTTGAAGCATCCAGCGGCTCGGCGTTCGTCTTAGAGCTAGGCCATGGCGCTCGTCGGCTGTCTTTTAACGCTCAAGCCTCCCTTGAGCTCGAGACCTTGGCCTCGAGCAGTAGGCACCCTCGCCAAGGAAGGCGATTGTCCTTGGCGGTTTTCTCCAGCACCTCGACTTTGGCCCACTCGTCCTCAAACGCCTTGCCCGGCCACGTTCAAGTTTCCCCTCGAGTTCAGGACCTTGGCCGAGTTAGGAGGGGCGCCCTCGGCGGGAGGCTGGCGTCCGCTCCTGGCGGCTCTCGAGGCCGACCTTGGCCGCTTCGACCTCGAGCCTCTTGGTCAAGCGGTCGTGCTCTTGCTCCACGGCCTTGAGGCCGTGCTCGCTCTCGGAGATCCTGGCCTCCTCAAGCTCGGCCGCATGGGCTACCTCCTGCGCCGTCATCGTCTACAGCAATTAAATCGAGCTCCACAGGCCTTACCACTCGAGCTCCCCCTGCTCGACCTCGATGGTCCCGATGAGCCTGGTGCGTTCGACCTCCCGCGCCTCTACCGCGTCCAAAAGCCCCCTTAGCACGGCGGCGTGCTCCTGGAGGCCTTGCAGCCCTCGGGAGGCATGGGTGATCATCTTCGCGGTAGAGGAGGCGGCCAAAGGGTAAGAGACGGGAGAAACCGGACTTCAAATTACGGGAGGCGGAAAGAGCCCTTACCCATGAGGCGACCCTCGAGCGTCAGCGGGAGAACTCCTCATGATCGTCGTGCGGTTCGCGAGGATCTCCTCCTCCTCCTCGACCACCACGCCGGTGTCGGGAGTCGGCCTCGGCCCTTTGTTAGAACGCAGGCGGTGCCACAGGCCCCGCCCGGCAACTGGCCAGGTCTCTGTTGTCTTCCCAGTGGATTCAGCTCGTCGGTGGGGGAAAGGCGTGGCGCGGTGCGATCCCGACCTCCTGGCGGGAACCTCGCTTCGTTCCGGCGCCAAAGGCGGAGGCGGATCAGCCATGGCGTCCCGGCCTCCATGACACAGAGGCTGCGGCCTCGGCGTCCGGCAGCTGCGTCTGAGCAGGCTGCAGGCCCCCTGCGGCTAACCGTCTTCGAGGCGGAGGCAGCGGTCTCGGCGCCAGGCGTCCGCGGTCGGGAGAGCGTGTCGCCTCCGGAGTGCGACAGCGAGCTCTGAGCGTCCTTCTGCGGTGACCTCGGGAAGGTCGTCCGGCCAGCTCATCACGTCTCGCTAGTCTTTGAAGTCAGCGGTGAGTGAACTCGATCTCCTCCTCGTCCGGGTCGTCGATCCTGGTAGAACTCACCATCGGGGAGCGACTTGCGGCGGCGGAGGGTCGGGTCGGGTGTGAAGGCGGAAGCGGCCGGACGGCTCGAGGCATCCTCCTCCGGACTCGGACTTCATACGAACAACGACCATCGTCGATGCGGGCAAGTCTCGAGCATGTGTGCTCGGGGCTGCGATCAAGAGTGGGTGATAAGCTAAGAAGGCAGAGGGGAGAATGAGTCAAAAAAAAAAAAAAAAAAGCTTACATGGAGTACATGACTTTACGCCTCATGGGGCAGTGCCAGTCTTCTTGCCTCGACCTCGGAGTAACCGTTCATGAAGCCCGTCCAGTCATGGAGCCTTGCCAAGGCCTTGGTACCACAACAACAACCCCGGAGGACCCAGTCCGGGCACCACGAGCAGGTGGGGGTCCTAAGCGGCAGCCCAGCGCTCTCTTCTTCTTGAAGGGAAAAAGCGCGTCAAGCGGCTAGAAAGGCGAGCATGGGCTCGGGGGCTTGCAGCGAGGATCCTTACCATGGCACGATTCCCCCACTCGGCGTGGTTTCTTCACCTCTCAGCGGTCGCTTCCGGGAGGGGCCTTCCTCCCCTTCATGCTCTTGCCCATCCGGGCAATGGGAGCATCCGCTGGCCGTGTCGAGCAGCTCCACGGTGGTCTGCGCCGAAAATGTCATCACGGAGCCCGCGGGTTCGTTCGGTCGAGCGGTTGGTGGTATGGCTTACCTCGGCCGCCGCGGCCGAACATGTTCTTCGACGCAGTCGTCCATGGAATAGTTGTGCGCCCGGTTTCCCGAACATCTCGTTCATCTGGCGGCCACCAAAAGATTCCCTTGGCCGCTGCGAAGAACCATTCTCGAAGAAAGCATAGCGGCGGGACTCGAGCGAGACCTCAAAGGCGGGGCCAGGCGTACCACAGGATGCACCTCGCGGGTCGGGTCCTCGCGTCCACAGATCTTGTAGAAACGGGTGCTCCCGCCCGCGAGGAACACGGCTCATGAGAAATCGGCAGCGTCGCTTTGCCCGGTAAAGGCAGCTTTCGGCGAAGGTGGATAAGCGGCAATGGCCTCTTAGTTACGGCCTCGAAGTCGTCCGTGCCAGGTTCTCCTTCTTCCAGAAGCGGGCTTCCCTCATAAGGCCGGCGTGCGAGCTCCCCTTTCTTCAAGTAAAACCCACCGCTCGGGCCATGGCCCAGGAGTCCCGACTTGGATCTTTGGGAAGGACCACTTGAGCCCGTCCATTTGGTGAAAGTAGAGACACCCAGGCTCCAGGGTCCTTCAGGAGGAAGAAGCTAAAATGGCGAAAGAAGAATGCGAGGTTGGAAGGATTCCGGAACCCCTACATACCAGATGGGAGAAGATGGCGCGAGTAAAATTGAGTTTGGCACGGGTTTATGAGCTCTATCTACGTAGCTAGAAAGGACTACGGAGAGGAACTTCGCTCTCCAGAGTCCTTGGTGCCGAGAGCGTCTTGCTCGGTGCAAGCGATCTCGTGCGTCCACAGGGCATGGCTCGATCTCGTTGACCGGCGGCCGCCATGTGAATGGATCAAGCAGCCCGAGGGTTCAAGCTCCTTCATCCTTCTTGAGGCGGACAGCGTGCTCCTCCCAAGCTTAGCCGCGATCCTGGCGATTTGGTCGAGGGAGGGGAGTTCTCGCTAAGAGCTCGGGAGTTTGGGGAGGCGAAGGATCTTGTCGGGCGGACCCTTCAACAGGCCTTGTGGTCTCCGATTATAAGCCGCGCCGACACCAAGCCAGACGCCATGGCGCCTCCGGCGTCTTGGCGCGCGATTTAGTGGCGCGATTAAGGCTTGGTAAGCGGTTTCGAAGACGGCGAGTGTCGCCAACCGTTAGCGTCCGTATCGAGGAGTTCGAGGAGATCGAGAGGCACCCGTGTCGATCATCCATGACCTGGCGCTTCGTTTTTCCGCCCGACCTCGACCTCGGGTGAGTTAAAAGTCGGTTCGGTTATGGAGCCTCAAAAGGTGGCCCGTGTTCCGACCACGACCTTAAGCCTCGAGGGCTAGGCCAGCGAGGTTAGGCGTCCTTCGACCGGTCCAAACTCGGTCGCGGACCCCCCTCCGAGCTCGGGCGGCCTTGGCCCGACGAGCACAGGTGCGCCGGGCGCTTCGACCTAAGCGTGTTAGCCCCGACCACGCCCGCTCGACCTCGAGGCTCGGCGGGCTCTGCCCAGTGCCGCCGTCCGCCCTTGGATTTCGGATCAAGCGTTTGTGACGGTTGCTCAAGGAAGCGAAATCGTGAAGGCGGCCTTGAGTTACGTCTTTGCAAGTCCGGGCGATTCTTGCCTACCCTCAACGTGCATGAAGGCTACTTCACGGGAGTTCCTCCCGTCGATTACGTCTTGGGGAGGCACGAAGTCCTTGGAGAGCATAGTCTTTAAAGAGGCGAAGAGTCCTGACGGGGGACACAAGAGCTTGAGCACCAGCCCGGCCATTGTAGAGCTTAATTTGTAAACACCCCATGCATAATCAATAGAAATAGACACGCCCAGCGAGGCGGCAGATGAAACTATTACCCTCGCCGGGGCTCGAACGATATAAATTCTGTCCGTGCTCGTTATCGCCTAACCGACCTTCGGCGATTCGACTTGTCTCCCTCGATCGGGCAAGCCCGATTGGAGTCCCCTGAACATTTAAACCCCGTTTTCATTTACTGCGGTCGGCGATCCGATCGTCGACCATCGATGGAAATATTGTGTCATAGTGTAGTGCCATCCGGGCGGACGAGGCGAAGCCATCGTGTCGGCATTTAATGAAATTTGGAGGAGCAGGACAACACGGGAAGGAGTAATAAATGTATGAAGATCAGCATGATGACACCCCTTTTACCTACCCCCATTAGCCTGGGCTATATAAGGGCCCTCTAGTGCGTGGGGAAGAGGGGTCGAGGGAGAACCAAGAGTTCAGTTGTAGAACCCAAGGAAGAACTTGTAATCTGAGAGCTCTGTACTAGCTTCAAACACTCTATAAAGAGATCTAGCAGGTCGTAAGGCTATTACCCTGGCTGAGGGGGCCTGAACCTGGGAAAAATCTTTGTGCCATCTTAGTTCATAGACGTCGGAGTCCTTCGCGTGGGAGTCTTTAGGGTTTTCACTCTCTAGGGTTAGCCAGCCGCGAAGACGTCCTCCTACCCAACCAAACCCGGTCTGTAGACTCCAGGCTGTCGAGTGGAATCGCCCGGCAGGCGCGCCCGAGTGAGGGGCTAGTGGTTGGCTTTCCCGACCAACTTCTCGGCGGACTTCGTGTTCTTTGGTGGAAGTAAGCCTGGCGCTGAGGATGGCGGGTTCTCGGCATCAAGGAGGCGGCCGAGGCGGCGGTGCCCAGGCGCATCCGGCGATCTCCTTTGGATGAAGGATCATCTCACCCCGCCCAGCCAGGTGGCAGCGTTGCTCCTTTGGAAGCGGCGGAGCACCCTGTGTGACATCGGCTAGCCATGGAGGCAGCCACTCCTGCCCAGAACCTGTATGCGGTTCGCCTCCTCTTGGACCACCCTCCGGTGGAACTCATGAGAGACTCCTCGACCACCACAGGGCTGCGAACATCGCCGGTCTCGTGGATGCGGCCCAACTTTGGGTAGGGCTCCCCGACCAGCCGAGTACCATCGGTACCCCATTACTGGAGTCGCATCTTGGCCTTTTCGAGGCGTCTAGCCACCCTAAAGGAAGTGGCTCTGGCAGTGGGCAGGCGGAAGGAAAAGCGCCTGCCTGGTGGTCCAGATTCGCGAGGACCGTGGGGACCTTCGGTTGCACCTGGATGAAAGCCGTCGGCAGCGCATTGTTGACCTCCGTGGTCGCCTGCCGCACCGCCCGGTCCAGGAGCGCTGCCACGGGAAGCAGATAGCCTCTGACGGTGGGAGTCCCTCCTATGGCTCTCACTCTCGGACCGAGGAGGGGGTCCACTCCTCTGATTCTATAGGGAGCAAGGCCCCGTGCTCTCGGGGACGGTCTCTGGGCCGGGCCTCTGGTGAGTGGCTGGGCTCCCTTTATGGCGTCGGGTGCGAGGCCTTCTCCCGACGGCTGCGCCGCGTGGCGTGGCTGGACAGGTTCCGCCCGGCGTCCATAGAAAAATATGACGGCACCACCAACGGAGAATTCTGCTGATTTATACCCGGTGGTGCGGGCGGTGGCGGGTTTGAAAGATCACGGCCAACTACCTACCAGGCCTTGGCGGGCTCTGCCGTTCTTGTATTAAATCTCCCGAGGGTCGGTGCACTCGTGGGAGGAGTTGTCGCGACTCTTTGTCGCCAACTTTCAAAGTCTCCTTTACCTGACCGAGCGTGAGGATGACCTCCATACCTAGAGCAGAAGAAGAATCATTGCGTGACTTCATCCGTGATTACGCCCTTGCCATAACACAATCCCCATTTGAGCAATCGGTTGTCATCGCCTTTCGAAGAAGCGTTCGAGACCGTAAGATGAAGGAGAAGATGGCCACCGTACCATCGGCACCACCTCGAGCTCTTCTCCCTCGCACACAAGTGTGTGCGGGCATGAGAAACAAGGGGCGGCGTCAGCCCAAAGGGTGGCCAAAGGCAGGGCAGGCCGGGACCTCGAAGGTTCCGACGCATAAACAAGAAAACGCAGGCGTGGCGGGGAGACCAGGCGGGTCTTGGCATGCGAAACACGCAACGAGACCCAGCCCGCAGGCGCAAGCCGAGACCGCGCGGCGACCACCGAGACCGGCGCGACAACCGCCGTGACCGGCGTGATGATCGCCGTGACCGGCGCGATGACCGCCGCGGTCATGGGAACGACCGCCGAGAGCAGAAGGAGGGCGAGCTCTAATGCCCCATCCATCGGACCAACACTCATGACCTGGACGGTTGTCGGGTCGTGAGCAAAATGGTGGAAAAGCGGCTCAAGGAACGCCGCCCCGACGACGATCAAGACAAGGATCCTGCCCCGTTGGCCTTCCAGCAGGCGGACCATGCCGTGGCATACATCCATGGTGGCTCGTCCACCTTTCCCTCCAACGCCGCGTACAAACGGCTGAAGTGGTCAGAGGAGACGATCACTTTCAGTCGGGCTGACCACCCTGAAAGCACCACCGGCCTAGGGCATCTCCCGATCGTGGTGTCGCCCATGATCCGGAATGTACGGTTGGGGCACGTGCTGGTGGACGGAGGAAGTTCCATCAACCTCATGTCCTCTTCGGCATTCCTGGCGCTCCAGATCCCGTAGCAGGATCTGCGCCCGGCTCTGCCTTTCTTCGGGGTAGCCCGGAGGCTGGTTTGATGCCCTTGGGTGGTCGCCTCCCGTCACCTTGGGAAAGGGACAACTCTTGCTGCGAGATGGTGGACTTGAGTCGTGATTTGACCTCCCCTACAATGCTTGGCCGACCGGCGTTGGCCAAGTTCATGGTGGCAACCCACTCGCCTACATGGTGGTGAAGATCTTTGGGGCCGGTGGCCCCATTATGATTCAGGTGGACAGGTCGGAGGCCTTGCGCGCCTGGCAGGCATGGGACTGGCGGCGCCACCTCGTTAGGCGTCCCGGCGCCTCGGCTCGAGAGCCCCTCAAGCCGGACTGTGCCTCACTGGCTCGTCCGGTGAGGTTAAGGTGGTCGCCCTGAGCGAGGGTGAGCCGCGAAAGACCGTCAACATTAGCGCCAGCCTCAGCGCCAAATAGGAAGATGCACTCGTTACCTTCCTCGATCTAATTGGCGTGTTAAGCAGCAACCGTCCGACATGGGGGTCCCTAGAGGAGGTGATCGAGCACCGATTAACAACGCTCCCGAGGCACACCGGTGCAGCAAAAGGTCGGGAGGCGGGCGTCGGGCGGCAAGATGCCATTCGGAAGGAGGTAGAAAGCGGCTGCTTGCGCGGGGTTGTCAGAAGTCTCTCACCACTGGTGGCTTGCCAACCACATGCTTGTCAAGAGAGTCAACGGAAATGGCGCATGTGTGTTGACTTCACCGACCTCAATAAGGCTTGCCGAAGGATCCTTACCCCTGTATGATTGACCTCATTGTTGACTCCATGGTCGGGTGTGAGCTGTTGTGCTTTCTGGACGCGTACTCCGGGTATCACCAGATTAGCATGGCGGTAGAAGATGAAGAGAAAACTACTTTTGTAACCCCTACGGGTGTCTATTGTTATGTTAAAATGGCTTTTGGTTTAAAGAATGCTGGTTCTACTTACCAACGTGCCATGCATATCACTTTTCATCCTCAGATAGGGCGAAATCTTGAGGTCTACATTGACGACTTAGTTGTGAAGGTTAAAAAGAATGAAGAGCTAATCCAAGACCTGGAGGAAACCTTTGCCAACCTCTGGAAGAATTGTTTGAAGCACAACCCAGAAAAATGTGTGTTCGGTGTGCCCTCCGGCAAGTTACTAGGTTTCCTGGTGTCCAGCCGGGGCATTGAAGCCAATTCTGACAAGATAGCGGCCATCGAGCACATGAAGCCGCCAGTGCGACTCAAAGCAGGTCGATGCTGGCGGTCGCTTAGCCTCCTAGGGCGGTTCATCGCTTGGGTTGGGAAGAAGGAGCTTGCCTTTGTTCAAACTGTTGAAGAAGACCAACCACTTTGAGTGGACGGATGAAGCGCAGAAGGCATTCGAAGACTTAAAGCGATACCTCACCTCTCCCGGTCTTTGGTCTCCCCTCTGGCCGGTATTTGCTCTCTGTACATTGCTGCCCTCTGAGGTGGTGGCCTTGATCTTGGTTGTGGAGAGGAAGGTGTCGAAGCGGTCTACTACATCAGCAAGGTGTTGCATGAAGCGGAGACCCGATACCCTCAAGCTCAAAAAATGTTGTATGCGGTCCTGGTGGCATCCAGGAAGCTGCGGCATTATTTCCAAGGGCGAGAAATCACCGTGGTCACGGCCTACCCTCTGCGAGAAATTCTCCACAATCGTGAAGCAGAAGGCCGTATTGCTAAGTGGTCGGTGGAACTGGGGGAATTCAATCTCAAATTTGTACCCCGCACCACCATCAAGAGTCAGAAATTGGCGGAGTTCATTGCCGAGTGGACTCCCGCCACTCCTGAAGCCGAAGAAGCCCCTGCGCCTTCTCCCTGGACCTTGTTCTTCGATGGCTCATTCAGGTTGGAAGGCACGGGGGCTGGGGTTGTCCTGGTCTCCCTGACCGGATGACACCCTCCAGTATGCGGTCGCCATCGATTTCAAGGCCACAAACAACGTAGCTAAATATGAGGGCCTGCTGGCAGGGCTGCGCATCGCTTCGGCGTTGGGCATCCGGCTTCTCCAAGTCAAGGGTGACTCCCTGCTAGTCATCAACCAAGCGCGAAAGGAATTCCAATGTTCCGACCCCACCATGGCGGCGTACCTGGTGGAGGTCCAAAAAATGGAGTGCCACTTTGAAGGGTTGGGGTATATTCATATCCCTCGACGCGACAACCACCTTGCGGACGGGCTTTCACAGCTTGCGTCCTCAAAAGCTTCTGTTCCGGTCGGGGTCTTCGAAGAAAGACTATCGCGACCGTCCATCAACCCTCGGTTCGGTGGGGATGATGGTGTCCTTGTCGCGACCCCGATTCGGTGGGGAACAGCGGCATGGCCGTTCTGACCTCCGACTCGAGGCGGGAAAAGCGGCGCCGCTACATGACCTCTAATTCGAGGAGGGAAGGCAGCGTGCCTCGGCCCCAGTCCGGAAGGGGCGGCGGTCTTTGCCGGCGCAGCACCGAGCTTCGGCCAGTGAGTACCGAGCAAGCAAGTGTTACGCCCGCGATTGGCGGGAAGGTCGGTGGATGGATCATATCCTAGCCTTCTGCGTGACCAAGTGATCCCGGCGATGATGCCTCGGTGAGAAGATTGCACGCAAGGCCAAGTGCTATACTCGGTAGGTGGGGACCTATACCGCTAGGCGAAATGGAGTTCTCTTGAAGTGCATCACTTTCGGGAAGAGGGAGCACCTGCTCTCGATATCCATGGGCGTGTCGCGGGAGCCATATGTCGGCCGAGCGCTAGTCGGTAAGCGTTCGCCAAAGTTTTATTGGCGATTGCCCTCGGGATGCTTGCGAGCTGGTGAGAGATCTGGCTTATCGATTCTTCGCGAGCAGATCCACCGACCAGCCCAAGCTACGCAAACCATCCGCTCTCTGGCGTTTGCGGATGCAGGCGAGATATCTGGGTCCGTTCGCGGGCCCGGGGGCTTCATCCATCTTTTAAATCGCCATCGATAAGTTCACCAAGTGGGTGAAGCGAAGCGATCTGCGCCATCATGGCTGCTGCTGCATCAAGTTCATCGTGGGATCTTCACCGCTTTGGAGTTGCCAACCGCATCATCACCGACAATGGAACCAGATTCACGGTAGCGGCTTTTCTGGGATTCTGCGATGAAATGGGCACGAGTATGCTTAACCGGTGGCCCACCCCGAGTAATGGGCAAGCGAAAGCGCCAACACGCTGGTGTTGAAGGGCCTCAAGACGAGGGCGTTTGATCGGCTCCTCAAGCGGGGCGCGCGATGGACGGAGAGCTCTCGGTATCTTTGTGGTCACTTTCGCACCGCCCGGTCAGACCCAGGTGAGCGCCTTTCTTCTGGTGTCTGAGAGCAGATTCTCCCCTCCATTGTCGCTTTCGGTTCTTGTAGCGTCTCGGCGTTCAACGAAGAAGGCCAAGAGGATCTCCGGCGAGAAGAAGTCAACCTCTTAGAGGAAGTGTGTGATCGGGCCACCCTTCGTGCCACCCGGTACTAGCAAAGCCTCAGGCGGTACCATGCCACCCGGGTCTCCGAGAGAACACTAGCGATGGCGACTTTGGTCTTCGTGAGATTGAGGCGCATCTTGGGTTGCACTGGTATCTCCGGTGGGAGGGCCCTTTAAGGTGGTTTCATATCTCGACCGGGACGATCCGGTTGTACCGAGGGCGAATGAATGGCGAATTCCTACAACATAGAGTTGTTGCGGAAGTTCTATCCATGAAAGAATTGTAAGTACCCAGCAGCTCGCCCTAGTCAGCCTTGAGGTAAGTCTCTCCCCCGGCTGGTCGGCGGCTACTGGCGGTTAGTAAAGTTGTTGCCTGGAAGGCTTTTGCTTTACCATTGTTGTCCCTTTCTGTGCCCTGGGTGGCAATTTTTCGCATGAGTGTCGCTGGTCCTATATATTTGCTAACTCCTTGGTGATCTGTGGTGACACTCGGCGTCTGTGTCCGACAAGGACGGGCGACTGGGGGGGCGAGTTGGGTGCGGTGCTCAAACGCGGCTCGCCGCCTCGGGTTAGCTCTCTGAAGCACATTGGTTGTCACCTGAGCACCGTCGACTGGTGCCCTCCTGAGGAGCCATTGCTTTGACACCTGTGCCGTAGTTCGATTTCCGGAAGGGTCACAAGGACTTAGAAACCAAAGAGAGCGGACCAGGACTATCCCATGCGAAGACCCGCATTATTTGGGCCTACCTTGCGTATGCCCTGCCTAGCGTCTACTCATCCTTCTGGTAGTTATGTGTGCGCGTAGGCTAAGCATAGAAGTATCGACCTACTCCACGAGAAGCTCAAGCGTCTCCACGTGCTACATAGGCGCTTGGGGGTTGGTCGCCCGACGCTTAGGGACTGGTCGCCCAGATGCTTGGGGGTTGGTCGCCCAGCGGCGTATAAGCGAGCTAAGTACTTTGTGCCGCATTTTTGGCCACTTCCTTATGTGCATGCACTAAGATGAATCAAGCTATGCATGATTATCGCGAGTGTCAGAAAACCAACGGCCCCTCATGATAAAGGGAAAGGTGCTTAGTGTCGGCGTCCGGCGAGGGCAAGTGACCGGAGTGCGAGTTGGGCACAGTACTCGAACACGGTTCGCACGCCTCGAGTCAGCTCCTTGAAGCACCGCTGGTCGTCACCGTTGAGTACTGTCGGCCTAACAACACTCCCGGGAACCTGTTGCCTCGCCAGCAGGTCTTGTAGCGATTCCAGGAGATCATTGGGATTCAAGTTCCGAAGGGATTCGAACCAGCAACAATCTCGCATAAAAACCTGATGCTAAGACTAAGCTACGTCTTGCACTTCCCGTTGGACCTAAGGTCATTTTCACCTAGGTCCTGTATGACTTGCATAATCTATGCTTATGTTCGTAGCGACTACATAGAAGCTATGGCAAGATTAGAATCTTTGTACTAACCTAGGCGTTCATCGAGCGTTCGGCCAAGTTGGCTGGCGCCTAGCGATTCAATCAAGTGAATTCAATCACGCAAGATAGATAAACACACAGGTAACATTAAACAGAAAGTATCCATTACGCCGAAGTTTGCCCAAGTGTTTGTGAACACAGACAAGATCAACGGAAGGAAATAAAACAAAAGAACAAAAGTGGCTGCCCAGCCCTTCACTCGTCGTCGAGGTCAAGGTCGCCGCCGCCTTCGCCTTCCTCCGCCAGTGGGGTGGAGACGTCCATGATCGGCTGCTCCACCTGCAGCAGCCCGGCCACGTGCTCGGCGGCTGCGCGCACCCGCGCCTCCACTTGCGTTGCGTCTCCCTCAACACCAGCCATCACCACCGCCATTGGATCGAAGGCGGCATCGCGGCTGGCGTAGCAGGATAGCACGTAAGTTGCGACCATAATCGCAACTTCTGGCCCCTCTCTGGCGGAGCGGGTGGCCAGGGCGGTGGGCAATTCTGGAGTGCCTCTGCGGCCTGGTTGGTCGCGTGGGCGAATTACAAGGCGGAGTCTTCTAGGGGCGGATTCAGAGCCACCCCCAAGGGCTCCAGGCACCTCTTCGTGCGCTGGAAGGCCTTCTTGAGCATGATGGCGAGGTTGTGCCGCAGGCGGAAGGACTCGTGTTCCGAGTGCTTCAGCGCCGCCTCAGCCCTCTCCGCCCGCAGCTGCATGGCGGCCCTGTTGGCCCTTTCCTGCGCCAATTCCGCCGCCGCCCTCTCTCGCTCCCACGTCAGCTCGCCACTCCAGCGCCAATTCTTTGGTTGTCTGGCGCCATGCACAGCGGTTGTGGCGGGCGATGCCAGCCGAGGCATGTATGTCGCCAAGTTCAGTGAAGAGCTCGACGAAGCGTGCGGTGGGGGCAGTGGCGGTGCGAGGGGCTAGATGGCCGGAAGCGCTGGTGCTGGGCCGCCCTCCTCAACTCTCTCGGTGGTGGCCGGGGGGCACCTGGGCGGAGGTTTCCACCACCCCAGTGGGCGCGGGTGGAGTCTGCACCCTTGGCGCGTCTTGAGGGGCCACCCTTGGCGGCACCCTCAATCTAAAGGCGTCTGTCGGGAGCGTAAGCCCACCCTGTTGAGTGGTGGCCTGGGCTCCCAAAATTTGAGGGTCTTGGCCAGCAGTAGTGGTCGATGCGGCGCCAAGAGGAAGAAGCGGTGAAGGCGATGGGCTGGCGCCATGAGGCGGCAGCTCCGGTGATGAAGTCATGGTAGGGGCGGCCTGTGTCGCCGCCTCTTGTAAAGTTGCCGCCGCATCAGGGCTGGCGGCGGCGGGAGCCTGGTCCGTGGCGCGGACCTTCTTGGGGTCCGGCCCATGGCATCTGGGGCAAGTGGCCACTTGCCCGACTCGATGATGGCGGTGGTCATTCCCGATCACCGGTGAGGCATGAGCTGCACTGTGGTGAGTCGGTGGAGTCCATTGGCGGGGCTGCTGACGATCTGCGAGCGCTCTGCGTGCTCAAAGTCGGTGGCGGCCGAGCATTCTTGGAAAGTCTAAGCCGCCCGAATCGGCATCAATCGACAAGCCATCTGTTAATGACTTGCGAGTCAAGTTTCCCTTTTGGCGAAAGATAAAGAAATTGTCGGTTGGTAGGGCGGCGAAAAAGCATGTGTGCGAAAAAAGCGAAGGAGAGCAGACTTCGGCGAGAATGCGTCGTATCATGTCGTTATCGCAGTATCTTTGCCATGCGAGGTGGAGCGCGTCGGCGAAGAGTGAGTCTCAGTCCGAAGCCGGGCCACCATCGCCCCGGTTAATCCGGCGTCCCGTAGTCGGTTGATGCAGGCCGCCATCGCCAGGAGCTCCGTCGTCTCCTCGGCAGGCGAGTTCAATCCCGGAGGTCTCCGCGCCCGCTAATCACCCCCAGGAGGTCGACTCCGCTGTCATCATTGATGTCTGACCGATCGTTGCACCATGCCTTCGGTTGGATTTTGGTGGAAGGCGATGTATGAGAGGCGATCTGTCTCGGCGAATAGCGGCTCCCCACCACTTCGCCGTCGTTGGAGCCGCGGCAAAGGAAGAAATAATGAAAAAGAGGGAGATTCGGCATCACCCCCATGAACATCTCACAGAGGTGAGCGAAGATGGAAAGAATAAGGATGGAGTGGGGGTGAGATGAAGGTGGTGGATTTCATAAAAGTGGAGGACTATGAGGAAGAAGTCGGAGAATGGTGGGACCAGACCCGCCATCAGCGCCCAGGTGTGGATGACGATCTCGTTGGAGAGGCACCGTGGTGTGGAGGTCCCCACCCGAAATTGGAAGGTGCCCTCCGGTGCAATGTTGGTGATTTTCCTCACCGTAGCGGCGTCAGTAGTGGAAGCAGGAAAGGAAGGCACCATGAGGGCTAGGAAGGTAAAGACTTTGAGCGAGGAAGACGAAGGAGCAAAAGGTTGAAGTGCGCAAGAAAGCAGAAGGCGTGAACCGCTTGATATAGATGTATCTATATATATGCATCACCCACACCGACGGTTCGCGAAGAGACAAGAGCGTGCACCATTTCGGGTTCCAAGAAAAATCGGCGGATGCAATGAAGCACGGGGACCGAGGCGGTCGCATCCTCATGAGTGGTGGCCCCATGCAAGAACACACCATCATTTAATGAAGACCCCAAAAGGACCTGACGCGCGTTCCAGGACGGGCCCGGGGCTACTGTCAGCGTACTTTGCGCCAGGGTAACCTCTCCGCTGCACAAAACCATGCGCGGCCCACATGGCGGCCTGGCGGGCAGGTGGGCGAGCATGCCTACTACCGGTGTTGGTCCATGTGGCGTTCGAGGCGGCGGTGGCGGGATGCCTGCTGCGCCGCCGCGGCCCACGTGGCGGCTTTGGCGGTGGGTGGCGAAACACGCCCGCCGGCCAGTGCCAACCCACGTGGCATTGGGCGGCAGGTGGCGAGGCGCCTGCTGCTTTGCGGCGCCCGGCCCGCGTGGCGGCTTTGGCGGTGGTGGGTGAACACGTCCCGCGGCCAGTGCCGGCCACGTGGTGTTGGCGGCAGTGGCGAGCGGCCCCACGTGCTGCTGGTCGGCGCCCTGCTCGCCGCGGCGCGGCTTTGGCGGCGGCCGTGGCGAAGCACTCCGCCCGGCAGTGCGGCCACGCGTGGCGTTGAGGCGGCGGTGGCGAGGCATACCTGCCGCGCTGCGCCAACCCGTGGCGGCTTTGCCGCGGGTGGCGAACATGCCCGCCCGGTCGGTCTTGCCCGCGTGGCGTTTGGGCGGCGGTGGGCGAGGCATACTGCTGCCGGGCGCCAGGCTGCGTGGCGGCTTTGGTGGTGGGTGGCGAACACGCCTCGCCCGACTGGAGTGCTACCACGTGGCGTCGGGTGAGCAAGTGGGCGAGATGCCTTTCGCCCTCGTCGTGGGCAAAAGGTGGGAAGTGATGGCTTCGCCTCGAAGCCTCCTTACCCTATCGTACTATGTCGAGGCGGAATCTGTTGTGTCGGTCCGTTGATTACAAGAATCTGCTACAAGCCCATTCCTCGGCGCCTATCACCTACCCATCATAAGGGTCCCATCCCGTTGAACGGGTGAAGCCATCGTCGGCATTTAATGAAATTTGGAGGAATGGGAGCACGGAAGGAGTAATAAATGTATGAAGATCAGCATGATGACACCCCTTTTACCTACCCCCGTTAGCCTGGGCTATATAAGGGCCCTCTGGTGCGTGGGGAAGAGGGGTGAAGGAGAACCAAGAGTTCAGCTGTAGAACCCAAAGAAAAACTTGTAATCTAAGAGCTCTGTACTAGCTTCAAACACTCTATAAAGAGATCTAATAGGACGTAAGGCTATTACCCTGGCTGAGGGGGCCTGAACTTGGGAAAAATCTTTGTGCCATCTTAGTTCATAGACGCCGGAGTCCTTCGCGTGGGAGTCTTTAGGGTTTTCACTCTCTAGGGTTAGCCAGCCGCGAAGACGCCCTCCTATCGAACCAAACCCGGTCTGTAGACTCCGGGCCTGTCAGGTGGAATACGCCGACATTATCGGTGTAGTCATTCCTATTCGCACTATCACAGTTGTTCTTGCATTTCTCCAGCTTGGGACAGTTTGCCCAAATGTGGTTGGGTCCACCACACTCGAAGTAAGTGATGAAACCACCTCTCTTCCTCTCTCTCACCCTCTTGTATGCATAAGAGAATTTTTTGGCTAGGAGGGCAAGCTCATTTTCTAAAAACCTCTCTAGATGCTCATCACTCATCTCATAGAAAGCCGAGAAGGAAGCACCAAAAGAAATCTCAAAAGTGGTGGGATCGATAACCAAGGCCATCGACTATGACTTTGTTTTACAAGAGACAATGTCAATCTCATAAATCTTGAGTCAGGAATAAAGCATGTTAAGAGTTTGAATCGACAGATCTGTGATGTCCTTAATAGAGGTCACCTTCATCTCCCAAACATGGAGGTTAAGTGTCATTAGAAAATGCTGAACATTCTTTGAGTTAGAGTATGTAGTACCAATAGATCAAAGATCACTCAAGATCTTAGTGAAACACCCAAAATACTCATCCAAGGAATCTCCAACGTGCTGCTTAAATTTGTTGTAGTCACGCTTGAACAGGTCTTGCCTCACCGTCTTGATCTGAGTGATTCCCTCATGGTAAGCATTAAGAGTCACCCAGATCTAGTGGAGAGATCATAGAGAGATCATGTCATACTCACTATGGCTAAGGCCTTGTATGAGGATGTTCCTTGCCTTAGCATTTGCCTCAACGCTAGCTCATATTCGTCGCATTGATGTTCTTATCGGTAGGAACCTCGTACGGAAGTTTCACCTTTTGCTAGATCGAGAAACCGTAGGCAGTGATGTATGATTCCATCACGGATTTCCAAAAAGGATAGTCTATCCCAGAGAATATTAGAGGCTTGGTGGAATAATTATCCTTCACTATGGCTCTTGAGAGTGATTAAGATTTAGAAAGAGCAAAACCGGGCTCTGAAACAAAATTGAAGGACTGCTAATGATGATCAAAGAGGGTGAATGATCATAAATCAAATTTTACCCCCAAAGAAACCAACCAAAACCTCTCTACACCAAAGAAGTACAGAAAAGCAAATTTTCAGATAATTTCAACTTTGGAGCGGCACTATTATAGCTAAATGGTCGGTAGTACTGGAACGAATAGTAACTCTAGTATTACCATGCTACCGTATGTGGTAGTGCTGTGAATAGTAGAAATAGGGCTGCGAATAGTGAAATCAGCATGAGTTCAAGATCAAAAAATCATGCAACTTTTGAACGACTGATCCAACATCCATGAAATTTTGTATGCACCTTCCTAAGGATATCAGAAACCTGTTTCAACCATCAATTACAAAGATTGACATCAAAATTCTAACCTTTTTCAAATTTATCAAAACTTGCACCAAAACTGGGTCAAAACCCAAAACTTCACCTTGTGCTTGCTTGTAAGGATTTAATGATCAAGATGATCCTAAATAGTCTCCACATGTCACAGCAAGCAAAAACACAAAAGAAAGAACCCTCAAACGATTAAGATCAATATTTCCTAAAGATATTTCCTTCGCAACCCTAAAAATGGTTTCTTGAGAAAACTTTGATGATCAAGAAGAAACTTGTCTAGATAATTGAGATATAATATATATAGGATACATCCATTAATTATTCATCCTTAGCAATACAAGATCAGAAAGGAAAGAAACTAAGGTCCTGTTTGGTAGAACTCTAGATCCCAGCTCCACCTAAGATCTAAAACTTGTAGGCTAAAATAAAGTGAATTAAGTTTATATGTTTAGTCTAAAATGTAAATAAGATGACCCATCTAAACACTCTTAATGTACCAACAGCTCCAGCTTCACGGATTTGGTAGAGTTAGGAATACCTAGCTCTATCAGATCTATGGATTTGATAGAGTTGGAGCTGTACCAAACACACCCTAAATAGATAGAGATCAAGAACTGAAAGAGAAGAAGATCAAAACATGAGATAAATCTTGAGCACAAATTTTGATTTCATTTCAAAGCAAGATGGATGTTCACAAATCCTCTCACCTAAAGGCAAAGCTCCCAAGGAGCACTCACACACACACACATAAGAAAACTAAAATCTTTTGGAAACCCTAATCCTTCTCCTATGCTTAGTGGCTTAGACCTTCACCTCCCTCTACATCTCCTTATATAGAGGAGGCAAACCTATTTTACACTCACACAAGCTTGTTGCTCATAGCGACCTTCTCTATGACACTGAATTCGCTCTATAAGTCTGAATTTATGTCCATGTCCATTTTGGCTTAACCTAAACCACTTAGGCTATTGTCGCGATTTTTCAATTTTTTCTCAATCCCTGATATTGGACAAATTACCAATTTGTCCCACGACTAAAGCATTGCCCATGTATATTCATCCATCATGTGGCCCTAATGACTTTCCGCCAAGCCTCTCACGCGTTCGGACTCCTCTGAACCGTTCTTGCTTTCAAACAGGCCTAAATCACTTGGTGCGCTACATGTCCTTGAGCGCTTTGATGAGGACATCCCAACCAATGATACAACCGCTGGTTCTTCTTCCCCTACGACAACTACTTCGTCCCCGACCGTCGCTGTTTCGCCTGCTATCTCGTCTTCACGACGCTGGAGGGCTTAATCCGAAGCAAGGCCTTTCCACCCACCTTTGCTGGACCAGCAAGTCAATGACATCCACCAAGTACAGCCCACGCGCAAGGAAGGCCCAACATCAAGCTCAATTCGTCTCGATTCCAGTTCGGCTATCCAGGAGCAGCAGCACTTCAAACAGACGCCACGGCCACATCCGAACTCCGTTTTCGACGTTCGACCACTCATTTGAAAGGTATCGAGATCACCTTTCCAAAGGATCTGGCCGCACTTCCAAAATCGTGCTGAAGCGACGGGAAATCACAGAACAATCTCATGGGAATTCGTCTCCGAGTCCGGTTCGGCAATCCAGGAGCAGCAGTACTTCAAACGGACATAACTTGGGCTCTCGGACTCCGTTTTTAGCGTACGACCACCCGTTTGAAAGCTTAGAAGATAAGCTTTCCAATGGATCTAGTCCCACTTCCAAATTCGTTATGAAGCAATGGGAAATCATAGAAGGATATCACGGGACAGAGTTTCCAGGTGCTGCGTCACCTTCCTTTTGGGCCTATGGCCCATGTATCTTAGGGTTTTGTGGCCACTGCTTTTTGGCTGCCCTACACCTCTGGCCGCCTATATATATGTGGCCACCACCTATCTTTTACGCTTAGGTTTTGTTGTGTTTGGTAGACCCGTGTGCGCCCCTCTCGTGTTTGCGGCGTGTCGACTAGACCGCCTCGAGCAAAACAGAACCTCAACTTGTTCGTTTGATTCAATACTATCTATTCAGATTGCTTCATGCTTTGTTCTTGCGGGTTCTCGATTTCTTGCATGAACAATTGATCGTTGGGATCTTGTATCTCGTAATGGATTGGCATTGCGATTGTGAAGCTCGACTTGCGGTTAGAAGCCCCAAATTGGTGCCATCAACACCCCCAAATCGACGATATCATCATCTCACCGAAAGATCGGGAACACCCGTCCCCATCAAGTGGTATCAGAGCTCAAGGTTGCTCGGTGAGATCTTCCTTCAATTTCGTTTCCTACCTAGAGTCCAGAAAATTGCCCCACAAAAATTTAGTAGATTAGTTCCTCTGTCCAAGCTAATTTGTGCCGTAACTTTTACTACTTGTTCTTGGTTTGTTGAATCGTCGATTGCATAGTCGTGTGCTTGCTGGTTTTAGAGTCTAGTTCCCTTAGAGTTTCGAGTTCGAGTCACGTTTTGTCACAATTGCATCCGAATTGGAGTTGGTCTCTCGTTAGTAGATCGATTGCATTTAGATCAGGACTCTCGGTGGTTGTTGGAGATCGATTGAGCGAGTTTGTTTACCGCACAGTGCGGAGATTAGATTGGGTCGCGATTTCGATCTATTTTCCAATCCGAGTGGTTTCGGCGATCACCAAAGTCGGCGATACCACCCCCCTTGAAGATCGCTTCGCCCATCGCGTGCACTACTCGCCGAAAGTGCCTCGCCCATCGCCAGTACTGCCGCCCATCCTGCGTACCTCGGTTGCTCCGAGTGTTCGCCGATGCTGAACCGGTTGCCCAGTGTGTTTCATGGATCGCTTGAGCTGGCAGCCGAGTGCTCGCCATTTACCAAATCAAGAGAAAAAAGGCAAGTGCACTCGTCAAAAGCCGCACTAGATCAATTGCAAATCAAAGTTCGGAGAGAGAGAGAGAGTATCTTTAATTACCATTATACCCCTGGTCAAAAAAAAGTAAGTGTGTGTCGGATCTTGTTTGGAGTCCTTCTTCGATCACGTTATTCAGTTTAGGGCTCCACACAAAAAAAGGGAAAAAAAAAGAGAGAGAGGAGCCCTAGCTACTTGCTTTGTGTTGAGGTCGTTCTTGTTGCGTTTCTGTGGCATCGTTGGTGATTAGGCTCGCGTCTCTAGCACGGTCTAGCCTAGGACCAGCATTGTACTGATTTTGAACGACTTTTCAGCTTACTTTGGTTCAGTGGTACTAGTTCTTCCTTTGCTACATATTTTGCCTGTCCAAGCTCCACCATCTTCTAACCACACAGGTTCCGGAATTTGCAATCGCTTGCCACATCGAGGACTTGTAAGAACTTGGTAGAAGCTTGAGCGTGTGTGAGGATTAACACTTCATACCACCTAGTAGTTCATAGGAGCTTTCATATCTGTGTGAAGTTTCTTTGTTTCTACTAACTATGGCAGGTATTCCAAGCAATCATGGAACAACGTCATTAGTGGGAGTGAGCATGAGGACCGCCTCACGCCAAAAGAGCGGCGTTGGGTCACTCATTTCGAGAGGATGCACCATCGGCCGAGATGCGAACTCGTGACACTCTTGATCACGATTGAAGCGCGATTGGCACCTCTCAGCGAGCTTCAAACACAGCTAGCACAACTTCTTCAAGGTGCTGCCCCAACAATGGTGTCAGCTGGTCATGCTTTTGGGCCAGCGGCGCTCCACCGGTTGTTCTGTTCCTTCAAACGGGTGGATCAAGAGGAGAACAACTACGGCTAGCGTCTCGAGGATGACTACAGGGTAAATGTGAACAACGACCGACATCATCGTCGACTCCGCAATAACAGGCAAGAAAGGGAAGTGCAGGGTCGATGATCGACAACACGAGAAAATGTTGGAGGCTCTTCCACATCCAAGGCGGTCCAGATCCATAGCAAGGCGTCATCTTCCATACCTGGACGTGTACCTACACCCGCTGTTCCAACTACTTCGATACCTGGACGCATTCCGGAAGCAAACCAGTCGGCCACACTTCAAGCACCCGCCAAGAGCGCTTCCTCAGTTGCCTCCACCAGTCGGACGCGGGAGACACAATGCTTTCGATGCAAAGGAATGGGGCACGTGATGCGAGACTGCCCTAATCAACGTGCTCTCATAATCAGAGAAAATGGTGAGTACACTAGTGCTAGTGACATTGATGAAAATGAATATGCTCTTGTTGCCACTAACACTGCAGAGCCAGAAGAAGAGATTATCACTTCTGCAGCATCCGAGAAGTATCCGGCTCTTGTTGTCACCCGAGTATTGCATGTGCAGCCCACACGTGATGAACAAAATCAGCGCCATACTATTTTTCAGACAAGGTGTGTGGTGAATGAGCGCGCCGTGCATGTCATTGTTGATGGAGGTAGTTGCAACAACCTTGCTAGCGTGGATATGGTCGAGAAGCTTGGTTTGGCCACAAGTCCGCTACAACAACCATATGAGATTGAGTGGCTCAATTCAAATGGTAAGGTTCAAGTAACAAAAACCGTTAGAGTTCCTATCTCCATTGGTTCTTATCATGATAATGTTGTTTCTGATGTTGTACCCATGGATACTTGTTCTCTTTTATTGGGTAGACCTTGGATCTATGATATGGATGCTATACATCATGGTAGGACCAATGAGTATACTTTCTTGTGTCGGAGAAGAAAATTATTTTGAAACCCATGAGCCCTACCGAATCGAGAAACATTGATGTTAAAAGAGCTAAAAGAGAAAAGAAGAGAGTGGAATTCAAAGTGTAGCTAGTAAATCAACCCTTTCAACTACACCCATTGCTCAAAAATCTGATCTTAAGTTGAAGGGTAAAGTATTGTTGGCTACAAAAGTTCTCTCACAAGATAACACGGATAGTATAGAACCATTGCCAATATCTGTTGCTTTGTCTCCTGTTGTCACTAACCTTTTACAGGAGAATGAGAAGGAGTCGAGGACGACTCCAATTCAAGAAGGGGAGGATGATGAGGACATCCCAACCAAGGATACAACCGCTGGTTCTTCTTCCCCTACGACCACTACTTCGTCCCCGACCGTCGCTGTTTCGGCTGCTATCTCGTCTACGATGCCTGGAGGGCTTAATCCGGAAGCAAGGCCTTTCCACCCAACTTTGCTAGACCAGCACGTCAATGACATCCACCAAGTACAGCCCACGCACCAAGGAAGGCCCAACATCAAGCTCAATTCGTCTCCGATTCCAGTTCGGCCATCCAGGAGCAGCAGCACTTCAAACAGACGCCACGGCCACATCCGAACTCCGTTTTCGACGTTCGACCACTCGTTTGAAAGGTATCGAGATCACCTTTCCAAAGGATCTGGCCACACTTCCAAAATCGTCCTGAAGCGACGGGAAATCACAGAACAATCTCACGGGAATTCGTCTCCGAGTCCTTTTCGGCAATCCAGGAGCAGCAGTACTTCAAATGGACATAACTTGGGCTCTCGGACTCCGTTTTTAGCGTACGACCACCCGTTTGAAAGCTTAGAAGATAAGCTTTCCAATGGATCTAGTCCCACTTCCAAATTCGTTATGAAGCAATGGTAAATCATAGAAGGATATCACGGGACAGAGTTTCCAGGTGCTGCGTCACCTTCCTTTTGGGCCTATGGCCCATGTATCTTAGGGTTTTGGTGGCCACCGCTGTTTTGGCTGCCCTACACCTCCTGGCCGCATATATATATGTGGCCACCACCTATCTTTTGCGCTTAGGTTTTGTTGTGTTTGGTAGACCCCGTGCGTCCCC
This sequence comes from Guadua angustifolia, assembly GCA_036346375.1. Taxonomy (NCBI): domain Eukaryota; kingdom Viridiplantae; phylum Streptophyta; class Magnoliopsida; order Poales; family Poaceae; genus Guadua; species Guadua angustifolia. Next base: position 31,260,638 of record CM070510.1, on the reverse strand, counting down.
TCCTCGTGTTTGCGGCGTGTCGACTAGACCGCCCGAGCCGCAGAAACGTAACTCAACTTGTTTAGTTTGATTCAATACTATCTATTCAGATTGCTTCATGCTTTGTTCTTGCGGGTTCTCGATTTCTTGCATGAACAATTGATCGTTGGGATCTTGTATCGTGTGGATTGGCATTGCGATTGTGAAGCTCTGACTTGTCGGTTAGAAGCCCCAAATTCGGCGCCTAAATCACTTGGTGCGCTACATGTCCTTAACCATGGCGCTCTTCCTCCTTAACCGTTCTGGACCTCAACTCCTCGTTAAGCCTAAGTCCCATTCATGCCATTGCCCATCATGTCCATCACCAATGCTTCACGCTTTGACTCCTTGTCTTCCCGAGTCGCAACCACTTCTCAACCTTAGTCATCTTTTGGCATCTCTTGACCATTCTAGATCTGATCAGCTCTTCTAGCCTAGTCCTGATCTTCTCCGTCTCACCATGACCTAGCTCCGAAGTCCTGTAACTACACAGACAACCAAACTGTTATGTAACACTGTTCACAATATATGCAATTAACCATCACATAATTCAAACTAACAATTTAGGAAACCCGGTACAACTGCCAACAAAGGCCGGTAGTATCGTAAGGCCTATACTACCGCAATCCCAATGCTAGTAGCACCGCTCCTGCCCAACTCAGAGAAAACGGCTCACTGGTAAATAACTACTACTAGTATAGGCCAGTAGTACCACTCCCCTAGCACTAACGTCCTTAGCACGTCGTTAGTACTGCTCTGCTAAAAACCGAGAGAAACCCTCTCTGTAAAATAGTTATTGCCTCTCTGAGGCTAGTAGCATCACAAGGCCCGCACTACCGCCACCCATGCCCTATAGTGCTGCCCAATCTGACAGCACCTCAAATTACTTCAAATTCAAAAAAATGAATTCAAATTAAACTCAAACTTAAGCACCACGAGCTCAACCACTGTCAATTACTTATCACATATATAGGTTGACCTCTACATAGTCTTTCACAATCTATCTTACTGATTGCAGGATTAAATTGGCTGGCATGCCTTGAACTCAATGTTTGCGTGTATTGAGACTGATTAGTTCTTTTTCGGCGCCAATGGTTGGATTGACAACACACACACAAAAAAAATTCCTCTGCCCTGGTCCGGTTGGACCTAGGCCCAATGTGCCTCCTGGATCGAGCCCAAGCTAGGCCAACTAGTCACCGCAGCCAAACAAGCCCGTCCGTGCTATCAGTCTACGCTTCCGTTGTACCTAGTATGCATTTCCTTTTGGAGCGCTTTCCCCAGCGTTTTCTGTGTGAGCACCACCAACCAATAGATCATCATTCTATTCAACTCTGCAGTCTTGTTTAGTACTAAGCAGGAGTAGACAATGGCAGGGATGCGACTACTTGTTGCTTCTCCATTCCTTCTCTCCAGCCCATGCATAATTTAAGCCATCAATTATTGTATGCATGTACAACTACAAGAACATATATTAAATATTAATGTATTTAAACTTTGGTCGTCGTGTTCCAAACACAGCTCAGAGTGTCGTCGCCGACTCGCCGGCACGTTCTTGGGTCCCAACAGCAAAGAGAATAGAGACTGCAACGTTCTGGCATTTCTTGTGGATCCTCAATCTCTGCCTCTTCCTTCCTTTCCACATCTCTATCTTTTTCTCGTCCCCAATGCAGCATAAGAACTGAGCTGCATTGTCCGGTCGTATCGGTTCGTCGCGGCACGTTAGATTATTGCTCTGATTTGTGGAGGTGGTAGCTTCTTGTGTGATCTAAAGGTACGGTTCATGGCTTCTGTTCTTTCATTCTTGGTATTCAGACTTCAGAGCTGTTGTTGTTCTTGGTTTGAGGAAATATGGACTTCTTGGGGTGTCTATCTTAAGAAAATCGGAATGCCTTTTTCTTTTATTCTTTTACATGATTTATCATGTTTGCATCAAATCATTTAATTTTGGCTGTAATTTTTCATGGAATACCTTGTTCTTTTCCTTGTGGACCCTAAAAAGCTCCCATAATGTCTTCTGATTCTAAGGAAGTTTCCATGTAATTAGTTTTCTTAACGAGCTGGAAGAATCTTTTCCTTTGGTGATGGATTTTTTAAAGCAGAAGACGTGTTGTGATCTGTAGAACTGGAAGATTTCTGTCAAAGGTCTTATCTTGGGGAAGGTTTTGTTTATTAGAGTTCAGTTTGTCCTTTTAACCTCACCTTACCCACCTTCCATTGCTACCGCGTTTATGAATTTGCTGGAACTGTACTTTCTTAGGAGTCAACTCTGTTGGATTTTGTTCATGGTAGAAATGGATGGAGCTCAAGGTCATGAATGAAATATAGTTCAATACTTGGCGTTGTTCTGTTTTTATTTTCATTTGTTCCAGAGAAAGGGTTTTAAAAACAGTGCCCTTTTAACATCATCATTTTCAGTAACTCTTGCTGTAATACTGTGTCTTGAACTCTTGATCAGAAAAAAGAGTGGCAGAATAATCCTTCTTTTGGGTAACTTCAGTACATGGTTCCATTATTAGTGCACAAACCAATGGAGCTCTCTTTTTTTTTTTTTGGCCTGAAGAAATTATAAGTACCCATTTGTCTCCTCTCTTTAGTCTTATGAATCTAAAGAATTTTATGGAACATAGTTCCACTATTAGTGCACAAACTCAGGGGTGTTGACTCCAAATTGAAGATTATGAATCTATGAACATCAGTGACACTGACACAATGCTTTTTGAACAATTTGGTATTAATCACTTTCATCCCATCTCAACCAGGCAGTAGTACACAATGAGAACTCTGCTTCAAGCTCAAGCCGGTGGTGGTGGTGGTGCCGCCGCCGCCGCCGGCAACACAGCAAACACCCTGGCGATAACGGGCACTACTATTCCTCCCTCAACGTCGCCATCGACTGGCGCTTCACCGACGCCTCCTGAATCTTCTTCGTCTTCTTCCGCTCCTCCTCCCTCTCCCTCATCGTCCTCTGCTCCACCGCCGCTTTCCACATCGTTTCCTACCCCGCCGCCACCTTCTCCATCATCGCCACCACCATCACCGCCACTTGCACCACCTCCTTCACCGGTTGCCACTGCCCCTCCGCCACCGTTGGCGTCACCTCCCCCTCCACCAGCCGCATTGCCTCCCCCGCCACCGTCCCCCGAGCCGACGTCCGCTCCGCCGCCTCCCACCGCCACTGCACCTCCGCCACCGGACAATGCCGCTCCCCCGCCTTCCTCCGTGCAAATGCCACCACCACTGTCCGCTCCCCCACCGCGGACACACCCCACTCCGCCTTCTTCGAGCGCGGCTCCCCCACCAATCGTGGCGCCGCCAAGAGCAACTCCAGTGGACACCACACCGCCACCACCGCACTCTGTCGTGGCTTCTGCGCCGCTTCCGCCAACCCGGACGAGCTCACCGGCCACCCCGCAGTCGCATCCGGCTACCGCTGTAACGCAGCCGGCAGTGGATAGCGTGCCAGCACCGCCAAGCGGTGGCGGGCTGCACTCCGGAGCCACGGCAGCCGTGGTGGTCGTAGTGGTGATCGCTTTCCTCAGCTTCACTGGCGTGTTCGTCTGCCTGTCGAAGCGGCGGAAGCGGAAGCACGCCGACCGGTACTACGCTGGCTTCGTCGTACCGTCATACACGCCGCAGCATATGTCCGGCGAGGCGCCGTTCCTGCGGGCTCCGTCGGCGCCGGGGTCGATGAACTTCAGCATGGGCGGCAGCCAGGGCATGTCGCCGACGACGAGCCAGGCGTACGGGCATCAGCAGCAGCAGCGGTTCGCGTCGGCGAACTACAGCACGACGGGGAGCCAGGGGCCGGCGAGGAGCGTGGCAGCGTCGGGCGACCTCAGCGTGGGCAACACAAAGTCGTTCATGTTCGACGAGCTGTACGACATCACCGGCGGGTTCGCGCGCGACAACATCCTTGGCGAGGGTGGGTTCGGGTGCGTGTTCAAGGGCACACTCGCCGACGGCAAGGTGGTCGCCGTGAAGCAGCTCAAGGGAGGTGGCGGGCAGGGTGAGCGCGAGTTCCAGGCGGAGGTAGAGATCATCAGCCGCGTCCACCACCGCCACCTCGTCTCCCTCGTCGGCTACTGCGTCGCCGAGGACCACCGCCTCCTCGTCTACGACTTCGTCTCCAACAACACGCTGCACCACCACCTCCATGGTAGGAACAGGACAGGGCCAGCTCTACTTCTTTACTTCGAGAGCTCACATGACTTCTGTGATTTGGCCTCATCTTGATTTCGATGCCCCACTGTGTCTAAATTACTCATGCAGGGAGGGGAAGGCCGGTGATGGACTGGCCGACGAGGGTCAAAATTGCAGCGGGCTCCGCGCGCGGGTTGGCCTACCTGCACGAGGATTGTAAGATGGATTCTGTCCGCGGTTCGGTTTGGCTATTTCAGTGTTTGTTCTGTAGGAATTGAACCCTAAATCTTGTGTGTGTGTTTTTCTTTTGTTCTTTGTTGTCATAGGTCATCCAAGGATCATCCACAGGGACATCAAGTCATCAAACATCCTGCTTGATGACAACTTTGAAGCTCAGGTTTGTTCTTGCTGCAAAACTGCCATCTTTCTGAACAATTTAGCTGCTGTGGATGGTATGATCAGTTCCTGATTAGAGACCTGAATGAGCTGTGTTCATGAGCCAGGTTGCGGACTTTGGGCTTGCCAGGCTAGCGGAGAACGACGTCACTCACGTCTCGACTCGTGTGATGGGCACATTTGGGTAATGCATCTCTCTGGGAGTTTTAGCACCGTCATTCACATCAGCAAGTAAAAAAGAGGAAACTATATTACTGTCGATTCTTTATTTCTGCTGCATCCAGGTACTTGGCTCCAGAATATGCATCGACAGGGAAGCTGACGGAGAAATCAGACGTGTTCTCCTTCGGCGTCGTGCTTCTGGAGCTCATCACGGGTCGAAAGCCTGTTGATTCATCCCGTCACGTTGGCGACGAGAGCCTAGTGGAGTGGGTAAGCTCTTGCACTAGTACCACCAGTACTAACAAATCTATAAAATTCCCCTTCTCACCTGCACAATTGTGCTGTCGTTAGGGCTCGAAAAAAAAAAGGCTTATTAAAGCTGGAATCAAAATTGTTTCAACTACACTAGTTAATGGATTCAAAATTAAAATAAGTCTATTTCAAACAAAAAAAGTTCAATAAGAATCAGCCCAATGGTGACTCGTTAGCTCGAATTTGAAATAACCATTTAAATGATAAATAAAATTATTTGTGTCAAATTATATTAATTTCGAAAAAAAACTCAGTAATATAGATCGTTAAGCTTGATAGCCAGCCCTAGCCGGTGTATTGGTCACTGACGACGTGCTGTTTCTAATCATACTCCTCTTACAGTCGAGACCGCTGCTAAACCAAGCAATCGACAACCAGGAGTTCGATGAGCTAGTCGACCCTCGCCTTAACGGGGACTACGATGAGGCTGAGATTTTCCGGGTGATCGAGGCGGCTGCAGCATGCATCCGGCACTCGGCTGCCAGGAGGCCCAAGATGGGGCAGGTACTGACGAGACCTTCAACTGTACAAAATCGGGCAAACTGAAATTATACACTGCACATCTTCGTTGCATCACATGATACTTACGGGCACTGAATTTCGGACCTGTTTTCAGATTGTCAGAGTCCTCGACAGCCTGACCGATGTTGACCTAAGCAATGGCGTGCAGCCAGGGAAGAGTCAGATGTTCAATGTTGCAAACACGGCGGACATCAGGCAGTTCCAAAGGATGGCGTTCGGCAGCCAGGATTTCAGCTCCGAGTATATCTTCTCCAGGAGCATTTTTTCCTAGTTTCGGATGATCTTACTATTTATTTGTTTTCTATGTGTGCATTGACAGAATATACACACATGACAATATATTATTGGCTATTCTGGATGAGATTTTTGGTTTCCTCTCAAATTGCTATCCAAATTTTCCGAAAATATCGGATTAATTTTCAATTTATGACATTAATCAACTCCTTATCTTTCAACTCCTCCATTATTAACCTTCAAAAAAAAAGTACTCCCTATTTACAAGTCATACCGGTTTGTTGGGAAAAATACATGTTCAGAAAACAAGAATAAGATAGCATTTTTTAACTCGAAATAAGATAGCATTTGGGTAGCTAACAAATGGGCTTGATCCCACTTAGATTTGTTTCTTTGTATGGTGTTGATAAAATATTTATTAAAAATGATACAAATTGTAAATTAACCAGTTAAAGTTGGGGCAATTCCTAAGTTTGTCTCCAAGCATTCCCTGTTTGCTCGAAAGTCAGCTTTGTTCTACTTACTTTTTCACACACATTTGATTTTAATACAGTGCACTACTACAGAAAAAGAGCATTATAGACGATTCGGAACCGTCATCATAGATAGTTTTTCGAACCGTTTGTAACCATGTGTCAGTGATGTTATGGCATATCACAGATGGTTTTCGAATTGTCTGTGATAGAAGATATGACAGACAGTTTTTAATTAGGACCCTATGTTATATATAGTAACATCACAGACGGTACAGACGGTTTCTAATTAAAAATCGTCTGTGATAAGTCTTCTTACAGACAAACCTTTTTCTGTTTATTGGCTAGTCTCAGGAAATGCTAGCCATGCTCTCTGAAAAAAGCAGATTATAGATTAACTCAACTCAGATTATAAGCATTACATCCATTTCAGATGACGAGCATTACATCCATTTCAGATTACAAATATTATATCCATTTCAGCAATCAACTCAGATTACATCATAGCGCAAGCAGATTATGTATAGATTATTACGTAACACATCCATTTTAGAAATTTATTAACCAATGGAAACCAATATTATTAACCAATTAATTGAATGCACAATTACAATTCACAAAACCACAGCACAAGTTTGAAAAATTAACCTAAATGGTAATTCAGAAAAAAAAACACAACTCCTAAAGTTAGGCAGAGTGGAACTCGCCTTTTGAATTTAAGACTTGACTAAGCAAGAAGGAACAAAACTATCCTCACATTTGCATCAGATTAGACTCTTCCAACACAGTTATTACCTTACTGGTCTTTTTATTATTAGCGAGGAGTTGCATGTTATGGCAAACGTAAAATCCACATCAGTTATTTCTCTTTCCCTACTGGTGGCACTGCAAATATAGAATTAGTTAGTTCCGGAGTCATTATTACATAGTTTATATAGGATTATTGTATATATAAGATACCAGAAACTTAAAATCATGCTTCAGCTTCGTCCCGTCCTTGCCAAAACATCCTCCATAAAATTTGTACACTCTGAATGACCTACGTGAATGCAAAATGTTAGCCTCAGCTACTTTAGGAGCAACATACATCTTGAACAATCTACATGACCATGTTATCTATGGAGGAAACGTGATTACCAGTTAAGTAATTTCATGATAAGATTCAAGTTGTGGCTGCCACTCTGTAAGGAATCAAAGTAAATAACCTATTTGTGGTTGAATGAATTACAATTAGAACTCAGTGAAACCTACACAGGTACGTCGCCATGGTCAATTAACAAAACAGAGTTGGGTACACCGTACAAATCAAAGTATAGCAAATAGTGCAGCACTTACCATGGGTTGTGGGGTAAAAGTATGAACTCTTTATCTTTTTGAACCATCAAGGCTTGTTCGACGTATGTATCGACAAATTGTAAATCTTTATCCATTGTTTGCTTAGAGACTATATGTGGATCCAGGAAACCCACCGATTGTTTGTTCTCTCTCACTCCATGGATCATGTATCTATATATATAAAAACAATGAGTTATATATATATATATATACTCCCAGGTGTACATACTCCCACCTCTAATATACCATTTAAACGAATATGTTATACTTTTTTATCACTTTCGGTATACTTCAATAATAATTATAAGATACTACAATGCGATATAGTTGGAAAAATTTCATTAAAACTCTTTATTTTTGCTATATACACTATTCCATATGTAAAAAAAGTGTATACACAAATTATGCTATAAAAAATGGAGCATGATGAAATTTTTCATAAAACTCACTTTGGAGTATCTTATAATCAGTATTAGAGTATGTTCAAAAGGATAAATATGTATAACAACATCATTTAAGCGGTATACTTAGAGTGGGAGTACGTACACCCAGGAGTATGAAACCATTTTCCTATATATATATATATATATATATATATATATATATATATATATATATATAGGAAAATAGTTGTGTACTACCGGAGTAGGTACTCCTGTTCAATCCACCGTGCTGTGTAATCGCGCGTGTGTTAAAAGTAACACTTGTATGACTTTTGAACTAACGCACTTTCCATTTCCTGTTCAATCCAAACAAAGACGAATCGCTCGCGTGTGATCCTGGTGAGATCGGACAGGGTGGGAGTATGTACTCCCGAGAGTACAAAACGGGTTTCCTATATATATATATATATATATATATATATATATATATATATATGACATTTATTGGTATTACACGAATGTAGACTGTGATTACACACACTTACAATGTCCAGCATCTCAAGAGCGCGGCGTCGAGGTTAAAGACATAAATAAGCTTCAATGCTTTAAAACTAGCTAGTTCAGTTTTTTGTTTTCTTTCTCTTTTTTGCTAGAGTGATCTAGTTAGCTACTCCACATAATTCCCAGCAAGGGAAGGGTTTTTACCTAATTGAATGATGTTGATTTATGTCCGGTTTCCTTGCAATATTATTACCAGTTTTCACTGATTCTAACTTAATTTAAAATTATACTATATAAAAACATATATACCTCATGCATATTGTAAATTAAATATATTATACACTACACTTCTTGAACTATTTAGTAGATTTTGGATGCTTCCATGAATACATAAGTTATTAAACTCAAAAGACCAATAACATTCTTGAGAATTTCCTGTGCAATCCTAGTCCTAGAGCATGGAGAAGGGGAAAAACAACATCTACGCAAATGAGTTAAAAGCATCCCAAACACTTGGTCATACTCTTGCAATCTTTATGTAACTTCCTTTTTATGCATAAGCTTGGCTTCAGAAATGTGTAGATCAGCCCTCTTTAATAGGAATGACAAAGCAGGAGCATGATTCTTTAAGTCTTGACTTGTTCCATTTTAAGCACTTTAAAAGCTTATTAAGCAAGCTAGAGGTATCCTATCTTGTTTAATTTGATGTCAAGAAATTGCTAATTACTCCTTTACATAGCAAGAAGTGATAGGACTTTATATTTTTTTATGTAACTTGGACAATATTTGAATATTGTTTTCTTACAAATGATCCATTATCAACCCTTCAAACATTTGCCTTGGGGGAAAAATTGTCAAATGTTTGGTTTATAAGTGATATATTTGTATGTATGCTTGTTGCAATAGTTGCATCAAGATGCATGTTGCGGTAGCAGTTTCCCATTGTTGCATAACAAAGTGTATCGTGTCTAATTTATGCAACATTTCTCCATAATAACTCAAACATTTCGATTGAACTATTTCAACATTACAAGCTGGCAACTAAATAAAATATTGTTTTTTTACCATTTGCCATACAGTTGCAATATACTATTCATTGTATTGAGTATTGGTCCAGCATGAGATAAGACAAGAGTAGGATTAACCATCCACTTAAATTATTACATGTTCGTTATCATGAATAGAGTGCATGTGTTGCAAAACCGTGAAATTATTACATGTTTGTAGAAGTTATTATATGTTTGTAGAAGTTCTGTCCTATAACCTTGTGTTTGTAAAACTGTGAAATGAGCTTGAGCGTAAGTGACCGGATCAGGTATGATTGCTTTCCTTCCGATGGTCCTGATGCCTTGAAGTCTCCCCTCATGGCAAGATCAAGGCACATCTATTGGTTTGACCTGAGCAATGTAATCGACGCAGAACTCGATGACCTTTTCGGTTGTATAACCTTCAACAATGCTACCCTCTGGCCGAGATCGATTCTGTATATAGGACTTAAGAATTCTCATATACCTCTTGAATGGATATATGCTACGTAGGAACACAAGGCCATACATCTTTATCTCTATCACAAGGTGAACAATGAGATGAACCATGATATCAAAAAATGACGGAGAGAAATACATTTCAAGATTGCATAGAGTGGTCACTACCTTAGCCTGTAGAGCATCTAGTAGTTCGGGATCGATGACCTTCTAAGCAAATGTGTTAAAGAAATAACACAGTCTCATGAATGTCTCCTAGACCTTGACTGGCAAAATACTTCTAATTGTCACATGGAGTATTTGTGTCATCAGCACATGACAATCATGAGACTTCATGCCAATTAATTTCAAATCTTATATCGAAACAAGTCTCTTCATGTTGGAGGAGTAACCAAATGGAACTTTCACACCATACAAGCACTGGCATAGTTCAGTTCTTTCGGCCTTGGACAAAGTATAACAAGCAGGTTCACAGTACATTCGGCCTTTATCAGTCTCTTTCGGTGCTAACTTAAGTCATATGCCTATATCAACCAAGTCAAGCTGTGCATTGATACCGTCCTTTGTTTTGCCCATAATATTCAATAAGAGACCAATCAAGCTATCTTAGACATATTTCTCTATGTGCATGACATTGATGCAGTGCCAAACTTCTAGGTACTCCCAATAAGGTAGGTCTCAAAATATTGATCACTTCTTCCACATGCTCCTCTCACGGGACCTCAATTTGCGTCCCTTGCTAAATGCCACATCCAAGTTCTTAACCATATCATGAATATCTATCCCACTTAAAGGCTTTGGAGCTGAACCGTTTTCGTTCATTCCATCGAATTGTTTCTTTATCTTACGGTATGGGTGTCCTCCGAAGAAACCTACAGTGACGTATGTACATGGTTTTGTGCGAGTAATTAAAACACACACTCTCGATATCATCTGAGCAGTGAGTGTAAACTTTAGCTCTTTTTGTACTTTAGCCTGACAGGTTACTAAGGACAGGGTAATCATCATTTATGGTGCAAAACAACAGGCAGTGCAAAATGAAGTTTTCTCATTTGTACGCATCCCATACTTGTACCCTGAGAACCCATAGTGTTTTCAGATCTTCCACCAATGGTGCTAGGTACACATCAATATCATTCTTAGATTGTTTCGATCCTTGGATAAGTAGAGACAATAAAATGTACTTCCGCTTCATAGACAACCAAGGAGGAAGATTGTAGATACGAAGATTCATGGGTCAAGTGCTATGCCGGCTACTCATATTACCGAAAGGATTCATTTCATCTGTACTAAATCCAAACCTTATATTCCTTAAATCCACACTGAATTCTTGAAACCTCCTATCAATGTTTCTCCACTGGATGGAATCAGTAGGGTGACTTAGCATTCCATTGTTCTTAGCTCCTCCGAGTGCCAACGCAGTAGTTTTACTCTTTTGGGTTCATAAACAAACGCTTCAAATGAGGAATTACATGCAGATACCATGCCACTTTAGCTGGAGGTCCTTTCTTCACCTTGATACCCTCGCTGTCATCATCTGAATGACTTACGCTTGTAGTGGAATGCATTGCACACCGAATATACTTGCAAGTTTGCGTACTCTTTGTGGTACAGGATACAGTCATTCAAATATTTATGTATTATTTCTACTTTCATTTCTAAGGAAAAAGTACCTTTTTAGCTTTGTAGGTGGTTGTCGGCAACTCGTTTTCCTCTGGAAGCATGTCCGGTAATATACGTAACAACATTGTGAAACTCTTGTTGGACCAACTGTTGCTTGCCTTCAATTTCAGTAGTTCAAGCGCGAATGACAACCTTGTGTATTTCAACTTGCAGCCTGGGAATAAAGGTTTTTCCGAGTCCTCCATCAAGCCCCAGAATTTACCATATTCTTTGTCATCATTGTTCCTTTCTGCGTTGTGCAACATTTGATTCAGATTATCATCCTGCAACCTATCCTCATCACAAGTACAATCGATATGATCATCCAGCATATCATTAACTTCATTGATGATGTTAATACTACCTACTTTCTGTATGTCCTACTCTTCACCGTGACTAGTCCAACATGTATACCCCTTTTGAAACCCTTCAGAATCAAGTGTGCTTCGATTTGCATAGAGTTTCGAAATATCTTCCAATTCTCACAGTTAATTTATGGACAAGACATAAACTACACTCTCTTATTAAACATATCCTCCTTTGTAGCTCTTCTAAAAGTGGAGACACCGTTATGTATTCAGCATTAGTTCTCAGCGTACATCTAGTTTCGATTCATCTACGTTACGTATATAACATTTAGTGTTAAATATTGAAGTACACTAGGTGTGCGCATGCACATATTCTTAAATTATGCACTGCTAGCTACTTCCTAAATATAATGCAATTATATAACCAATTACTACCTTAGGACACAAAGAATAAATGGATCTACAAGCTAGATCTAAATATAATCATCAAATTCTCTCTTCACCAAGCTAGCTACCTAAATCTTAAATATAATAATGCAGTTAACACCAATTACTAACCTTAGATCACCAATAACACATGGAAAACAATCTTCAAATTCTCTCCTTAAGCTAGATCTTGAATATAATGCAATTACCGATTACTAAAACTTAGATCAACAAGAACACATGATCTATAAGCTAGATCTAAACAATCTTCAAATTCTCTCCTTACCAAGTTATATCTTGAATACAATGCAATTAATTAGAACCTATTACTAACCTTAAATCACCAAGAACACATGATCTACAAGCTAGATCTAAACAATCTTCAAATTCTCTCCTTACCAATCTAGATCTTAAATATAATGCAATTAGAAACTATTACTAACATTAGATCAAAAGGCACACATGGATCTACAAGCTAGATCTAAACAATCTTCAAATTCTCTTTACCAAGTTAGATCTTGAATATAATGCAATTCAAACCCATTATTAACCTTAGATCAACAAAATCAAATGGATCTATGATCACCCTTCAAAAATCAATTATCTTCTTTCACCATATTGCCTCACAGCCGCAACTACCTCAAAGATAGATCCTAAAACCCTAAAAAGCACTATGTGGCTTGGGTCTCTATATTATATATCGCTGGAGGATATCACAGACAATTCTATTTATAAACCATTAGTAATTTATATAGAATCCTAGACGGTTTTAGAATAAAACCATCTGTGATATGTCACAGATGGTTTTATTCTAAAATTGTCTTAGATAATAACTGTTATCACAGAGGTTTTACTTTAAAACTGTCAGTGATAGTATCACTGAAGGGTTGGTAATAAAACTATCTATGATATTGCTCTATATCATTGATGGTTTATAAATAGTACCATCTATGAAGATATCACTAACGGTTGCATTATAGAACCGTCAGTGATATTTGTCATCACAGGCGGTTTTCCAAAACCGTGTGTGAAGAGGCGTTTAATATATGCCTTTCTGTAGTAGTGTTTTTTCATGTTACAACTCTAGCATTCTTAACCATCCGAAACCTCAGCTCCTATCTGAGTCTAGTCACCAGTTATCCCCACAACCATAGACCAAAACAATCATTAATGAGTACAAGAACGAACAAAATGCCTCATCAATAGCCTCAACAAGGAGTACACTACATGAATGTACATTTCCAAAGGTCAGTGAATCAATGAATCACTCAAATGCCACTCAACTGGCTCAACTCAGCAACCCAAATGTGTTTGGCCACCTTAGAAACTCTATGAAAACTCTAGATATATATTGGGTGCATAGTTATCAGAAGTGCGGTTCATCTGAGTTGCAATACGGGATTCGGGTTCACGGTTCATCACTTTTTCTTCCAATTTCCACTACGAACACCAACCCTATTCTCTAAATTAGTTCAGGTTCAATGAATCCAATTCACAATTGGTAATATTTTTACAGTGAATCCGGTAACCGGTAACTATGCTTGGGTACACGCCCCATAAATGTCTTGGTTACACCCCTGATCCATCCTTCGCTAGCCATCCCTTGCCGCATTATTGCCAGATCTGGCCTTTCGTGACTGTCAAATGGGAAGGGGAATGAACGGTGGTGGGCAACGGTAAAGGAAGGAGAGGGAGACACAGTGGGTGGGGAGAGGGCATGGGCGAGGCGAGCTTGCATGAGGGAGGAAGCGCTGGAGGAGGACAAGGAGGAAGGTGTGGGGAGGGCACTATTAAGGGGAGCCTATGAGAGGATGGGGGAGGACTGGAGGAGGCGGGGGCGAGGACGGTGGCAAGGTAGTGACCTGTGTGAGGGGAATGGGATGATGGCGTGTGCAACACGAGGGCTGGCGATGGCGACGACTACGGTGAGATCAAAGGAAGGAGGCGTGTGACACAGGAGAAGCCAAGGGGGTGAGGTGGCGATCTCAGCGAGAGGAACGAGAGGGCCAAGGGCATGGGCACTACCATCCATAGATAGATGGTTGGATTGGGACCCGTGCGAGATCGAGTGGTCACATGCCTGTAGGACATGCCTAGTAGGACCTGCATGAAATTTCCAACAACAATGAGTGGTTTTCTGTAAAAGAGGCTAACACAAGGCTCTTCGACCAGTCGCTCACTAGGGCTTGGCCGTATCTTCAGAATCCACGAGGGGCTTTATGCAAAAGCATTGATGTGGATGCCCTAAGGACGCAGGGATTCTCTTTGCTATAAAGAAGGTAATATAATATTAATATATATTTGTGCTAGTAGGAGTGAAAACGGATCGAATACGGGCGGATATTGCTCTTCCCATATCCTAACCTATATTTTTTCCCATATTCGAGCTAGCCAAATATGGATATGGATTCGAGATACGGATATGGGAAGGATATGTGATGGATTCGGGTCGAAAACAGATAAAGATATATGGATAATGCACGCATATATAAAGCAATATATATTGAATTAAAACCATACGAGTACATGACTACAGTAACAAATTATATATCAATCAAACTCAACAAACTTCGTAGAAAGAAGATGTTATTTGAGGATCAATAGAACCAACTAATTGTTAATATAAATGAGCTAACATAGAAAAAATATGATGAAAATGGGCTGGGCCTTACTGATATCCAAATAGGAAAAATCTGAATATTCGATCCGATATTCGAATAGTAAAAATCCGGATATTCGCATAGGAAAAATCCGAAAATCCGGATCCTATCCCATATTTACCAGATATTGGATGTTCCGGATCTGGTCCCGGATCCGGATTCAAGTATCCGGATCCGGTCCCGGATCCAGCCGGATAGTAAAATTCAGTCCCAGATTCGATCTTGACCGGATCCAGTCCTGTATCAGGTGGGAGATATCTGACCCGTTTTCATCCCTATGTGTTGGGTACATTAAGCATATAACTAGTCATGTGCCCGTACGTTGCAACGAAAACTCAATTTACGACAAAAAATTTATTTGGAAAGAACATTAACCCTTTCTTTTTTTAAGATAATGGAAGAATATTAACTTTCCGGGCCCTGCATCGTGAGATGCACACAACCAAATACTAACCCTGTCTGAATGATACTGTTCACTTTGAATGTGAAATGCTTGAATGTTTAAATCAATTCAACGAAGCATACAAATTCCAAACACCTATTTACAAACTTGAGCTTAAAATTATTTTTAATTTCACAATCTGAAGGCTCTCATGTTACAAAATACTTTGCAAATTTTAGATGAACATAAGTACTGCTTACGTACAAACACAATGAATAGTAAATAAGGTTATATAAAAATCTCATTTGAAATGCATGATTTTTTTTCATATAAAACTATGTAATTCCCAAACCAAACAATGAACATATCATCAAACATGACCCAAAACAGTTTCATGAACATCAGTTTTTGGCTAGTAAATAGATCAAATCTTAAGCATCGATTAGATGGACATAACATGAAGTATGTGGAATCTAAAATTAAAAAACCTTTATGTCTCAATGTCGTCCTGTGTGGATAGCTTAACTGCTTGTTTGTAACATCAGTGTTGTTCTCTACAATATCACCCTGTGTAGCCTTGACACGAAGAATCAACTCACCATTCTCCACGAATATAGCACCAAGATATGTGTTCACAAGAACAACAGCAAACAATATAACCACTAGAGATCTCCGATCCATAGGGACCTTATCTCCTCGCCTATGAGCGCGGGCCCACCCACCACTTGCGCCCAATGCTGCGGTGGTGATGGCACATACTGCTGCGGTGGAGGCACATACTGGTGAGGGGGCAGAGGCTGTACTGCTACGGCGACGGGGGAGCGTATTGTGAAGGAAGCTGCTGCTACGGCTAACCCCACATCGTCGGCGGAGGAGCGTGCAGGGGACCCCACTAGTAGTACTGTGGCGGTGCCTGGTAATACTTCGGCGGGGGGACCTACAGCGTTGGGGCGTGCTGCCCGTTCATCGGTGACTGTATCGCATCTCATCCCCGGTGAGACAGTTGCAGCCACGAAACCCTAAAACCTAGGAGAGAGGAGATGAGAGAGGGTTTATGGTTTCAACAACTCGATGTGTGGGGACTGGAGAGAGAGGCGATGAGGGAAAAAGTGGAACAGATTAAATCCCCTTCTATCTCAACCGTACATGTTAGATCCAACGCGTCAGATACTCTGGAGGAGAACGGACCACCGCTACCAACTCGTAATTAGAAGTAGTAGAGATTGCTTAGTTCCATTTAGTCTTTGGTAAACTTCTACAGTTTGATTTCATGTTTGGAACACCGACATACTACACACCGCAATAATGAGAGTCCTCACAGAAGCAAAGGATTTGACATGAACAAGGTCAAATGTTACAAAGTACGGGCACTTCAAATCTGAGTGTCCCACTAGAAAGAAGCTGGAGATGGCAAACTTGGTAGAGAAACAATACCAAGATGATGAGCCCGCTTTACTAGCCACAGAAGTGTGTGAGATACAAAGGTGTGTGATGGCAAATACAGAAGACTTGATGCTGTATGAAGAGAAGATGAAACCTAAGTTGAGCGGAGGAGAATGAATGCAAGATGACTCAATGTGGTTCCTTGACACAGGTGCAAGCAATCATATGACAGGGTGTCAAAGCTATTTTTCTGACCTGGATCAAACTGTGACAGGCTGTGTGAAATTTGGTGATGGATCAGTTGTGGAAATCCATGGAAAGGGCACTGTGGTCTTTCAGTGTCAGACTGGTTAGCACAAAATTATCTCATCTGTGTACTTTATTCGTAAGCTATGTAGTAATATCATTAGTTTGGGGCAATTAGAACCAGAAAACTGCTGGCTAAGGTCAAAAGATCCAGAAATAGATTATACATGTTGGAGGTTAATATTGCATCTCCTGTTTGTTTACTTGGTAAAATTGATGTAGATGCTTAGCTCTGGCATGCTAGGTTTGGTCATTTAAATTTTGATGCACTAAGAACAATGACCAAGGATAATCTAGTGGAGGGAATGCCAAACATCTCCCACATCACACAAGTTTGTGACAGTTGGGTACTTGCAAAACACTACCGAGATGCATTATCTCAATCTACAGATTTCAGGGCTGAAAAACTGTTACAACTAGTGCATAGTGACATCTGTGGTCCAATAACACCTTCACTCTGGGGGCAACAAACATATTATATTGTTCATTGATGACTGCACTAGATACATGTGGCTTGAAGGCCAAGGTTGAGCTGGAATCTAATCAGAAGATTCAAGACTTGAGGACAGATAGGGGTGGGGAATTCACAAGTAATGCTTTCACTGCTTACTGTGAGGAACATGGGATTAAAAGACATCGTACTGCAACATAGTCCCCACAGCAAAATGATCTCACAGAAAGGAGGAATAGAACCTTTGTGGCAATGGCAAGAAAGTCTCTTGAAAAGCAAACATATGCCTGGTGTGTTTTGGGGTGAAGCAGTAGCTACAGCAATGTATATCCTTAACAGAGTCTCAACTAAGAGTGTGGCAGGAGCAACACCATATCAGAAGTGGACTGGACGCAAGCCAAAGGTCAATCACATGAAAGGTTTTGGCAGTCTTGTACATGTGAAGGTGCAGAATTAGTTTCTGAAAAAACTGGACAATAGGAGCAAGCCTAAGGATTTTGTGGGAAATAAGTCTAGATCCAAAGCCTACAGGGTATATGATCCTTCGGAAAAAGGATTTATGTTAGCAGGGACACTATCTTTGAAGAGAATAAAGAGAGGAATTGGGAGACAGTCCAACAAGAAATGCTAGGGAAACAAACCTTGACATGTTCATAGTCCACTATGAGGCAATTCCTGGAGATGGTGTCGAAAATATACCAACCCAAGGTGTGGAAGAGCCAAATCCTAAACCTGTACTGGATACATCACATAACCCAGGAAGGGAGAACCAGGTAGATGATGGTGATGAAGACTCAGCTAGCTCAAAAAGGCCTCGAAAGTTTATATCACTGCAAGATATATATAATGATACTGTTGAGGTTGAAGAAGTAGGAATGTGTTTTCTATCCATAGATGAACTATGAAGCTTTGAAGAGACTGCAAACAATGATAACTAGATAAAGAAATTAGTGCTATTGTGAGAAATGGCACTTGGGAGTTTGCTGACCTTCCTAAGGGACATAGAGCCATTGGTTTAAAAGTGGGTGTTTAAGCTCAAGAAAACACCTGAAGTAAAGATATCCAAACATAAAGCCAGGTTGGTGGCAAAAGGATATGTCCAAAATAAGAGAATAGATTACAATGAGGTGTTTGCTCCAGTAGCAAGACTG
The DNA here is from genome assembly GCA_036346375.1 of Guadua angustifolia. Taxonomy (NCBI): domain Eukaryota; kingdom Viridiplantae; phylum Streptophyta; class Magnoliopsida; order Poales; family Poaceae; genus Guadua; species Guadua angustifolia. Next base: position 31,241,946 of record CM070510.1, on the reverse strand, counting down.
GAGACTGAGAGACTTTTGTTGGCAGTAGCAGCTCAGCACAAATGGCAAGTTCATCATCTGGATGTTAAATCAGCTTTTCCCAATGGCGAACTTGTTGAGGAGGTGTATGTTAAACAGCCACAAGGTTTCATTTCCAAGGAACATGAAGGGAAATTACTCAGGCTGAGGAAAGCTCTTTATGGCTTGAAACAGGCACCCAGGGCCTGGAATTCCGGACTGGACAAATGTCCATTGTCACTGAGGTTCATTACATCACCACTGGAGCATGCTCTATACATGAAAAGAAATGGAGATACAGTGATAGTGGTGGGAGTCTATGTGATTGATTTGATTCTCACTGGATCCAGTGTAGTTGAGATAGCCAGATTCAAGGACCAATGAAGCACCTATTTGAAATAAGTGATCTTGGACTGCTAAGTTACTACCTGGGAATAAAAGTTCAACAAACCTCATGAGTAATCAGACTGAGCCAATCGGCATATGCCATGAAAATTCTGGAGAAGGTGGGCATGAGTGACTGCAATTCTTGTGCCATTCCCATGGAGCCCATATTGAAACTGAGCAAGTTCTGTTCCTCTCCTCCTGTTGATAACTTCTTGTATAGAAGTGTCATTGGGAGTCTTAGATATCTGGTCAATACAATACCTAACTTGACGTATTCGGTTGGAGTGTTGAGCAGATACATGGAAGCCCCCAGAACACAGCATATGGTGGCTTAAAGCGGGTACTACGATATGTGCATGGTATTGTAAACCTTGGTTGCAGTTACAGCAAAGAGGGAATTTGCCACTCTGATGATCTGATCGGATATAGTGATAGTGATATGGCTAGAGATATTGATGATTGCAAGAGTACTACAGGAGTGATATATTTCCTGGGAGACAAGCCAATCACTTGGTCATCATAGAAGCAAAAGGTGGTAGCGTTGTCGTCTTGTGAAGCTGAGTATGTGGCAGCAACAACAGCAGTCTATCAAGGAATTTGGTTGGGTCAGTTGCTTGGAGAATTGAAAAGAAGAAAGACTTTGCAAGCACGGATAAAGATAGACAACAAGTCTGCCATTGCCTTGGCGAAAAATCCAGTGCACCATCATAGGAGTAAGCACATCGACACCAAACATCATTTTATTTGGGACTGTGTGCAGAAAGAAGAAGTGGAGACCAAGTGTGTTAGGCCATGTTTGGATGGACTAGAGCTAATTGTTAGCTGGCTAATGGCTAGAGTTAATTGTTAGCCAGCTAATAATTAGTCCATCTAAAATTAAACAACCAACCTGGATCCCGCAAAGGTGTCAAAACTGTCGTTATTCTAACATGTTGGATATGGTGGAAAGAACGCAATAGCAGAGTCTTCAGAAATGAATGTAAAACAAGTGACGCGATTTTCCAATCCATTAAGGATGAGGCGGCAAATTGGATCTGCGCGGGCGCAAAGGACCTTAAAAAAATCGTCCAGCGATGTAGTTGATTCTCTCCTTCCCTCTTGTCTTCTTCTCTTTCTTTTTTCTTTCTCTCCCCCCTGTTCTCATCCCCCCAGTCTCTCTCCGACGGTGCAGCCTGTTGCACTGTTGTACTTTTGTTCCTTTTTCTATCTAATATAATTGCAGTCCGCCGCCTTTCAAAAAAAAATTAGCCCAGGGCTGTTTGGATGCATGGTTAATGGTTGGGCTAATTTCTTTGAAAAGTCATGTTTGCCCTTATAATATGTCTGCACCTCATAATGGCGAGGGTATTTCAGACTTTTCCCAGCATATTACATGCTTTTAGTCCAAATTAGCTCCCACCCACCAACTAATGGACTAATTGTTAGTTGAGGGGTTGGCTAAAAATTAGCCCACCTATTAGTCTTCCTGTTTGGATAGATTAGGACTAATTTTTAGCCAGCTAATAATTAGTCCAGGGATCCAAACATGGCCTTAGTACTGAAGATCAATTAGCTGATGCTCTCACCAAGCCACGAGCAGGCAGCATTTCACTAGTCTGCGTGAGAAGATGGGGCTAATTGATTGTGTAAAGCACCAAGATTAAGGAGGTAAAATGTTGTGTTTAATTTTGTTGCTGGCTTTAGTATTGTGTTGTTTCAGTTTGCTGTGCTCAGTTTGGTTTTTCATATTTGCTGCAGTATTTTCTGTTTGTAGTTGTTGAACGGCTCATCCTGCGCGACGAAGATCGAGTTTGTTTCTTCAGTTGCGATTTAATAGCTAAGTGGACCACGTCCTGTGTAGTGGCGAAATTGTAGGTATGGTTGATAGGTTTTACATCGAATAAGAGGAATGAAAATATACTGAAAAGATGCGGCAGTTGCAGCGCATAAAAAAAAAAAAAAGCTTCTGTGTGCATTGTGTCTTGTCTGTTCTTTGCTAACACTACAAAGGTGAAAGGTTGCTGGGCCTATTCATTTGTATTTACTTCATGTTATAACTTCTGAACACGTCTTGCACTGAAGATTTTACAGCATTAGGCCCTGTTTGTTTCGGCTTTTTTACTGACTTAAAAGCCAAAAAGCCAAAAGCTAAAACAAACAGATAGCTTTTAAGCCGGGTTTAAAAAAAACCAAAAGCCTCCCATGAACTAAAAGCTAAAAGCCAATGTGAGGTGGTTTTTTTTTGGCTTTTGCGGATTGAAATTTATATTTGTCATTGAAGTTGTAACATATTTACCCACCAATGCCATCCATATAACTTATCTATGAAAGCCGAGAGAATTGGAGGCCAACCAGAGTGGCCACGTGTCGCCGTTTTTTTGAAAAAGCCCTCCGTAAATTTCGTAATTACGTTTAGGTCCTCCGGCCGGTTATTTTGCAAAAAAAACCGTAGTCTGTATATATTCGCGAACAGGTCCTCCGATGGGTAGTTTTGCGAAAACAAAAAATTACATCCAGGCCCTTCTATCGGTAATTTTGCAAAAAGAGCCTTATAGTTTCGTATATTCGCGTACGGAAATTACATCCAGGCCCTTCTACCGGTAATTTTACAAAAAGAACCCTATAGCTTCGTATATTCGCATACGGGTCCTCCAGCTTTATTTTTTCGAGAAGAACCAACGAACCAAACGCGTAGCGCGGGTCCCTATCTAGTATAGATGAAACTTCTTTTGTTTTCAAGGGTGTCTACCTCTTCCTCACAATCTAAAAGGGTATTTTTAGATTTTTCAACAATAAGCTACACTATCCAACCCATAAAAAAGCCAAGGTGCCAAACAACGTGCCTTAGCTTAAAAGCAAATGGCTTAAAAGCTCGTTAAGCCAAAAAGCTGGCTTTAAGCCAAAAGCCTAAAAGTCTAAGCTGAAACAAACAGGGCCTTAGTGTCTATGTTCCTGAGTCACTGCAGTAAGGGCAATTGGGTAACTTCTTCTCCGATGATCCTAACATAGCAATTACTACTGATTGGCATGCATTTTTTACAAAAGTTTTATACTTTTTTTTATGAATGGAATGGGCTTTTGTCGTTTCACGTGTATAGGGCTGGAACACACGAGAGTCACGTGCTGTGATCGAGCAAATAAGAGATCAATGTTGCTTAGATCACACAAATCAACAGCCTCCGGGACCGGTCCCGCAAAAGAAGCGCAACAAACTCAGCTATTCCACCCTATGTTGTATCTGGTAAACTACGTGCACATTGAGCAGGGTTTTAGTGCTTTTTCTCTTAATATAAGTTGTACAAATTTAAAGCAAGCGAACAGATAAGTAATCACTATCTACCTTTCATTCATATTTTAATATTTATATAACTGTTACAAAGAAAAGCACAAAGCACCCATCGTGCAGATTTTATTTTCTACTAGAATGACCTCAACAAAATTGCAGCATAGTTGTTCTCGGCATCTCGAGTATTCAATTTCCTTGAGTTAGTGTCGTTTAATTCCGTCAATAAATCGGTTGTTAACAAACATCAGTTCCCTCTCCGTTGCGCATACATAGTTAGTGTCATTCAGTTTGTAGAATCCCAGAAATTGAGCAAAATAAATAAAGTAGCTTGCCATGATTTTATTGCTTAATTGAGTTTTTCAACTAAATTTATTCCTGGAATTATTCCTTTTATTCCCATTTTTATTATGGAATTAATATCCTTTAATACCAAACCCAACACATAAAAGAAACTCACAAAAATCCCAAACAATATACTATGGATGTTATTTTTACTAGGACTCTTAGGATGAATAAATATAATTTTTATAGAAATTTTGCACATAATTTGTATATCTTAAAAATTAAAAACACTTCGAAAATAGTCAAATTTAGGGATTTTCATTTGAAAACCACAGCAGGGAATTGAGCCAAAAAAAAAAGTAGACTCTCTGATGTACCAGCACAAAAATAAAAATTTCAAACTACCTTTTAGGCTGCCCAAACTCTACACCAGAATCTGCCTTTAATTTGTTCTAACTGCATAGGTGGCCGTTGTGCTTGATGAAACTACCGGTTGCGTCACTGTAACTGGGCCCCATCGGCCTTAGGCCCCACCTGCCAGCCACCCGGCGCCCTCCTCCTCCTCTCTTCCTCCCTCTCCTAGCTCTGCCCGAGCAGCCATGGCAAGCTATCGCGGTGCCCACGCGCTGCCGCGGTAGGACTTCTCTGTCACGCGGCTGCAGACACTGGACTTCGCGAGCTCTGCCTGCCCATCCCTTCCACCCACTCCGGCATCGCCAAAAGGGCCAGCCTCTGCACTTCTTCGCCCATTTCCCTCTCCGCCGAAACAGTTCCTTGCGCCATTTTCTCTGTGATCACCGAAGAGGGGCAGAACTAATTTGGCAGGATTGGTGGAAACAAGTTACATTCTGTAGGACCATAGTGACTTGAGTGAGCTCTGATCACCGGTGCTTGCCCTTTTTGCAGCCAAGCTGAGCACCGTTGCTTCGCCATGGTTATTTCTTCCTCGGCGCCGGCACAAAGCGCAGAAAGGGGAAAACAACCCAATCGAACTAACTGAGCATCACTCCGATTCATCAATCATGGAGCACCCTTAGATTAATGGAAGCTCCGATCACCTGAGAACTGTCGCTACCGTGGCCCTTTTTCCCTGAGAACTGTCAACGAACAGACTTAGTCAGAGATTAGTTAGCTAGCCTAGCTGTTAGATCACCTGGTCTTCCGGCCGAGTCTCCAGGCAGGCCGTTGGCCACGATCCCTGACGTTGGCCACGTCCTGGCCTTGTCCTTGTATAAATGTACAACATATGAGATTAATGGAAGCTCGAGCATTCTACTCTCTCTTCATCTTACATGGTATCAGTGATCTTGCCAATCCATACCGCTTTCTTCCGCTGCTCTCCCGTGCGCCATGGTCAGCCCATCGTCCTCCTCGACCGACACCTCCGCGCACACCTCCAACCCCTTCGCGGCCTCGCCTGCTCCTCCGCTGGCCGCTTCCAGTGTCGCCCTCATCAACATCCGTGCCCACATCCCAGAGGTCCTCATCTTGCTGAATCCAACTACCGGCAATGGCGTATGTTCTTTGAACTGACCTTCCAGAAGTTCGGTCTCACCAACCACGTCGACGGCTCCCTTGACGTGATCCTCATGTGATACGACGTCGAATGGGTTCAAATCGATGCCTGCATCGTGTCTTGGCTCTACACCACCATTGCCAAGGACATCATGGACACCGTGTACCGCCCCCGTGCCTCCGCATACACCCTCTGGACGGCGATCAATGGCCTCTTCCTCGACAATTCCTTCCAGCGCGCTGTCTACGCTCAGCAGGAATTCCACTCGCTGTACCAAGGCGACCTCTCCATCACGGAATATTGCGGCAAGCTCAAGCGTCTTGCGGACACCCTCCACGATGTCCGCGCCCCCGTCTCCAACCATGCGCTCGTCGTCAACACGCTCCACGGCCTCAACTCCAAATTCAGTCAGGAGATCACCGTTCTCACTGACAAGAAGCCGCCTCCTTCCTTTTTGTACACTCGATCCTATCTTCTTCAAGAGGAGAACAGGCTTCGCAACACCTTGAAGATGGAGGGACACACTGCTCTCCTGGCGTCCAACCCCGCCTCTTCCGGCCACGGCAGTGACACCCACCGCAAGAAGCGCAAGGCCAACGACGCTCGTGGCCGCCCGACTACCCCAGCCACTGGCTCGTCTTCCACTGCTCCAGCACCACCATATGGCCTGCCGCAGTGGGCGTCGGCTTACAACCCGTGGCAAGGCGTTGTCCAGGCCTGGCCGCTCCACGCTTGGCGCCCCCAGAACGTTGGCGTGCTTGGTCCACGCCCTGGCGTCGCGCCCACCCAGGCTCTGACGGTAATGACTTCGGCTCCACCTGCTGCATCGGCGCCGCCCGCGCTCCTCCACGCTCTTCAAGGCATGTCCATCCAGCAACCTCAGGGCGGCGGTGGCGACTGGTTCATGGATACCGACGCATCATCCTACATGGCTACAGATCCCGGTATTGTTTCTTCCCTTGTGTCCCTCCCTGTTCCCCAGCACGTTGTTGTCAGCAACGGCAACACCATTCTTGTTTATCAGTCTGGTCATGTTTCCTTTCCTCTCAACTCTGGTTCTCTTCAATTATCCAATATACTCATTGCTCCCCGCATCATTCAGAACTTGATTTCAGTTCATTCTCTCACCCGTGATAACTCAGTATCTGTTGAATTTGATCCATGGGGTTTCTCTATCAAGGATCTTCGAACCAAGACAGTCTCGCTCATTGTGATTCTTCAGCGTAGCCAGTACCCTAAGCCATCGCCGTCCGCCAACGTCGCCACCAGCCACTCTGCTCTCCTCGCCGGCGTTGACTCCAATCTTTGGCATGCCAGATTGAGCCATCCCGGACAAGCTTCTCTTCATCAGCTTCTACGTTCCTTTGGCTTTTCCTGTTCCAAATCTGACAGACACACATGCATTGCCTGTAGATTAGGCAAACATGTCCGATTGCCATTTTCTGATTCCAATAATGTAGCTAGCATGCCATTTCACCTTTTGCATTGTGATGTTTGGACCTCCCCAATTATGAGCAATTCAGGCTTTAAATTCTATCTTGTGATCTTGGATGATTATTCACACTACGTGTGGACATTTCCTCTTTGACACAAATCTGACGTTCTTCCCACCCTGCTCTCGTTTCATGCGTTTGTTCACACCCAGTTTCAGATGCCAATTCTCAGATTCCAAACTGACAACGGCAAGGAGTTTGATAATCTTGCCGCTCGCCAGTTCTTCTCCACCCATGGCATTGTGCTGCGTCTGACATGTCCATATACCTCCCAACAGAATGGTCGAGCCGAGCGCGTCCTCCGCACACTCAATGACAGTGTCCGGACATTGCTCTTCCATGCCTCTGTTCCCCCATCATTCTGGCCGGATGCTTTAGCTATGGCCACATATCTGCTCACTCGGCGTCCCTGTCAGCCTCGCCGCAACCATACGCCCCATGCCCTTCTCTTTGGCTGCCCCCCGGACTATACTCACTTGTGCGTGTTCGGCTGTCGGTGCTTTCCCAACACGGCCGCCACCACTGCACACAAGCTCGCTCCATGCTCTGTCCCATGCGTGTTCCTGGGCTACCCAGCAGATCAACGTGGCTACAAATGCTACGATCCCGTGTCCAAGCGTGTACTCATCTCTCGTCACGTCTACTTCGATGAGGCCGTGTTTCCCTTTGCACAGGTTTCGTCTCCGGCACCTGCCCCGCGGCCATCCACAACTCCGATTCTGGTGGATCAGGCTCCGATTCCACTGCTGCGTCCTCGGCGGCCTCCTCGCCATGATCCACCGCCCCGAACGCCTATGACAGCACCACCACGCGCACCTCCACCCGCGTCGGTGTCGCCAGCGCCCACTACGCCTCCATCGCCTGCTGCCGCGCCATCCAGTTCACGAGCGACGATGTCCTCTGCCCGCGACGCAGAGGGCGCACTGCCATCCCCAGGCCCCGATGACACTTCTCCCGCGCTGTATCCGGCGCCACCGGCTCTACGCCCCGCTCCGACGCCTCATCCCATGATTACACGGCGTCGTGCGGGCATTGTTGGGCCGAATCCCAAATACGCCAACATCATCGACTCCGTGCCATCCCCGCCGCCGACATCAGTTCGGGCTGCCATGCGTGATCCGGCTTGGCTCGCGGCGATGCGTGAATAATACGATGCTTTGATCGCCAACGGCACATGGACCTTGGTGCCTCGCCCGCCGGGTATCCACCTCATCACTGGCAAGTGGATCTTCAAGAACAAACTTCATCCGGATGGCTCGCTCGAGCGTCGCAAAGCACGATGGGTTGTTCGTGGCTTCACTCAACGAACTGGCGTGGATTTTCATCAGACCTTCTCTCCAGTTGTCAAGCCAGCATCCATCCGCACGGTACTGCACTTGGCTGCATCGAGGGCTTGGCCAGTTCACCAACTTGACGTCAAGAATGCCTTCTTGCACGATGATCTAGCTGAGCGTGTGTACTGTCACCAGCCCAGTGGCTTTGCTGACGCTGATCACCCAGACTACGTGTGTCTCCTTGTCAAGTCTCTTTATGGTCTTCGACAAGAACCACGGGCCTGGTTTGTGCGGATTAGTGGGTACCTTCGTCAGCTTGGCTTTGCGGCTACAGGCTCTGATTCTTCGCTTTTTGTGTACAAACATAGCACTGACATGGCGTACCTACTCCTCTATGTGGACGACATTGTGCTTACTGCATCGGACCAAGGGCTCCTCCAGCGCATCATCGACCATCTCTGTGCCGCCTTTGCAATGAAAGATTTAGGACCACTGAGATTCTTCCTTGGCATTCAGGTGACTCACACTTCTCGTGGCTTCTTTCTCAATCAAGCCCGGTATGCAGAAGACATCATTGACCGCGCTGGCATGTCCACTTGCAAGGTTGCCACCACTCCGATTGATACCAGTCCAAAGCTCTCCACTCATGCCGGTGACCTACTGCCTGATCCTACCTTCTATCGCAGCATCACTGGTGCCCTCCAGTACCTCACAATCACACGGCCAAATTGGCCCACACCGACAAATGTTAGTCAAGTTAGAAGCTTTCACGGTCTTGCTGGTTTTTACCGTAGATTCGTGAAAGATTTTAGCACAATTGCAGTGTAAGGACCCGAATTCACCAATTCGAATCCATTGTGTTTACCGCACTAGTCCCAGAATCAATCGTTAGTACACACAGCTTAACATCGGTAAGCATCATATCATACATAACGATAAGAATAACAAGACTTCATTTATTTAATATAACTAGTGTATGATCTTATGATCACTTACAATATTCAGCCTTCACAAGGCAATAATAAAACCAATGAGACAAATGCAGCGGAAAGTAGTAGAAAACGTAGATGTCCCATCAGCACACCACAGGCGACTGACAAGGATTGGCCTAGTGACTCGCGTCCACCTGAAGATCCTCCTTCGATGATTCCTCCACTGTTGTTGGTTTGTTAAGCAAGGGTGAGTACACCAACACGTACTCAACAAGTTGTGCACAGAATGCATCTCTAACATAACTACATGCAGGCTTATTCCAAAGGAAGGCTTATGGTTCATAAGCATTAAGCAGCATTTGAAAACATATACAGTTCATAGATTGAAAAGACAGTAAAACAAATAATAACAAGTAATAGATTCAGTGATTCACAAATAAACCCAAGTTTCGAGTCCTAAATCAAGATTCAACCTTTCATGGCAACCTGCCATCCTTCCCAAGTTTTTGCAAAAGTCTAAATCCTTAGTTGACCGAGGCAAGACCAACCAAAAGTTCATCACAACAACATGTCATAAAACCAAATACGACCGCCCAATTGCCACTCTTGGCCCACCAAATGCGACCGCCCAATTGCCACTCTTGGCCCACCAAAAACCAAATGCAACCGCCCAATTGCCACTCTTGGCCCACCAAAATCCAAATGCGATCGCCCAATTGCCACTCTTGGCCCACCAGAAAACAATCTTGCCACTTGCCTCAGTCTAAATTATTTTTCCCACTCCAGTTGATTACCAAACACCACGTGCTCTTCACAAATCAACATCGTTGCGTGACTCCGCTGTCACAACAACTCAATCACTTTGTGCGACCACACATGGCCCACAAATTATTATCATAGTTCCATATTCCATTAGTCAAGATTAATAAACAATATTTCATGAGCATGTGATGACGTGGCATGGCTAAGCATCTCTAATTCGGTCTAACCATCCAAAGTTGATTTTCTATTAACCAACTATAAGTAACCAACCTAGGGTGACAAGTGGATCATAGCATACAATTTAACAAGATAGGGTATAATTCAAGAGGGTATAATATCTAAATCCCAATCTAGGTCAAAATCATTTGTACTCATGAAATAACAAGTGATAAGGTAAATCAAAATAGCATGCAATCTAATTTATGGGTGCAACATGATCAAAGCACAACTTGCCTTGCTTAAGCTCTTGGTATTGCTCCGAAGATTGCTCTTGAAATGATAATTCCTCCTCCGAACCCTCGCTCAACTCAACGTCTACGCGAATCGAGAAGAAATACCAAAACCAAAATAGCAAATAAACACCAAGAACAAATAGCAAATGAACTCGAAAATTCAAATAAAAACCCCCATTAGATATATCTTGAGTTTATAAATTTTTAGGAGTTTGAATCACCCAAATCGGAGTTCATATGCAAAAGTTATAACATTTAGATTTTGTGAAAATAGACTAAACTCTGGAATTAGAAATTCTAAATCTTTCCGGATTATTTTTATAAAGAAAATCCGAATTTTCCTGCCCCGGCTTGTACGAACAAAACGTGGCGAAATCTAGACTGATGAACTCAATCTAACGGTTACGGGTAAATCTACTACGTGGTCTAATATCAATTGTCCGACCTAAATCCAACGGTTGATATTTAATTGGAGACGCTTACCGAATCCGTAGTAACGTGGACGAACTCCGCGCGCTCAATTAAGATCCGATGGCTAACGAAGTTCCCGATCAGCGATGAGGCGACGGCGACTTGAATTTACCGAAGACGAAGACGACGATCTTGGCGATAACTTGGCAAACAAGTGCTCGAAAATCTCCGACGGTCTTCTTTGTCCTCGCGAGATTTCGGATGGTCGCGCAACACGCCGCTTGGTCGCTGCGCTCGCCGCCGATCCATTTGCAATTTCGGCGCCAATTTTTCGGACAATGCCTTCAAGACTCCTCAATCGTCAACACACCCGCGATTTTTCCTTCGCTCGGTTCCAGCGTCGTGCGGTGATTTGACGAGAAAGGCTAGCGCTTTGGGATGGAGAATCCTCGGTTACAGACGGGGCTTTTATAGCCTCTACAGGCACGCAAGGACGGAAGGCGTGGCACTCCTTGGCGGAAACAGCGTGCGCAACAATTTGGAAACCGAGTCGCGTACAGCACTCGGCGCTGGCGCATGCTTGAATCGGCGACGCTTTCCCTTTTTTTTCCCGCGCGAGAACGGAAAGGTCTCCAAGACCTGCCGAATTCAGCGCCAATGCCAGCGATGTAGTGGTTGAATCGATCACGCAAGCTTGAATCGACCACGCAAGCTTGAATCGACCACGCCATGCACCGCCGGAAGACTTCAGCGCTGGCGCGATTCAAATCGGCTACGGCTTGCTACTCCCGCCCGATGGCTTCGGCGCCGGCTGGAGAATTTGAGTCGGCCACGTTCGATATTTCTCCCACCTGTTGACAGCCGTGTAGGCTTGAGTCTGGTTCGGTGACGTTTTGGAAAGGAACAGCCGGTTGGTTAACACGTGGGAATTTAGTGGCTCCCTTTCCTGGTTGCGTGAGACAATTTCCTTTCTGTCGCGACATGCTATATCCTCGATTCCTTTTATTCTATACCGGTCATCATCCCAATTCCTAATCCGATTCAATCCGGGAGAAGAAGAAATATTTCCAAAAATACTTGAGGCCTCATCAGACTCAAATAAAATATTTTTGGCGACTTTATTTTAATTCCTTATTATAAATATTTCTTAACAAAAGCCATATATACTAATTCGAAATGATTTAAATAAATCTCAGAAAATCCAACAACTCCAGAAAATTCACAACAATCATAAATCGTGATAAAATAATATCAAATTTTTAGAAAATCAAAAATTGGGATGTTACAAACCTCCCCCCCCTTAACGGAATCTCGACCCCGAGATTTAAGGCTGGCTAGAGAATAGGTTTGGGAATTCTGCTTTCAAATCCTCTTCACGCTCCCAGGTTGCTTCATTCTCGGAGTGATTACTTCATTGAACTCTAAAAAAGCGAGTAGTCTTATTTCTGGTTCTACGCCCCATTACATCCAGAATCTTAATCGGCTGCTCTTTATAAGTCAGATCCTCCTGTAACTCGATGGCTTCCAACGGTGTTTGCTCTGCTGGTACTCTGAGACATTTCTTAAGCTGAGACACATGAAACACCTCATCGACTCCTGCCAATGGCTGCGGCAACTCCAACTGATGCGCAACCTCTCCTCTGTAGCTTAAGATCTTAAATAGTCCAACGAACCTGGGTGCAAGTTTTCCCTTGACATGGAACCTCTTAACACTTTCCGGTTAAATCGAATACTAGATCATGGTTTCCTCAAGTATTATTTGCTTAGGATCTTCCTATTCGGCACACTGATTTGACCTTAAATCCTCAGGGTATCCTAATCACTCAGATTTCTATTTCTTGGCTAAGCTTTTTTTTTAACTTTTTTCTTTTTTTTTAACTTTTTTTCCCTTCGAACTTTTTGTGATCTCATTTTCCAATGTTGGTTTTACTTCTAAAGCAACTATGAAACCTTGTGAAGCGACCTTGAATTTTTAACTTCTCAAATTCTTTGCCCAACTCTAGTTAACTGCTTATTATCGATATATTCGCACTGTGACCTCGTAATTCAACATCAACTACCACGTTGGCTTTACTTAGTATGACCATTGATTCTAGTACTATAATCTTTGATTAATTCTAGTCATCTTCTTTGCCTTATGTTAAGATCTAACTGAGTAAATATACAATTTAGACCCTTATGGTTCACATCTATCTTTGTTGAGATAGTGACACCATATTTTCAAATCGCGCACTACGATAGCTAACTCCAAATCAAGGGTAGGGTAATTCTCTTTCTGCTGTCTCAATTGTCTTATCGTATATGCAACGATCTTACCATTTTTATTATTATTATTATTATTATTATTTTATTTAGTGCATGATCTAATGTACTTTCCCGATCTTCTATTTTTCCTTTCTGATAAACAAGAGCTCCTATGGTCTCTTCCTATTAACTCTTCGATATGCTTTTCCATTTCTCACTAAATCCTTAGTAGATATTAACATGATCTTTTCGCTATTGGGGTTATAACAGGCACTAATTCACTCACGCACTTGATCTTGCGATATGATGGCATACCGGGCAATATGTCAAGGTATTATCTGACAACTAGTGCATCTTCTAATTGGCAAGTCCCACACTATTACCCATCAGCTGGCTAATATGAACTATCGTCACTTGAAACTCCTTGTTTTTCATATCCAGGGTTTTAAATCGATATATTCTCCATCAAAATAGCTTTATGCTTGAGCATCCAACTAATTTCAAAATTAACCTCAGAGTTCTTAAATATCCAACATAACATGATTTGCTTGGGACTCTACTTTCTGAATAAGCACTGAATTCTCAACATTCTGAAATGCATCTAGTACACTAAGCACTTACTGACTATGACAAATCCTCTGATTAACAAAATCACGCGGGGTACCACTAAACTAACCACCCTTGCACATGTATCGTTTTCAGGTGATCCATAGACGCGAGAATACTCTTGGAGAAACATCTAACTCATCATTTTACATTTTTGCTTTTCCTTCCAATATTCTGTATATTAATGCATCAACTAATTCTGCTTTATTTCTTTCGGCCCAGAAACTTTTACATGGACTTCATCACTAATCTCTTCACTTTACAAGTAGGGTTATGATATTGCACTAAGTAAACTCACGGCTACTGACTTCCTTGATTTGGGGCCTTGAAATTGACTTGAGCCAACGCGACTGCTTTCCTTTGAGGGCATTTTCTGGCGAAATGCTCAGGTTTGTGGCAAATATAGCAGAGTCTAGGGTGAACTTTCTTTCTTGAGCATTCGTTGATTGGAACAGTATCTTTTACCTAAACACCTTTTCTTCAATTGGTTTTCTAGGCAAATTTCTCTCGCAACTTCCCCGCTCACTCTTGGCGTTATGTACCGAACTGAGGTAACTTCCGGTATATCCACGGCTTCTAAAGGCGAGATATTTACTTTAAAATGTTGGTGGACGAGTCCTTATAACTTCTAATAACCTTGAGTCAATACAAGGATTTAACAGTTCGAGATGTTTTGCTGGCATTAACTTGCTTAGTCCTATTCTGTATTTGATTCATCATTGCTTGCCTCAACTGGGTCTGAGCGGCCAAAAACTCTTTGAAACTCCGCGTATCTATCGGTAGTGATGGTTGAAAAGCTAATTCATCCTTGGAGTCTCTACCGAGTTGATTTCCACTTCCACCGGCTCCATTACCATCACTAAACTGAACCATCTTGCTTGATTACCTCAAGGGTTAGGGAAGAGGGAAAATAGCATAGGTAAGGAGCAGAAGCCTAACATAGGGGAGATAGGTTTAACCCAATATCTTAAGCAGTCAATATTAATAACTTGGTATGGTTGCTTATATAAGCCTAAGAGCTTTGCAACGCATACTGCACACTCAGCAATCAAGAAGAACCAATTCAACCTAAACACGAAAACTACCGTCTACATGGGCGACACTCCTATCTTAGGAAACGCGACTCCCACACATGAGTCTTTACTGGCTACTTGAAGCACTGAGTCTTCTAGTTTTTAATACACTTCGTTGATCCGCTCCTCCATGAGCTTGATGATTCTATCCTTCATGGTCGGTATGGTAGCAAAGAGCACTTGATGACATCTCCTAAAGTGTGGTATATCGCTTTTTCTCAAGATAACACAGTAAGATTTTAACTCAATTCAGCAGAGGTAAGAAAAAGAAATTGCAGCAAGAATTTTGGGTAAGGACAGAAATAGAAGAATGAGATAAGTCAAGAACACATTATTCTTCTTTGTTAGGTATTTTACTTTAGAAAATAATTTTGAAGGACCTATAGGGACGACCAACTATCTAGGGCCAAGACCTACAACAAGATGCTCGATACCACCTCAGAAGGACCCGAATTCACCAATTCAATCCATCGTGTTTACCGTGACTAGTCCTGTGATCAATCGCTAGTGCACACAGCTTAACATCGGTAAGCATCATATCATACATAACGATAAGAATAACAAGACTTCATTTATTTAATATAACTAGTGTATGATCTTATGATCACTTACAATATTCAGCCTTCACAAGGCAATAATAAGACCAATGAGACAAATGTAGCGGAAAGTAGTAGAAAACGTAGATGTCCCGTCAACACACCACAGGCGACTGACAAGGATTGGCCTAGTGACTCGCGTCCACCTGAAGATCCTCCTTCGATGATTCCTCCACTGTTGTTGGTTTGTTAAGCAAGGGTGAG
Source organism: Guadua angustifolia (assembly GCA_036346375.1). NCBI lineage: Eukaryota > Viridiplantae > Streptophyta > Magnoliopsida > Poales > Poaceae > Guadua > Guadua angustifolia. The sequence goes on along the minus strand of CM070510.1, from coordinate 31,226,452 downwards.
TACACCAACACGTACTCAACAAGGTGTGCACAGAATGCATCTCTAACATAACTACATGCTGGCTTATTCCAAAGGAAGGCTTATGGTTCATAAGCATTAAGCAGCATTTGAAAACATATACAGTTCATAGATTGAAAAGACAGTAAAACAAATAATAACAAGTAATAGATTCAGTGATTCTCAAATAAACCCAAGTTTCGAGTCCTAAATCAAGATTCAACCTTTCATGGCAACCTGCCATCCTTCCCAAGTTTTTGCAAAAGTCTAAATCCTTAGTTGACCGAGGCAAGACCAACCAAAAGTTCATCACAACAACATGTCATAAAACCAAATCGACCGCCTAATTGCCACTCTTGGCCCACCAAATGCGATCACTAATTGCCACTCTTGGCCCACAAAACCAAATGCAACCGCCCAATTGCCACTCTTGGCCCACCAAAATCCAAATGCGATCGCCCAATTGCCACTCTTGGCCCACCAGAAAACAATCTTGCCACTTGCCTTAGTCTAAATTATTTTTCCCACTCCAGTTGATTACCAAACACCACGTGCTCTTCACAAATCAACATCGTTGCGTGACTCCGCTGTCACAACAACTCAATCACTTTGTGCGACCACACATGGCCCACAAATTATTATCATAGTTCCATATTCCATTAGTCAAGATTAATAAACAATATTTCATGAGCATGTGATGACGTGGCATGGCTAAGCATCTCTAATTCGGTCTAACCATCCATGTTGATTTTCTATTAACCAACTATAAGTAACCAACCTAGGGTGACAAGTGGATCATAGCATACAATTTAACAAGGTAGGGTATAATTCAAGAGGGTATAATATCTAAATCCCAATCTAGGTCAAAATCATTTGTACTCATGAAATAACAAGTGATAAGGTAAATCAAAATAGCATGCAATCTAATTTATGGGTGCAACATGATCAAAGCACAACTTGCCTTGCTTAAGCTCTTGGTATTGCTCCGAAGATTGCTCTTGAAATGATAATTCCTCCTCCGAACCCTCGCTCAACTCAACGTCTACGCGAATCGAGAAGAAATACCAAAACCAAAATAGCAAATAAACACCAAGAACAAATAGCAAATGAACTCGAAAATTCAAATAAAAACCCCCATTAGATATATCTTGAGTTTATAAATTTTTAGGAGTTTGAATCACCCAAATCGGAGTTTATATGCAAAAGTTATAACATTTAGATTTTGTGAAAATAGACTAAACTCTGGAATTAGAAATTCTAAATCTTTCCGGATTATTTTTATAAAGAAAATCCAAATTTTCCGCCTTGCTTGTCACGAACAAAACGTGGCGAAATCTAGACCGATGAACTCAATCTAACGGTTACGGGTAAATCTACTACGTGGTCTAATATCAATTGTCCGACCTAAATCCAACGGTTGATATTTAATTGGAGACGCCATCGAATCCGTAGTAACGTGGGCGAACTCCGCGCCAATTAAGATCCGATGGCTAACGGTTCCCGATCGGCGATGAGGCGACGGCGACTTGAATTTACTCAAGACGAAGACGACGATCTTGGCGATAACTTGGCGCGCGTGCTCGAAAATCTCTCGACGGTCTTCTTGTCCCTCGCGAGATTTCGGATGGTCGGCGCAACACGCCGCTTGGTCTGCTGCCTGCTCGCCGCCGATCCATTTGCAATTTCGGCGCCGATTTTTCGACAACGCCAAGATCCTCAATCGCCAACACGCCGCGATTTTTCCTTCGCTTTCGGTTCGGCGTCGTGCGGTGATTTGACGAGAAATGCTAGCGCTTTGGGATGGAGAATCCTCGATACGGACGGGCTTTTATAGCCTCTACAGCACGCAAGGACGGAAGGCGTGGCACTCCTTGGCGAAACGGCGTGCGCAACAATTTGAAACCGAAGTCGCAGACAAGACTTTCGCTACCGGCGCATGCTTGAATCGGCAACGCTTTCCCTTTTTTTTCCCGCGCGAGAACGGAAAGGTCTCTGAGACCTGCCGAATTCGGCGCCAATGCCAGCAATGTAGTGGTTGAATCGATCACGCAAGCTTGAATCGACCACGCCATGCACCGCCGGAAGACTTCAGCGCTGGCGCGATTCAAATCGGCTACGGCTTGCTACTCCCGCCCGATGGCTTTGCGGTTTACCGGAGAATTTGAGTCGCCACGCTCCATATTTCTCCCTTTGTTGATGTACCGTAGGCTTGAGTCCGGTTCGGTGACGTTTTGGAAAGGAACAATGGTTGGTTAACACGGGAATTTAGTGGCTCCTTTCCGGTTGCGTGAGACAATTTCCTTCTGTCGCGACATGCTATATCCTCGATTCCTTTTATTCTATACCGGTCATCATCCCAATTCCTAATCCGATTCAATCCCGGGGAGAAGAAGAAATATTTCCAAAAATACTTCGAGGCCTACTGTACTCAAATAAAATATTTTTGGGCAGACTTTATTTTAATTCCCTTATTATAAATATTTCTTAACAAAAGCCATATATACTAATTCGAAATGATTGAAATAAATCTCAAAAAATCCAATAACTCCAGAAAATTCACAACAATCATAAATCGTGATAAAATAATATCAAATTTTTAGAAAATCAAAAATTGGGTTGTTACATGCAGCCCCTTTGAATGAATTAACCAAGAAAGGAACTGATTTTGTTTGGGGTGATGCTCAAGAGAATGCTTTTGCTGAGTTAAAGAAGCGCTTAATGTAAGCACCGCTGCTTGTTTTACGATTTCACTAAAGCTTTTGAAATTGAATGTGATGCTAGTGGAATAGGTATTGGTGGTGTTTTGATGCAAGAGGGCAAACCAAGAGCATACTTTAGTGAAAAGCTTGGTGGTGCTCAATTGAACTATCCTGCTTATGATAAGGAGTTGTATGCTTTGGTTCGTGTTTTGGAAACTTGGCAACATTATCTTTGGCCTAAAGAATTCATTATACATTCGATCATGAAGCTTTAAAATATTTGAAAGGCCAATCAAAACTGAATCGAGACATGCCAAATGGGTGGAATTCATTGAATCTTTTCCATATATTGTGAAATACAAGAAGGGTAAGGAAAATGTGGTGGCTGATGCTTTGTCTCGCAAGATTGTGCTCTTAACTCAACTTGAAATCAAGGTCCCTGGTTTAGAAAGTTTGAAAGAGTTATATATTTTAGATAATGAGTTTGCCGAACCATATTCTAAGTGCATTAAAGGTAAAGTTCCATGTTCATGATGGGTTCTTGTTTCGTGCTAACAAGCTATGTGTTCCAGATTCGTCCGTACGTTTGCTATTGTTGCAGGAATCCCATGCCAGCGGATTAATGGGACATTTTGGGAGAGAAAAGACCTTGGCCATTCTGTTCGATCACTTCTATTGGCCAAAAATGCGATGAGACGTCGAACGATTTGTGCAACGATGTGTGATATGCCATAAAGCTAAGTCAAAACTTAATCCACATGGTTTGTACACTCCACTTCCTGTTCCTAGTACACCTTGGGAGGATATTAGCATGGATTTTTTTTAGGATTGCCTAGGACCAAGAGGGGAGAGATTCTCAGATTTGTGGTTGTGGATAGGTTCTCTAAAATGGCACACTTTATTCCATGCCACAAGAGCGATGATGCGTCACATATAGCTGACTTGTTTTTCAGGGAGATTGTGAGATTGCATGGGATGCCAAGAACTATTGTTTCAGATCGTGATGTCAAGTTCATGAGCTACTTTTGGAAGACATTGTGGGCCAAGCTTGGGACAAAGTTGTTATTTTCTTCAACTTGTCACCCACAAACCGATGGCCAAACGGAGGTGGTGAACCGCACGCTATCCATGTTGCTACGAGCAATGATCAAGAAGAACTTGAAGGAGTGGGAGGATTGTCTTCCTCATGTTGAATTTGCATATAACCGGGCGGTTCACTCAACAATTCAATATTGCCCTTTTGAGTTAGTGTATGGCATTAAACCAATCACACCACTTGATTTGCTGCCACTTCCTTTTCAGGAACGAGCTAATATGGATGCAGCGAAGCAAGCTGAATTTGTCAAGTCCATTCACGTAAAAACAAAAGAAGCAATTGAAAAGAAGGCACGCTACTTCGTTGAAAAGGCAAACAAGACAAGGAAGAAAATGTTGTTTGAACCAGGTGATCTGGTTTGGATACATCTCCGCAAAGAGCGTTTTCCAGAGAAACATAAGTCTAAGCTGATGCCACGAGCTGATGGACCATTCAAAGTGCTTGAGAAGATCAACGACAATGCATACAAGATCGAGCTTCCTGGTGATGATTACAATGTGAGTACTACGTTCAATGTTGCTGATTTGTCACCATTCTTTGGATCAGAAGACACAGAGTCGAGGACGACTCCTTTTCAAGAGAGGGAGGATGATACGGGCAGCATAACACCATCACGATGCCCTTCTCCTAGTGCTGTTCATGAGACCCCAAATCATTTTCAAGGACCAATAACACGCGCTCGTGCTAAACAAATCAATCAACAGGTGAACTCGCTCCTTTGTAAGAATTATATTACTTGTGACAATCAGCTGCTACCTAATGCAAGTAATTTCATTATTCTCCGGTATGAAGACAATGTGAGAAGGTGTGAACACCTTAGGGAAGAACAAGAGAACCATGGACAAGTCAACATGCAAGATGTGAATGCAAAAGAACTCGGTTCGGCCTCCAGTGACCAGTCTGGAGAAAAATGGGTGCAGATAATGCAAACGGAGTCCGATTGGAGTGTTTGACCACAGCTTTGAAAGCTTGTCTCTTCAGCTTTCAAATAGATCCAGTCTCACCCTTAAATTCATTCGGATCACGAAGATATCATCAGTTTAATATGGCGGCCAGAAACAGATTCCAATGTGTTGGGTGCTGTGCCACCATTATGTCTTGTCTTTGGCCTTTGTGTTGCGACTGGCTTGTCCAAGACCCTTTGTCTTCCTCTCCTCCTCTCTTATATGTAGAAGGCACCCCTTTGTAAAAGGAACTTTTAGACCATTTGAAACTACAAACAGATCTGCTATATGCATGTTCTTGGATATTCTAGCCACCGGCTGAATAAACTCTGAGATTGTGCACTCCTTCCCGTTGTTCTTGCAAGCTCTTGTGATTGCAGCGAGGATTGTATCCGCTTGACGTGGTCGAGTGGAATCATCTTGCGTGAGGTTAGGCGAACTCGGTGTTGCAAGTTGCTGCACAAGCAGTTTATTGGCTACACCAACTTCATCGAGTTTCATGTGTATCTTTGATTCTACGCCGTGAAGGTCGGGCACCCCTCGTATCAATCTCATATTCCATTTTCAGGTCAAATCGATCACTGACACCTCCCTAATGCTTAAATGGAGCTTACTTGTTGAAAATGCGTCGAGAATCCCGAGCTTCACCGGCACGGCCATGGCACCACCGCACCCCTACGGTGGTGGAGTACCTCCCGCCATCGCTGCCAGCGACCAAGCCCACCGGCAGGTGCGCAATAGCGGCCTGGTGCTATTGGAGGTCCCGGCCGAGCCATTCTGCGATCGTAGGCTCGCTGGCTGCTAGCCCTAGCCGATGCCATGTTTTCTCTCACTAGCGCGTGGGCCCGGATGTCAGTGTCTGCTCTCTGGTTCAAACATTTACCGCATGAAAGAAGGAAATATGCCTTCTACTCGCCGAAAATGCATGCCTGTTTTCTCTTCAATTTCCAAACCGGTCCAAATTCAATAGTTTATATCTTCTGCCAAGAAGCTTCAAATTTAGTGAAATAAATTCTAAATTTGTGTTAAATCACAAGGATTCATAATATGCAATAAAATCAATATGTTCACTGTAGATTAAATTATTTGATTCAAAGTTTGTTTAAAGCTCCTTTTATATACCATATAGGAATTATGAAAACTTTAGCTCCAAAAATCATGAAATAATTCCCACATGTTTTTGAGGCCATGAATATTCCATTTTTTGCAAAACCATTTAGGATTGAAATTAGTTTGGATCAAAAAGTGAATATAGAAAGCCTCTCTTGCATATAAAATCAAATAGTTAAAATTTGGATAAAATGGACTCAAATCTTCGTAAAACTAGTTTGGTTATACTCTTGAGGTCACAAGGATTCCAAATGTATAGAATTACTTTGGTTTTGCCATGGTTTACATTAAATGTTCAATAGTCAAAATTTCCATACTTGAATAGTCTGAATAGTCGTAACTTTCACAAACAAACTTCAAATTCGACGAAACCAAATCCTAAGACCTTGAAAAGTGATGCCCTTTCTAGTTATACAAAAATAGTTCATGTTTAAGCAATGATAAGTTAAGTCTACATTAGTCCTTCATGATCACTTATATGAAAGATATCGCAGATAAAAGCGGAATGTCATGCAACCAACTTTAAAACACTCTTAGAGATGTCCCTACTAATTCTTGAAAAATGGTTAAATGCAACATCCTAAAAATGAAATAAAATGAAAATGTGTATTTTGAAACTGAGCATGATTATTTCTAAGTTTTCTTGGCATTATTGGTTTTTTGGATATTCTTTGGAATTATGTTTTGAGTGAAAAATCAAATAAATAGAATTAATGAATGGATATTGGTAAAAAGATAAAAGGGTAAAAGTAAAATATTGAAAAATTTATATTAAAGATCTTTAGCACTTAGTTAAATTATTTTAGCTGATAAATAAAATTTTAAAACAAAGAATGATGGAATGACAAATGAAAAGATCTTCTTGACTAAAAATAGTGCACAGTCTAATTTAAAGAAAAATATGAGAATCTTATCTGGAGCTGTGAATATTACCATAGATTCCTTAATACAATATTTACCCTTGGTAAAAGTTTCAAAATTTATAATGTCATGTAAGTCCTTTTAAAATTCAAAAATAGAAACTCTAAAAATCAAAAAATGGAATGTCAGAATTATTATAAAATAAATACATAATATTTTAATCTGAAAATTTTATAAAAATACTATTAGCTCATTTATAACTCAGATAAAAAGTTTCAAAAATAAATAATACTATTTTATTTGTTAAATAAGAGAAATTTAGAAAATGTATTTTTGAGCAGACAATAATGTCAGAATTTCTAATAATTCCCTGTAAAATATTTTAATCCGAAAGTTTTACAGAATGTCAATCACTACCTAGGTACCATAGTGAAAAAGTTTGGAAAAATTGGGTGGTGATTAGATGGCCGAATTAATGCCTTCACTAGTGCTGTTTGGAGAAGTAAACTTGAGTTGCCTTTTTGCTTCACTGTCGCGTGGACCCATCTCCCTGTTAAGGACCCAAGTGCCAGGTGAACCGAGCCAGTCTTTCCTCTCTACCTCTGCTTGGTGGTCCCTATCCCCACTCATCAGGCTCCCTCTCCCTCACACTCCTTCCACTACGCATGAATCGAGCGAAGCTGCTCATTCTCTGTCTCACGTTTCTTGGCTCGATCCAGTTCAACGCATCAGCGCCGCCCACGCTACCATCTGTGGCCACGTTTAGTCTCGGCCTTCCCGCGCCATACTGTCCATTGTAGCTCATGCTGACCATTCCGCGCCATGCCCTGCCCTCTCTATTCCACGGTCGTGCTGACGATTGAAGAACAGCGCCTACCACCAATTTCTTCTTACGTTCAAATACTAGAGCAAGCCGTAGATGTCACTCTTCCCTGACTATAAAACCCCTCTTACACCGAAATCTCCTTGCTTCCTTAGCCATTTGCTAACATGAGCGCAAAAGCTAGAAGCCTGTTTTCTTCCGCCATTGACAGCAGAGCCTAAGCTTGGAGGCCGAAGAGCAATTCACCTCACATGGTAAACCAACTCCAAATTGTTTGTGCAGAAGGCTATTGGGTACTAAACAATTGTTTCCCCTCTATTTCCCTTAGCTTCCATCCACCAGGGTGCCAGTTCTCCGCTGTTCTTCTTCCTCGCGCATGGTCGCCAGTGGTAGAGCAACCTGATCCATCCCCAACCTCATTAGCAGGTAAAATGGACTTCCCTGAGCTTCGTGATGCTCTAATGCTTCTATTACATGCCTGTCTTGACTCACATTTTCGCCACGGCCATCGCCACCATTATTGGCCGCTGAGCTCCGTTGGGAGCTATGCTTCAGTCATCCCCAAACCTCAGGCACCGGACTACTAGGATCGCCTTACCCTGATGATGCTCACCCTGCCACCCATTCATAGGCTCTAGCCTCGCCTTGCCATCGGCGAGCTTGCCTGGCTATGGCTCTGTTCGGTGAGGCTGAGTTGTGGGGCCATGTTGGTAGTCACTGCCTGAACGGGCCCGACCGCAGTGCCTCAGCCCAAGTTTAACTGAAAATGGAAAGCGTGTTCTTAGCTCGAAAACGTACTTTCTAATTTCGGCATATTTTCAAATTTTTTAGCATTTTATTAAACCTAGCACATTCAATCAGTTATATCTTTTACATATCAACTCCAATTTGAATGAAATAAATTTCTAAAATTGTATAAAATCTAATAGTTTTAAAATATTCAAAAATATTTTGAAAAAGAACATGGGATAAATTTTAAATTCAAATCTAATGAAAAGGGCTAAATATATGCTATACGTAACATTTTTGTAAACAAACTTTGATTTACCTAAAACAATTTTAATAGAATCCTTGCACTTCCAGAAACCCAAATATATAAAAATATTTACATTTCAACTTTGTTTGTATCATTTTCTAATAAAGGTTAATTGCAATACTATAAATATTCAAAAATACATGACTTATGCAAAAGAAATTTAAAATGGGTAGACTTGATTTATAAATACTAGTATGATAGTAGGCTACCTTATTATGTTGAAATGATTTAAAGTATGAACTTGATTTAGATCTATTTTATGAATAGTAAATGGTCCAAATGGAATAGATGCATGTGTATATATATGTATATGTGTGCACATAAAATCAATAGTAGTATATATATGCATATGTAAAGTATCTAATGACTGAACAAAGATATAAATTTGTATCAAAATGAATAAGTTATCACTATTGAAATGTTTAATGAAATATCACATATATATACTCAAATGCAAAATACATAAAGGGCATAAGTCTTATCTATGTAAACAAATGTATATATATAAGTTATGAAAAGTAAGTCTTGATTTATGAGAAACTGCATTCTAAATATCCTATATACTCAATTTTTTGTTCTAGCAAAGAATCATTACAACAAAGTTATAATCAACATTTAACTAAATAGTTGAAATTCCAGTACTTATATAATTCAAATAGTTATAACTTTTGCAAACAAACTTCGCATTTGGTGAAACTAAATCCTGTAACCCTGAAAAACAATACCCTTGCTGATTATGTAAAAATATCTTATGTTTGTGCAAATATGAATTAAGACTATGTTAAGTCTTAATGATCACTTATATGGAAAACACCTCGGATAAAAGTCAAATATCACGGAATTAACTTTAAAACACTCTTAAAGACATCCCCAGCTAATGCCAAAAAAATGAGTTAATAATCATGTATAGTGCAGTCGCAAACTTAAATCGGAAACTGAACCTTTATTGCTAAACTTTAGAAATACTTATACCTTTAGCTAATGCAATAAGTGTATATTATTGGTTAATGAGTTAATAATCATGTATATTATTGGTTTACTATCTCTACATCTATGACCCGTGAAATATGGACATCAACCAATACATATGCTAATATATTCATATGTGTCCTCATATGTTTATTGACTAGGAATCACTTTAGAATAATCATCACAAAGTCATATATAGAGTTTCACAAACAAGTCACATACATGCTAATAAATAATAATGACAATATTCAAGGAACAAAATAATTAATCATGAATATAAGAAAATATAATCATCTCATGATTGCCTCTGGGGTATATCTCCAATAGTATCCCACTTGCACTAGAGTCAATCATTTAAGTATCTAATACCCATAGCTCTTGTGTGTGCCTCATGCTTTAGCTGTGTCAGAGGCTTTGTCCAAGGATCAGTATCTTTTTGGACTTTTGATGGGACCTTGGCTCCTTAGCCTATGTAGGGATATCAATTTTACCTATGGGTTTAGGTACCCGTAGGTACCCGACTTGATAAGGGTGGGCACAGGTAGCACTTCAGATCCATGGGATTTTGGGTTTGAGTACCCGATAAGGACACAGGATAGGGTGTGGGTATCAATTTGTACCCATGAATACCCGATGGGTATCCTATGACATGTGGGCCCCACATTTTATAAGGTATATATTAGAAAATTAAAACCGTAGCTACCTAAATAAGAGGTTGAGACACACATAAGGCTTTAAAAGGTAATACTATGTTCATTAACTTGTAGAGCATATGTCATGCTCTAAATTTGTTTTGCACATATCATACTTTAAATTTGTTGTGTATATATCATATTCTTTCTTTTAGACGATACTCTATTATGTGTTGGTATCTCTACTATCACTGTAGTCATAAGTGTTAAGTGGATGCTATGTGACTGAGTTAAATACAGATCAATTGAGTTTCCTATCTTATCTTAGTCATCGAATGAACTTACATATCACTATCGCACATTTAATCTAATGCTTATCATCTTGTTCATCGAAACTAAATACAATATCTATGAAAACACATTTGTTTCTATGAAAACACTATAGAATGGTGTAGTATTTGCCATCAAATATCTTATATGTACTCACTTGAACTTATAGTATCATTGGTCACCTATAGGCCATCATGATGTGCTGAATAAATAAAATAAAGTGGTGCATCATTGGTCATCTATAGCCCACATTAACTCTCTGTTTTCAGCACAGCCTACTACCCATGGGTACCCATTGGGTATTGGGTACCCATCGGATTTGAGTATGAGTACAGATCTGTGCCTGATAAGTCTAGTGGGTTTGGGTGGACGACATGATTTCAGGTTTGGGCAGACAGCAATCATACCCAGAAGTACCCACCCGATTGCCATCTCTAAGCCTACGCAATGGCTCCACTATTATCACAATAGAGATTTATTGGGGTAGAGGCACTAGGGACCACACCTAGTTTAGAAATGAATTTCTTTACACTACTACACAAAAGGCTATTACAGACGGTTAAAAAATATCATCACAGATGGTTTTCTGGGCCATCTGTAATAATGTGTTAGTGATAACATGACACATATCACAAGCAGTTTGAAAACTGACTATGAAAACACATACCATAGATGGTTTTCAATTAGAACCATCAGTGATATGAGTTATCATAGATAATTTTTAAATAGAACCGTCTATGATATAAGTGTATCATAAATGATTTTAAAATAGAACCAGTGTGATCTTGTTCCTATATAAGACCAGAGTAAAAATAGCCCGCATATTGTATTCTCATTCGGGGATGAAGATGAAGTGGAAGATAAATCAGAGTATGACAACATTCATGACAAACTGTTGATAGAATAAGAAAGGTGATGAAAGTGTTACAAATATTCATATTTTAAGATCCTCCTCATCAGACAAGATATTTCCTCAATGCATCTAGGATGTTTTAATATTCAATTGTAAAACCTATAACTGGTTGTGCCTTGTAAATATTGTTGCAGAAATATCTAAAGAGAAAAAATTTCAAACAACATATACTAATCATGAAAGTTCTACCAAGAGAGGTAGGGAAAAAACATTATTCATAGTTCAAGACAAGAAGACTTTACCACAAATACAATAATGAAATATTTATAGCTCAGGTGACAATACATTAACAAAATATGATATATACCACAAATATCAACAAGCGTACATTAAAAAACCACATTATTTTATAGTTCAAGACAAGAAGACATTAGAGCTTTTCATGTCTGCCATCATATGTGCCAAAGCTTTCGCAACAGAGGTTTCTCGGTTCTCTTTAAAGTACCACGACTCCAGTACAGTACCGATTTATTTAACACCAAGAATCAATTGATCTCCAGTCATATCTCTTAATTCCTACAAATTAAAAGCGATCATGTTGTTGTGAAAAGGGCGTCTTGGTATATTATCAGTAACCACATCAAATTTCGTACTAGAAACGATATTACATCTATAAGCTTAGCTTTGGCTTCTTCCAGCTCTGCATTCACCCTGAGGTCCATACTATTTGTGCCATGTTAAGAGATTCGATATCTTGCAAGCGATCATTTTTGTCTTTCAGTTTTCTTATTTCATCTCATAAAGCTTTTCTGTTATCTTAGACTTTCCCTTCAGCTGTTCAATCTCCACCTCAAGTTTTTGTTTAGCTTCTAACAGCTTATTTTTACCACATTGAAAAGGTAGCCTTTTAACAATATCTTATAATGAATTAGGTGTTCAGCTTCAATGAAATCAATGCAATACCAAATTTGCAATTAATGTTGATACTTCTTTTACTAAGCATGTGCAAGAAAGGATAAGAAGGATAAAATGTTATGAATCTCAATAAGATGACATGAGAAACTCAGCCATGATATTAACCATATTATTCAAAAGCATTCTTACTCCTTATAAAACCTCTAACCAGATATTAGCATAAATATGAGGATTGTCAGCCAATCATCATTCACAAACTCAAAATGTTACCCACCCTCCTTGTGCTCACATGAGTTATAGGATACATACCCTACTCAAGCATACTATAGACACTTGAGTCACATATGATTTCACAATTGCAATATTAGGTTCATACACAAATATATATATGTCAATACTCTATCCCTAAAAGCACATAGATAAACATTCCAATAAGCATCATACTTAGTACTCTGTCCCTAAAATGGAAAACATCAACATACACTTCATTATCAAAAATACATAGATGGCTTTATGACGAGGATTAATACTATATTTTAATTAGGCCCTTTATAATAATTCGTGACTACGTGCTAATAATGGGCCTACGAAAACATAAGCCCTATAACACATTAAGACAAAGCCCATCCCTATCCGAACGGTTGATCTCTGACCAGTTAAGTCAAAGAGAATCAAAGCCTACCTTCACACTGGTCGTCGTCGACCAAAAGAAATGGCTACCTCGACCAGCAAACTGGTCAGAAACAAGTGTTTTTTCTCACACATGTCTCCGTGTATATAGTTATCTGATAGGTACATGTAATTGCCCAGAAGTTATCTCTGGAAAAAGCACTCTTTTGCGAGAAGACACCGTTTGGCAGGAAAGACGTCTCCCAGTTACGTGACAATCAAGGATAAATAGGGGGCCAATCTACGCTATTGAAAGCATCGGCTCTCCATTCGAAATCATCTGATCTTCATCTTAATCTCACAATCAACATGTCTAGTGTGGGCTTAACCTTGCAAGCCTTTGTACTGGGCCAAACATACAACCACATGTCTGGTGTGGACAGATTTAGCTGATTAAATTGCAATATCTTAGCTTTAGTACTGCTAGTGGTGGTGTGGGTTCTAGGTGTATGGGTAGAGTCACATGGCGCAAGAGGGGACCCTGACTAAAGTGGTGTAACCCTTCAGGGGTGAAATCTTAGCATGCAATATTGGGTTTAGACAGAACATTTTAAAAGGCTTTGTTATGATCACTCAATCGCATACTTTTATATGGTGAGTCACGACAGACGTGGTGAATTGATTGTATCTTTTGGGTAAAGTGCATAACCTCTGCAGAGTGTAAAATTTATTCAGATAATCGTGCCCACTTTATTGGGCAATGCTTGGGAATTATAGTAAAATGTTAGATTTTATAAAATAAAACATGGAAAGGGAAGGCTGCGAGCTATTGAAAATATTGGAAATTTGTTAGGGCTGTGAGCCAAGTTTATTCTTGTGAAATACCTAAAAGTTATTTATTATTGTTATTTATTTACTGTTCTTTAAATCTATTTATTGTATTCATTCATAAATGTTGCTTTATTGCAAAATAACCATATCAGTCATTCACTTGGAATTAGCCTTGCATATAATTATACTAGACTTACATTATGTGCATAACTTGTTGAGTACTTTATGTGCTCACCTTTGCCACACCAAAATTAATACTTGAAGAGGAGTCTACATGCTTCTGAGGATGAGTATCAGGAGAATGTGAACGTCTAGGGAGTGAGTCTTGACAATTGGTTGTGGCATACAAAGGGGTCTATGAGTTTTTCAATTCCACTGTTGTTTTATCTATGATAGTTTGTGCCTCGTGTGGCTCAATAATGTAAGTCAATCATAAGGTTAATCAACATGTTTATATTTAAGGAATAAGTCCATTTTACACTCTCGAACTATGAAAAAAGTTCAAATAACCCCCTAAACTATAAAATCGGTTATTTAACACCCTCAACAATCAATACCATATTAAATCACACCCTAAGACGGTTTTCCTTGGCTATTTTGCATCTCCTATATATAATTAAGGCCAAATGTAATTTAGAATTTTATAAAATTATGACAAAGTCAATGTCTCAATTAAGAGTTTTCTAATTTTATAATTTTATAAAATTCTGACAAGGTCACTATCCCAATTAAGGGTTTTCTAATTTTGATTTTCAATGACATTGTCAGAGTTTTATAAAATTGTACAAGTGTGATTATGGTTTGAAATTTTTGTGGAAACATAAATATTGCCTTAGTATCATACAAAAAAAGTTTTAAAAATTTTGAATCACTTTTTTACTTAATTATATATAGAAGATGCAAAATAGCCAAAGAAAACCACCTATGGTGTGATTTAATTTGATATTGATAGTTGAGGGTGTTAAATAACAGATTTTATAGTTTGGGGGGTTATCTAAACTTTTTTCATAGTTTAGGGGTGTAAAACAAACTTATTTCTATATTTAATAAATGAAGTCTTTTATTATGTTTTCGTTGTGTATGATTGTGATATTTATCTATGTTGAGCCTGCGTGTATTAGCATGTCCTGAACTAGTGCAATATACTATCGGGACCCGGATATGCAAATCCGAAACCCTCTGTGTATTCTGCACTAGTCCAGGATCACGCTAGTGCACACAGTGGAAACATAGATGACATATCATTCCATACATCGAATTTACTAAGAAGAAGCAAATTATTATTGAATAAAGCAAACGACCTTATAGTCAAGGTTCATACACCAATACCTCATGGCTTAAGAAACAAATAAAACTGTTGCAGCGGAAATAAGATAACTTGGGCCATTCGACATGCCACAGGCAATCCTTTGGGGAAACGCCTTCCTAGTCGACGTAGTCTTCATATTACTCCTCTTGATATTCATTACCTGGTCCTTCCTCAGCAATTGAACAACAAGGACGTAAAGCCATGAGTACAAAACGTACTCAGCAAGCCGTAGGGAAATGATGCAATGTATTCATGCACGGCTTGACAAAGAATAGTCATATGGCTCATTTGCAGAAAGCAATAACTTGAATTTAAATACAATAAGAAGATTGAAGGCAGATTTATGAAAACAATAATAATTAACTGGTAAATCAATGGTAGATAACAAGAATAGAATGGCGAGGCATCACCCTACATCATTCGAAACAAGTATCAACCACCAAATTCAACAGTATAACTTTAGACAACAAAACAACAGTGAACTCCCCGTTCACATCCCAACAATTCCACATTTCATGAAACACTCTATACCTCGTGTGAAATCCCCGGGCTTGTCCATGACCGTGGGCACGGCTATTTGAATAGTTTTACACTCTGCAAAGGTTGTACAGCTTTACCCACAAGACATGAACATCTCTTGGTGCAATCGATATTAACACACTTCCTTTGGTGTGTCACAGAGATATCATGACAAAACCTTTACAATGCATGTCTAAACTCGGTACAGCCCTCTAAGATTTCGCCCCTCGAGGCCCCCTCTTAAGCCATGTGAGTCTACCCGTCCATCCCGGAACCCACACCAACACTTGGTAGTATTCAAGACTAGACATCGCAAATTAATCAGCTAGGTCTGTCCCATACCAAACTTGTGGTTGCACGGTTAGTCCCAGTTCAATGGCGCACAAGATTAAGTCCTTAAGTTGTCTCAGGCAAGACAACCACATCCCAATGTGCTAGACAACACCTCCTTTACTGCATGATCACTTGCCTGAGGGAAAACATTTTGTTCAACCAAGACCAATAGCATCCCCTGCCATGGTACAACTAGTTTTACAACAGTGGTCAACAGCCACAATTCAATATCTTATTAGGTCAAGATTAACATTAGTTCACAGGTGATATGAATCTCAACGTACGACTAAGCAGGTCAAAGCATAGCTACGTTAACCCAATGTTGGTATTATGATTATGTCCAACTAGTAATGTCCCAACTTAAGGTTAGCAATGGGTATATGGCATTCCAATAGTCAAGGTGGCATAATGGCAATCAGATGAATAGCTACTCCCATAAACTAGCATTGATACACAAATAGCATGCAATTGTTTTCGATATAGGAAGCTTTTATTAATCTTAGTAAATTACATCAAGGTGATACAATTATACTAAGAAGACTCCCGGCCTCTACACAGCTAAGGTGTACACAGCCAAACACACACACACAAGAAAAGACAAAGGAACCGTCGCGGCAAACTACATCACGCAATATTGTCTTCAAGGCTATCCACCATCATAGCAACACTTGGACCGCGATAAGAGCTCTCCAATGACAACAACTCCAAGAAGGACTCGATACGCACACGCACCGCCATTGCCATGATCCAACCAGTGAAGGCTACGACTTGCCAATAGCATGCAATTGTACAAAACAAAATAACTTTGCAAGCATAGGTTCAATATGATCAAAGGTTACGACTTGCCTTGCTGATCAAGTGCTGAATCTTGGTCTTCAAAGTCTCTGTTCGCTCCTTCGGGATTCGCGTCTACCGGAAAAGAAAGCAATGAAACCAAATAAATACAAAATAGAGACTCAAACAAGCTCAAAACTCAAAATAAATGGCTCTGGAAGGTAGATCTCGATTTTACAAAAATTTAGAAATTTGAATCGCTTCAATCGGAGTTCGTATGAGCGAGAATGAGCCTCCGGAAGATTTAATTCAGAGAAAAAGGTTGAAAAATAAATAAACCCGAATTTCCTGATTTATTTTTCTATTGAAAAATCGATTAATGATGCAATGCTGACGTCAACAACCAATTTTTTGAATGAAAATAAATCTGAAAATTCTTTATCTCACTAACAAGCGGGACCCATGGTCCATAGACCGAGTCCACGGGCACTACTCCGGTCCACGGTGGACCGGGTCTGCGGCACAATGGCTAGGACTGACGCGGCGAGACACGACGGACGCGACAATGACATGGCGCTGACATGGCGGCAACGTAAGCGCTGACGCGGCGAGGACACGACGGCTGACTGGGCACTGCACAGGATGGCCACACGGCGCTCATCCGACGGCTCGAAGCGGATCGAACGGTCGAGCAGCAAGGGAGCAGCGAGGAGGTGACGCGGCGCAATCTGGGGCATTGGCGGACGATCCGACGGCCAAGGTTGAGCGGACGAGGTCGACGGCGAGCGGCGGTGATATTCCGCCGGAGCCGAAGACGACGACAACGAAGACGGCGGAGGATGGCCGGATCGGGTGCGAGACACTGCGGATCTGGAAGAGGACTTCATGAGCGTCACCGAGGTGCGAACGGCAGCGGTGGAGACCCACCGGAGTGGCTGAACGACGGCAAGAAAGGTGCACGGGGCGGTGAAAACTTCGGCGAGGGCGTACGGCGTGAAGGCGGGGTCTCGGGCGACGGGAGATGGACCAAAAGAAGTGACGTGCAACGGAGAACGCGACATGGGGGTGGCGGCGGCTTTAAATAGCCTCGGGAGGCGTGCCTGACACGGATGCCGAAAACAGCTAGGGTTAGGGTTTCGCAATGCGGTGGCGGCGCGGCCCGCGACGTGGCTCCATCTCAGCCGAACGCGTGGCGACGATCTAGCGACGATGGTGCGGTGGGCTGGCGGGCCGAGCAGAGGTGCGAGATGGGCTGAGGCGCAGCAGGCTGGGTCGGGCCGAGGCGGGAATAGGAACGGGCCGGCGAAGATTCGTCCCGAGGCGAATTTTGATAAAAAAACCATTTTCCAAAATAATTTAATTCCAGAAATTCAGATAAATCCAAATAAATTCAAATAAATAGCAAATAAACTCAGAAAAATCTCCAAAAATACATAAAAATTCCTTGAAGCAAAAGGAACCCAACAAAAATTGGAAACCTTTGATTTGATGCACAGATTATTCAAATTAAATCTTTTCATTTTTAGAAAATTCAAATTAAGCTTTGATTAATTTCAAGAAAATGCAAATGGTTCATTTTTCAACTTAAACATTTCAAAACTCTAAATTTTAGGATGTTACATATACACAAAGAATCCAGATTTGTATATTCGGATCCCAATGTATAGGGGCAAGTACAAACAAACCAAGCCTCGTAAAGACTTTTGCTCGGTAAGAACAATCTGACTTTATCCCAATGCTTCCTGTTTCTAACGTCTGTTGCCCTTTTTTATTTTGCTATCTCCCTCTCTTGCTAACTCCATTTTACTCCATTTTTGTTTTGTTGACATGTAGAATAGAAAATTAATAAAGGTGGTGATATTTGGTTGAACAAGACAACTTCGCTACCCTGCGTACCTGTATATAAAGCATTGCGTGATGGCGGTGGATAAGAGCGTTCAATCTCTACCATTTCATAGTTATGAAAGGTTAGTGAAAAGTCTAATTTACCATTTCATAGTAATGAAAGGTTAGTGAAAAGACAGCCCCGCATTTGTCTTGCTTGTACACATCCTCTTCAATCTTCTCTTCTCTTATTCGTGAGCCAAGTATCAACACCGGATTGATAAAATAGGCTTTCACAAAGTTACTCTGTCCTCTCTAGGCTGATGATGATTTTATGTTACCCAACATGTGTTTCGATAAATGACCACCAAAAAATAATGTCCTCCTGAAAAGGCACAAAATGAGAGTGTGATCAAATGTCACAAATTTTGCACTATCCTATGGCCAGTTTTACCAAAATTAAAAAGATAGAGAACCCACCTGTTAGGCCCAATATCTCCTCTACTTCCTCCACTCCTCTCTCGTAAGCTTGTACCATGGTTGTCCTTCTCTCCTGCTCCTTGCCTCTACCTCTCATCCGTCACGAGCCATGTCCTCCTCCTTCCTCCACCTAGCCGCCTACCTCCTCCACCGCTAGTCCCTCACTCCATCTTCCTCCTCCCCAATCACACATCTGTCTACTCTCCCCCCCCCCCCCCCCCCTCATCTCTCTCTACTCTCGACCCTCCCCATCGGCAGAATGTCAATGAGGGACCCCCAACAAGAACAGTAGCCTCCGCGCCGAGGGCGGCAGCTTTGTTGGTCGCAGCCAGCCACATCCACAGCTACCATGGGGAACGGTCATGATGATGGGGGAGTAGCAGTCCATGGTGCTACTTTCTTGGGGTGAGGGGAAGAGGAAGAAAGTGGACTATGAGGTTTTGTTTGAGAGTCTATTCCCGACTGAGATCCCTGTGGATAGGTTGGGATTTTAGTCTAAAATTCTGGTCCATCCACAGAGATCCTAGCCGGAAATGAGCCTACCAAACAAAACCTAAGAATGACATGTGGGCCCCACTATAATTTTTTAATTTAGTTGGTCCTTCTGCTGACTAGACTACTTACGTGTAAAACCCTAAACAGAAACCAGTCCACTTTCCAAACCGCTTCCACGTTGGTGCCACCTATGAGCAAAACTCAAAACCAGTTTCATGTTGGCGCCACTCAGTAGCGAAACTGGCTTCAATTAGTCTAAGTGGGTAAACTAAATGGTATTAATATTTGAAGAGGGTCAAACATTGGTTTTATATTTGGAGGTTGAAATGTAGGGTCTATTTGATTTAAAGCTAATTTCGTCACGTCTAAGTTTAAGCGTGCTATAGATTCTTAGAGGGGTGTTTGGTTCGTTGCCATAACTGTAACTTGCAACATTTTCTTAGCCACATGTCTTGTGCATCATAGACTTAATTTTTTACCAAACTATATCACACTTATGGTAAAACTTCAGATCCCAACTCTATCTCAGATCTGGAACTTGTAAACTAAGATAAAGTGAATTAAGTTTATATTTTTAGTCTAAAATGTAAATAAGATGACCCATTTAAATACTCTTAATGTACCTACAGCTCCAGTTCCATAAATTTTGATAGAGCTAAAACTATACCAAACACCCCCTTAGACTTCTACAATAGTTTAAGGGCCAAGTGGACTTTTCTATTTTTATTTAGTCGTCCGCAACATGTATTGCCCCTGTAACCTTGCGGCTAATTGTCTTCTCGCCTTTCAAAGTAGAAAACAAGTAAGTTGTTTTCTCATGGTTAGTGAAACGACGCTCTTTTGGGAATATGTCTTTTAAAAGGATAAATTCGATAATTTGGTGTCAGTTGATGTGATTAGCAAAGTTGATATAGAAAAGTGAGAAACGGGACGCAGTCGATGGGATCAAGCCTACAAAAATTACTCAGTTAAAGTAGGAGCGAAAAAATTAAAAGAAAAAGGTGAGTAAGGGCCTATTTGGTAGAGCTCCAGATTTCAGCTTCTCCTGAAATCTGAAACTTGTAGGTTAAAATAAAGTGAATTAAGTTTACATTTTTGGTTTAAAATGTAAACAAGATGATATATCTAAACATTCTTAATGTACTCACAGCTCCAGCTTCATGAATCTGGTGAAGCTAAAATTTTCAGCTTCACCAGATTCTCAGAATCTGGAGAAGCTGAATCCCTGCCAAACAGGCCCTAACCTTGCCCATTAAGCAAACAACGTAACTTGATTGCATCACTGAGCTTTAATTACGCTTTCTTTAGGTTACCCCAGCTGCTGCATGAAAAAGCTTCAAAAGCTTAATCATGAAGTGCCCCTGCTCTGCCAATCAAATGAAGAAAGGCCCTGCTGTTTTTCTGATTCAGCAAAAATGGATTTTTTTTTCTTTGTCTAGCATAGAGCACAAGGTTTCAAATTTTGTTTTCGAATCACATCTCACAGGTAGCTAAAATCCAAAATTTCGATGATTTCAGAATTTTGGCCTAAATTCAAAAACTAAATTTCAAATATAGCATTTTTTTAGGTCAGCAAAACTGAAATTTCAGCCGAGATGAATTTCGGTCCTTTCAACCCTCTAGGAAATGGTGCTAGAAAAAAATATGAAAAATCATGCAGACATTTATCTACATTTCTCCATCCTCCCTTTTCCATGTTGGTATCCACTTAAATCTTCCACACTAAAGCTGACCTTACAAGCCTTTTTCCCATCCTTTATTTTCCTATCCTCCTACTACATCAGCACACTATATGCTGCTAAATTTCAAAAAGCAAAGGACACTTTAGCCCAAAGCCTCCTCATTGCCTCGCATTCCTTCCCCCTCATGGTAGCTCTCACCTTATGGGCATAGCCGCATTGGCATAGGCATAGCCTCACCTCAGTTCAAGTGCTCACCACTGTTCTATAACCACCACCACCACCGTCTCTTTGTGCAAGAATGGCGACCGCCATGCCAGCGACACCGGCTACAACGACGACGACGATGCCCTTGCCGGACTACCAGGTGTCCGGCGCGGCCGCCGCCCCGCGGCACGGCTCGGGGTCCGTCGGCCCGTTCTTTACGGTGCTCGCCGCCGTGCTGGTGCTCACCGTCCTGTCCTGCTGCTTTGGCCGGGTGTGCGCGACGCAGGCCGAGGGCCCCGATGAGTGGTATGACTGCACGAGGCTGGTCCGCCGCAGATGCTGGCGGCGGCGGTCGCCTCGCCAACCGGTCGAGCTGGCCGAGGGGGTGAAACGGCAGGCCGCACTGCCACTGCCCGAGCCGTGATATGAGGCTAGGGCATCAGCCTCCTCTTCCTTTGCTTCACCTTGCTGGTTAGTATGATAGAAGGAAATAAAAAAGATGCTTGTATATCAATGTAATATTGTAAAACTTCTGATGTTCCTTTCAATCCTTTGAGTTTTCTTGATGTTACTGATTAAAGATGATTTAGCTAGCATTCCTTGCTCATTCTTGTGTAGTAAGATCATAGTGTTATGGCAGTTGCTTACCGTCAGTTATTTTTTGTCAGACTGGCTCAGAATCAGCAGCTGAATATGCTAGGACTTAGGAGGTGGTATTTACACGTTGATTTTCTTTCTTTTCTTTTTTTTTTGCAAAATATATTTCCCTTTTATCATCATTTTGTTTTCCAATCGAAAATAAATAATAACTTGCTAGGAACTTAAAAAGAACAAGAGATTCCTGCCCTTTAGTACCGACTAAAATAGGGCCAAATAAGGAGACAGGTAGGTTCCCCTTTGTCACAAATCAAGTAATACAAACAATTATAACTTGCAAATATCTAAAGCACATGCATCCACTATCATGCTTCCATTTATGATCCTTTGATTCCATTCCAATAAAAGGCGAATCATTATCTCATCAGAAACATTACCATTATTGGTTACAATATACTTGAGAGAGCAGGTAAGGGGGTAAAAGGCATACAACAAAATGAAATTCTACCATCAGCATACAAGCATCTACAGGTGTAAAAGAAAAAGGAAAAAACTACACAACCTTAAATAGCTAAAAATGAACTTTACACCAGGTATTCTCTTAGCCTCCTTGATATCTATCTAAGCAATATATATCATCTGAACTGGAAGAACTCCATGACACCATAGAAGCAACAATTCAAGAATATCCCCAAGTTCCAATCAGTCCATTTTTGTCTTCTTTCCAGAGAACACTCTATAAGCTGTACAAAACACAAAATCTACTAAAAAAAAGCTAACCCTCAACTTCTAGATCGGCTTCTTTTGTTACTTGCATAGCATTGCCATCACGACGAGCAGAGATCCCAACCATCCTCTGGTGCGACGATGTCCGGTGTCGTGATGATAATTGTCTTGCTACCTCCGGATCTTCGGCCTTCCCTAAGTATCTTTTCCACTGAATCTTGTTATGGAACATTGGGAAGAAGCGGATCTGGATTGCGGCATAGCTAAAGTAAGGGATGAGTGTTGTCATCACCACAAAAAGCGTGACCAACCAGTATGAAAGGGCCGGCGCCAACTGTTCAATGAAGACCATGTATGCTGTTGTTGAATAATTTGGATCTACAGCACCATAAGCCAAGAGGAAGAGGTACCATACAGCAATGCTGCCCCATATGAATATGTGCTGGATTATGGTGAAGTAGTTCACCGAGAGAGCCATTTGGCAGTTCACAACCCATACGACACAAGTGTACATGACAACACCTAGGGCATCCAAGCCCGCAACTTGACCATTCTGACGGAATGCCTGATCCTCAAAAGCAGTAGTGCAGAAGAAAAAGATTAAAATGGCATTCATTACACCATTAAGCATCCAGCCAAGTATCCGACGCCAGCTGAATAATATATTCTGAACACCTTCTTGGTAGAGCTCCGGATACTGCAAAGTAACATACAGAACAAGATCTTTCTTAAAAAAAAACAGCTTGGTCAAATGGAGGGAAAATTAACATGCATAGCTCCTGCATTTCAATGTAACATGAAAGACAAAACGTTATCTTAGTTTGTTAAAGAAGACATTGAAAGGAACTCAAAACACTAGTACAGCACTGAGGCATCTCTGTGGCCAAATGTCTACTTGGAATGGATTAAGCAAGAGATCATTAAAAAAATAATTAAATTGTATGAAAACATATACTACGTGAACACTTTACCTAATCAAGAGGACCAAGAACACAACAAAAGAAGAAATTTTAAGCTTAATCTTAAACAAAATATAATTAGGTAACATCTCAGCAATCACATAGTGTAGATAGCGTAGTTTCTTCAGAAGAGATGAGGTGGAACATGTTTCTAAATTATTTAGAATGATAAATGGATCTTCCCCAGTTTTATCTACTACTCTGAAAGATCATATTTTTTTCCAAACTGTTTAGCAGTGAGATACCTGTAGACACAGCCTGGAAGACACATCCTGATCAAATACTCCCAATGCAATGACAGGAAGGGAGGTGAAAATGACATTATACAGTGACAAGAACCAGTCATTATAAGCTGGCTTCCCTGAGAAGGAAGCAAACGCTTCATACAGAAAGATGGTGACTCCAAAAGTAACATTCTTGTAGAAGAAATAGCATATCTGCACCAAAAATAAGATCAACATGATGCTTGAATTTCAATAGCTGATTATTAGGTCCAAACAAACAAAAAATATACCATCACTGAAATTCGTCGGTAACACCAATGGCCATGCACCAGTAGTAACCGTTCCAGGAAGCGGAATTGGGCTATGGCCACATCACTTGCCATGACAGCCTAAAACATTGTGAACAAAAACAACAAATCATTAAAAAATTATAGTGGACACAAGCACCTTCACAAAATTTACAAAGCATCAAATTAGTAACCTGCATCCCTTCAACACCATTAATGCCAACCCCTATGTCAGCTTCCTGAAGCATGCCAACATCATTTGCCCCATCACCAATTGCTAAGGTCACTTTATGTGAATGTTTAACAAGTCTTGTAACCTGCAAATGTTGCACCATGTTAATGTCTTTACATGTACATTTCTAAAAGCAACACTAGAAGAATTACATAGAAAAAAGAAAATATGGTCTTCGTAAAAGCAAAAAAGGCTGACCAGTGCTTTCTGCTTTGGCGAAGATCGACAACATATAACTGATGCACACAAGACAGCCAGCTCCAAGAACTTGAGCTTGACATCATCTTCCAAAGCATAAGTCAATGATTGACCATCAATGATCAGTGCAAAAGATTCAGTGCTGGACTGATTTAAGGGTGGAATTTTTTTGATTCCATCCTCTATCTGATCCATAACCCTTTGCTTTGATGCCTGGAGAGCCAATAAAGAGAGAAGTAATTATGATGGTTTTGATTGTCTAGGTTTAGCAATTATAAATGTGATTGCCTCTTTTGTTAAACTGCCTTTCTTTTCTAAACATTTGGGCGCAAATTGTTGTGAATATAGTCATTCCAAAATTACAATTTTTTAATACTTCAAAATTAGAATGACTTAAATATGTAATGATTAAAAAAGGTAACTTAATCATTTATATACCTTGGCAATAGTTTGTTTGTCCCCATTTTTCTCCAATGCAATGATGTCAAGTGCTTCCAGGGTGATGATTATCTGTGTCATTCCTTGTCTAAGTAGGCTACATGCAAAGCTGAAGATGAACAAGCACATGAATCAGAAAAGGAAATAGCCAGGTTGTACTAAAAAGTTCCTTTTCCATGAAAAAATACAATACATACCCAATATTGATGGCTGTCTCCTTCTTGTCACCTGTCAGCACCCATATCTTAATTCCTGCTTGTGCAAGCTTGTCTATGCATTCTGGTACCTGAATATAAATGCACATGCACACAAATGAACAAGCAATATTTGTTAGATGCATTTGGAAAAAATGGCTGGAAAAGACAGCCTATTCACTAAAAGGCATACCCCTTTCTGGAGCTTGTCTTCAACAGCAGTGGCACCAAGAAGAAGCAAGTCCCGCTCAATGCTATCAGCAGCCTCCGCTATCTTTTCATCTCTGTCGGCGCTTACAGAAGTTTTGGC
Organism: Guadua angustifolia; assembly: GCA_036346375.1. Taxonomy (NCBI): domain Eukaryota; kingdom Viridiplantae; phylum Streptophyta; class Magnoliopsida; order Poales; family Poaceae; genus Guadua; species Guadua angustifolia. Next base: position 31,200,962 of record CM070510.1, on the reverse strand, counting down.
AGTGTTGAATTTTTTATCGAAGTTCTCGTACTCTTTCTCATCCAAGACACGGTATGCAAGAACCAAGGTTCTCAGACCAGAGTCCGAATACTCATTTATGTGCCTTTTAGTCTCATCCTCAAATTTTCTTCCAGTTGGTGAAAGCCTTTTGAACATCACACTGTTCACATGGAGAAGAGAGATAAGAAACCATGGACAGGAACACAGGTGAGAGTTATCTGTGTTAAAAGATACATAAATTTAGAATAAATGCAGTTCTAACCTATCAGCACCCTTGCTAAGCAGTAATATCCTTCCCTCTGGTTCCCTGACTATCACAGACATCCGTTTCCGTGAGCTACTGAATTCCAAGATATTTAGGAGCTCATACTTTCTGTAAAAGAAAGTCAATGTCTCAAATTTAGGTAACAAACATTATCTTTTAAGGAAACAGAGAAATTGACCTACCTATTTTCTACAACATTCCGACTTGGATCCCGTTCACGAACAATTATACTTGTCTGTGCTCTCTTGTAAAACTCAAACCCTAATTCTCTTGCTGCAATAACAAATGCAGCTTCATCAGGGGACTCAGCTTCATATGAAACCTTCCCAGTATCTTCATCTATTTCAGGTATGCATGTATGACAGATGGCTAGAAGACGGAAAAAATCTCTTATCATATCCCTATTAGGCTCATGAATCCAGTTTCCATCCATAATGCGCGCATCCTTGAAATTAAACCCTTTAACATGAGTACTTTCATCAATTTTTTTCTCCATGTGGTCTCCACTTTCTATCTCATGATCGTTAGGGGCTCCTTTCTTCAGAGCCATAGCTTTCTCAACTTCTGTGATACCCTGACCATACGCAGTGCCAGTAATTGAACACTTAATAAACTCCATCATGTTACAGGTCAATGTGCCAGTCTTATCAGAGAGAATTGTATCAACTTGACCTAGTTCCTCATTTAGATTCGAAGTACGGGCATGAGTTGGCTTATCCGATTCTTCATGATACATTTCAATGTCCTGGTTGATGAACAGAGCCTGCAAGATCTTGACCATCTCAATAGATATGTACAAAGAAATTGGGATGAAGTAGCTGTACAACATCAAGGCTGTCAACAAATGAAAGAAAGATGCCAGAGTTGCTCGCTTCGGATCATAAAATATAGTTGAATCATCTGGGCGAAGATACCACCGTTTCGGCTCACCGTTCCTTAAATCATCTTTGGTCCATATACCGAAAAAGACTGAACCAAGTGATGCAATTATCAGTAGCGAAGACATCAGCAGGTAAATGATTTTATCCATTTTTTTCTCAATCTTGCTTCGTTTAGATGGTGGATCAGTTGCATTTTGCATCACTTTTGTATCGTGACCTGTGAAGATGACTGCTCCATATATGTAGTCAGTGTTCCGCAGCTTTGAGTCCCGAAGAAGAAGCTGTTGGGGTGACAAAGGATACTGCCGGCCTTCCCATTCCATAGTACCAACAAAAGAGTAGAGATTTGCATTTGGGTCTTCGCATTTTATCGTTTGTCTGAGATTTCTGAAACTAGTAACCTCTTCTAAATCTGATGTCACTTCAAGAGCTTGTTTAATTTTCAAATTTGTTTCCCCATCAAGGTTCATAGTCTCTACATAACAGATTCCATCCGGATAGTTAGATGAAAGCAGAATCAAATCAGCAGGAAAGAAATTATCCTTCTCCACCTTTAGTACATCTCCAACTTTGATATCTTTCCATTTTATCTCTTCAAATTTGCCATTGTCTCTATGCACTTTTACTATCCGATTGTTGAGCTCATGATCCTGGGTGAAGAATTGCATATATCCACTTAACATATCAATAGCATGCAAAATGCACATAAAATACCCAAAAACTAATTAAATATTAGAGATAATGCAGCAAAATTTCAGGCTAATCTTTGTGCAAAAGACCACTGAGGTGTTTACCGCATCAACAATTTCCAGCTAAGCTGAACATTGATATATTCACACACAAAAACAAGATGGTTCTTGTAAAATGAAATCATGCGCCACAACTGAGATTACAAATTCTTGCTGAATCAGTTTACCAGCTGCCTATTAGAATGAACAAATTTGGATCCAGTATAATCCACAATGACATCATATCATAGTTAACATAAATGCGGTTCGTCTGAGTCGACGTACGGGATTCGGGTTAAGCCACTTTTTCCTCCAATTTCCACTGTAAACACGAACCCCATATCCTAAACCGGTTCGGGATCGACAAATCCAGTTCGCGATTCACAGGGGTTTACAACAAATCCGGTAACTATGCATCATATATTCAGATGAATTCATCTCAGAAAGGAAGGTTATGGCTTTTATAACTAACACATATTATTTCGGCTTGTATAACTAAAACACATATTATTTCTCTAGAAAAACCAAGCAACACATATTAATTTTAGAATTAACATACCCAAAAAAATGCCTATTCTTCTTTTGTCATAGTTTTCTCACTTTCAATTACCTGTGTTTCTTAAACTAATTGAAAATTATATTTTGCCCAAAAAAACTAACTTTATATTTTCCCTGCAGACTCATGAGATTGATTTGTTGATCTAGAAGGAAAGCTCCTTCAGCTTTAAATTCCTACTACTTTGTCCCATCCCTAGTCATGGAATCATGTAATATTTTTTACATTCAAATACAAACTTAGATGTATATATAAAAACACCCCACACTAAGAGAAAAGGAGAAGCTCTACAATTGATATGTCAGATTTGTTTCTACTCAATTAAGCAGTTAACACAACAACCATTGGACAGATTGGGTTATGCTTACAAGGAAGTTGAGTTCTTGTGAATCATAACTAACACCCATATGAATCAAATAAAACCTGATAAATATTATTGACACATGCTAGTATTTGAAAGGAAGGAATACCTGCTGTTTCCTCCTCCAATCCTCAACCCCTTCTTTTGCCATGGTCGCCGTAATTACGACGCACAATGGCACAAGCGCACTGACCGCAGTGTAGGGCGCCAATGGGGTCAACGCGAGGATACCCGAGACAAGGAAGTAGAAGTTGGCCACCCTCCTGAACTGCTCAAAGAGGGACTTGGGCAGGAAGGTAACCAACGTGTACTTTGTTGTCGACACCTCATTCAGTGGATATCTGAAGCCCTCCACTTCATGCCTGTCGGGCTCGTTGACATAAACAACTCGGGAGAACCCCGTCGTTCCAATCCGTGAGTGATCCTCGCTTGAGCCCTTGCTGCACAGCGCAAAGGTGTACAATGCGCTGAGCTTCAGTTTCAGTCTCTTCCTCCCCTCAGCCATTTCCCAACACACAGCCAAATCACTGCACCAAGCTAATCTCAACACCCCCAAGAGCTCAACAAGCGCAGGGTTCTTGACTAATGACTACTGCTGCTGAGCACTCAGTTTGCTCCAAGCTTATTGAACTTGTGGGAGGAAACAGGAGCCCGAAGTTATTGAGCTCAATCTGCAATTCCCCCAAGAAGCGCCAGATCAGGTCCAAACTGCTGAGCTCCCCCTGAGCAAGAACAACTCAGATTTCCTCCTAAAAAACACCTTGCAATAAATTCCAACCCTCCTCCCACCCAACTCCACTCCACCCCCACCTACCTAGAAAAGCAAACGAACCACACACGGAGAGACACAGCTGCACAAGGAAGTGGACTGGACTGAACTAAGCCTGACCAAATCACGTCACAGGAACACCTCAAGAACAAGTGCTCAGGAGGGGAGCTCCAAGATCCCACCCCACCACGGCGCCTTGAGCCCAAAACCCCGGGGAGCAGCCGCCTCCCGGGATCGCAGGTCGAGGTGACGGCTCCACCGGAGACCCCGATCCATGCGGCGTTCCTCCCTCGCCCAGCGCTTCGACGAAACGCCCCCCCAAGAACTTATCAGGCGCGCGAGAGAAGAGTCCCGCGCGACGGCAATGCGAATGCGCCGAGGAGCCCCGGCGGCAAGGAAGGAAGGAACGGGACCCCGCCCGATTTCTTGCGAGGCTTCCCTCAGCGAATCAGGGACGAGGACACAAAGGGGGAAGGGGAAATTCCAAGCTTTGGGGAGAAGAATAAGAAGAACGGGGGGAGGTGACTAGGTGAGGGGAGAGGTCAATGCCTCAATGAAATGGAGTATGAGACGGGGGATGCGAGCGATGCAGTGCAATGCAACGCAGTGCAGGAGAGAAGACGTGTGCGACGGGGTGGGTTGGGTTGTTGCGTTGGCGTCGCCTCCTGCTACCTGTCCTGCCCCTGCTCGGCTGGCTGGCTGGCTCTCCGGTCCGGGTGGGGGTTTTGCGTTGTAAAATACTGCCTCTCGTCTATCATGGATGTTTTTTTTCTTTTCCTCTAGGAGCTTGTTTGTATTTGTTTTAATTCCTGTTTAGTAGAATTCTAGATCTAATTTTATCTTAGATCTGAAGTTTGTAGGCTAAAATAAAGTAAATTAAGTTTATATTTTTAGTATAAAATGTAAACAAGATGACTCACCTAAACACACTTAATGTACCTATAGTTTCAGCTTCATAAATTTTTAGAGCTAAGAATACACTGCTCCACCAACTCCACGGATTTTGGTAGAGCTGAAGCTGTATCAAACACCCCCTTAGATTCTCTAAAAGCTGATTCTAGATTATAGTTATAGAGAAGATGATTCTTCAAAAACTAGAATCTAAAATCAGATATGAAGTGGATTATGAATTCTATTATATATAGGTGGGTTAGATTGTGAGAATCGATTCATATAATCAGACTATTTATTTTTTATTTTACTTTTGAAGACAAAATCTAGAATCAAAAGTAAAATCAAATAAACCCTGCCCTGCCCTGCCCTGCCCTGGGTATCTTCCTTATTTTTCTTTCTATACCATTTTCTTTTAGCTATTTCTAATATTATTAATTTACTACCATGGACAAGAGTAAGCTCACCGTCCAAAAATATAACGAGAAGAAGTAATACAATCTTTTGTAGATATACCTCAGTTAAAATGCAAGAATCTAGAATAATATCTATTCAGGAACAAAAAAGAATATTTACAAAGCTACATACAATACCTGCACAACTTAACTTTTTCTTAGGAAATTATACTTCGTGGAATTTACATAAAAACCACATATTTTGAAGCATTCAATTCCACTACTCCAATTAACCTTGGGAATTAATTATGATTGTGTCATTCCCATCACTTGTTTGTTGATTTGGGATGTGTTTGGTTGGTGGGATGAAGTTGAATAGGATAAGATGGTTTTGTACTATTTTCTTTCATTGTTTTTGGTGAATTAATGAAAATAGTTCAATATCTATAGAGAACATTTCTTAAATTTGTATCCCACTATCCAAGATGAGATAGTTAGTTAAATTCCATTTAAGTAACTAAACATATAGATTATTTTTTTTCTTGAACCATCAAATATATGTACCGTTTGGTACAGAGAATCAAACACACTCTTGAGTCTCTTCCACAACCACTTGTTCAGTATATAGTTGCAAGCAAATAATGAGAAAATTTTAAATCTTGAGCTTACTAAATTAGTATCGCATTCACTAGAAGTTTCGAGAAAAAGAAAAAGTAAACCCATTAACTTAACAAATTCAGCCTCCACATTAAAGCAAATGTGTACCTGCTAGCTACTTCAAAAAATGGCCACCATTGTATATATCTTACTCTCTGGAATTTACACCCACAAATGCCGAGTTTTCACTCACATGAATCAGTATTTACATGTCATCAAAGATATTTTTAGAAGTCTTACATATCGCGGTCAGTGCTCAATACTGAAGTCAAGTCAATCCATTACTGAAGTCAAGTCAATCCAATAAGCGTATACATACACTTACAATTTCCTTTACTTTTCCTACAATGGTTGCACGAAGAAAAAAAAATGCAAGACTTTAATATTCTGTTTAATCTTTTTTACCTCTGTCTCCTAATTTTTTACAAGAAAACGTGAGAAGAGACTGCAGCGTCCTAGATCGGCTAGGTAGCAAAGATTATCGAAGCACCTCTTAATGATATCAACTTTTTGTGTGAATTAGGAGGCCTTGTGCTATCTATCAGTCCACTATCAGGTTTAGACGTCTCAACCTTTTAATTTCTTTCTCTAAAAACAAAAAAGAAGCCAATAATTTGAGAGATTATGGCCGGGTAAGGGCTATATATAGCTTATAAGCCAGAAAAATATGTGTATACAATGTTTTTCTGCATCCTGTATATAGTCGTAACTCGTAACAATGAACTTAGATAAGTAAAAAAAAACTAAGGCGAGTATTATGTCAAAAATCTGTTAGGACAAGGATCTAATACTTCATGAGAAGACCTTCGTTGCGCATGCCATTAAGGTCAAACTTCTCTGTAGATAATACGTACGCTACGCAGCGATGTGCCTAGGCTCAGGGCACGGGTAGTTTGGCTGGAAACTTACAATACCTCAGCCTGTTTATATCACTACTACAAAAACCCTCATTCTTGCCGGTCTATCACTGCCGGTTCGGCTAGAACCGGCAGTGATAACACTTTTACTGCCGGTTCAAAAGCTAAACCGGTAATGATACTATTATTGCCGGTTCTTCTTAAAAACCGGCAGTGATAATGCCGGATAAGTTATTATCACTGCCGGTTCGGAATCGAACCGACAGTGATAATATTTTTTGAAAAAATCATAACTTTTGCATACGAAGTCAGATGGAGACAAAATTTATATGAAAATTGTAGCTCTCGACGATTATTTGGACATTTAAATGACTTCAAATAAAAAAGTTGTCAACTACAAAGTTGTAGATCTCATCGAGAGCTACAATTTTTATATAAGTTTTGTCTCCATCCGACTCCGTATGTAAAAGTTATGATTTTTTAAAAATATTAGCCTGTTCGGAATACGAACTGTCGGTGAGACTATTATCACTGCCGGTTCTCAACAAGAACCGGCAGTGATAATAGTATTACTGCCGGTTCGGAATCGAATCGGTAATAATACTATTTTTTGAAAAAATCATAACTTTTACATACGAAGTCGGATGGAGACAAAATTTATATCAAAATTGTAGCTCTCGATGAGATCTACAACTTTGTAGTTTACAACTTTTTTATTTGAAGTTATTTAGATGTCCAGATAATCGTTGAAACGTTTGAATATGTAGAGATAAAAGTTGCCAACGATTATCTGATATCTAATGACTTCAAATAAAAGTTATAAAGTTAGATTCATCGAGAGCCACAATTTTCATATGTTTTGTTCTATCCGACTCCGTATGTAAAAGTTATGATTTTTGAAAATATTAGCCCGTCCGGAATACGAACTGTCGGTGAGACTAGTATTACTGCCGGTTCGGAATCGAACCGGCAATGATACTATTTTTTTAAAAAATCATAACTTTTGCATATGGAGTCGGATGAAGATAAAGTTTATATGAAAATTGTAGCTCTCGATGAGATCTACAACTTTGTAGTTGACAACTTTTTTATTTGAAGTCATTTGAATGCCCAAATAATCGTTGAAACTTTCGGATGTGAAGGGATAAAAGGAACATATATCTTATACTAGTTGAGAAGTGTGTGTTAGGTGAGATGGTAAGGAGTGTTTACGCGGGGTGTAGGTCACAGGGTTCAATCCTAGCAAACGCACGCGTGCGTAATAGTGAAAACAAGGTTGGTTCAGGTGCAAATAAATATATTTTTGATTTTATCGGCGATTTTTGATTTATACTATCACCGCCGGTTCTAGTTAGAACCGGGTGATCTGATTATCACCACGGTTCCACAACCGCGGTGATAATCGATATCACCGCTTGGTTCAATACCGCAGTGATGCCGCTTGGAACCCAGCAGTGATGTGGTGTTCTGTAGTGGTGTATGAAGCTCATGTCATCCTTATGAAGTGATGGTGAAATTAGTTTTATATTAAATTATAGTAGTATATAATGTTTATTAGATTTAAACATAGCACCTCTATTCGGGTTAACATTTTTATATAAAATGATAACAAAAGTATAAACGATGTGTTATGTATGTATAGATTCGTCTCATGGTAGGCTAGACTTTAAGCGAGTTTAGACTAGGGTGTGATAGCTAAGGTGATATAGACTAGAGCGGAGAAATGTTGCAGTGCAGCCGAGAGAGACTTTTCTGGATGTTTGCACCTTGAGTATATATTAGTCACCTTTCAGAAGCCTTCCTTTTACACTATTCATAATACGCTAGTTAGTGAAAAAGGTATAGAAACTACTCTTTATTATATATATATATATATATATATATATATATATATATATATTGTGATGAATATATATTGTTAATATAGATTCTGTTTAGGGAAAGACGTAGGAAATTAAGAATCCTAATGCGCATGCACTAGTAGTAATAGTAGAGAGAGCTAATTATGTCAAAGAAAAAAGAGAGAATATACAATCCCAAATTAACGATATGTAACAATTAGCTACAATGTTTGGTGCAATCCTCTTTGAGCACCAAAGCAACATGAATTTTTTTTCTCAAAATAGTCTATGGAGTAGTAGTGTTGTGGCACCTTCTAAAATTTCAACTTCGAACCCAAAGACTATTAGAAGAAGCAAAAGGATAAGTCTGTGTGAATAGTTCTTGTAGAAAAAAAAAATTGTTATGCATAGTACATGTTTTGTCTTTTTTTTCTTTCATTTGGATTCATCATTTGCTAGTGTTTGCTCTTTTTTAAGCCTTAACACAGAATAAATTTAAACGAGGAAATTATACATATATTGAGAAGTGCATGTAGATTTTTTTCCCCAAAACATTTCATGTTGATTTAGTGCCCCAGTCAAAAAAGGGTGCACGTTTAGACCCTAAAAACGAATTGCATCTGTAACAAAAAAAAAGGGGCAATTTCCATGAAGAAAGGCACATTTCGTGCCGACAGTCTTTATTGAAAGTGCAACGGAAGGTATGAAAGATTTTGTTAATGCGTACATATAATTATAAATGTATTGATATATGTATCTTTAATTAAATGAAAACAATGGCTCACAAAAATTGTCATATGGTATATTCTATATTTTTTTAACGTGATGGGGCAATTTAACGTATATGAGTAGGCAAATATATAGTTGTTGTGCCTAAGAAAGTAAGAGGAACCAACGACACTGACAGTGACACCAAACCAATGGACAAGAATCAAGTCAGATAGCAAGTTAATTAACAAGTAACAACCATGAAGCAAACTAAATCAATATTTAAGAAAATAAAATCGTATGAAAAATCATGTTACTGATTTCAAAAGTAAAGAATATATGATAGAATTTCTCGAGCGGAGGAATGGAAATCCTATCCAATATTATGCGTGCATGTGAAGTGAAATTATAGTACTTCTCAATAAGGTGGCAGGAGGAGGTCACCCAGATCCTGCAAGTATCACATCAAATGACAATGACGTGTCCTAATGATGCCTACTGGCTATTCGAAGTTTCCAACAATATGGAGTAGAAAATTTATATGTACAATTTTTTCCAATATGATCTTATTTGGAGTAAACGTAGGATTTTTGTAGTAAAAGTGGATAATTCCTGTTAGTATAGTTAATTTTTTCCCTACAAGATCATGAGCTAGATTAACACTATTTACTACAGTTTTAAACATTTATGTTACAACAAACATAAAATTACCAGAATATTGGGAAACTGGCTGCCAATGGCGGTCCCCCTTTTGGCATAAGGATATTGTTTGGCCTACCTAACACTCAATTTGACAATTTTTCTTATTTCCAAAGAACGAAGAATAAATAATTTCTATAATTTTTTTCTTGTTGATTGCCATTTTGTCATTACCTTTTGGAAATATGATATGACTTTCCGTTTTCTTCTCCCTTTTTCATTTGTCAACATTGTCATTATATCCACACTTCCTATTATTAGCTAGCATTCCCTGTTACCAACATTTTATTATTTTCCTTTTTACAGATTTTTTTCCTACAGTCGTATTGAAAAAGGGTTTTCCCACATATAAATTTTGTACATGTACAGTCACCACAACATCCCAATTTTTGCATATTTGATACTTCTTATGTATTATAGCATTTTTATGAATTTTCAAAATTTTTATTGCTATTCAAATCTTAATGTGAATTTTCTCTAAGTCAAAAGGAATTTAACATGACTAATTTTCAAGTGAACAATTTCCAAAATTATTTTATTTGGGTTCTATAAGATCTAAAAGTATTTTACAGATTTTTTTGGGGATTTTTCTAAATTTATTTTCTATTTATTTGAAGCCTATTTGTATTTTTTAAAAAAGGAAAAGTATTTAAAAACATTGGGAAAGGCTTTGGACCAAAACCTATTCAGTTCGGCCTAGCTCAGCCACGCTAACCAGCCCTAGGCCCAAGCGCCATGTGGCCTAGTTAGCCTACTAGCCTTGTCTGCCAGCCTGCGTCGCGAGCGAATCGCTAACAAGTGTGTCATCTCTGTGCACAACGTGTACTCGGAGTCCTTGCCTTGTCCATCGCAGACACCATCGTAGATTCGTGCTCTACACGTACTCCTAGGGCTATATAAGGGGTGCATCGTGATTGTAGGGAACCAAGCAACTGAAACCCTAGATCACTTCGTCGCAAGGAGTCATCATTTAGCCGAGATTTGAAGGTCTTCGTGAGCGCTGTCGAGGAAGAAAACATCATATTTCATCGCTCTAGTGAGTTCCTGTGCTTTGGGTCCCCACTGTTATCATCGTCGCATCATGTTCTCTCTAGAGCGTGCACAATCTCACCCAAAGGAGGTCTATAGGCCGCCATTGCCATGAAACCCGCTCCACCGCCGCTTCTCTTGCTCGTCGCCATCGCCAGAGGTCACTGTTGGCCATGCCAACCATGTCACTAGGTGTGCGCAACATGAGCTCTCAATTGCAACCACCTAGAGTCACCGGAGACCACCGCCAACGACCTTTGGACCTCACGCACCATCGAGTTGACATGCAGACTCTATGCTTGACACGTGGATGCTGATGTTATGCCACACAAGCATGGGTCCATACGTGGACTTGGTCAATGTGAGCCAAGAGTATGACATGTGGGGTCTGCATGTCAGCTTCTATTTCTTATAAAATCTGAAAAATCATTTTTATTCAAAGAAAATAGTAGGGCACACTTCTTAAGGAATATTCTATTTTCTTTTTCTTTTTCTGCTCAGCCTCTATTTCTTTTAAAATCTAGAAAATCATTTTTATTCAAAGAAAATAGTAGGGCACACTTGTCAAGGAATATTCTATTTTCTTTTTTTTTTGATTTATTTATCCAATGGATCTTTCGAGACTCTGTTCTCCTTCATACGAACTCCGATTGTGCCCATCAAATTACTAGATTCTTCTAAATTCAAGCTCTAGTTTTGGGTGAATTTTATTTGATTTTTGGAGTTTTTCTTTTCTCTGTTTTGTATTTATTTTAGTTTTCACCGTTCGTTTCTCGTAGACATTGAAGTACTAGGAGCATTTGAAGGTGAAGAGTTGACTCAAGTTCAAAGCCTAGATCAAGATCAAGAGTTATTCCATGCCAAGTTGTGTTTTGATCATGTTGAACCCAGTTTTACAACTACTATTTTGTTTTAATCTATTCCATATTATTTCAAATTATACCTATTTTCAAATAAAATTCAACCCATTTGAATTGTACCTACCTTGTTATTTGATATGTCATATTTATTTATCACCCTAGAATGTATAATTTTTAGTTGGTTGCTGTTATATGCCAACATGGATTAGTTAGAATGTGCATAGTATGCTTAGTCGTTCCATGAATAACTGATCTTTTGAAAATGCAAAATCAAAAGTTGACTAATGATATATGGAACATATTTATGAAAAGAGTGTGTCATATGTTATCACACAATGATGTTGAGTTGTTGATGGTATGTGTTTCACGATAATCAACTAGCGGTGATAAATAATTTAGATTGAGACAGTGGCAAAAGGTTGTGTACCAAGATGGGTTTGTGTGACATTTGGGTTGGAGATTCTATGTGAGTCTTTTGATATCAGTTACTGAGATTATTTGAAAGTCTTGCCTCGGTCAATTAAGAACTTAACCTTGTAACCCATTGAATTAAGCTAATCATACAACTACATGTTTGTTATGGGCTAGATCTAACTCAGTAAGTTACCAAGCCTTGACATATAATATCTCAGGAGAATAACCAAGCTGTGTGTGTGGTTAGATAAGGCATGTGTTGCAGTGATTCCACATGTCGAATAGTGATGTTCCTAGTCCAACGATGGTCCCTCTTATTCTTTTACTTTGTGTGAGGATAGTGAGATCAAGCTTATCAGGAGTATCTACGTTTGAATTGAGTTTCCGAAAGGTTTTGTTATGATCTTCTTAGTCGCACGTCAATGGATACACATGTTTTGGCCGACATTATAAGATTAATCATATCTTGTGGATAAGTGTGTAACCCCTGGAGATTGTCAACCTATTTGAATAGCTATATCCTTAGTTATAGACAATATTCGGGAATTTCATAAAAGAGTTAGATTTTATAAATAAAACTTGAGAAAGGGAGACTGTGTGCCCATGAAAACAATGGAAATTAGTTTAAGTTATGTGCTAGGTTATTTTGAGAAATACTTGAAAGTTTTATTATTATTATTATTATTATTATTATTATTATTATTATTATTATTTACTGTCATTTCAATATTTTATTGTATTCAATTGAAATGCTACTTTATTGCAAAATAGCCATATCATATATTTCTTTCGAATAAGCCTTATATATAGTTATAATAGACTTGCATTTTTGTGCATAACTTGTTGAGTGTTTTATGTACTCATCTTGCCACAATGAATTTATCAATTGAAGAAGAGTTTACACCTGCTATGGAGGAGTTCCACGAGGTGGCGAGTTACTAGGAATGGAACCATGTTAGTTATCTATGGTATATTGATAGGTCATCTACGAAGTTTTCCATTTTAATGTTGTCATTTTTCTTAGAGTTAAAGCCTTGTGAAGTTTAATAATGTAAAGTCAACCTTAAGATCATTCAAAGTCGACCTTAAGGTGTGATCTTGGAGTAGTATAATATACATAGAGGGTCAAGAGTTGCATATTTGGGTCTTGATAGTGACTACTATCAAATGTGCCTTGAGATTGATGCAAACATTCAAAATGCAAACCAACCATCCTATTTTCTAATCATTGTAACATGCTTTCACAATCTCAAATCACTTTGAAGGGCTATGATAGAAAATCATTTCTCCTTTTTGTTATCTGTTATAGGAATGTCGTAGTAACTCATGTGGCCATTAAAAACTCCCATATTTTTGCCTACAAACAGTCCTACGCAAGTGTATTGTTTGTATATTATATAGGGCATATCGACACATAAAAAACACCAAGTTACCATGATGCTTCAGGAAGAGTACAATTGTTGGGGTAATAAACAATGGAAATGTGAAGTGACCAATGAAACTTTGTCCCTAAGGGCCAATAATACCAACAAATTAACAAACTACTTCCCCTGTTTGGCTTATCCTTCGTCTGTCACCAAGTGCAGCAGAGAGAGAGAGAGAGAGAGAATTGGCCAAAAATGGTGCAAAAACAGCTACAACACAAATGGGACAATCTCACAAATTTCCAATATGTTAATGATGATGTCCGCCTTAAGGATGCCTTCAAAGGCCGGCATTACTCAGGATAACTAATTGGTTATAGCTGGGAAAAAAAAGCCGGGAGGGTTTTGTGCTTGGTTGGTGGTCGACGGTGGCGACGTGAATATTGCCGACGTGTTTAGTGCGGATTAAACCATATATTTGTGTTGTGATTATCTGTTTATTTAAATGACTTTATATGGTGCAATTATTTTAGCTCAAAAATGCAAGTTTTAGCAAGAGGTCTAGTTGAAATTAACTAAACCATTTTCCTTCTTTGAAGTGAAAATCTGATTTTTTTTTTGTACGTATTTTGGCGCTAGTTATTCACCGTGTGCAAAGTGATTGCAGCCTCGTTCGTACTATAATGAGTCATATTTTACGCGACAATCACAGATAACCCTAATAGCGCTCCAAGAGCCCTGTAGAACTTGTAGGGTTTACACGATTAATTAGCACCGTGGAAGTGGATGAGCTTGTACAGTGGGCTTGAAAAATTCAGCTCCATAGAGTGAGAACACAGGATCTTGCACATGGCCGGGTTTCCAGGATAAAGCAACATGTCAACATCACTGGATCTTGTGTGCCAGTCTTCCGTTCAGTTTTTGATGTGTACTTGTTCTTGCTCGGTGCAACATTTTTTTAGAACTTTTCACTATTTTAAAACAGGTCCTTAATTTTTTTTAAACAGAATTAACCGACTTGAATTTTTTTTTCAGAAATAGCCCCTTAGCCTGCACATTTCGCGCACGAGGAACGTGGAAATCATTATGGCGCGACATGTGGTGCATTTTCACGGCAGTAGAGTGTAGGAAATCAAATTACCATTGAATGGGGGTGTGGGAATAGAATTTCTGCGGAATAGGGGCACATGAATTGAATTTCCGCGGAGTGGGGGAGTGGTATTTCATTTTCCGCAGAATGGGGGTCCGACATTTCTCTTTTCTGTGGTAGGGGTCGTGCGGCAATTGCATTTGCTGCGGTGCGGTAATTGCCTGGCACAGAATCGGGTCTCCGCGCTCCTCATGCAAAAATGTGCGGGCTAGGGAGCCATTTCTATAAAAAAAATTTCACGGAAACTAGTTCTGTAAAAACAATTTTTTGGAGGTTAGAACAGTGAACTGTTCTTTTCTTTCATATAGCTTTTTTTAAAAATTTCTGACATTTGATTTTCACATGTTTTCACAATATTCTTATTTTCACTGAATTTAAAGATAACAGTGACTAGTTGACAGAGAACTGTAAGGCAAATTTAGGGAAAATTCATGTTTCAATCCTTGATCGAACAATTTTTGTTATTAAACCCCTATTTAATTTATTTTTATTACTAACCTCTCGGCAACTTTGTTTTCAAATTTGACAAATTTGGTTATACCATCACCCATGACGTGATAACACTACTATGCAACAGGGAAAGTCTAGCTAAATAGCACTTGTTGTGACATCACTAGTGGTGGCGTGGTCAAACAACACTATCATGCCACTGAAGTGGCAGGATTTAGCCATGTCCCAGTGACTAGTCCCATGATTAGTCGCTAGCATACTCATCCAACATTGATATATCACATCTATATATAACAAGAAGTTAAATAATATTTAGTGATAAGCATATGAATTTAAGTTTTACATGACTAGTTTTACAACGAAGGAGTCGACTGGCCAAATAACATTTCAAAGCAAAAGAACAAAGCGAAAATGATAGAAGCAGGTGACAAGGTCCAGCAAGCATGCCTAACTCGCCTATAGGCAACAGACTGGATGATACCTTAGAATTCAATGTCCTCGTCATCATAACCCACGGCATAAAAGTAATCGTGTATTGGGTCATCTTCCACATCTTCTGAATATGTTCAACAAGCAATGGTTGAGTACAAAAATGTTCTCCACAAGATTTTTAAACAAAGGTACATAATATGTAAGGCTATGTCAAAGGAGTGGCTATGTTACCATGAAAAATATTTGCATAAAGCAAGCTTTCTTTCACAATTTTGAATAGTAGATTGCAAATAGATAGTTGTAAGAGCATTTAACATTTGATAGTAAGTAATAACAAAGCATATGTAATGAATATAAACGCATGGCATGCTACCATAAACATTAAATCACGGCAAAGTCCTTCCTGCTGAACCATCTGTACATGGATTTCTAAAGGACCGAGATGGCGATTAGAGAGGGGGGATGAATGATCCTAAAATAAGATGTTTCCCACTCAAAATAGTCCACCCAACAACCTCATATCATCAAAGAAGAGCAGAGATAGCGAAAAACCAAAAATTCTCAGCCAAAGGCTTGCACTACCGCAAATAGGCCCGGTAGTGCCAGATAAATAGTAGCTGCACTGCTGGGGCACTGCAGCTACAGGAAAATGAGCACTATAAATAGTAATTTCAGCACGAGTTCAAAGAGAAAAATTGAGTAATATTTTGATTGGTTGATCCAAGCTCAATGAAACTTTGTGGACACCTTCCTATAGATGTCAAGAACCTATGCCAACCTTCGATTTGAAGAATCGATGTCAAAATTTTGATCTTTTTCAAATTTACAAAAAGGTGCACAAAGAACGGGTTCAAGAACAAAAACTTGGCTCTCAGCTAGCTCGTGGATCCTTGATGATCAAGATGATCCTAGATGGCTTTCCACATATCATAGCAAGCTAGAACATAAGCCAAGAATACCTAAAAACCCAATCTTTCATGATTGATCCTCACAAGACTTGTCTAGATGATTGGGATATGGTCTGAAGAAAACTTATTCATCAATCATTCATTCTTGACAAAATATCCACAAGCATTTAGAAGGAGGGGAGACAAATCCAAATATGTGGAAAGTATATTGCAAGAATGTAAATTGCGGAATTTAAAGACATAATGTAAATACAAAAAGTAAATTTAGAATTAAGAGGAAATTAGATTTTTATTTCTAGAAGAGAGGTTTACAAAGCCTCACAAATAAGTAGGCAAAACTCAAAGGAATACAAAAACCTCAAAACCTTCAAGAGGGGGAAAGCTACCCCTACCCCTCTATTTATACTACTCTTGAGTCATCCTACACCCTTGGATGAGTTCTGTCGGGAACTGATAAATCTCTGACAAGTCAACACACGGTCAACAGGGTACCCGGCACGGGGCAATCCAGCAAAGGCCTCCAACCACGACCTAGGCGACGTTGGACCCCGCGTGGCCTCGAGCTTGAGTGGTGAGAGGCCCCATCTCCGCTCGACCCCGACCTTGGCTCGGGCGTGCGTTTGCTCGACAGTTACCAAGACCTGAGTAATGGCGTCAAGGCAGAACTGGGCGGCATTTCTAGAGCAGTTACAGCCCACCTTCAATGCGCACGAAGCCACTCCCCCGGGAATCTCTCCCATCCGTTGCAGGCAGCATTCGGAGTATATAAGACCACGCAAGGCATATGTACAGGGCATCGACTCACTAGCCATAGACCAGTAGACACAAACAGAGCACCCAAGCTTGAGCTGTAATTCACCCCCTGTACACACAGTTAGTGAATTCCTCCACCTTCGGAGAAGACTGGACATAGAGCTGTTACCCTCGTGGGGGCTCGAACCAGTATAATCCGCTGTCTCTTGCCCGTTGATGTCTCGCCCGATCTTCGTCCGATCCATCGTTGAGCGTAGCGCTTCTTGGGTCCCTCGACTATATTATCCCCATCCTCACTTCTGCGGTCAGGCGATCCCAATCGTCGACAGTTGGCACCCACCGTGGGGCCCGAAAGCTTCGTTCAACCGGAAGGAATCTCAGCTTTTCGAGGTATGGCGTTTTTTGCAGCAGCGCATTCCACGAGCTCGGGCTCGAATGCGGCCCTCAAGCATGGAAGTTCCACGTCCCTGTTCTCCCCCTCTCCGCCGTTGCGAAATCGCTTCGTTCTCATGGCCGCTAGCCATGACGAGAACATGGAGGAGTGGGAGCGCAGCCCGAAGACCCCTGAAGATGCTCGCCGGATGGCCCAGGTAGCCATCAACCAGGCCATAACCGCCCTCCGGCGAGAGGAGCTTGAGAAGATCGGGCGTCCTCGGGCGTTCGAGCTCCTCACTCGGCGAAGCCTCGCAATCGCCGACGAGTCATGACCGATCCCGCGCGTCCGACGTCGGGTTTCTTCAGCCGGGCTCTCGCAGACGAGCTCGACAAAGCCGCGACCGAAGCTGTGCCGTCACAACGCCAGGGCCTTCCTGCTGGGTCCCAGTCATTGAGGAGCGACGGCAGCTCCTCGCGCAGGCGCCAACACCCCCGCCGGTCTCCTGCGCACCGACAGTCTCGAGGCCTGTCTCGTAAGCCGCCTCACCGTCGTTCCCTGAGCGTGACTCCAGACGGGGTGCGGCGACGGCCAGCGTACAGCGACTCCCGCTCCAGCAGCGGTCTTTCTCCCGATGTCCCCCCAAGGCGTCGGTGGGTCCAGGAGAGTCTGCAGTACCTCCCGGGTGATGCTTGGGCCCACCGCCGTGGCTGTCGAGGTCGCAGGGCGGGACGCCAAAGCGATCGGGAATCTAGCTCTAGCAGCAGCGAGAACCTTCCCAGGCGTGCCCCTGTCCCGGCGTACAGCTGCGCGGCATACTTTGACGACCTCGATGGGTGCGGTGGCCGGCTCGCTTCAAGCCCGCGTTGATCGAGCGATTCGATGGGACGAAGAACCCTGATGAATTCCTCTCGATCTACACCACTGCCATCCTAGTCGCGGGAGGCGACGAGTACGTGATGGCCAACTACCTCCCTACCGTCCTAGACGGTGCTGCCCGCACCTGGCTCTTCAACTAGAAACCAGGTACTTTCCGCTCGTGGCGCCAAATCCAGAGCGCCCTCCGCTCGAATTTTCAGAGCTGCTACGAGCGGCCCGGCAGGGAGAAGGACCTGGACCGAGTGATCCAGGGAAAGAATGAACCCCTCCGCGACTTCGTGCGGCGGTTCATCTGCACTAGGAATCTGATCCCTAGTGTGTCTAACGAGGCCGTGACCAAGGCCTTCAAGTTTGGCATGCACGACCGGCGCCTCACCGAAGTCCTGGAGATCACGGCGAGGCTCACCGTCGGCAAGCTATTTCGCATGGCGGAGCGCTACGCGGACGCGGACGACGCGGTCCGCTAGAAGCGCGATTACGACCAAGGTAAGCTTGGCATCAACTCGGGTGAGGCAGGCCCTCCAGTGCCAAGAATACCGACCAAGGCTCAGCTGCCAAGAAGCGGAAGAAGGACCGCAAGCGTGAGGGTGGTCGACCTCGGGTGACCGTTTCAGCGGACGGCCATCGTGAGGTCATGGAAGTTCGGGACCCGGTTTAGGAGAGGCCCCGTTCCCAGCAAAACCGACCGCGACCCTAGCAGGCGCAGCACCGACCTCGGCAGGACTACCACCGGTCCGGGTCGCGACAGGCTGATGGCTGCCCACAAGGTTCTGAGGGGCGGCCTCGGTTCGATGAAGGTAAATTTTGCCTGTTTCACAGGACTCCGGGCCACGACCTGCGGGGCTGCAGGGCCTGGCAGGCCAAGCTCGAGGCCTTCTACAACGGGCGTGGAGGGATGCCTACGCTCCCGAAGGAGGGAGATGAGCCCGAAAGGGTAAACACTAGAGAAGACCAGGCCGACCTCGACCTGGATTTTCAGCAAGGCGACCACCGGATCGACGTCATCTTGGGCGGCTCTTCGGCATATCAATCCCGGCGCGAGATCAAGGATGCCGCGCGCGTGGTTTACAAGGCCACCGCTGGCAAGTCCACGGACCAGCCCTGCAAATGGGACAGGGCAACGATCACCTTCACGTCGGAGGATGCCCCCCAAGGTATGTCGAAGGATCTCAAGACAGCCTTGGTCGTGACCCCGACCATCAGCAACACCATGGTCGGGAGGGTCATGGTCGATGGTGGCAGCTCCCTTAATCTATTGCTAGCAAGCGCGCTCGACCGGATGCAAATCCCCCGGTCGAAGGTCAAGAGCATCGCGATTCCGTTTTTCGGGATCGTTCCTGGGAGCTCGACCACTCCTCTGGGGTAGGTGGTTATGCCCGTCACCTTCGGCGCTTCGGATAACTTTCGCACCGAGCTGGTCACCTTCGAGGTGGTCGAGGGCGACCTCCCCTACAACGCCATCCTGGGGCGTCCCGCCCTGGTCAAGTTCATGGCGGCCAACCACTACGGTCACCGGTGCATGAAACTCCCGGGGCCCAGTGGCATCATCACTGTGCACGGCGACCTCAAGGCGGTGCACGGTTGTAAGACTCAAGCCCTGGCCCTTGTCGGCATGCTACCTCAGCGAGGCCCGGAGGCGACAGTGAAGAATACCCGCCAGAAGGCAGCGATCCAGCCTAGCGAGGCTACGAAGGCTGTGCCGCTCGAGGAGGGAGACACGACCAGGTGCGTCCACATCTCGGCCGGGCTGAGTTTCAAATAGGAACTCAAGCTCGTCACCTTCCTCCGCGCCAATAAAGGTATAATTGCTTGGGAGCCGGCGGACATGCCAGGTGTCCCGAGGGAGGTGGTTGAGCACAAGCTGCAGGTGCGACCCGACTGCCGGCCTGTGCGCCAGAAGCTGCGGCGTTTCTCGCCGGAGAAGGTCGCCATCATTAGAGAGAACCTTGACAAGCTCTTGAAGGCCAGGTTCATCCGCGAGATCGACTACTCCGAGTGGTTGGCCAACCCGGTCATCGTCCAGAAGAAGGGCGGAAAGTGGAGGATGTGTGTGGACCATACGAGGTTGAATTCGGCATGCCCGAAGGACAAATTCCCGCTCTCACGTATCGACCAGATCGTCGACTCCACCGCGAACGATAGGATGTTAAGCTTCATGGATGCTTACTCAGGATACCACCAGATCAAGCTGGCGGTTGAAGATGAGAGCAAGACCTCGTTCATCACGCCGTTCGGGACCTACTGCTACATGACCATGTCGTTTGGTCTCCGCAACGCCGGCGCGACCTTACAGCGCCTGATGACCAAGATGTTCGATCCCTAGATAGGCCGCAACCTCGAGGTCTACGTGGACGACATCATCGTCAAGAGCTCTTCCGAGGGCGACCAGGTCCAAGACCTTGGGGAGACCTTCGCCAACCTGAACAAGCATAATATCAAGCTCAATCCGGAGAAGTGCATGTTCGGTGCTGCTTCAGGGAAGGTGCTCGGCTACATGATCGGGGGCTCAGGGGTCGGCCCAAACCCAGAGAAGATCGAGGCAATCGAGAAGATGGCGCCCCCAACCTTGGTGAAACAGGTACAATGCCTCACCGGCCGTATGGCCGCCCTTAGTCGGTTCATTTTAAGGCTTAGTGAGCGTGGGTTGCCATTCTTTCGGGTCTTGCGCAAGCAAGGAAGCTTCGAGTGGACTCCTGAGGCGCAGCGGTCGTTCGACGACCTGAAGGCGTACCTTTCAAGCCCACCTTTGCTGACCACTCCGCAGCCGGGCGAGAAGCTGCTGCTTTACCTAGCAGCCACCGCCCAGTCGCCGCCGCCTTGGTGGCGAGCAGGATGCTTGGCAAAGACCGATCTACTACGTCAGCGTGGTCCTGCACGGCCCGAAGGAGCGCTACCCATAGGTTCAGAAGCTTTTGTACGCCCTTCTCATGGCTTCGCGCAAGCTCCGACACTACTTCCAGGCGCACTCGGTGGTCATCCCGAGAAGTTTTTTGCTCGGGGACATACTGAGGAACCCGGAGGCTGAGGGTCGCATTGCCAAGTGGGCCATGGAGTTGGCGGCGTTCGACATTCGGGTCGTGGCATGCACGGCCATCAAGTCGCAGGTGCTCGCCGACTTCGTGGTCGAGCAAACATCACCTCCCGCTCTCGAGCCCGAGGTCGAGGAGGAGAAGCCCTGGATCATGTACATCGACGGCTCGAGGTCCTTTAAGTGCTCGGGGGCTGGAATTCTCATCCTTACTCTGCGCAGCGACCAACTGAGGTATGTGGTTCATTTTGGGTTTCCAGCGACCAACAATGTTGCAGAGTACAAGGCTCTCTTGGCAGGCCTATGGGCCTGCAAGGCCTGGCGTCTTGCCCGATTGATTGTCGGGCGACTCGGCTAAGTAAATCAAGACAACAAGGAGTACCAGTGCTCGGGAGACTCAATGGCCAAGTACCTCACCGAGACGCGCAAGATGGAGAAGTGGTTCCAGAACCTAGAAATCACGCATGTGGCGCGGAAGGACAACTCCGACGCTGACTTCTTCTCCAAGCTCAGGTCGTCCGACGACGAGGTCCCTCCTGATGTGATCCTGGAAACCCTGGCGTCTCCCTCCATCTCCGGTCAAGAGGCCTCGGTCGCCTTCATCGAAGGTGTCCCCTCGTGGGCCGAGCCAATCCATCGTTTCCTAGCGACAGGTGAGCTCCCTGCCGAGCCAGCGGAAAGGAGCAGGATCAAGCGCCGGGCGAGCTCGTATAAACTTGTGAACGGCAAGCTGTATCGTCGAATCTTTCCGGCATCCTGACGAAGTGTGTCACCGTAGAGGAGGGTAAGTACCTGCTACATGACATTCATTCAGGTCTATGCGGAGCACACTCTTCTTTCAGGACCATGGTCGGGAAGGCTTTCTGCATGGGGTTCTACTGGCCCACGGCACTTCAGGATGCGCGCAACATTGTCCGCACCTGTCGAGCTTGTTAGTTTCATGCTCGGAAGTCGCATCAGCCGCCTACGCGCTCCAGACCATCCCGCTCGCTTGGCCTTTCTCGACTTGGGGGCTGAACATCCTCAGTCCCTTCCCGCAGGCGACCGCAGGGAAGAAGTTCCTGTTCGTCGCCATCGATACCTTCACCAAATGGATCGAGGCGCCAGGTGTCATCTCGTCAAGGCCTAGCGTTAGGTTTCCGCCCGACCTCGACCTCAAGCTCGAAGGTTCCTGAAATCAGTCCCGTCTCTGTGGAGGCTCAAGGTCGGCCCGTATTCCAGCCACGACCTTGAGCCTCGAGGGCTAGCTGTCGGGGACTGATAAATCTCTGACAAGTCAACACACGGTCAACAGGGTACCCGGCTCGGGGCAATCCAGCAAAGTCCTCCGACCACGACCTAGGCGACGTTGGACCCCGCGTGGCCTCGAGCTTGAGCGGTGAGAGGCCCCATCTTCGCTCGACCTCGACCTTGGCTCGGGCATGCGTTTGCTCGACGGTTACCAAGACCTGAGTAATGGCGTCAAGGCAGAAGTGGGCGGCATTTCCGGAGCAGTTACAGCCCACCTTCAATGCGCACGAAGCCACTCCCCCGGGAATCTCTCCCGTCCGTTGCAGACAACATTCGGAGTATATAAGACCACGCAAGGCATATGTACAGGGCATCGACTCACTAGCCATAGACCAGTAGACACAAACAGAGCACCCAAGCTCGAGCTGTAATTTACCCCCTGTATACACAGTTAGTGAATTCCTCCACCTTCGGAGAAGACTGGACGTAGAGCTATTACCCTCGTGGGGGCTCGAACCAGTATAATCCGCTGTCTCTTGCCCGTTGACGTCTCGCCCGACCTTCGTCCGATCCATCGTTGAGCGTAGCGCTTCTTGGGTCCCTCGACTATATCATCCCCATCCTCACTTCTGCGGTCAGGCGATCCCGATCGTCGACAAGTTCCTTCTACTCTAAGGATTACCATCAAGGGCTAGGATTGACCCACTCACTTATATATGGGCTAACCTGAAACCCAACAACATAACAGGTTTTGCACGCTTTTCAAAGCATATACTAACTAGATCCACTACTCTATCATATAGACCGCGATCCAATAGCCCTCCTTGATTCGAGTAGCTCTTAGCTAGCATCTCGTCCATTCCTTGTCTTCTAGGTTCGCAGTGACTCTGTCTCCGATCATCTTCCAGTGATCCTCGTCCAACTAGACCTCCGATGCACCTCGCCTAGTTTCGGTCATCCTTCGCCTCACCATGATCTAGCACTGTCATCCTGCAACTGTCAAAAATAAGGAAACACATCACATAGCATTGCCCAAAATGATATGTAATAAATCTTACACAATTCTAAAATCCAAAACTCAAATTCGTTCAATAGGTTGGCACTACCGCCACAACATGGCCAGTAGTGCCGCTAGCCTAAAACCCTAGCGAATACCCTCTCTGGAATATAACTACTGCTCCCCTCGGCCGGCACTACCGCTCCCACATGGCCGGTAGTGCCGCTCGGCTGGCACTACCGCTCCCACTGGCCAGTAGTGCTACTCTTGGCAAAAACAACTCAAATTGTTTCAATTTAAAAATCCAATTCAAATTAAACTCAAACTCAAACACCTTATGCTTAAACATAGTCAATAACTCATCACCAACAAGGTTAGACCTCCATATGGTCTTTCAATTTCCCATCCATACACTTCCAATACCATTTTTAAAAATGAAGAAGTCTACTATATACGAGGATTCACCAAGTTGTCCACAACCGAGGACATGGTTATTTAAATAGATTCATACACTTTACAGAGACCATACAACTTTACCCACATAATATACACATCTTGCCATGTAGATGCATGTCACATGATACCATCGCTGGTGGGATCCTCTGAGATGTCAACATCTATATGCGAAATATTGAATAGTATAAATAAGGGCTAAAAGAATTTAAACAGTAAGAAAATCCAAATATTTTTTGCATATTAAAAATGCTTATGATTTTAGAAAAAAAACTATTTAAACTTAATTTGGAGTTCAAATACAAAAAAAAGTGTACTTCAATCTAACTTAGCTGGAATATAAAAAAAATTGAAAAGAGAAAACACTGTGCTAAGGGTGATGTCGATGGCGTATCCTCTATATTATGCTTTCCTACGAGGAAAACGCATTCCTTCATAACTAAAGATGAATTTTTAATTTTTGGATTTATTTTACAGTGGGGGTCCACCTATCAATTTTTATCATTTTTTTTCTCAAGTGGGTCCTACTTGTTAGTCTCACAAAGCCTTAAACTGGATTTAATTACAAAATTATGAGGGGATCTCACCTATCATACCCATATTAGTTACTAATCAAACAAATTATTTTGTTAACCATAATTTAATCGATTGACATGTAGACCCTAGATGTCAAAAAGAAAAAACTAGAGAATAGAAGAAGAAAATAGAGGAGAGCGATGAAGGTCTTTGGCTTGGTTCACCAGTGGCGAACAGCATGGGGATTAGCAGTGGGAATCAGAAAAATAGGTTGTGGAGTTGACAACAAAGTCATCGGTGGTAGCATCATGACACAGAGTGAGCAGAGTTGAGCTGATGACGATGTAGAGCGGCAGCGGAAGAAGTAGAAAGAAATTGGTGTGGAAGATGGCTCAAACAAGCTGAACGATGCACACAGAAGCATCTTGGGAACTCTAGTTACCTACCTAGGAGACTTGCGGTGGACACGAGCTGTGGGGAAAGGCTGGCAATGACAAAACTGGGATGGGAGTAGGCTAGAATGGTGGTGAAGCTCGGCGGGGCAGAAATCTATTGTAACCATGGTGTGCATAATGTTCTAGTAAAGACTAGGAGCATGTAAATAACCATGTTCAAGTCTAAAGCTCACTAGAGAGAGGAGAACATCAAGGACGAGGTCGGTGGTCACAAGCTTCACATGGAGAGGATGTGTAGAGGGCTTGAATTGCAAATGACCACACAGTGAGATTCAGGAGACCACAGAAATGCTCTAAAGGACCATGTTCAAGTTGGGAAACCACCAAGGTAGTGGTGCAGCTATGGTGACAGGGCGACCAAAGTTGGGGAAGAAGATGTGGTCTCGATGATATATTGCACAAATCACTAGACTGGTTAAGGGGTATTGAAGAGGAATCAGAATAGTGTAATGTGGCACATGTGTCAAGGAGTTAGCTCACCAAGAAGGGCGTGGTCCACGGCAAAGCGTAGTGGAGGGTGCGCACTGGTGTCAAGGACAATAGTAGCATTTTGGCTAGCTCAATGAGGGGTGGGGCTATGATCGAGCAAAAGGAAGGTGATGAGCTTGGAGAAGAAGAATGGTGCTCTTGGTTAGGATTTAAAACGCAAAATGAAGTAACTCTACTCGGCAAGCACCAGTGGCAGTGCGGGAGAAAAAGCGACTAAATTGACCGCTATTCTATCAAATAGACCGCGATCCAACGGCCCACCTCGATCCAAGCAGCTCTTAGCTAGCATCTCATCCATTCCTTGTCTTCTAGGTTCGTAGCGACTCCGTCTCCGATCATCTTTCAGCGATCCTCGACCGACTGGACTTCCGGCGCACTTTGCCTAGTTCTAATCATCCTTCGCCTCACCATAATCTATCACCATCATCCTGCAACTATCAAAAATAAGGAAACACATCACATAGTATTACCCAAAGTGGTAAAAGTTTTTTTTTATTTACCTTGGCTCATAGTTGAGGAACAAAATTGGACAACTTAAAGTTAGGTTTTTGGACTTGACTGGAGCGCAAAAAGTGGAGGACCAAAACTATGTTTTCTTTTTTCGTGAACATACCGTTTAACCTATTACAATGACAAAATATAAATTTAACAGTTTCAGGGTTGCACACACATCACAGGATTTATATCCTCCATCGTCAGTTTAAACTTCAAACAGAACTAGTGTTATCTTTGAGGTTTGGGCGCAGGAAGGTTTTGATGCTTAACTCCAGCATGAAACTTTGAATTCCATATACATTCCCACACTAACAAGCATGTAATTTTAAATTAACCAAGAGCGCCAAGGATTTAGAATTTTTTTTACTGTTCTGGCCTCGTTTGCAGATTTTTTTCCCCAAAAATAGCCGTGCAGCAGACAAAATCGCAGAATTAGCCTCTACATAGTAACCTTCAGCGAATCTCGTCCACAGAAAAATTCTAAAAAATTTTTCCACATCGAATCTAGCGGACTAGATCCGCTAGAAATTTTTTTAAAATTTTTTTATTACCTCCAGCGAATCCAGTCCGCTGGATCTGATTTTTCTTTTTTTTTCCTTACGGTGGGACGAATTCTTAAAGATTTTTTGATGCTACAGTGACCTCCAGCGGTTCCGAACCGCTGGAGCTTGCCGCTTTTTTTGAGGCTACAGTAACCTCCAACGCTACAATGACTTTTTTTTACGTTTCAGTTGTAAATCTACAAACTCCCGGCGAATCGCCTCGAAAAAAAAGTCCACGACTGTGGCGCCGAAAGTTCTTTAAGAATTCGACCCGCCGTAAAAAAAAAGAAAAATCAGATCCAGCGGACTGCATCCGCTAGAGGTAATAAAAAAAATTTTAAAAAATTCCAACGGATCCAATCCGCTGGATTCGGCGTGAAAAAAAATTAAAATTTTTTCCCGCAGACAAGATTCGCTGAAGGTTACTGTGTAGAGGCTAATTCTACGATTTCATCCGCTGCACGGCTAATTTCGGAAATGAATACGCAAACGAGGTCATCAGAACAGTGAAAAATTCAAGGATTCATCAGGATACCCATGTTGGTTTGTAGCAGACGACTGTAGATAGTACAGGTGATGATATTTGTGGTGATGATTAGACAGGGACCATGTAGTACAAAATGGCTAGTACACAGGTCAGTGATAGCCTTGCAGAATTAAGAAAAGGACCATTCCCACATGAGAACAAAAAAAGGTAGAACCATTGACTGACTTTGCACAAACCTTACCCCAGGTCTGAAAGGCTTGGGATGTGCATTGCATTTTCACTCGAGGCAGTGCCCTTGGAAAGCTACACTCCCAATGCGCCCAGATAATTCAGTCCACTTGCAACGTTTTACAGACTTTTCTTATGCGACAACAAGTAAATCGCACGCAATTGTTTTATATGAAGATTATTCATGAACCGTAAAAACTTAAGCTGATAGGATACGGCGTGATAGTTTCGTAGCGTGAAAAACGTTCTTTTGTCTGATTGTGATGTAACTATGTAAGAACAGAGCGCAGGAATATACTTGTCCAAGAAGAGAGGTAAAACCTATCTAGGTGGTCGCAATAGAATAGAGGAAAGGTACCAAGTTCGACAGAAAGACATGGAATAGCATGAGAACAATCAAATTTACGGTACCCAAGGTGAAGAATATCCTTTCCCTCGCCTTGGCAGTTGTAGCCAAGCTAGCAGGACATACAGCTAGAGAAAATAAGCTGTACTATGGCTTTATTGTTATTAGATTATTTGACATAGAAATGAGAACCACACGTGAGGACAGAGTGGATTGGGTTTAGTAGGTGTAACATGACAAAGTTGACAACTCGCAACCAGAAAGCTCCATATCGTTTCTGATGTATGGAAAACGTTTGCCCAAATGTGGCACATATGTTGTGGCCTTGTAGACTGTGCTCAGCACTGGATTATGCTGCTACTAACCAGTCCCTGTGAATGTACAGTGATATAGATCCTAGGGCTTTGGAATTGTGACAGTGGAATTTCAATTGCGCTTATATCCATCACTGTAGGACTTGGGTTCAAGCTTTCCCCAGCCCCTTTTCATCAATGGACTCCTGACATCTACGAAGGAGTGTGGTTCGTTCGACAAATTCCTACCTCTATATCTATCTCTGAGGTGTTTGGGTTTTGCAAAACTCCATAGACATGCAGAAGAGAAATGCTATCCCCATCGACCAAGACAGAACTTTTACCAAAAGTTTATTGTGATCTTTTGTTCAAATAACAATTAAGGTGAAGCGAGGTCAGAACAACGAATCTCTTTATGATAAACAGATCCATTTTGCAAGCTCGTTATTACGGGTAGTTCCTACAAAGAATCGGACTAATGACGTATACAATGCTTGAATTATCGATGTAGATGCTACATAGTGGGTTCTCATCCTTCGAGACTACGAGTGTAATAGGAGCATCCGTTGACAAAAGGATCACCCTAAGATAATCATCTCATGGCTATTGGGAACGAATCAAATCAGATGGTTCTATTTCTCAACCTTTCGACTTGCTCCTACGGAACCAAGGTCGAAAGGATTGAAAAAGTCACTCATTCACAACCAGCGATGAAGGATTCCTCGAAAAGTTAAGGATTAGTAGTTCTTTTTGAAATCGATTTGAAAAAGAATGGATTGGGTCTTATACATACGCGAGGAAGGTAATCAAAAAGAAAGAAGACGAGTTCTTCTTTCTTTTATCACTTAGAGCCGTCGAGATGAAAGTCTCATGCACGGTTTTGCATGAGAGAAAGAAGCGAGAATCCTCTTTTCGACTCGACTCCCCACTCCGATCGTTGCTTTTCTTTCATTACTTAAAGTAGTAGCTTGACTTGACCACGCTTAATTCTCGATATTCCTTTTATTTCTCATCAAGCGAATGGCATCTTCTTCGAAATCCTAGCTATTCTTAGCATGATATTGGGGAATCTCCTTGCTATTACTCAAACAAGCATGAAACGTATGCTTGCATATTAGTCCATAGGGCAAATCGGATATGTAATTATTGGAATAATTGTTGGAGACTCAAATGATGGATATGCAAGCATGATAACTTATATGTTGTTCTATATCTCCATGAATCTAGGAACTTTTGCTTGCATTGTATTATTTGGTCTACGTCTGAACCGATAACATTCGAGATTATGCGAGATTATACACGAAAGATCCTTTTTGGCTCTCTCTTTAGCCCTATGTCTCTTATCCCTAGGAGGCCTTCCTCCACTAGCGGGTTTCTTCTAAAACTCTATCTATTACGGTGTGGATGGCAAGCGTGCCTATATTTCTTGGTTTCAATAGGACTCCTTACGAGCGTTCTTTCTATCTACTATTATCTAAAAATAATCAAGTTATTAATGATTGGACGAAACCAAGAAATAACCCCTTATGTGCGAAATTATAGAAGATCCCCTTTAAGATCAAACAATTCCATCGAATTGAGTATGACTGTATGTGTGATAGCATCTACTATACGTTTTATATTAAAAGATTTATCAATTTTCATTAAATCTTATAGAAAGAGGTAGAATTTCTTCTTTTTTTTTCGGGGATTTCAGGAAAAATAAGGCTCTTGTCATTTTTTATTCTATCCTTTGAGCAGAATGGGAAGACAAAGCTAATTATTCTTCGTCACAAATATCCAAATTTTACACCTAATACTCCATAGATAGTTCAATTGGATAGCAGCAATAATCAATTTTAGCGAATTGTTTGGAGGAAGTCTACCCTTTTGATGCATTCGCACGCAATTTCTTTCCTGCGAGACGACACGCAATTTTACTTTTACTCCCTTATATCTCGCTTTTTAGTTAATTCAATGGCTTTTTCATTGCCTTTGAATGAAACTCTATTTTTAATTGGAAAGCTATATATTCTGCAAGAATGTTAGGTTGTCTATAAGGTTCTTTAACTTTTTCAATAGCAATATTAAGTCTCGGTTTACGAAATTAACTTCCTTTTGTAGATCTTTCTCTAATTCTTGATTGCTCCTTTTTCTTTAATAAATTGGGGAATCCAATATGGATTATGACGTGGATCGACGATTTCTTTTGAATTTCTATATGTGTAATTACTTGAACTTGAGCCCGAGTCCATTTTTCTATTATGTGTAATTACTTGAACTTGAGTCGATTCTATTTTTCTATTCGAGCCTTTTTCCTATTCTTATAAGATTATGTAGGAGAGATGGCCGAGCGGTTCAAGCGTAGCATTGGAGCTGCTATGTAGACTTTGTTTACTGGGGGTTCGAATCCTCTCTTTCCGTTTCTCTTAATTCATCAACGTTACTTGATCACAATGTATCAAATCAAATAACAGTTTATTCCAGCAATAATACCTTTATTTAATAGAAATTCTCTATAGTAAATTACTGTGGTATGTAAAATACACATAGAGGAAAGAACAAAAAAGAAAAAAGGATCCTAGGGTTAATCCATTTCTGCTAGTTGAATGGGAAAATACGAATTAAGGGCCTTAGGTCGATTTAGTTCGGGGAAAGGGGAAGGGGAAGAAAATTCTATGAACCTAATTAAGGGGTATTTCTGTGAGTCCTCAAAATTGGGTTATATGATGTTAGCTCTAGGTATAGGTTCTTATCAAGCTGCTTTATTCCATTTGATCACTCATGCTTATTCGAAAGCTTTATTGTTCTTGGGATCCGGATCATTATTCATTCAATGGAACCTCTTGTTGGATATTCACCGGATAAAAGTCGAATATGGTTCTTATGGGTGGTTTAAGAAAATACGTTCCAATTACAAGAAGTACTTTTTTATGGGGTACGCTTTCTCTTTGTGGTATTCCACCTCTTGCTTGCTTCTGGTCCAAAGATGAAATCCTTAGCAATAGTTGGTTGTATTCACCCTTTTTTGGAATAATAGCCTCTTTTACTGCAGGATTAACTGCGTTTTATATGTTTCGAATATAATAGGAAAAGAATACTTAGGACACAGTATAGCAAAAACTTTTGTTCTATATATCAGAGGGGTTAGTTCTAAGAATATTGTACCGAGGAATTCGACACATAAAAGTACATTAATTAATCCGAATTATTCATATTAAATAATTGGAATTTCTTTGGGATAGCTCAATTGATTATTCCAAAACCGATTATTTGTTTGTTTGTTGCCCGGAAAAACCCTTTGGTTTTGGATGCTCATTGCCATTTGGAAAATGATCTTGATTTTGCTAAAGAATAAGATTGTACTATGGAAAAATAAGTCTTTTTCTTCCAAAGATTTTTACGAATACGCTTTTTGACATCAAGCACGTTTTTTGGAACTGCCATTTTAAAAGGAGATTACTTTTTTCTAGTTGTATGTGAAAGACATCTATTGCCGCAAATCAATCCTTCTTTCTGCTTTTTCTTAGTATTTATACTTAGATCTTGAACTGAAATTCTGAATTCTTTTTACTTCATTTTCTCTAATGCGGATAAGACAAGAATTTTTAACATATTTTTCATATATATTTTGGATTTTTTTAATAATATAGAATATATACAAAGGTTTTCTATTTAAATCAATTTATATATCAAGTATACTCCATATTTTATATATCAAGTATACTCCATATATAGATATAAGGTACGGGTCTATCCCCATATAAGATGGGGGATAAAAGGAGGAAAATTCAAATAGTTAATTAAGTTCAGAATGGTATTCCATAATGGAATTCCAATCAAAACAAAAAAATAGTTAGTCTCTTAAACAAGACATTCTAAAACTTAGGTAATTCTAGTCATTATGAAGTAAGGAATATTCGATAATTTCCTATAAACATAGGTTTTCATTGAAATTCAATCAATCGATTCTGAAACATGAGAGTTGCTTCATCTTCATTTTAATTTTATTTTAATAGAAAGAAATACAAAAATGAATAAAAAATGAATAGAAAGTAAAATGATTCAATCCTTTTTATATTTTAATAAATATCCTTCTTTAGATAATAACTAGGTAACAAAGTTATTTGATTAACTTTTGAATTTAACCAAGTAAACCCATTCTTAATTTTGGATTATTTCAATGAGAGAAATTTGGAAAAATTAAGAATTCCAGTATTTTGTCTTATTCTTTTTTTTTTTTTTAATTCTTTCAGAAAGAGATAAGAATTGGTTTGGTGAATCGGAAACAATTTATTTTATAGAAAAATTGAAGTAAAAATTTCAATTTCTTTTCTTATGGAACATACATATCAATATGCATGGAATTCCAAAGCCAATGGCGCATGTATTTTGGAATCTAAATAGTCACAGAACCGCACTATCTTGACATTCATCTCCCCTGCAAACAGTGGATGGTTGGTGGATGAACTGTTTTCTGGAGGGAGCAGTGTCATGTTTTTGCGGTTTCCAGAATTTTGGAGGGGAAGTCTTCTCCTTGGTCATCAGGAAAAAGAAGCTCTCTGTGTCCCCTGGAGTGTTTGTTTTTGTTTCTGGTATTAGCTTTTGGATGTTCTGATGTTTTGGTGGATTAAGGTTTTAGTTGGAGTAATCATGAAAATCAGTGGCTATGTGGGAGTGGTATTAGGACGTTTTGTGGCTGTTGGCCTGGGTTTGTGTTGAAATGTTGGAACTCTAATTGTTTTGTTTTCCAGTTTCTTAAATGGAACTGGGACATCTTGTGATGTCCTTTTGATCTAAAAAATATAGATCCTAGGGATTAATATGTTTGGCACTGCATGAGCAAGTCTGCAGGTGAAGAGATAGGGGTCCACTTTTATTCTGAAAAGAAAATCGCACAACTCGTGAAAGCATATGTTGTTGTTATTAAAGACAACCTAATATATAATTATTGGTGGGAATCGACCTTTTCCTTTTACCTAGAAAACTCAGGTGCCCCATCCAATGGTTGGCAGAGTCTTCCTCACATTCAGAAAATGCAGAAGCCTTGGTATGCAAAATAATAAACCATACGTTCATCTCTATTTGGACAAAAAGATACTGCTTGCAAATTACAACTGGCCTGAAATATCAAGGACGGCAAGTTGGTAAATCTTCTTCTTGACATACCTTTTTGTCCGAAATAGTTGATGTAATTTTCTTAATCAATCAACTACTACCAAAGCGCGAATACCATCACTACAATATGGAATAGGTCACACGTAACAATCACCTGGAGTCCTCGATCTGTTGTGCTTCTCTCTATTATTGTACTAGTTATGCATGTCAAAAGTGATGAGGTAACATCCCCCCCAGTTTTGAAGGGAAAGCAGTGGCAATGCTGAACTTGGGTGTCTTAACTTTAACAAGTTTACTTAGGTACTCTGAAAAAAGTTTTGCTTAGGAGACAAAACTAATAGCATTTCTCACAACCTATGTAGCAAGTCTTGTATTTTGTTTCTTTGTTCAGAAATTTGGATTTGATATTCACAGGAATGCATATTAAATAAGCGGAGGTGCATTGTCTTTTTTGTAACTTCTAGCATAGGACGAATTTGATCATGAAATTTTATATGTAGATGGGGTAAGATGAGATGTACATCCATGATTTTTTTCAGAATTTTTCGAAACTTTTCTTAGTTGGATTGCACGGTGATTGCACGGGAGTGCTGATTGCACCACAGTCGTTGCCCTGATGAAGACCTTCCGAGTTAATGGCCAAGCTGGATTTGAACCAGCGTAGACATATCGTCAACGAATTTACAGTCCGTCCCCACTAACCGCTCGGGAACATTTGGCTTTTAAGAGTATAATTTATGTACCAGCTGTCTGTTGGCCCAATTGCTTTCCCAAGTTAAACAAATCTGTAACCATGTGGTATTCAATTTGACTCTGGACATTGGGACCTACCATCAGTCATGATCTTTATTGGAGAACCATGTTGCCATCACCAAAGCATCAATAATCTACACGATCGCCCGAATTTCGTCAGAACCCCTCCCATCAAACCCAATCTACAGAGATGATGGCAAACCAAAAATAAATAAGAGAGAGAGAGAGAGAGAGAGAGAGAGAGAGAGCTTGTTGGATAGATGCAGTCAAGGTATGCGAAAACGGAACAGAACTGGACATGCATGCATGACGCTAATTCTGTTCAGTGTTCACAGTTGTCTGCCATGCTGATGCGTGCAGCCCAGCTTGGAAGCCATCGACCGCTTCCACTTGTTTGAGTTGGTCGATCCATCCATTCGGCCCCCAGCGAACGTGACCACAGACGGCGAACAGGTTTGTGTCAATTGTCAATCCAACGCGTGCTAACGTCCTCGATCCGGATTCGATCTTCTGCTCTAATTTTCTTCTGTGGTCGGAAGAGTTGGTGACCGGTGGTTGTGTGCGCGGATGATTAATTGGGGGTTCCCTAACAGCTCACTAGATCTGTCTCAGAAGACGCTAGCATTATGTACACACATCACATCGCCATCTTAGACTAAAAGTGGCTCCTACAACTACGAAGCAATAAAATAATAATAATAATAATAATAATTATCTATCCGCTCGCTGTTCGCCTTAGAAACCGCGATATACGTAGATCATCTGGGTCTCCGGTTCACGTAAAGTAAGGCAGGGCTACATACGAATAATCCCGTAACAAAATTTGTTCGTACGCATAGCAACGCTACGCTAGAACTCTCTTTGTTGTTAAGAATATGCTTAACATGTGGTTAGAAAGCAGACAAATCACTGGCCTTTCTGGACATGGAGCTGACGCCGTACCTCGCGGAGATGGATGGCATCGCCGAGACGACGTTGACGGAGCACCGCCATCCTTCCCTGCCCGTCGAAATTTCGCAACCAATAAAGTTGGCAAGAGGGGGGAGAGACAGCCATGGACCAGCCTAAAGCGATGCATGCATGCCCTGCCAGGGTCACGGCTATATAGCATCCGTGCACAGTGCACACGCTCCGATCCAAGTCCCAAATCTTCTTCCCTCCGCATGAAACGAGCCAAAGAATCATAAGGCAAGCTGTGGCGGGTCCCGCAGCTGTACAAGGGAACAAATGCTTGGTCCGTCACATCACTTCGTTGCTAGGATCGATTCGTGCCCGCCAGGTTTGAGTATGCAACAAGCAGGTGTACCTTTTGCATTTGCCGCCCCATGCCGCCATGCATGGTCCTGCAGCTGCCACTGGCACCTCTTGTAGGCTTGGGGAGAGAATGTCTTCCTAGCGTTCCATGGCCGGCCGTACAGTGTGCTACTGTGGTGTACCATGTTGACGAGGAGCAGCAGGGATGCTTCCAAGTTGCAACTTTGGTAGGACCAAAACTCAGTTCTGATTTCTGACTAGATCATTGTCTGTATGGCCATGCATGTGAAGACCACAGGTTTACACACAGTACTGAAACGCCTCACGCGACACACATTTGTCCTAGATGAACATTTATATGGGCGGAACTAATGCTGGTAGCAGAGTGATGACCTTCAAATACATGCTAATGAGTTCTGACTAACAATCTGATTTGCAATTTACATCCGACAAGGTAAGGCATTTGAGTTTCGCAGGGTCTTCATGGCAGTCGTCTGGGAAGATGTATGACAAGGCATAAACAACAAGAGGTAGAATCATGATGACAACAGAAACTCCACATACAGAAACCGCATCCTCGAGATATCAGAACTCCAGTTCTTTCCGTGCAAGAAGCTTCCTGGCAATTCTAGTGGTACATGTGATAGCTTTGAGCGACTTCATAATACAAACATGTAACTGCAACAAGACAAAAGGTGGTATACGATATATTAGTTTGCTTACTAAACAGAATTTTCAAAATCCATTTTTTTTATCCTTCATTGCAGGTATGCAGGGATGAAATCCCAAGTCAGTAACTGCCAGTGCCAACATGTCGAACCAGGTTACACTCTTGTCACTTCCAATCAATTTTAAATTGATTTTCTTTTAAAGAAAACACAAGATTTAAATAAGTTAGAAACAAATAAACAGTTTTGCTGAAAACCAGCCCATTCCCAATCGGTTTCCTTCTAAGCTCATGTGTTTTGGTTCAAAAACATAACCAGAGAGAACTGGCTAAAGATAATTAGTAACTGGGTTTTAGTAACACCAAGACAAATTTCACTGTAATAATGATATAAAATAAGAACAGAACTTGCTCATCCAGCTGAATGCAATCTTTTTCATGGCCTCCATCCTATATATTACTGCTCATTGACAACATTACTGATATGTGTGTAGGCTTCGCTTGCTCATGCATGAATAGAACCCAGCCAGTTGACTCAGGTAAATGTCATTAAGAGAGGTGCATTATTTGAGATAGACTGACCTTCTAGGGAACAAAGTACATTTAGGAAAACTTGGAACTCGTAGTATCAAGTACATCAAAGAAAAGAAAAGGGGTTTCCACCAAAGAAGGATTAGAAAAGAAAAAAAAAATATATATATATAAGATAGCATTGGTGTGGAACACTTACTATGAACATCAACTTCGGTATCCACCCCAATTCTTTCACCAAACTTCCATGATCTGGAAAAAAGAATGGTTCCTCTTCCATGAATTTTTGCTCCTTTTGAAAGTCATCTATTCCTGTAGCTGTCATTCACGCATATTCTGCAGATCTTTTCTTATGTGCCTGCGGTGTCTAGGATGCTTTCTACTTCTGTCTTTATCAGATGATCTTCTATTACTAGATTTATATCTTTCCTTGTATTCATGATCACTAGAATCAGTATCAGGTGTGTGAGTCCGGTGAGGCCTTTTTTCCAGGCGTTTTCTCTTATTCTGTTGGCTGTCACTGGAAGAATCAGCATCAGGAGTTCTACTCCTGCTTGTTCTACGCCTTGATTGCGACTTTCTTTTCTTACTCACATACTGTTCCCTAGAAGAATCAGAATCCGGAGTTCCACTCCGGCTTTGATGACGTGATCTTCTTTTCCTATTCCTATGCAGTTCACTGGAGTCAGGATCTGGACTACCATTCTGGGTATGATGATGTGAAGAGTGTGACCTGCCTTTCTCAGATCTATGCTCTTTCTTTTCATATTTCAAATCAAGCTTTTCAACATTGGCCAAAGGACAATCTGCATTGGCATTGGCAATTTCCACCATGTCAAGAGAATTCTCATTCTCTATTTCCATGCAAGTAGTTAGCTTTCCAATCCTGGAAGTGACACTTGTATCAGCTGTTGAAAGGGTTTCTGATCTAAATAAGACATTCTGTGGAGGGGCAGGTTTTTCTGGAGGAACATCCAGTCCCAATTCTTTGCCCAATGATTCTAGGAAATCCTCAGCAACAAGACGATTGAGAGCCATGTTGGCACCTTCACTCGTCTTTATTGGATCCACTGGTTGATTATTAATAATAGGTTCGTCCATATCATCTTCCGAGTCATCAGAAAAGATAGCCTGCCAGCCACAACAAATACCAATTCAGCTTTTCTGGCAAGCCAACATTTAAGATGTCTACAAGAAGCTAAGCCCACCTGAAGTGGTACAAGAAATCATCTCAGAATGTAAATACCACTTTTAGATCCCATACATGGCATTATACCCAAATCAATCCTTGTATAGATGCTAAAATTCACATTATGAAGCATTGCATCTACTAGTAGTTCCATTTATTAAAGGAAAAATTGACTGCACAAATCATGTTAATGTGCAAGAACACATGGGGCCTGACATGGCAATAAAATATGGAAAATGGAAAGAACATCCAATATCATGGTATACAAAAAGAAAGATGCAACAATCCCCAAAACGAGATAAATTAAGATGAATAAACTAAAAATAATCATGAAAATGCAAACGAGAAAAAGGAAACCAAAAAATCAAATAAAATGTACATAGTATGATAATTGAGAATTTAAATTAAAACAAATTTAGAAAACAAAATAGTAATTAAAATATGGATATCCAGTTTTTAAAAACAATGTTCTATATAAATTTAAAGAATATGAATGGTTTCCATATTTTCAAATACCTCTAAATTCTAATACAATTTTTTAAGACTTCCAATGGTTTTCATATTTTCAAATACGTCTAAATTCTAATACAATTTTTTAAGAATTCCAACTTTTTGGATTTTCTGGAATCATCTGGGCTCTAAAGATCGCCATATGTTTGAAAATATGCACTTTTTATATGTCCAAAACTATATTTTTCTTCTTTAGTATTCCAATTTCTAGGTTAAAAAATTTAACTTGTAGATAAATTTTCGATATTTACTTAACATTACTTTTTGTTTTAATATTTTTACAATTTCCATGCAATTTTCAATTTCTTGGTGTTTCAACGTTATAAAAGTTTTCTTACAATTTTTTTTTTAAAAAAAATCAGGAATACATGCCATGCAAAATAAAGAGGTTCTTCACCGGCATATGGCATGGCACCTCAGCATATGTGCCAGACTATCAATGACATGGTATTGCCTAGAAGCATAAACTAGTCCAACCCCGATTACAAGCTGGTGACACATGGCATGACAACTTATCATAAATTTTCTAATCATTTTTCTATCCATTTGTTTAATGGAAGAATAAACTGGTGCAATCTTTGATAAACAGACCAATTTGAATGCTGTTAGGAATCTTCAGTCTGAGTTCAAAGTAAAGTGACCAAACACATGATTTAATTGTGACAAGTTATAATTCCATTAGACATGGTGTAAGTCCACTTGACTTCCTGGTCAATGTTTCTATCAAGAACATCTACTGGGGATGCATGTTACCTTGTAAAGATCAACAGGTCTCTGCATACTGCTCAACTCAATACCAGGGTCATCGGCAGTTCCCTGTGGCTCGGTCTCTGCTGTTCCTGCCACAGAAGCATGCTGTGGAATCCTACTTGAACTCTCCACATCGTCATTTGTCTTCTTCGTGGATTCTGTCATAAAGATAAGGGTGTCCATCTTGCTTCTTGGTCTTTGAACAGGCATTGGCTGCACATACAAAATTAATGATCAGACGTCCATGTGGGTGCCACTTTGAACATGTATTCCATTTGAATCAAAATAAAATTCAGAAAATGGCAGAAACCAATTCATATATTACAAAAAGAACATGAAAAATACATTCAATAACAAAAAAAAAAGTGTACTACAAAGTAATAATCATTGACATAGAAGAAGCCGAAGAAAAAACTGTACACAGCTACCAGTCTACTACAACAGAAAAAGAACGCAAACTTCAACAGATGGTTATTGTTATACTCTGCAAGAACTGGGAGAATTTGCAAGAGTACTCCTAAGCATAAATCAACAAATGCATCTGTGAACATGTTTGTGTGTGTGTGTGTAAATATCCAGCAATTTATTTTGGCTATTCTGGGTACTTAGTTCTTTACCTCATTTATCTATCATAGTTGTTCAATTAATATATATGCAGACCATATCGAACCATTCAAATTTACCTTTCCCATGAAAGGATCAACAATATCAAAACGCTTGCAAAGTATTGGTGAAGGCCGCCATTCAAGCTCCACCCTCCGTGGATATACGGGTTTCTCATCTCGAGGTGACGCAGAGCTCTGTATTAATGTTTCAAGAATCAGTATGTGAAAGAAGACATGACATTACCAAAGGGCCCAAATAAGTTAACCTACCTCTAATTGAGTAGATGATACAAAACGTTGCTCATTCATTCCAGGTAAGCCCAACACTGATAAAGGATCCATGGCTTTTTTTCCTTTTCGTTTTTCCATTGCCTCAGCAGCAGCCTCAAAATCTAGTCTTTCACGAGCACGGTCAGCCTCTGACATAGTATTTGTAGTTATAAGATTTGCAGAGCGAAGGCCTCCCTGATATTTCTCCCTAAGAAATTGCTCAAACCTTGCCTGCTTTGCAGGCTCATTTTTAAAGGCCATTTCAGACTCTGGCAGACCAGCCTATTTTGAAGCAAGAACAATCCATTTGCATAATTAGACCAAGATTAGGTAATTCATATAACCAATGTGGCGTTGATGAGCACAGCAACACTAATTGGAAGAACAATGCATTACAAAAACTTACGAGAGATATTGGCTTGACAAAGGTGTCACCAAGATTGGATTGCAGTTGAATTGCTTCCTTTCCGGAAAAGGATGAGCTAGATGGTTTGGAGCTTCTATCAAGGGGCTTTTCACCAAGAATCTTTCCACGATTCTCTGCTGTCAACTTGTCAGAAGAAGACTTTGACTTCACAGAATCAGGCCCATGCTGGTCAATATACTTTTGTTGGTGCTGCCATAACTTCCTTGCATAGTAGCTACATCCATCTCCTTCATTAAGGAAAAGAAATTGTGGACTTGTTTTGCTTTTTTCCTTGTAGAAATCCTCAATATGTTTCCCACAACGAGCAACCATAGCAGCAACCCCCTCAATCAATAATCTCAAGCTAGTGTCTTCTGGAGGAGGAACCTCAGGAGGAGCTAAAGCAGAAAACTTATCAAAAGCCTGAAGTGTTGTTGAAAACTTGAGGCGACCATCAAAATCAGCTGGGATCTCAGGAGGATGAAATCTGAAAAGTCACAATGGCACCCAATATGCACAATCATTCAGGGTATACATATATAGTGGATGAAATATCGAATTGAATCAAATAATTTGCTGCTGCAGCACATAATATTCATTTCTTCTGCAAATACAACTAATTTGGGAGCTCTTTTACTGTACCTATCGATCTTTATGTACCATCCATTCTATTCAATCTAACTGGTCAAATGATTTAGCAATACTCCAACACCAAGTATAATTATCTTAAGCATAGTCACCAAGAAGCTGGGTTGACCGGGTCAACAAACAGGATCGCAGGATATGGTTCATGGGTGGTTCTTTGGGGCACTAGTTTGGAATGCGGAACGTGACCCTGATAAATCTGGGTAGATCACCCAGGTCGACAACCTAGTCGTACAACATATATTATAATAGATCCTGACATAGCTCTAAAAAAGAAAAAGAAAATAAAGGGAAAAAACAAGAAGGGGAAATGAGTAGGTTGGTGCAGCCAACTAAAACCAGGCCAGCCCAAATCCCTTCCCCTCCACTAGCCACTAGCCCACTAGGGCATCTCAGGCAACACAACACACAGCCAAACGTGGAGAGAGAGAGAGAGAGAGAGAGAGACGCACAGGAGCTTCATCCTCTCAAGAGTCAAGCCACTGCCTCCATGCCTCATCCTATTTTCCACCGTCTTCTCATGCCACTTTCCCTCTCCTGGTAGCTTCTAGCTGCTGCTGCTCTGCTTCGTCATCCAGATTTAGTAGAGGAGGTGACTAGGCTGGGGATGGCCCACAGTGGCAGTAATGGGGGCTGTGACAGGCAGTGGTCGTGGGGGCTGTGACGAGCGGCAGTAGAGAGAAAAGACTGCGGCAGAAGATACTTGCGACAGCGACGGCTAGGGTTAGCTCCCTCCTTCCTCTCCTCTCCTCTCATGACCCGGTAGCGACCCAAATCGAAGGTGACCCACGATCCGAGCATGTGGATCGCAGCATTGACCCAGTCCCTGTGACTATGATCTTGAATGTAAGATTGTAACCACGGGCATGTATTAGTATTATTTTATGCATACGAATCTCTGGTTCTATCTAGGAGTCATAATCTCTACATAACATTTGGTTCAAGCTTGTGCGTCTGTATTTGATCAGCCAATAATGCTCATCTCATCCTAAGCCGCATCAGCGGCGACTTGTATGAGTACAATGTGTCCATGCGTTTATGATAGCCTGCTACATGAACTGTGTTGCTTGAACCTCTTGGATCCCTGGAGACTGCTTATGCTTCATGATGCAAATTCAGTCTTTTAGGTCAATGTAGTCATCATAGCAGGGCCTTGTTCTTAAATATTTTTAATCATGCCCCAAAATCAAATGACATGTTTCAAGAAAAATGACATTTTCAAATTGTTCTTATGAACAAATCAAATGTAGGGCATTCTACTAATTGAGAAAATTCCTTATTTGCTGCTGAAAGTTGGCTGGATCGCTAAATGCCATCGTGAAATTGTTCTTCCCATCATTACCATCGGATCTCTACTTTCATCTTGTTTTTGCCACTCCCGTCAATGGCCCGTTACTTGGCCGTTAACTTGTATGTGAAAAGATGATTCTGCCCATTATCATTTAAAACTATCTAATTTGCTTCGATTTTTATGAAAGTTTTTGAAGATAATCCTAAGACTGCGCTAGCATTTCTCTAAGAATTTCAGAGCATGAGCAGCTTTATGAATTTCTAGAAAAATCTCTTAGTGCTTCTGTTTTAATGAAAGAATCTAGATTTTGATTTTTCAGAAATACTAAATAAATTCAAAAATTTATGAAACTTTTTGGAGGAGTTCCTTGAATTATTTGAAACATAAATAAAATATTTCCAGACTTTCAAATAGTTTGAATTCAAAACTTGAAAATTAGAGCAACAACTAGGTTATTGGAAAAGCACATAACCTAGCTGCTATTCTTATTTTCAAGCCTTGAATTCAAAACATTTAAATGCTGGAAATATTTTTTTAAAATTCCAAATAATACAAAGAACCTCTCCAAATAGTTCCATAAGTTTTTGAATTTATTTAGTGATTCTGAAAAATCAAAATCTCGATTCTTTCATTAAGATAGAAACAATAGAAGATTTTTCCAGAAATTCACAGTAAAAGATTTTTCTAGAAATTCATAGAGCTGATCATGCTTTGAAGTTTTTAGAGAAACATTAGCACTGTCTAAGGATCATCTCTAAAAATTTTCATAAAATTCTAAGCACATTTGGAAGATTTAAATGAGAATGTAGATGGGCAAAATCATCTTTTGACGACAAATTAAAGGCCAAGCAACATGCCACTAACAGGGGTCTCTGTAGTATGTCAATTTGGTGCCGTATCGATGTCCAACACCGATACGATACTGACACACCACTCAACACATATCGATCATGTATTGAATAATTAGATAGCCAAAATAAATAATTTTAATGTTAAAGGGTAACCCTAGCCACCCAAAAGGAGCAAATCACCAACATCAAAGCTCCATTGTGGAACCATGTTGATGTTCTAGATAAGGGTGGTCTATGATAAGGGTGGTCAACTAGAGGAAATGTGAAATGGAGATGCAAGTATTGCAAATATGTTGGTAATAATAGCTACTCTAGATTCAAAGTGCACTTGTTGAAAATTACAAATGGTGATTGAAAGATATATCCTCAGGTGACGATACCTATTCTTTCTCAGATTTGAAGTGAAATTGCAAAGGTTGAGATACATATTCCTAGTTTACGCTTTACATTATTTCAGTTTGACTAGCATGTAGAAAAATGGAGAATAATACATATGTATATTATTATCATTTAAATATATATAGCTATGTTGGTATTTTTGGAAAAAGATGAATTCGTATGATCGCCGTGTCGTGTCGACGTATTTATGTCCATGCATCATAGACAGGAGTAGCAAAAACGGGATGAAAGTTGAGGTCCAATGGCTATGAATGGAAGAGCAGTTTCGCGATGACATTTTAGGGATCCGGTCAACTTTCAGCAGCAAATAAGGAATTTCCTTCTACTAATTCTTCATTCTACATGTACTGGTCCCCTACCTACACTTGGAGGCAGTTAAGTGACCCCTCAATGTTGATTTGTTGAATGTTGAGAGAGAACAAGCACATGGCTTAGCGTTAAGTTCAAGTTTATTCTCTTTTTGGCTATGCTGCTGCAGATCACCCTCAACCGTGCTGCAGATCACCCTCAACCCTCAGCAAGTCAGCATCTGATTCATCTTCTTTCATGCATACAGAATGAAACTACCAGGCTATCAACAAATGTCCGCAACGATGACATGAAGAAAAAAGAAATGATATGAATGTAATTGAAGAATCATAATTGAATGAATAAATAGCATTCATCTCATATATTTCATAATGTTCCACATTATATGGCAATCTTGCAACTTTACCCAAATAAACGGTCCGATAAAACGGGTCTATTAAACGTTAACAGCCGTTAAACCAAATCAAAGGTCCAATAAAACAGGCAAACATTGAAATTTCCATAAACGTAATGAGGACCTTTACCGTTTTAACGGCCGTTTACAAGGCCTTAATGGCCTTTATTTAGAACACTGCTAGGATATATATATACACACATAGAGGCTGTTTACAAGGCCTTAACGGCCTTTATTTAGAACACTGCCAGGATATGTATATATATACACACACATATAGTGGTCAAACATTCTTCGCACTGTACTTGAGAAGTTTCATGTTCCAATATACTCTAATTGTCCACTGCTTTTACTTTCAGTTGAAGCCCTTTTGGAAGTAATGTGATAACCCGGGTGGTTATCAGTTTAATTAAAGGATTAATTAAACATTAAAAGTGAATTAGGCAAGAAAAACAAAATGTAAGGAACTAAGGATTAAAAGAGTGCCGTCAGTCCCACAGTGAAAGGTATCGCTCATCGAGATACCTGACCTGTCCGGGGGCCAGACAAGCACCTCTCGCTAGATCGGGGTTCATCATTCGGCGTTTAGTAGCTTACGAATGCACGGCTAGGGTACCGTTAGTGTTTTGAGTGAGAAATGACCGTAGTGCCCATGAGGTAAATAGAGGCCGGTAAATATCCCAAGGGCAAGGTGGTCTTTTCCCCAAGAGAGGTAAATAAAGCCAGCTCATTTGCCTCTGTCCCCCATTTCAGCCACAAACCGAGAGCCACCAAAAAGCATCTGAAGCATCCAGCCAACAAAGCCATTGCTTCCTTGTCTCCCCACCCCAACATTGCCATTCCAACCCAGCACCAAGTAAGAAGGAGACCTGAAGGAGGGCGACAGCACCAGAAGGAGGGCGACAACACCAGAAGAGGTGATCCAGGGAGCATCCCCAAGAGGGAGGTGGAGAATACCAGAAGAGGAGAGGGCAACCCGAAGAGAGGTGGAGTCCCGAAGCAAGAAGCCAGTGACAACCTCTTCTCACCACCATCCGGACCCTACCCACTGCTAGCTCGTGACCACCGACC
The DNA here is from genome assembly GCA_036346375.1 of Guadua angustifolia. Taxonomy (NCBI): domain Eukaryota; kingdom Viridiplantae; phylum Streptophyta; class Magnoliopsida; order Poales; family Poaceae; genus Guadua; species Guadua angustifolia. The sequence continues at coordinate 31,156,191 of CM070510.1, read as the reverse complement.
ACCAGGTGCATTTTCCCAATTAGCACAGACTGCTTCTTATGCGTAGAAGGTAGATCAAGGTGCTAGCCAAGCAATAGGGTAGAGGGATGGTAGATCGGTGTTTCCCGTGGTCTCAGTAGTCAAGTAGCCGAGAGCATCATTCTTTTCTCAAGTTGACCGCCACCGACTTCATCATAGACCCCAAAGATCGCATCAAAATCATCAACTCAAAGCGAAAATGCATAAAATGGAAATGGGTAGAAACCCTAGGTTAGCAAACCCAGAGAGGGGTGGAGCTTCACGGCATTAAGCCTGTAGAGGGAGGAGGCATCGGCCAGAGGGAGCAGAGCAACCAGAGGAGGCACCAGGGGAGCTGCAGCCGAGGGGTAGCCAGAGGGAGTAGTGGCGCAGCCGAGCGCCAGAGGGGAGGAGCAGAGCCAGAGGAGAGGAGCTGCAGAGGGCTGGAGCTGCGCGGGGGAGAAGTTGCCCCGGGAGAGGAGTGCGCCAGGAGAGTAGCGGCAGGGGAGTAGAGGCGCTGGGGGGGGAGTTAATCGGCCAGAGGGGAGAAGGCCAGGCAATGCAGCCGAGAGAAGTCGGCCAGGAAGAGAAGAAAAGGGAGGCTGGAAAGAAAAAGAGAAGAAGGGAAAAGAAGAAGAGAGAAAGGAAAAATAGAAAAAAAAGGGAATAAAGGAGAAAAAGAAAGAAGAGAAAAGATAAGAGGGTAGAAAAGTAAATTGGCCGCGGAACACGTCGATTTTGGAATCGATTGTCGGATCGCGTAAAAATCGTCAAGTGAACTCGTTTAATTTGTGCTAACTAAAACTTGAACGACAGATCATCAAATTGGTTGGACGCCAGAATAAATTATTCGCATTAATTGCCCTCGTTAATGTGTATGCTTTCAGGGTCCAACCTGAGCATCCCAGCCAATCAGGTCCAGTATACGGGCGAGGATGATCCTTCCGCTTTGGTACCAGGCAAGATTCCTTGAGCATTTCTTATTAAATGATTTTCAATGCTTTCTTATAGTAAGTATATCATCACTGCATCAAAAAAAAAATTTACTTTCAAAGTGAGGTGTGGAATTGAGGTGAATGATGGAATGGGATGTGCTTTTGAGAAAGAGTGAAGTGATGAGTTTGTGGTGTGGTTTTGAAAATGGTTGAGTTGAGTTTTAGCGCCCACGAATGGAGTCGTGATTTGTATTAGAAATAATTATGGTGGGTAGAGGCTACCGATGAGAAGGAAGTGGCCGGTGGGGTCCTCTACGTAGGCTATAATATAAGGTCAACAAACTGCACTTGGGCAATGAGCCATACTCCAGTATCAACCATAGTGAGTGAAATCGGTCAGAAAAGGTTGTCACTATGAAGGTATTATGGTCTCCAGATTGGTGGTTAGGTAGTTATCTAGGAGTGTGAAGCTGGGGGTGCCAGGAGTCCCAGTGAAGGACACATAAATCAGCTACGGTTGATCAAGCGCTATATTTAAAGCCTAGGGGAGTATCTATGCTGCTGCGGTAGTATGGTACAACCTGATGCTGTAGGGGGAAGTGATGAGACACCACTACTCATCGGCTACCGTGGTTGAAGACCTAATGTCGATTTGGTGATAAACGCTCGGGGCCTCACAGGATGGGGTCGCTATGGCTAAAATGATACGAACTCACAAGTAGGTTAAAATCTTGAATTCAAGCCTATCTCCGGATTGGAGGCTACTAAGCTAAGTCCGCCTCATATACTGTGTAGTAGCTTTTTCATATTTAAAATATCCAACCCTTAAAGAAAGCCAAAAACCTATTTCTGTAAAATGGATTTTGAGGAAGGTAAGAAAGTGGTCTTGAGAGGAGAAATTCATAATTGCATCTCGTTTAATGCTTGTCGAGTACTTTTGTACTCACTCTTGCTAAATCCCCCTTTTCTAGAGTTTGGCTCCGGTGTTCGCAGATGATTGGGTGGACGAGGTTGCGTAGTTCTACCAGAAGAATAGAAGGATGAGTAGCCATGTATCGCTTCACGGTTTTTGGTGTAATAGTATCTACGATTATCCTTTTGTTGTACTAGGATCGAAATTATATCTATGTAATGGACATATAGTTCTGCGTGGCTTGGTTTGAATATATTTTCAATCGCCTCTAATTATTGTTCTCACGCAACATTTCGAACACTGCAGTACTATCCGATAAAACATCTAAAAGCTCAATGTTTTGATTAGCTAGTATACCGAGATTCGTGTGATTATCTCAGCGTAATGACAGTGTGACTATCGTTACCCTGGGCTAATCGTGCGGGTTGCCACAAGTAACTCAGTTGAACCCTAATTCTACCCTCGGAACACAACTTACAACTTCCATCATACTGTGCTCTCCAAAGAGCAACTCTTCTCAAATTCTCAAAACAAAATGTGTTTGAGTCTGAAACCCATTCTAAGGATTCTTGTGGTTCCGGAATCCACCACAGAGAACCAGGAACGGGAGCTCTCCCTTTTTGCCCGACTCTCGATCTAAGAATGCCGGTTTTAAGAACAAGTGATTGCCCTTCTCCGACCCTTACTGCCCAACCGGAGAGCGGATGGCTAATGTGTTCACTTATTGAAAAAGGTATATGGTTGGTCCGTGACCCCTGGACACCGAAGGTGTCCTTGGGGTGATCTTTTAGTTCCTACAGGGTGAAGACAATGGGGTCGGTCCATGGATTTTCCTTCCTTTTGCCACATTTTGCTCAAAGGGTTGAAAAGAGGTAAGTGTATCAAACTATTCACAAGGGCCAATTTGATCCTCTTCCCTAGGGATCCCAGATGAGGGAAGCCCAGGAAAGCTACCGACTCCAACTAAATCTACCCTGCATTGGAGTGGATCATGGGTCGACATGCAGAAAATACCATAAAGTAGCAGCAGCTCACATGAATTTTGTATGGTGTCTTCCAATGTATAGAAGTAATCTGAACGAGTGTAAATGGCTGCCGTACCAACCTTGCTTCCCAGCCTCATCTAATGGGCATCTATGTTACTCGGATACTTTAGAAAACTGGTGTATCGGTATCGAATACCGAATCAAATACTTATCCATATTTGATACGGTCAGATATGTATCTTGCCCATATCGGTGAATTTCCTATTTTTCAAAAATAAAAGAAAAATTCTTGATACTTCTCTGATACCTGCCATATACTTCCCCAATACCTCTCAACCATAATACCTCTACCAACTCAAAAGGACATGCTGTAATCGTTTATTCCCATTCTGCGGTCCCCTCTTACTCCTTACACCGCCCCTGCTACTATCTTCCCCCTGAGCTCCCCACACCAATATTTCCCTATAGATGGTGACGCGCAGCACCCCTCTCCCTGCCAACGCGACGATGCACTGGTCTTCACGCACGGTGAGTTCTTCCACTAGTACTCTTCTTCCTCTTGACTATGTAATGCGGTATACTCCCAGGTAGCCAACGGGAGCCAGAAGCTGGTGAGGGCAACTGCGGCTAGGAGGCAAGACATATGGCTATAGCTGGCAGGAATAGAAGAGCACAATAGTAGTAGACTAGATGCTGTAAGCCACTTGCTGATGGGCCTTCGAGATGATCTAACCCATTTGTTTCTTCATTTTCTTTGTTATTGTTTCTTTTATGTCTATTTTGTGTATGATATACCTTATCTCATGTATGCCTATTATTTTATTTTTATTATGGGCCTGTTTGGTAGTGTTAGAGAATATATTCCTACCAAGTCCATACATGGACTTGCTCCTCAATCAGTCATGCTTGCCATTAGAGGTCATGATTCCTGTTATGTTGTATTGCTATAATTAGAGGATAGGTTTCTTATTCATGTATAGCCTCTCTCAGATATGTATGGCACCCATTCTGTCAATAGAGATCAATCTGATTCTCCCCGATTCTCTCATTCTTACATGGTATCGAGCCAGCCTTCCATGGCGACGCTCCTCTTCTTCCTCCTCGCAAAGGCGCCATGCCGGTAATGGCGTCCCTCATCCGCAGCGCCATTGTTCCCAACCCCAACACCGCCTTCAACCCCACCTCCATGTTTCCACGATAAATGTGAAAACCCACATCCCTTTCTCCTCCAAATAGATCCTCCTAACTATTCCCGATGGCGCGAACTCTTCGAGATCCTTGTCGGCAAGTTCTAAAGCGCCACCACCACCTATTCTTCCCACTCCGGCAATTTCGATGGGACATGGACGACGACGGATTTTGCCAGTCAAGTCCCTTCTTTATGCTTCCTTGTCCGAGGAGATCCTTGGCATTGTTCTCCAACCCGACGCTTCAAGACGCGACATTTGGGAAAGTGTGGAAGTGTTTTCCGAACAACCGCAGATTTCGTGCTCGCCTTGGAGGCCGAAGTTTCGCAATTTGGCGCAAGGTGATCTCTCCATCCCGGCTTATTCTCAACGCCAAGACCTATGCCGACTCCTTTGCCGATGTCGGCCACCCCGTCTCGATGATACTTTGTCCTCACTCTCCTCCGAGGCTTGAGCAAATCCTACCGCCACATCCGCCATTATCAAAACCAGGAACCTCTTCCTTCCTTCCCGGAGGTTCGCTCCATGCTTCTCCTTGAAGAAGCAGATCAAAACCACCAAGACCTCCGGCCTACTGTCCTCTTCTCCCAAGACCATCAAGCAAGCTTCATCGACCAAGAAGACTAACAAACTGCCTCCTCCAACTGTATGACAGTAAAAACAAGGAAGCACAAGGGCGCCCTCTTTCAATCCCATGCTTTCAAGGCCAAGCAGTCGTTGTTGGCGCTCCTCGCCTTCGCTATTGAGCACGATGGGTTCAACTCAGGATCGGCACCTTCCAGTGTGGCCATCTCCGCCGCTTCCTCTGATCCTCGGACCTCGGCCTCAGTGAGACCTTCTTTCGCGCTCTCTCCGCCATGTCCAAAGACTGTCTAACCACCTCCGCCGCCACCCAGTGCCCTTTGCTTCTCCACAAGCGGCTTCATTTCTCTTGGGACCAGATCGCTCATCCAAGCGATGAACGCGATGACTCTCCAAAGAACCTGACCCAACCTCTGGTACATGGACTCGGCGCATTTAATCACCTCACTTCCGATTCTCGTAAACTCACAAACCTTCACCATATCACTTCCTCCTCCTCAAACATCGTTGTAGGCAATGGTACCCGTCTTCCTGTTGTTGCCTCCGGCGATCACAGTTTTCCAACCGCTGCTCGTCCTCTCACTTTATCCAATGTTCTTGTCTCCCACATATTATCGCTAACCTTGTTTCCGTCATAAATTTACTAGAGATAACAATTGTTCCATTGAGTTTGATCCGCTTTGGTTTCTCTCGTGAAGGACCTTCATTCTTGCCGTGTGATTCAGAGGTACAATAGCTCTCAGCGATCTCTACTCCTTCCACCTCGCGCCAAGCCACAAGTCTTCCTCGTCACATTCCGATCAGATCACCTGGCACCGCCGGTTGGGGCATCCCGGCGACCAAGCTCTCTCCCAACTCAACAATAACTTAGCAGCCACTCCTTTTTTGTCCAATAAAGTAGTGCCTCACTTATGTCATGCTTGTCAAATTGGCAAACACATTCGTCTTCCTTTTTCTTCCTCTTTGTCTACTACTAATAAACCATTTGAACTTATTCACTGCGACTTGTGGACATCCCCTGTCTCTAGCTTGTCTGGTTTCAAATATTACCTCGTTTGTCTTGACGATTATACTCACTACCTATGGACGTTTCCTCTCCGACTCAAGTCAGATACCTTCTCCACCCTTCGCCATTTCCACGCCTTCGTCTCCACCCAATTCTCCACCACCATCCAGAACATTCAATGTGATAATGGCCGTGAGTTCGACAATACCGCAGCTCGATCCTTCTTTCTTGCTGCCGGTATAAACCTCCGCCTCACATGCCCCTACACATCCCAACAAAACGGAAAGGCTGAACGCATCATTCGCTCCACCAATAACATTATCCGTACTCTCCTTTTTCAAGCCTCCATGCCCCTGTCATATTGGGCCGAGGCTCTCTCCACAGCCACCTACCTTATCAATCGCCATCCCACCAAAGCTCTTCGCCACAAAACACCCTTCCATGTTCTGTATGGTTCCCCTCCCGCCTACACACACCTTTGTGTTTTCGGTTGCCGCTGTTATCCTAATCTTTCCGCCACCGTTCCCCATAAGCTTGCTCCTCGCTCCACTGAATGTGTCTTCCTCGGTTATCCCGACAATCAAAAAGGCTATCGGTGTCTCGATTTGACTACAAATCGCATCATTACCTCCCGCCATGTCATTTTTGATGAACAGACTTTTCCTTTCGCCAGGACATCCTCTGTTCTTCCTTCGGCATATTCTTTTCTGGACGCAGGTCTTCATGCCACTTCCGCTCCTGATGATGCGCCCCTGGAGACTGCTGCTACTTTGGGCGCTCAGGCGCCTCTGGCACCTTCGCCCCATCACGCGCCGGCTTGCACCTCTGCGCCCCTAGAGTCCGATCAGCTCCCTGTCGGGCCTCGCCTGCGACCACCGTGCGTCCAGCGCCGCGCTCTCCGGATCTCTTGCCATGGGAATCGACTGTGGGACTTCGGCGCACCGCTTCGCCTCAGCAAGTCTCCAAGCTCTTCCCCACGCCTCTCCTCGGCATGTCTTCACTCGGCGACCTCCACCAATTACCACCGCTTCTTCGCCTCCACCGGCTACCTCGGCTGCCTCCCATCCGATGATTACCAGAAGCAAGGATGGCACTCTGCCGCCACCTCTGTTCCAGCTCCATGCCACCTCCACTGACGCTCCGTCCCCTGTGCCGAAGACATACCGCAATGCGCTCAACGATCCTCATTGGCGGGCGGCCATGATCGATGAGTACACTGCCCTCCTCAGCAACAACACATGGGATCTGGTGGTGCCTCCTCCCCGCGCCAACATCGTCTCCGGCAAATGGATATACAAGCACAAATTCAACTCCAACGGGTCCCTCGCTCGTTACAAAGCCCGCTGGGTCCTCCGTGGCTTTTCCCAACAGACCGGCGTCGACTACGATGAGACGTTCAGTCCAGTGGTCAAACCCGCTACCATTCGGACTGTTCTCTCCATCGCCATCAACAATGCTTGGCCCATTCACCAACTCGATGTCAAGAATGCCTTTCTCAACGGCACTCTCACCGAGACGGTTTATGCCCAACAACCATCCGGCTTCGTCGACCCCGACCGGCCTCACCATGTTTGCCGCCTCAACAAGTCGTTATCTGGGCTTGAAACAGCCCTCGTGCTCGCATACCGCTTTCACATTCATCACCTCCATGGCTTCATCAACTCCAAGTCCGACTCTTCGTTGTTCATCTACCACCGCAGTCGACACCGCCTACCTTCTGCACAGACGTCGGCGACATCATCCTCATTGCCTCGACTCGGCCTTCTTCACGCCTCATCACCACCCTCAAGCAAGAGTTTGCCATGAGCGATCTCGGGGACCTCCACTACTTCACAGGTATTCGCTTCGCTCCAAGCACGGTCTTTTTTGTCACAGGAAAATATGCGGCGGAGATCCTTCAACAGGTTTGGCATGACAGATTGTCACTCTTGCGCCACTCCTCTCGAAACCCGCACCAAGCTCTCGGCTGATGGCGGCAAGCCTGTCGCCAACCCGACCCTCTCGGAACTGGGGGTGCTCTCTGATTTGACATTCACAAGACCGGACATCACCCACGCCGTCCAAAGAGCGTGCCTCTACATGCATGACCCACGTGATCATCATCTTGATTGGTCAAGCGGATCCTTCGCTACATCAAAGGCACACTCCACTACGGTATTCGGGCCACTCCGGTGGTGCTCATGACCTTCTTGTCTACACAGACGCTGGATTGGGCCGACCGTCTCGATACTCGGCGCTCCACCTCCATCTCTGCGCATTCCTCGACTCCAACCTCGTCTCTTGGTCCTCTAAGCGGCAACACACTGTGTCCCGCTCAAGTGTCGAGGCGGAGTATCGCGGAGTTGCAAATGGTGTTGCCGAAGCTTGCTGGCTCCGTCAACTTCTTCTTGAGCTCCGTCAACCTCTTCGCCGTGCTACCGTCGTCTACTGTGACAACGTCAGCGCCGTCTACCTCTCCACCAATCCAGTTCAACACCAACGCACCAAGCATGTGGAAATCGATCTTCACTTCGTTCGCGAGCGTGTTGCACTTGGTGACGTCCGTGTTCTACATGTGCCTACCGCCCACCAATATGCCGATATCTTCACCAAGGGTCTCCCTTCCTCCGTCTTCCAGGAATTTCGCTCTAATCTCAACGTCCTCACTGCTCCTACCGAGATTATGGGATGTTAGAGAATATATTCCTACCAAGTCCATACATGGACTTGCCCCAATCAGCCGCGCCTTGCCATTAAAGGTCGCGCATTCCCCGTTATGTTGTATCGCTATAATTAGAGGATAGGTTTCCTTATTCATGTATAGCCTCTCCTGTACATGTATGGCACCCATTCTGTCAATAGAGATCAATCTGATTCTCCCCAATTCTCTCATTCTTACAGGTAGATTTCTAGATCCCAACTTCACCTGAGATCTGAAACTTGTAGGCTAAAATAAAGTGAATTAAGTTTATATTTTTGGTCTGAAATGTAAACAAGATGATCCATCTAAACACTCTTAGGCCCTGTTTGGGAGAGCTCCAACTCCCAGCTCCAGCTCAGATCTGAAACTTATAGTCTAAAATAAAGTGAATTAAGTTTATATTTTTTGTCTAAAATGTAAACAAGATGATCTACCTAAACACTCTTAATATACCTCATACCTCCACTCCATAAATTTCGAGCTAGAAATACCTACTCCACCAACTCCACAGATTTTGGTGGAGCCGAGTGTCCCAAACACCCCCTTAATGTACTCACAGCTCCAGCTCCACGGATTTGGTAGAGCTAGAGCCCTACGAAACACACACATATCAGTGTTTTGGGGGAAATGGCATATCGCATATCCATATCGGTATCAGCATATCCGGGCATCCTTGATGGGCACAACTGCACAAGAAAGTAACTATTCTTGTGTAGCTATATGTAAGCAGGTTGTTCTATCCTTTTGTTTCTCTGAAATTTGTTCTAACTGATGCCTTGCAGATGTACATATGGATGGAATAATAAGGTATGTTGTAGCTTTATTAACTACATATCGGAAGATACAGATTTTGAAGCTCAAAACATTCTGAAAATTGTTAAGAACAAATACTGCATATCAGAATCTAAGTCACAAGGTTCCCGGTACGATGGGGTCGGGGAACGGGTACGCGGGACACGGATCGATACCTTCTAAGTTCCCGGTACAAGAGGGGGTATACTTCTTAGGGACGATGGTTCAAGACTGAACGTGAACCATCCATTTTAGGGACGATACCTTGGATCGATCTAACCGGAACGAGGTTCGCGATCCCAACATATTTGCGGTTCGGCTCTGGTTAAGCGATAGATACAAGGATCGAGTTGTCACTTTTACCATTTTTATTGGACATTAGAAAATACAGAAAAGACCAAACTACCCCTGGCCTTATCCAATTAGGTGTAGCGTGCGCTGTGGCTCTTAATCATTTTCCTCGGCTCTAAATCGATCGCCTTCCTCCGACTAAGTCCAGAACTCCAGATCCAGACTCCAGAGTCTAGACTCGGCGGGAAATCAGAGCAGGAGATTGGGAGAGGGCGGGGCAGAGATCTTGATCGAGGGCGTGGCCAACTAGGCCAACTAGCCGAGGCCGTATAAGGTACTTGTCCGCATGGCCCCATCGCCTCATCACATAGCCGTCGGCGCCTCTAGCGAATGACCACTTCTTCGTCGAGCTTCAAGATGCCGTACGCCAAGGCTTCACCACTGACCTACTGCTCTGCATGGAGACGAAGAACTCAAGTAAGTACCTCCCACGACGTCACTTCCATTCCTCTCGATGTTCAAGAACTAACGGACGACGTCCCGACCAACATCCCATGCATCGACCCCACCACCGTCTCCAGACGACCCCTTGACTCGATTGGGACGACGATCCCAGACACGGAACGCCGCGTCGTCCCCCGTTCCGTGTGACTTAGATCAGAATATACAGATTTTGAAGCTTAAACATTCTGAAAATTGTTAACAAAAGATTTATGTCAGTGAATCTATAATGCCTGCTATACTCAAGATGTTCTGGTATTGAATTTGTGCTTTGTAAGGTATACTAAGCCTAACCATGCTTACTGATTATTTTAGGATGTCACGACTTACAGGGATTCACCTGCGTTAAATCAGCTACTGGTAAGGTCTGCCAATAAACCCTGATCCTAAGGGGAAAAAATGTGCATCACATCTCTTCCTTTTTCTATACGATGCCTTCCTTAATTAAAAAGGAGTATTTGTTACTACTGCTACTGAAAGTTCTGCAAAATCTCTTCCTGTTCTGAGGATAATGTGGGTCCAAATACCTAACCAATCTAAGGGCCTGTTTGTTTCAGCTTTGGATTCTCTAAAAGCTAATTCTGGATTGTGGTTGTAGAGAGTTGATTCTTCAAAAGCTGGAATCCAAAAGCACATATGAAGTGGATTGTGGATTCTAGTGTATATAGATGGGCTGGATTGTGAGAATCGGATTCTAGAATCGGGTTATTTGTTTTTTATTCTGCTTTTAGGGCCAGAATCTAGAATCAAAAGCTAAAACAAACAGGACCTAAGTCATTTTCCAAAGATTATTCGGTGAAATATTTATTTATTAAGGTGTGATAATAAATAGTGCGATGAACAACTATTATTTTATGAAACATGACCCTTGTTTGTGGTGAGCATTTACTTGCCTCTATCCCTATGCATAGCCCAGATATGCACACACCGTTCTTGGGCGCTGGTATACTTCTAAAAACTTGTAACATCAACTCAGCTTAGCATTATATAAATTGGAATGTAATGCAATGCTTAAATATTAATCATGAGCATGATTCTAGATGGACGCATAATGTCTTATTGACTCCCTCATCTTGCAGGGTATCATTATTGAGCTGGCTGCAAGGTCTCATGTGGATGGCTGACTGGTTTGCACAGATGATGGTAAGATGGTCCAAGATGTGGAAGGTTTTGACTTATGATCAGTACATGGTCGAAGATGTGGAAGGTGGCTACCATGGACTTGGATGGGGTATGTGAGTTCTTGCAGAAGTCAGATTTGTCCAGGCATACACAACCTAGATCTCTATTCTTGATTGGTTCAGGTGAAAGCACCTGGAATAATTATAATTTGGGCTGTTATGAAACTTTCACTGTCACATGTAAAATATGTAGGACAATTTTAATATAGTTTTTAGTGGATTTGTATGACCACTGTTTGATCCAATCATGAATCCTTTTTGTACACGTTTGAAAGCCAGATTGAGATTTTGTGCATAAACTTTCAAGCCATAAGAGTACAAGCCAAGCTATTCTGCATTCTGCTAAGCTGCCTTATATTTCACCAACATATATCAACTCTTTAACGATAATTCAGTTTGGACATGTCCGCTCTGAAAGCTTTAGGAATTGTAGTTGAGAAACAGATTATATGAGGATCAATTTTTACATTTATATGCTTCAAATGATGAGTATAAATAACACGGATATTGTATGGTGTAAAGCATGGATTTCCGTTGCAACGCACGGGCACTTGACTAGTATATACATATATATATGAATCAAAGAGAAACGGTACCTTTCAAGTTTGTATTCGGAGCTTGAGGCAATTTTAAAGCTCAGGAATACACCTCTTTTCCTGTCTTCAAGTTTGTAATTACTATCAGCAGTTGTTTTTGAAGGCTCGATATCAACTTCAGTTTGTTCATAAGTGAAACCTAACAACAACAAATGTTAGAATAGAAAGCCAGATGAGAGAAAGGTCAATAACTCAATATATCTATCAAACCAAAGATATCACATATTCTCACAGTGAGAAATATCAAGGGATATGCATCTTTTCAAAGTGATAGAACCTGTATATGCAAATGCAAACAATATTCTAAATAATGGTAAATAGTGAACATGTTTATACGGTAAGCAGCCTTGTAAACGGTTTTACTATTTAAAATTCAGAGAAATACATACATGTGTTTGCAGTAACAAAATAAATATCTAATTCATCCATTCATGCATATAGAATGAAACTATCAGGATATCAACAATTGTCCACATCGGTCGCTTGAAAAAAAGATGACATGATGTGAATGTAATTAAAGAATCATAATTGAATGCATGGTTATCACGGCGCCCCGGCGAGGCGAGTCGCCTCCGGGGCGCCTGGACGCCTGGGCGACTAGGCGGGCGCCTAGGCGAGGATTAGGCGACCAAAAAAGTTCATTAATATCAGTATATCACAATAGATATTTAACAATAGCAGTGTATTTGAATCCTCTCAGCCCAAATCATCACCCTTTGGCCACCTCCAACCAAATCTCTCTCTAAACCGCCTCTCTCTCTCTCTTTCCTCCCCATCTCCCTCAAAATGACTCGGATACTCAGAGCCTCAGTACTACTACTCGATACTCAAGTCTTGGCTCGGTTTCTCGGCTCTTCCTCCACAAAGAAAAGCGCCATTCTCGCGATCGTCGCCTCCTCGCCCTCGATTCCTCCACCTCAGGGCCTTGCAGAATGGGCAGATCAATGGAATCGGCAGAGGCAGAGAGGCGCTGAGCGAGAGGCGCAAGGGAAGGCAGAGAGCGGCTCGGCCGGAGTCAGAGCGCAGACCAGAGGCGGAGGAAGCGAGTGGGCACGGGCAGCAAGCAGTGGCAAGCCCAGAGCGGAGGCGGAGGAGGTGGGGAGGCGGAGGCAAGATCGAAGGAGGAGGGAGGCGGAGGATTACCGGAGTCGAGCCGGGCGGAGAAGCTGGGCGGCCAGGGCGCGCTGGTTAGGGTTCCTCTGCGCTCTCCTCTCCATCCACTCTGGTCTCGACTTCCCGTGAGTTCTGTTAAAGTAGACTTGTATAGGGTGTTATTTGCTTTTTATCCTGTACTGTATATATATCCCTTGTGGCCTATTTGGCCCATTCAATATACTTTCAACCATTTGAACATGGTATCAGAGCCACAGCCCTAGCTAGGGTTTCTCTCATCAGAAGCATGCCCGCCATCGCCATCCTCGCCGGCGACACCACCACCGTCACGGAGCTTCTCTCCGCTCTCTCTCTCTCCACGGCTCTCTCACCATCCTCTCGTGAGCACGCCAGGATCAGAGCACCTGCCCGTAAAGCTTCTTGATGTCGGCGACGCCACCGCCGCCGCCTCTGCTCCTCCTGTCGCCTCTGCTTCCTCCACCGGCCTCTAGCGGCGGCCCTCTGCTTCTCCGGTGGCGCGAATCAGCGGCTCTTCGCTTTCTCACTAGTGGGCGCCCTCTGCCGCCTCCTCTCGCGGTGGCGCCACGCCTGCCGCTTCACGCTTCTCACGCCTCGTGGCGACACCCTCATCCAAGAACAAGAAGAACTCCAAAGAACAGAGCATCAACAGAGTCTCTTAAAAAAAAAGGAGGATGGCCAACTCATCTCGTTCCTTGGGACCGATGCCTCTACCGCCCGTCATGTTTGATGGGACCAACTTTCAGGAGTGGTCTACGATGCTCCGGGTCTCACTTGACAGCCAGCGTCTATGGGGTCACCTCACTGGGGCTTGTCTTCGCCCACCGCGATTCCCGCCCGGGCTCAAATTGTGGTCGGGCGGATGGTGCTCTTGCCTCTGCAGATGTTCTAGCGAAGATACGAAAGCACGACATCGATCAAGATCGTCGCCGATCTGCAGACTCTCGAGAGCTGGCAGGCAGATGAGGCTCATGTTGTTGCTGTCATCTTAGGCAGCATGAAGGTTGAGCTTGCCATGGATCTGGCCGCTCTTCCTTCTTCTCACCGATGGGAGGCGTGTTTCGGGGCTCGATTCAAAGCGGCGATGTTTCTACACCTCTACTCGAGTCGGCAAACTCTCTTCATCAATCGACTCCACCGCCGATGCCTTCTATCGTGACACGGCGTGTGGCGTCGACTTGACTCCTTGAGCCTCCTTCGCCCGACATGCGATCGCTGCTTGACCTTCATCGAGACCACAAGAGTGTTGTTCGCCTCTTTGAGTTCCTTCACGGCCGACGAGTTCGAGCAACTCCGTGCTCATTCTTTGTCCCGCTTCTGCGGACGAATCCCGTTGTTGGCGCTCACCTGGTCCGTCTGAGAGAGACTTCGTCTTCGTGGCGTTCTCTCGTCTTCCTCGTCGGTCTTGTCGCTTCCACATCTCTGCCCGGCTCTGCGGCAGCTCCTCTCCCGATGTCGGCGGGAGGCTCAAGCTGTATGGCGAGCACCATTAGTGCGATGGTTATTGTAACTCTTGCAAGAAGACAGGGCACACCATTGATCAGTGCAGGAGGCGGCCTCAGAACCGCAAGGGCGGACGTGGTGGAGCTGGTGCCTCTCACCCACCTGACTCTCTGCTGACAGCCATGCAGGAAGTGACTCAGCGCCTTGAGCGCATGGAGTGCCGTCTGGGAGCCACTCCTTCTCCAGGACCGTCTGTTGCCAGTCTTCCTTCAGGTATACAGTTGCCTTGGATTCTTGACTCTGGGGCTTCTTTTCATATGACATCTAATCCCACTCACCTTGGCCCACTGAGCTCTTCAGCCATCCCTATGTATGTCAGGACGGCTGATGGTACTTTCCTTTCAGTTGCTGGTCGGGGCAATCTTCACACTTCTTGTTTTCATGTTCCTTCTGTTTCTCATGTTCCTCGCCTCGATTTACAGCTTATCTCTGCTGGCCAGCTCGCTGACCTTGATTGTCGTATTATTCTTGATGCTGACTCTTGTTCTATTCAGGATCGTCTCACTGGGACCTTGGTTGGTACTGGCCGTCGGGTCCGTGACTCTCAACGTCTTTGGGAGCTTGGTAGCCGCCTTCCTCCGCTTAGTCACATCCACCTCCAGCAGCCAGTCGACTGCCGTCTCTGATGTCACTATCCTCGCCACTCCAGCTTCCGCTAGTTTTGCTCAGTGGCATCATAGGTTAGGTCACATGTGTGGGTCTCGTCTTTCTTTGTTAGTGAGTTGTGGTGTTCTTGGGAAGGTTCCTGGTGATACCTCCCTATCTTGTATGGGTTGTAAGCTTGGGAAGCGACTCTGACTACCCTATCCCACCAAAGACTTCGATGTCTCTTGGTAGTTTGATTTGGTTCATTACGATGTATGGGGCGGACTCATTCGTTTGAAAGGGGTCATCGCTATTATGTGATCTTTATAGATGATTTCTCTCGTTACACTTGGATCTATCTTCTGACCTCTAGGCATCAGGTGTTGTCTGCCTACCAGGCCTTCGCTGCCATGGTCCGTACACAGTTTGACTCTCCTATTCGTGTCTTTCGTGCTGACTCTGCTGGAAAGTACCTATCCACCTCTCTTCGTCAGTATCTCCTTGCGCAGGGTACCCTTCCTCAGTATTCTTGTACTGGTGCTCATGCTCAGAATGGTGTATCTGAGCGCAAGCATCGTCACCTTCTTGAGGCCTTTCGGCGATGATCTTTGTCTTCCTCTGTTCGCCCCTTTTTGAAATGAGGTCATCTCTCTTCTTTGTTTACCTTGTGAACCTTGACCTTCTCTTTCGCTCTTAAGGGTGCCACCCTGTTGAGCGTCTCTTTGGTAGGACTCCTCAGTATAGTCACCTTCGTGCTTCTTCAACCGTGGCGAGCGACGGCTTCTTGCTTCGATCAGTGGAGTCGTCTTTCTTAGCTACGATCTTCGGCGCAAGGGTTATCATTGTTGGGACCACAGTGGCTCGCAGGATCCTGGTCTCCCGAGATGTCACCTTTGATGAGTCTCGATCCTTCTTCACTCGTGATCCTTCCTCTAGCCCGCTCTACCTCTCGATTCGCTCTCCTTCCTCACTCTACCCGATGCTTCCTTCATCCACCACCATCCTCTCCGTCCCTACCTTTACCTCCACCCCGCCACCATCACCCTCACCTTCCTTTCCGTGCCCTTCGTCCGTTGTTCCACCCTCTCCTCGCCACCTCAAAGAAATTCCCTTTGCCTTTACGCCTCCTCCGTCGTTTCCACTACACTCGTCGTCCACCTCCTCCCGCCTCCTCCTCCTTCTAGGTCCAGCTCCTCTCCCACTTCGAGTCCTCTTCTTGAGTCCTCCTCTCTGCTTCCTTCAGAGCGTACCTCTCCTGCTACCTCACGCATGTACACTCTTCGTGATCGAGTACGATTCCTCGTCCCGATCGCTCTGGTTCGTTGCTCCTGCTTCTGTCTCCTTTGAGCCTACTTCCTATCGCGATCTTTGTTACTCATCTGAGTGGCGATTCGCTATGGTGAGCTTGATGCTCTAAGCGACCGCACTTGGGACCTTGCCCTCTTCCCGCTTCATCACACCTATCACGTGCAAGTGGGTCTATAAGATCAAGACTCGCTCTGATGGCTCTATTGAGCGCTATAAGGCGCGCCTTGTTGCACGTGGTTTCCAGCAGGAGTATGGGCGTGACTATGAGACCTTTGCTCCTGTTGCTCACCGGACCACTGCACACACACTTGTGGCCGTTGCTTCCGTTCGCCGGTGGACCATCTCCCAGCTTGATGTTAAGAATGCTTTTCTTCACGGTGAGCTCCGCGAGGAGGTCTACATGCACCCACCTCCTGGCTATTCTGTGCTAGATGGCCACGTGTGTCGCCTTCGTCGTTCTCTCTATGGGCTCAAGCAAGCCCCTCGTGCTTGGTTTGAGCGTTTCACCTCTGTTGTCACCACTGCTGGTTTTGTTGCTAGTGAGCACGACCCTGCTCTCTTCATTCACACTTCTCCTCGTGGTCGTACTCTTCTTCTTCTCTACGTGGATGACATGCTCATCATCGGTGATGATCCTCGATCGTTGCCTTTGTGAAGGCGGCGTCTCGATGAGCAGTTTCAGATGTCTGACTTGGGTCCTCTTCGGTATTTCCTTGGGGTTGAGGTCACTTCCACGCCTGAGGGCTACTACCTGTCCCAGCAGAAGTACATTCAGGATCTCCTTGATCGGGCATGTCTCACAGATCAGCGTACTGTTGCCACTCCTATGGAGCTTCACCTTGACTTCGTCCCCATCTTGGCGGTACTCTCTTGAGGATCCTACTCGCTACCGCCACCTAGTTGGCAGTCTTGTTTACCTTGGCATTACTCGTCCTGACATCTCCCATGCTGTTCACATCTTGAGCCAGTTTACACAGACTCCTACTCAGATACACTACAGTCACCTCCTTCGAGTCCTGCGGTGTCTTCGTGGTACCATTGATCGCCGTTTGTTTTTCTCCTGCTTCACCCCTTTGCAGCTTTAGGCCTATTCAGACGCTTCCTGGGCTAGTGATTCCACTGATCGTAAGTCCCTCTCTGCTTATTGTGTCTTCCTTGGTTCTTCTCTGATTTCCTGGAAGACCAAGAAGCGACTGCATTCTCGCTCGATCGAGGTGAGTGCGGCGCTAGCCTCTGTGGATTACCGAGGTCACTTGGTTACGGTGGCTCCTAGCAGATTTTGGCGTCACTGTCTCTACCTCTCTGACGAGTGTGCTCAACAAGATCTGCGTACGATCAGCATTGCTCGAGATCCGGTGAAGCACGAGCTCACAAAGCACATTGGCGTTGATGCTTCCTATGTCCGGTCGTAGGTGCAGCAGCAGGTGGTTACCCTTCAAATCGCGGATTTCTTCACCAAGGCACAAACTACGACGCAACATGATCTTCATCTCTCCAAACTCAATGTTGTGGATCCACCTTGAGTTTGAGGGGGGGTGTTAAAGTAGACTTGTATAGGGTGTTATTTGCTTTTTATCCTATACTGTATATATATCCCTTGTGGCCCATTTGGCCCATTCAATATACTTTCAACCATTTGAACAAGTTCCTCTCTGGTCTGGTCTCTCTGGTCCACAGTCGTAGCTTTAGTCTTGACCAAGCGTCCGATCGCCGCTTGAGAGAGCTCGACGACGCAACAGGCGTCCCCCATGACGCCATGGCGCCCAGGCCGCTTTGGCCGACTTCGAGCGAGGCGACGAGGCACGGCGAGTCGGTACCGCCGACCGACGCCTAGTCGGCGCTAAGCGTCGCTAAGCGACCGTGATAAGCATGATTGAATGAATGACAACTCAAACGGCAATAAAAAAGCAAAACTAGCATTTATCTCATGTCTTTCATAATATTCCATGTCATATGGCAATCTTGTAACTTTACTCAAGTAAACGGCCCGATAAATGGGCCTATTAAATGTCTACGACCATTAAATCAAATAAACGGCCCAATAAAACGGGCAAATTTTGAAATGTCCATAAATGTGGCAGGTAGGGGGCATTTATCGTTTTAACGGCCATTTACAAGGCCTTAACGGTCTTTATTATGAACACTGAATGCAAATACTTCCATTTTTCCTCATAGACACAAATAGATTTCTTCATGAAAGGTACAAGAAACTAACCATTTCAAAACAAACATCCTCAGAAACAAATCAGACTTCAACTTGAAAAGGTACAAGAAACTAAACATTGTATGTTCATAATCCATCATAATCTACTACTGCATTTTTTATGCACACAAAAATGTCATATGCTTCCATCAAGACTTCCCATCTTAACATTAGGTGGTATTAAAATTGATGAGAAGATTATTCCATTACCTGATGCATAAATATCCTCATCTTCAGCATCAAGCTCTTCAAGTGCTCCAATCCCAAAGCCAGGAGCATACTGTCCTGCTGATGTTCGAACCACTAGCTAAGATTTTTTCCACGCATATAGTGTAAGGCAATATCAAAAGGATAGCAAGCAGTATAAATGAACCATGGCTATATCATACAGTTAGAAATCAGGAGATTCCCCCTCATTGAAGCATCACTTCTGTTGCAGTTCCTATTTATTGACTTCTGCAATCTTTTCCTATCTACAAAAGGAATAAATGTGAGTTCATGTATGAAAGAACCCTAATGTGTATCTCGTAGGAACATGGTACCTTTAAACTCAGGTGCATTCTTGAATGGGTCAAAACCTAGACCATGCAAATCCTGCTTTGGATGAAGCACATATACCTAAATAGTTATGGAAAATCGGGCAGATCAGTAGGTATTTCTTCATGTATATTGCTAATGAACCATGCAACTATGACTACGATATAAGTTACCATTCGTATGCACATCTTGTGAGCAACAATAACTTAGATGCTACACCCTGTCACCTCCCACGCCTACCCCCTTAGATCCAACCCACCCTCAGGATTCAGCCCATAATGACTACTCCCTCTGTCTTTTATAAGTGATGTTAATGACTTTTACTGTCTTCAAGATAGAACTTTGGCAAAAAAAAAAGAATTAAAATGTTAGTAGGAACTTGAAAAACTATGATAGTATGGAAGTGCTTATTGCTTTTAACAATAAAAAAAATCAAATAATATAGTTTTCATGCGGCCAATCTAAAAAACCTAACACTTATGAGCTATGGTACTCGGATACGTCAGGAAACGTATCAGTATCGGATACAATTGGATACCGTATCTAGCCCGTATCAGTGTATTTCCTATTTTTCAAAAAATAAAATAATTCACAATAATTCTCTGATACTTCCCCAATATATCTCAACCATGATACCTCTACCAACTCAGAATGAGATGCTGGAACCGTTTATTCCCTTCTCGCTCCCTACACCACCGCCCTGCTCCTCCCCAGAGCTCCCACACCAACATTCCTCTCCTCGTATAAACAGTGGCACACGGCACTCTCCCTACCAGCGTAACAGTGCCACTGATCCTCACGCACGGTGTCCTCCCACTAGTACTCTTCTCCCTCTTGACTGTGGTAGTGTAGTACACTCCTAGGCAGCTAGTGGCATATAGAAACTGGTGTGGACAGCAGTAACTAGAAGGCAAGACATAGCGGCAGCTTGTAGGAATAGAAGCGCACAATTGTGGAGACGTTTAAGGCAACAGTAGACTAGATGCCCTAAGTCGCTTGCTATGAGTTGACGGGCCTTTGAGATGAAGATGATCTAGCCCATTTTCTTTGTTATTGCATGATATACCATATCTCATGTATGTCTATTATTTTATTTTTATTATATATATACACATGTATCGTCGTATCGGTATTTTTGGGGAAATGGTGTATTGCATATCCCTATTGGTATCGGCGTATCCGAGCATTCTAGTTATTAGAGGTCAAATTTGACTCTTTATTCTCAAATATTCACTTATAAAACAGCGGGGTCAAAGGTTTATAGAATATTTTAAATTCAAGGAAAAGACCACAAGAGGACCAAGAGGGCAAGGTCGCATCAATAACAATGACGATGGGGCAACCACACTCGATCCAACTGGATGGACCACGCTAAACCCGAAAGAGAAGAAGCAATCGGCTAATCAACAAATGATGTGATGGATTGACAAGGCTTCAACAAGCTACAAGAGAGATGCAATGAACTTGGATTGATTCAATGGAAAAAAGAAAATTACACTAAATATACTAGCAGCAGCAAAGACACATTGCCTCCAAACAGCAAGCACAGCCAGCTGCAAAGCCCAAGAAGGAAAATGACGCCGGAGATGGCCAGCCCCGATGGAAGCCAGTATAGATGGCCTATCATAACGAAGAAACCAACGAGGTGGAGACTGACGACAATGAAGACAGTGACAATAGACCAAATCCACCCACCCACATGAGGTGATAGTGGCGAATCTGGCTGGCACCCAACAAAAGTAGAAATGGTGGAATCCCTAGATCCACCCACCAAAGAAGTGTGGCGCCCGTGGCAAATCTAGCTGCAGAAACCGAAGAGGACGACGATGGATAGCTCCAATAGGAGCAGGTGATGGAGATGGCCGACAATGATAGCCAACAACGACGACCATGGAGATGGCCGATGACAAAGGAGGGTCGTCTACTACTATCGCACCGCTACCTGCTTCCTTCTTTGCTCCCCACCACCACTGAGATGAATAGAGATCAACAGTGGCTGGCAATAGTGATGGAGCAGAAGATCAAGGAAGAGGAAAACAAGCCAAAGTAGAGTAGCAACAACCGACAGAGGAACCTAACAGCAACAGTGATGGGAGGTTGAAGCGAAGCTTGACAAAGAGGAATGCTGAACCAGCCGATGCGATGTGACCGCCGGATCTCGTGACGAAGATGGTGGCACAAGGACATCGCCGGCAATGATGGATGTCAAGATGGCGAGGAGACTAAATCTAGCGGCACGACGATGAGGCAACCTCAATCCGATGTTGATGATGACAAGGCTAGCTAAAGTCGCCATGATCCAAGGCCAGCGGCGATAGATCGTGGCCTAGAGGACGACAGACCCAAGCCTAGTGAAGAATGGATCGATTCTCGACGGCGACGAAGACAATCAGATCCAGCCTCATAGATGTCGGATTTGACGAGGACAATTTCTGATGGCAATGGATCACAACACGCCGGTGGGTAAGGGTCAGCAAATGAGTATGGTGATGGCTGGATTGGAGCACAGAGGCTGCCGCCGGTGCCAAGCTGGGCAAGGCTGTTGCAACACAAACAAGGGTGAACTCTGGGATGACATAGACAATAAAGAAGCTCAGCAGGGAGGCTTGCTGTTGCTGCTACTCGCTGCTGAGGACGACGATGAGCTGCTGCCTGCTGCTGCTACTGAAGAAACTATGATAAAAAAAAATAAGACGATGTTGGATGCTACCCCAGGGAATGGAAATGCTCCTCCCAGGGGCAGCGGCAGGAGATGATTGAAGGTGGAGACTAGGATTTGGTGGATCTAGGCTCTGATACCATGTTAATTTTAGAGAGGAGAAAGACATGGAAGCACAAATGGAGAGAAATAAAGAACCAAACAAGTAAACATATTGATTTAAACATGCAATGCGGCAAATAACACTTGTCCTACATACAGGGGTATTTCCAGAGGCATGTATTTCCTCGAAGGATCCTGCAACATTTTCGTCCACTCCAGATTTGTGAGAAGCAATTCGATCTTGGTCCTCATCATTACTGATACCAGAGAGTGCAAGAAAGGCTTTTCTGGCTTCCCTGCGTGATTCTGTATGAATCAACAATTAATGGAAAGTAAACAACAGGAAACTAGCAACTTAGTATCATTTAGCATAAGGTCACAATCAAAAGCATAATAAAATTTTCAAGACAAATAATGTTTCTGAGCTAAAGATAATTGGTAAACTAAGATTTTCAGCAGTTGATAAAACAGGCCATTCATGAATGTAGTATTCGCGAGTTCTGACCAAATGGTAGGCTTCACTTTTGGTGGAAATGGCTGAATTTATGGGGAAAAAATACTGGAGGCGACATGGGACAAGTTTGTCTCATATATCAAATATGAAACAGCTTTAGATCCCCTAACTTGAATATGAAATGCATACCATATAAGGAGTCAGCATGTGCATCCCTGATGGAACGGCCTTGGCGCCAACCCATTTTCATCAGTAATTTTACACCTGCTCAAATGATGTCAAGATATTACTTTCATCAGAAAATGCATATACAACGCACATGGTTTGAAAGATGAAACATAGAAGAACAAACCAATTGAAGTTGTGGTGGGGACCACCAATTCATCCGGAATAGGTCCAGGGATAGCTGATGGTCTGCATACAGATATGTAAGGATGAACACATATATCAATGTGAAGGCTAATTCAATTCAAGAACATGAAGACAATGCTGCATTTGAGTTCAAGAACATAAAGAGGTAAAGAACAAGTAACACTAGAAAACTAACTTGTGCAGATAGCCTATATATTTTGCCTTCTTCATTTTTTATTTTCATTGGAGGGGAGTTAGTTGCCTGATCCCACATTGAGAAGCTATTTCTACGCAAAAGATAATCATATCGCAGAAAGAGATTAAACAAAACTCTACATTATGCCAGTTATACAATTAATAGCGCATGATGGAAAGATGTGAACCTCTCTTTCTGTTCCCTGGATGCTTTTTTCGGGCAAGTTCTGCAGCTGTAAAACCAAATGTATCATACTGCTGAGATGTTTCCAAGGCGTTACCTCCCATATCCTGCAATGGGTGCCCGAGTTGTTAATAGATTGATTAACATTTTCATAAAACAGTTTATGCTAAGAAATCATTTTTACAAGACGAGAGCAAAATAAGAAATTTCTGGCACTTTTGGAGGTCAGGATTAGTCAAATAATTCAATATTTGATACAGATCAAGAAGCACTGATACATGCTGGTGAAGCTTTACTCATTTTCAACATTCTAAGAACCACTAAGGACAGTTAGGAGGATAAATATCTTTTTCTTCTCTGATACACATCAGTACTAGAATTTACTGCAAGCATCTGTAAAACAGATGCACGACGATACAAGTTAAATAATTAGTAAATTAGTACCGATTGCTTTAAGCACAACACAATATGCTTGCACATGCTCATAGTTGTCCTAGCATGGTTTTACAGATAACGAAAACTAAAATCATCTTGTTTATCATTTTATTCCCAGCCAAGGAGCAATTTTGTCCATAAGCCGATCTTTACCTGTCAAGGAAGAAGTCTAAAACAAATGGAAGTGATGGCATCTAATAAATAATAATGTCTTCCTCACAAGAACATGATGTGTTTCTCTTAACGTTAAGCAGCCCAAAACAGAATATCTTGATTTGAAATAAAACAGAGCACTATGTGATTGCTGCAGATTGCCAAAAAGATTAATCTTCGATATAACAATGTGAACGATAGAAAGAAACCATTGCATACCTTGATATCTTCCTCGTCAAGAAAATTGTATATGCTTTGTTTTTTGACCTCAGCTCTATTTTTTCGTGATGATGTAAATGTCTGCGGAGTCCATCCTGGAGTAAATAAATCATATGGGTAATGTGATATCCATTTCATCAATGGTACTCCGATGTATTAGAATTACAAGCTTAAGACAACATACCCTCTTTTGAGCCAACAGTATTGTAGAAGCCTGCAGAGAAGCCTCCAGTAAATGCACCATGGAATCTTCTACGCCCTTCCTCATCCCTCACCTACACTCGGATTACCATCTCATTATTAGTAAACAAAAAGGAGTATTATTACTTGAAGCAAATCGTATGCCATATAACTTCATGACAATGCCTACAGTACAGTAGCCGAGTTCAACAGGTAGGTAACACAAGAAGGAAATCACAAAAGATATAACTCATTCCAGACAATTACACCGCAAACACGAAATTGAAGAACATTTGCAGCATCACTTTGGACCCGCAATAAAAAAACACTAAAGATGTACAATGGCTCCTAAAACCCTAAATCGGAACAAAATCGCCAACCCACTTTTTCTGGTAGCCGCAAATGTTTTAAATAAAACCAATAGTTGATGCTAAACTGCGGAACTGCATATGCCTACAGCTGAAATCTATCAGCAATCAACACGCCACCAATCGCTCCGCGCATGGAGAAACATATCCCTAAGCGCCGAAACCAAACTAAGGGTGGTGAAAGAGGGAGAGAAAGAAACCTCCTGCTTCCATGCGGGGAGGGCGCGGAGCTGGCCCGCGTCGGCGACGGCCCGGCGCTTTCGGGCGGAGGTGTCCTCCTCCCGCTCGATCGGCGTCCCATAGACCACGAGATCCTCCTCCTTGTCGTCGAAAGCCATGGAGGGACCTGCGGGGAGACCTGGAGTAGCAAGCCCTAGCTCGCCAGGATCCGCCGCCGCCGGCGGCGCGGGTAGACGACGAGACGCTTCGGGGGAGCGAGAGCCGAGTGAGAGAGGCGGAAGATTGCGATCGCGATGCGATGCGATGGGGGTATCGGCTCTGTCGACCCGTGGTAAAAGGTGGGCCGATACAACAGAGGATAAGAGATTGGTTCAGCCCAGCCTGGAGTGGCCCACCTCTCTGGGCCAGCTCGCCGACACCCAAGCCCACGTCCACCACGCTTCTAAAAATATTTACTATTTTCTACTTTAAAAAGAAGCCATATTCCAACAAACAAATTACATCTCCCTAAATATTCTCTACCTGAAAAACAATATAATAATAAATAAATACTATATCTCTAAAAATTCTCTAATAAAAAAACTAAAAAATAGCAAAGCAATTCTGGGCACACAGAGGCACGATGCAATGGAGCAAGGAGGTGAAGCCGAGGGCATGTTTTAGAATGGCAGTCCAGACAATGACGATTCAATGTGCGGAGGGTAACATGACTTTTTTATTAGTAGCAAAAGCATGTTCATTCAGTTAGTAAAAAAATAAAAAACGACAACGAATGAAAACCTATCGGGACGAGAGGACAGAGCAAGGGGAGCCAAAGGTTGCACAGAAAACTCGAGGCTCACCACCTATTTGAGTTCTACTCCTGTCTACTCAATTCGAGTTTGGCTGGAGCTCCAAATAAGGGCCTGTTTCCAAACGGCTCAGCCTTGATGATCCGAGGATCTGGCTGGATTGTAAACTTCCTGAGCTCCACATGATCCAAGTGAAATAGCTTGAGTGGGATCATTATTAATGTTTAGATGGATCATTTTGTTTATATTTTAGGCCAAAAATATAAACTTAATTTACTTTATTTTAGCTTACAAGTTTCAGATCTCGAGGAGTTGGATCTGGAGCTCACCAAGGCCCTGTTTAGATTGATTCCAAACTTTGTGAGCCTTGATGAACCAAGCTCGCATAGCTTGAGTGATTCTAAACTTTGTGAGCTTTGATGAACCAAGCTCAAATAGCTTGAGTGGGATCATTATTATTTCACATTAATTATTCACGGGCCCACAAACCCTTCTCCCAAGTTGATGAGGTTTATGGAGGCTCGATCTTTTAGTGAGATGGGTACCTCTTATTAGTGGAGACAAGCCTCACGATCCAGGCTATCCATCAGAACACGACTAATACTAAACAATCGCTGAACCAAACTCCAAATTGTTATCAACTGTGCCAAAGACCGATTGACCTTATAAAAAAGATTAATTACTACAAGCAACCGAAAAACAAGTAAGAACAAAGCAAAAGCAATCTAAAATTGCAAATATAATTGAAGTATTGTTGCGAGGTTTCAAAGCACTATAGTGTTGTTGATCTAGCCAAACAAAAGAATACCAAATAGTTTCACCGAGGAAAACTACGACTAAACAAAACCCGAGTCTCATGAGGGAGCTCAGCTAACTTAAATAAGCATTTAAAGGGGTGTGGCTAAGAGGTGGGAATGGACACATACTCCTCCATGTCTCTCTTGGGCCTTCCTATTACATGGGTCGAAGCCTAATTAGCAAAAGTGGTGTAGCAACTCTCTTTAATGATTGTGATATGTAGACAACAAATTTGAAGGTAAGGAAGGCTAAATCTATTGAAAAGGTCTCGTCGTAAGCTTTCAATCAAGTACTCGCACACCTTTAACGGACTCCGTATGTGAAAGTTATGATCATTTTAAATCAAGACTGTTAGGCTTATTCTAAATTGGACTGGAATTAAAACAGAGTCGGACTAGACTTATTGTGGTAGTAGTGTTACTCCTCTCACCATGGTTTCTGAGTAAAATAACATCGCAGCAAAAGATGCACTTTTCGAGGTTACCAAACAAGTGTGCATCTATCAAAGCAACAAAAATAGCATGTAAGTGTTCAAGATGTTCATCAAGTAACTTGTTGTAAATTAATATATCATCAAAGTAAATCACCACAAATTTACTAATGAAAGCACGTAAAACTTCCACTACTACAGAATGGTACATCATTATCACTTCATCTGGGTCGATTCTTAAATTTTTAGGAAAAACGATTGTGATAGTTGGCTTAGGAGGGGTAGTAAAAATAATCACTATTGGTTATGAGGTTAGAAGCGACATTGGGCACATCACAATCGATTCTTTTGTAAGAAGCGATAGTGATGATCATATTATCACATCGCTTCTCTTATAAGAACCAATTGTGATGTGCATTATCACAATCGGTTCTTGTGTAAGAAGCGATAGTGTTACTCATCACTATCGCTTCTTACACATCGATTCTTAATAAGGAAGCGATAGTGATGTTCATGCAGATCACTATCGCTTCTCCTGTAAGAACCGATTGTGATGTGCACGATCATATCACTATCGCTTCTTATTTGGAAACCAATAGTGATGAGAATGAACATCACTATCGCTTTGTAAGTAAGACCGATTCTGATGTGCCTCGCTACGTTACCACTCGTTCTGAACTCGATCTCTTCTGTTTTTCAAAGGAGATTTTCTCTGCCGCCACCTAAGAAAACAGCTCATATTCTGTGGTTGGAAGCAATATTTGGGTGAGAAAAAATTGAAATCCTCAAGGGTGGGTGTTAAGAGGGTAAATTTGAAGCCAAGCTGGAGGAGATTTTTCCTTATTTTGCAGAATTTGTGGTTTTTTTGAAAATGTGAGCATTCCTTCAGACCCTTTCAATTTTGCACTACATTAGGAGTCACCAATGGTACCCTAAAACCCGTTCGCTATTTTGTAATAGTAATATTAATTGAAATGATGTCTCAATATTTGAAATAGCTAGCTAGCCAGTCTCTCGATTTTTTAATTTTATTGTGTGAAGTCTAATTGTAGATAGACCATGAGGAAGGAATGTATCAGAAAAGCCGTGTGAGTGATGAATTTTAGAGGGGTGTTCAGGAGTTCAAAAAAATTACAGAAAAAGACATGGTAAAGAGGGGTGTAAACTTCATATATTGTCCTTTAATTGATTACACCAATCTTAGGAGATTTAACAACTCAGCTCAAAATGAGAACACTTGATTCGACGTAGCTTTGTGAGGAATTACACGTGTTGGATCCATCACGGGGAGACTGGTAGTACCCTTCCGGTATGCAATAAAGACATGGTGGAACCCGATGACGAGTTACAATGTGATATGTTTGAGGAGGCCAATTTGGAGCAAATGTTGCAGGATGTAGAGGAAAATTACACGGAAAGAGATTTTGAAAAGTTTAAAAGCTTAATGGAAGATGATGCCAAACCGCTGTTCTCGGGTTGCAAATTAGAATACACCAAGCTGGGTTCAGTCCTTGCATTGTTCGAACTGGAGACAAAACACCGTTGGATAGATACAAGTTTCAATGCACTTCTAGTTCTTCTATCGGATTTACTTCCGGAGAGAAATGAGTAGCCAACAAGCTTTTATGAAGCAAAGAATGTACTATGTCCCATGGG
The DNA here is from genome assembly GCA_036346375.1 of Guadua angustifolia. Taxonomy (NCBI): domain Eukaryota; kingdom Viridiplantae; phylum Streptophyta; class Magnoliopsida; order Poales; family Poaceae; genus Guadua; species Guadua angustifolia. The sequence goes on along the minus strand of CM070510.1, from coordinate 31,128,122 downwards.
AATGGAAATAGAAAGGATATATGCATGTCCGAATGATTGCATCTTGTACCGTAACGCACATCAGGAGCTGTACGTTTGTCCAATTTGTGGTGTGCCTTGGTACAAACAAAAGGAGAAGTGTACTGACAAGAAGCATAAGATTCGGGCCAGCGACGGTGAAGAGGTCACTAAAGGTGCACCAGCCAAGGTATTGTGGTACTTGCCCATCATTCCCCATTTAGAGCGGTTATTTGCAAATCTTAGAGAGGCAAAATTGTTGTGTTGGCATTATGAGTCTCGAAAGGAAGATGGCAAGTTGAGACATTCTGCTGATTCGGCTCAATGGAGAAACATCGATTGGAAACATGAGGAGTTCGGTGCTAAAATGAGGAACAAAAGATTTGGCTTAAGTACGGATTGAATGAATCCGTTTAGTAACATGAGCAGTCGTCACAGCACCTGGTTAGTTTTGTTGTGTATGTACAATCTTCCTCCTTGGTTGTGCATGAAGCGGAAGTATATCATGATGTCGTTGCTAATCTCAGGACCCAAACAACCCGAAAATGATATTGATGTGTACCTTACTCCACTGATTGAGGATTTGGTAAAACTGTGGAATGAGGAGGTCATGGTGTGGGATGCGTATACAAGAGAGCACTTCACCCTATAGGCTATGATATTTTGCACCATAAATGATTTTTCGGCCCTTGGTAATTTGGCGGGCTACAGTACAAAAGAAGTCAAAGCGTGTCCTATTTGTGAAGAGGACACTGACAGCTGTTAGCTGTCAAATTCAAAGAAAACTGTGTATGTGGGTCACCGTAGGTTTCTACCTTGCAGTCATCAATACCGTAAGATGGGGGACAAATTTGATGGGAAGATGGAAGTTCGTTCGGCACCACAGCTTATGACTGAAAGGTAAGTATATTCACGTGTGGAGGATATCGACGTCCAATATGAGAAGAGCTGTAAATCTATTCGTCCCAGAGGCATGTGGAAGAAGAGGTCGATATTTTGGGAACTACCATACTGGAAGGAGTTATATGTACGACACTGTATTGATGTTATGCACATTGAGAAGAATGTCTGTGACAATTTGGTTGGCATCCTGCTGAACATATCTGGGAAGACCAAGGATGGTGTGAATGCTCGCCGTGACATGGTTTACATAGGAATTAGGCCCGAGCTTGCTGTGATAGAGGAGGATGTGAAAGGTCTGTACATCCCCGCTGCATTCTACACCTTCTCCAAGAAGGAGAAAGAAGACCTCTGCAAGTGTTTCCAAGGTATTAAAGTTCTGTCGGGCTACTCCATAAATGTTAAGAAGCTCGTGTCTATGGATGATTTGAAGTTCGTTGGGATGAAGTCCCACGATTGCTATGTCTTGATGACCCAAATGCTCCCTGTTGCAATTAGAAATATTCTGCTAGAGGATGTCAGATTCGCAATCACGAAGCTATGTTATTTCTTCAATGCGATCTCTTGCAAGGTTATCGACCCTGATGTGCTGGACAACTTACAGAGTGAGGTGGTGCAGACTCTATGTCACCTTGAGATGCATTTTCCCTTGTCCTTCTTCGATGTGATGGTCCACCTTGTAGTACACCTTATTAGAGAGATTAAGATATGTGGACCTGCATTTCTACGTTACATGTATCCTTTCGAGAGGTATATGGGTATATTAAAGTCATACGCGAGGAATCGGTTGAAGCCTGAGGGTAGTATTGTTGAAGATTATGGGACTGAAGAGGTTATTGAGATCTGTGTGGACTATCTAAAAAAAGACAAGCAATCGGTGTTCCTATATCTAGACATGAGGGCAGACTTGCTAGCAAAGGAATCGTTGGGTCGAAACTAACGAGGCCATGGTTTGATATGTTTGCAAAGCGCATTTAACAATATTGCAAAGACAAACAGAGAAGTTGCAGTGCGTCGGCGGCATAAGTTGGTATTACGGAAGAGAATCCACATATGGATGAGATTTCCATCACGCGAGCACCTAGCAGACGATTTCTCACATGGTTCAAAGAACAGGCGGAGGTCTCTGTTAGTGAGAATGTGAAATGGTTGGCTGACGGAGATTTAATGTACAGACCTGGTAGGGGTACGATATCAATGGGTACATATTTTACACTGAAAGTCAAGATGCTAAGAGTACAATTCAAAATAGTGGTGTAAGCATAGATGCTTTCTCTGATGATCATCACTCGAAAGGAGGATCCTTATCGGCAATGAAGTCGTACTACAGGACGATCGAAGATATTTGGGAGCTCGATTGTGAAATATATCAAGTTCCACGGTTCCGATGTAAGTGGGTGGGACTCCCACATGGAGTGAAGGTCAACAAGAGAGGTTTTACTCCAGTGGATCTAAATAGACTCGCCTACAAAGATAACATGTTTATCATTGCGAAGCAAGCAAATCAAATCTTCTACATGCATGATCCCGCCAATCCAAGGTTGCATGTCATCCTTCATGGCAAGCGGCGGATCGTTGGTGTCGAAAATGTCGTGGATGAAGAAGAATACGACCAATTCGATGAAATACCTCCATTTGTAGATGGGGCCTATCTTAGCGGGGTCGACGACGACACACATGGAACCAATTACGTGCAAGCAGATCATCAAGAAGGGTAGTATTGTAAATAAATGGATAATTATAGATAAATGGACTATGGCACTGTTTGTAAAATATTTTTTAATGTATGCAGTGTATAAATCCAAGTTGAATAATTGCTTTTGTATATATATTGTGAAAGAAAATTTGTGCCATATGTTGTGAAAGAAAATTCCATTGCATGAAATTATAGTTAGGAAAGCTCGTAAATAGTTGAAAGTTCATTTCTGGAAATGTTCGAACAACTCAGGAGTAATTTGAAAAAGGTTTGACTTTTCTACGCTTTATGCAAAAATGATGCCTATGAATTGAATTTCGGCATATTTCTTGAATGAGGACTCTTTTTGGAAAAATTCTTCTTTGAAATGCTTTGAAGTATCCTAAAGTATGTTTCTACAAAATTTCTAATAATTTCAACAATGTATGAAAAAATTATGACCTTTTCTCTCTTTGATGAAATGCTGAAAATTCAGAACTTGCAGGGGTATGATTAAAATTGACAATATAGAAAGCTTATCAGAATCGGTAGGCTTTATGAACCGATACTGATAATGTACATCAGAATCAATTTTTAGTCTTGAGCCGATACAAAATGCCTGGCACGAACCTTGCCCCCTCCCGCGCAATTTCACTGGTTGTTAATTGTTTGTGTCAGTTTTTTGCCTAAAACCGATAGACATTGTGACTGAGTAGCTTAAACTTGGCATTAAACAAATTAAAACTTGATGTTCAACAGAATAAAACTTGGTGTTTAACAAAATGAAACTTGGAAAATAAATAGCATTAATTCCCAAAGCTCACGCTATATACAAATGTAGTTCATGCAGTTCTGTCATGAACTCTACGTACTCATTTCTAATCCTACATTCATCGCTACAGAAGAATCCGTAGTCCTCCCAACTGCAGGCCTCCTTCCGGCAGCACCGTGGGCCCTGCTTCGATAGCATAGGCTCCTTTCCCCGCACACCGACCATTTCCCTCCATGCTAGGTTCTGGACCGTGGCGACGACGATCTTCCGGTAGCACTTGCACTCCCGGTTGATAGTTTTGGCCGTGTCGACGTATGTGCAGCCGCAGCGGTAGGTCAGACTGGCCTTAGCCTGGGTGAAGTAGAGGAGGCCGAGAACGTAAGCCGTCGCCTTATCGCTGCCAGCGGCCGCTTGTTCAAGCCACGCGACGCCACACTGCACGTCCTCGTGCTTGGACTCGGAAAGCACGGCCTTGAGGCCGACAATGAAGCAAGCCTCTGGGTTGCCGGCCCTAGCCAAGTGGCTGACGACGGCGAGGTAGCGCTCATTCTCCATGCACTTCGTCGCCTTATTCCGCAGCGACACCCGCTTGCCCACATACTGATCCTTGGCCACCTTAGATAGGGTCTTGCAACTGCAATATGCAAAAAAATTAAAGAAAACCAATTAATTAATCAAATCAAAAGAAAACCAATAAATAGAGAAATGAAACAATTAGTACGTGGCTCGTAGGCTGTAAAGGTCATCCATGGGGCGAGATGAACTTGAGGCCACAAGGCTGACGATATGGATGAGGAGTTCAAAGGGAAGAATGACGTTGAGCGTCGGTGCCCTTGCCATGGCTTGCGGTGTTGCGCACGGTTATTGGCTTGAATATGAATGGTTGCGCATGCTTGCTGGCTTGAAGACGAATGGAAAATGAAGAGCCTCTTGCGCAGCGCGCAAATTTATACCATCGAGAAGACAAAGGGTCTGATACGATCAATGTCGGTTTCTTTGAGAAAACCGACTGAGATTGAATTTGTAGCGTTAGATACTATCAGTGTCGGTTTCTGTGGAAAAACCAATTGAGATTAAATACTATCAGTGTTAGTTTTTTATGTGAACCAATTCAGATGACTTGTCATCACAATCGGTTTTTTGGCAGAACCAATTCAGATAGCCTTACATGAATATATGTTTTACTATGGACTAAGAAAGATTTAGTCCTGCGCATAAAGTGGTTCATCACGGACCCAGTCCAAGGTAAAACTCTTAGGCACCGGACCAACGGACCATTAGAATCAGTTTTATATGAGAATCGATTCAGATAACATATAATCAGAATCGGTTTTCTATTGGAACCGATTCAGATGATGTATGATCACAATTGATTTTTCTATGGGAACTGAGTCAAATAACTTGTGATCACAATCGGTTTTTTGGCAGAACCTTACATGAATATATGTTTTACTACGAACTAAGAAAGATTTAGTCCGACGTAGAAAGTGGTTCATCACAGACCCAGTCCGAGGTGAAACTCTTAGGCGCCGGACCAACCGAACATTAGAATCGATTTTATATGGGAACCGATTCAGATAATATGTAATCAGAATCGGTTTTCTATGGGAACCGATTCAGATGATTTATCATCAGCATCGGTTTTTCTATGGGAACCAATTCAGATAACTTCTTAACAGAATCGGTTTTTTGTGTGAACCAATTCAGATGACTTGTCATCGAATCGTTTTTTTTTGTGTGAACCGATTCAGATGATTTGTCCTTAGAATTGGTTTGTTTGGAACTGATTCAGATAATCCTAAATATTTTGGCGGTTCGCTCTCCATTTCATCCGGTCTTTTGTGGTTTCGCCTCCTTCCTCGACACCGCCACCTCCTGTTGTCCTATCCCCTCCACACTACGTCCTATCCCCTCCACACTACGCACCCTCCTTCCTCGACGCCTCCGTCACCTCCCCCACCGCCGCCTCCTTCCCCGACGCCACCCCCTCCTCTCCTCTTGTCCTCTCCCCACCGCGCACCCTTCTTCCCCGACGCCTTCGTTGCCTCCCCACTGCTGCCTCCTTCCTCGATGTCACCACCTCCTCTCCTCCTGTCCCCTCCCCACCGCGCACCCTCCTTCCCCGATGCCTACATCACCTCCTCCCACAGCCGCCTCCTTCCCCGACGCTGTCGCCGCCTCTCCTCCTTCCGACCAGCTCAGAGTGCTGTTCCTTTGTGACTATATATATATATATATTGCACATTGCTCTCTATCTATCCTCTGTTGCTTGTGGGACTTGCTACTGATTTGTATAGTTCCTGGTTCGGTTACAGTATTAGCTAGCTACTGGACTTCACTTTTTAGTTGATTTGGTAGCTACTGTCGAACGAGTCCTAATCTGAGATGCACAAATATATATTCATACAATAGATTATTCATCAAATTGTTTTACGAGACATGATTCATTGCAAAAATGACATAAAGTTTATGTTATGCTATATCATTTTGGTTATGTCATTGCTGCTATCTTTGGATTATGTAATTTTTGTATTGTTATTTGGGATTAGCAATTTATTCTTGCTCTTATTATCAGCATGATGTTAGAGTTTAGCTACGAATTGCTTTCTCTCATATCAAATATATGACCATATCAGATAAAAAACTCAAAATATCGCAATTAGAGAGCATCGGCTCATCGCTAGACAGAGTTCAAGGCACTCCTCAAGGGCTGAGCCAAGTTCCAAGTGTTGAGGCTCCGAGTAAGGTGAGGAAAGCCCAAGGACCGAACAAAGGGGCCATAGGAAGAACGCCGTAGGTTCTTCAGTTCAATGCCACAGGGGTCTGCACGGGTTCTCCCAAGAACAAGGGGCAATACCAATCATTCCTCAGCCAATTGGTGAGAGAGAGGGTGCCCCTAACGGTTAAGGATTGGAGAAAGGAAATCAGCGCCGAGCAGAAGAGTGGATTGTGGGACGAGGTTAAGGGCAAATGGATTAAAGAGGAGGAAGGTGAATACAACGCGAGGCGGTACGCCATGAAGAGGATGGGTGTGGCATTGAGGCACTTTAGGGTCCTCATGCACAGTGAGTACGTGCTAAAAGGCCGCACACCATTCGAGAGGTATCCGTTCGTGACTTTTGATGTTTGGGAGAAGTTCACAAGGATGAAAAGCACGCCCGAGGTAGAGCAGTTGAGAGAGAGGAACACCACTATCCAAAGGCATAACACGCACCCGCACCACCTCGGTACAGGCGGCTATAAGGGGAAGAAGGTAGAGTGGGTGCGACTAGCCGAGGAGTGCGCGAACTCCGGGACGGCGATGCCTTTCTCCCACATATGTGAGGAGCGGGCACGTGGCTAGGTATTAGTGAGGACAAAGAAAACCACCGACAGGTAGCTTGTAGTTGGAAACCCTGCTACCGTGCACGTCGTCTCCATCATCGTAAGACATCTAACTTAGTGCATTGCAGTAGACCCAACTTGTATTTCAGATCTAATTCGTACTCGCTTATTGTAGGAGGAGGTAAGCCAACGAAAAGAGCAAGGGACCTTTCAGAGCTAAGGGTCGAATGACATCCTGTCGTCTGTGATCGGGAAGCCCGACCATAAGGGCCGGGTGCTTGCTATAGGGGCGGGGCATACGAAGTCCCAAGATGGCGCTGCGAGTGTCAGATCAAGGTCATGGGAGGCATGTGCGGAGCGCCTCAAGGACACGCTCAGGGAGTAGCTGAGGGAGCAGATCAAGGAGAAGATGAGGGGGGAGATGATAGCACGTGAGGAGCGCTTAAGGGTCGAGATGATGGCGATGATCTCCCAAAGTTAGAGCTAGATGCCCTCGCCTCCTGTAGAGAAGCCTGAGCCCCAACCCAGCAGCGATGGTTCCAAAAATGATAACGCTGGTCCCCAACTACTGGTAATAATTAAATTTTCCTGACTTAAAGCTATGAATGTAACTCCCACAATGTTTTTCCTCAAGTTCTGCACTTCTTGCAGGCGCTTCCCAAGTGCCAGTTCACCCTGATGGAGGACGGATTTCCTGTGAAGGCTGCACGTGGGGTTGCATTTTCATGCAAGGAGACCGACATTGTGCATGGCCAGCCCTTGGGAAAGGGCTACATGAGGGTGCAAGTGGACTATGTCCACGAAGACTTCGTATCACATGTGCTGCAGTCCCCCCCAACGAATATATCACCACTCTCGGGTAGGCACACATGTCATTTATCAAGTGGCCAACGATGGATGTCGTATTGGTCAAGGTAAAAATCCACCCCATCTCCTCTACTATTTCTGTAGTACTTCAACAAGTTACATATGCGTGTGCTTCATAGGTTCTTACCGTACCTGTGATTGCTCCTGCTCCTATGCAGAGTGTAGAGCTCGCACATAAAAGGGCTAGCACGACAACCACTGAACCGTAGGAGGCCTCAGTGACTCCTTTGAAGAAGGCAAAGCTAATAGAGGCCACAACGCCCCCTACAACACATGCAAAGCCCCTTACCCCGACCTCGCATACTTCTTCTGCGAAAAATGGAAAGTCAACAGGCAATGTGAAGACCTCTTATGATTTCAAGGGCTACGTACATGGAAAACCCTTGATTGCATCCAAGGAATTGAATGCTCTAGGTAAATTTAGTCGCTTGCTCCATGGGTGGTACATTGATAAGGTCAAAGAGGACGTGAGTCGAGACGACTTCACTGTGAGGTATAGAAAGGCATATTTCCACCGTAATGAGGATGGGACATTCCTAGTCAGTTTTGACGATCTATTCCGTATGTACCAATTGAAGGCCATTGATATTTGTACTTTACGATCTTGGACACTGTGAGTAACGCACCATACACCTGATGACTTTCATAAGATTTCGTATTATGCTTTCTAATGTTCAACACGAGTTGCAGGGCAATGAGGCAACGAGCCATAACGTATCAACAACTAGTTGGGTTTATTGACTTTGAGCTGGTGTCTACGACCATGGCACGGGTTCACCTAGACTTCCTTGTCGGCTATATCAAGTGGGCTTTGAATGCTAAGTTCAAGAAGAAATTCATTCTATTCCCTGTACCACGAGGAGTAATAGTACTTTACCCTTCAATTATTTGTACGCACTTACACCGTATGCGAACTTATTTCCTTGCACTGCATGCCATTTAATAAGCAACCATTAGGTTTTACTCGTCCTCGTTCCGAGTGAAAACACGGTCTACATTTTAAACTCAGTCGAGAACAAACCGATGGCTTTCGCGATCAAGCCTCCTTTGTAGCAGTAAGTACATCACTGTAACATAACACATTCTGAATTTAACTATATTGATTTTTTTACTCAATGGCATCTCTCCAATGTATGTAGGGGTTTCTTGGCCTACGTCGATGGAGGAGGGAAACACGATGCTAAAAAGGACAAGACGCTGGAGTATAAGCCCTTCAGGGTACAAGTGCCTACCATATATACGATTATTTTTTTCTAACATGTAATCTTTGTGTGTTAAATTCTTTCTCTCTTCATAGTGTCATCAACAGGGCAGCGGTGACCTATGTGGCTTCTACATCATGCACCACATGGCGTTCCTGATCGACAGCTCACATCTTTTCCCTTGAGTATATGTACATGCATAATAATACACTTAGCCTTTTACATACAAATTTTAAAACTTAAATTACTGCACTACATTCTGTTTTGCAGGAGCTCACTATCACCCATAAGAGCTTAGACAACAAAACACTGAACGCCATACGAGATCACTTATGCCAGTGGTACTAGTTAGAAGTTATATCAGAAGACGGCATGTTTAGAGATCCTGAATCATCATACTAGTCCATATGTAAACAATATTAATTAGTGTTGATTGTTAAGCATGCTTATATTGTATGTTGTTACTGATTGTTAAGCATGTTTATGTTGTATACTGTTACTACTGATTGTTAAGCATGCTTATGTTTGTATATTGTCATCGAATGCGATATGTGTTGTAATTAAAGTGTTTGTGTTCTGTGAATGTGATATATGCATTCTGTGTTCTGTACTGCAAATGTGATACATATATATATGTGCATACTGACAATATGTGCAACCGATTCTGATGAGGGTCATCACAATATGTTCTTATGTGCAACCGATTCTGATGATAGGGCCATCAGAATCGGTTCTTCTGTAAACCCGATTCTGATGATCCGTCATCAGAATCGGTTCTTACAATGAACTGATTCTGATGACCCTATAATCGGAATTGGTTCTTAGTTGCAACCGATTCTGATGATAAAATCGATTGTGATAATTTAGTCATCAGATGAAAAGAACTGATTGTGATGATTCTCTATCACAATCGGGCCAAAACCAATCATGATAGTGCCTCCTCATCACTATCGAATGACTTTGTATCACCACCAGAACTGATTCTAATGACAAAAAAGAACCGATTTTGATGTACGTTCCTGTAGTAGTGTGCATTCATTAATCCCATAAAAGTGCTAGGTGCATTAGTTAGACCAAAAGACATCACTAACTACTCATATAACCCGAACTTAGTTTTAAATACAGTTTTCCATTCATCTCCAAGTATCATTCTAAACTGGTGGTAACCACTACGCAAGTCTACTTTAGACAAAACAATGGAGCCACTCAATTCATCAAGCATATCATCTAACTTAGAAATAGGATGATGATAAATACACATACGCCATAATCCATCTTTTTTGAAACTAAAACCACATGAACAACACAAAGACTAAGGCTTTCATGTACATATGCTTTATTATGCAAGTCTTGCAATTGACGTTGAATTTTCTTAGCCTCCTCCTGGTTAATCCTATATGGCGCATGGTTTGGCAAAGAAGCTCCTGAGATCTAGTCAATTTAATGCTCAATTCCTCTAACAAATAGCAGCCCCTAGGGTATTTTGGATAGAAACACATCTGCAAAGTCCTTCAAAAGGTTAGTAAGAGAAGGAGGCAAAGATACATGCAAATCCTCAAGTGAGAACAAAGCATCTTTGCAAAGTCTAGCAAACATAATTATCTACTTTCAAGTCATTAAAATCATATTTAATAGCAAGCAAAATGAACCATTTCAATTTAATTTCACCTTTGCTAGCATTAGATTCTTTCTTCTTATGTTGCACAAGTTTTTTAGTTACAATTTGATTTTCACTTTTGCTAATATGCTTTTCTCTATTAGCTCTTTCCAATTCTTCTTTTAAAATTGCTTGAGGAGATATGGACAACAAAGTAATTTTCTTTCCTTTAGATATAAGAGTATATTGATTAGTTCTACCATAATGCAAAGTATCCATATCATATTGCTATGGTCTACTTAACAACAAAGAATATGCTTGTGTAGGTACAATATCACAATCAACATAATTATGATATGAACCAACAGAAAAGCGTACTCTCACAATGCGTATTACCTTCAGCTTACCACAAGAATTAAACCATTAAATGTAGTAGGTGGTGGAGCCCTCTCTAGCTACCCTACACATGTAGCAAGCTCACCATTGGTGCAATCTAAAACACCGTCAAGACGATCTGAATGTTGATTCAGCATGCTAAAAAATGTCGTACGATTCCCTTCATTCATGCGGTGTGAGAGGTGCATCCTTGTCGGTATGATCAGTGGAACTTGCAATTGTTGGTAGAAGATAAGAAACAATGCACAAGTATATGTCCCTATCAACTATTAGATGCTGGTGGTTCAAAGTCATACACGCTTAAGCCCTTGCAAGTTCTTACCAAAGCAAAATAGGTGGTGCAATCGGTGGCTAGTTTGTGATAATTATAACTCAAGCTTGGCAAAGCGATTACAAGGAGAACAATACCTATTTGGTCAGTAGAAGGTGGAGGTTGGACATGCTTAAATATGTAGCAAGGATTACCAAGTAATTCAATCCAAAAATTGTAAAGTTGGTGGTTCAAAGTCATCAAAGTACTAGCTAGGTGGTGCAATTTAGTTTGTGCCCTAAACTAGACCTAAGTACATCAAGCTTAGAAAGGATACTAATTAGTAAAGTTGAGCAAAGTACTAGCTCAATTTGTCGGCCCTAAACTAGACCTACATCAAGGAAAGATACAACTATCAAAGATGAGGAGCAACTAAGGAGTTATTTCAACAACATGAGGCAATTCTCACAATTTTTTCTTTGTTTTTTCTTTTTATTTCTCTTTTTTCTCCTTTTTTCTTTTCAAAAATGCAACTCCTAACTCAACTAAGGATAGGAAATAAAATTCTCACATTTTGGAATGAGAGAAAATGCTAAACAGATGACCAAAAGATGACTAAAATGGGACAAAAAACTTTTGAGGCCCAGAACTTAGTCTTAGAGGCTAAATTTTAGGTCAAAAATGGGTACAAGACTTTAGGCCTATGTTTTTTTAGATGCACGTCATCGTCCTCTTCGAAATAATTACTTGTGAGCCAAAATAGACTCTGTATGCAAAAGTTATGGCTATTTTACTAACAGGCAATGAATGCTACTTTTTGGACTCAGTTTCGATCAATGGAACCAGATTCGGATATGGTAAAGTGGAGATTGACTCGACTTATACGCAAATCAGGTTGTGTGCAACTTGGACGGGGGAAGCACAATCGACTCAGATTTTTTAATCCATACTTAAGGAAAAAGACAGTCTGAATTGATCTCTTTCTTTTTGGATGCAAAATAAAACTCTTGATGACCAAAATTGGCTACAACTCAACCCCTGTACAAAAATCAGCAAACAAAGCGAGACCAATCTAAACACTAAGACCCACAATTAGACACGATGATGCAACATGCAATTCAAAGATGCAAACTAAAAAAAAGCAAAGGCTCAAAGGGTTCAGTTAAGGTAAAAAAAATTTTATGGAAATTTTTTGGACTCTAGGTAAATAAAAATGAACTACTACTAGAAAAACTATGAATTCTCACAGATCAAAGAAAGCTCCAATACCACCTGATGAAGCTTATGGAGGCCCAATCTTTCGGTGAGATAGATAACTCTCGATTAGTGGAGCCAACCCTCATAATCCAGGCTACCAATCGGAACATGACTGATGCCAAACAATCATTGAACCAAACTCTAATTGTTACCAATTGTGCTAATGGCTGATTGACTTGATCACGAAGATCAATTCCTACAAGTAACCGAAGAACAAGTAAGAACAAAGCAAAAGTAATATGAAATTACAAATACAATCGAAGTATTGTTGTGGGGTTTTGAAGCACGGCATTACTGTTGATTTAGCCGAACAAGAGAATACCAAATAGTTTCACCAAGGAAAACTACTACTAAACAAAACTCGAGTCTCATGAAGGAGCTTGGCTAACTTAAATAAGCATCTAAATGGGGTGTGGCTAGGACGTGCACACACACAAACTCCTCCTAGGCTTTCTTATTACATGGGTCGAAACCCAATTGGCAAAAGTGACACATCACCTCCCTTTGAAGATTGTGACATGTAGACAATGAATTCAAAGGTGAGGCTAGATCCATTGGAAAGGTCTTGTCGTAAGCTTTCAATCAAGTACTCAGACACCTCCAACAGACTCTGTGAAAGTTATTATCGTTTTAAATAGGGGCTATCAGGCTGATTCCGAATTGGACTAGAATTGAAGTAGCGTCGGCCTAGACTTTTTATGGTAGTAGTGTTACTCCCCTCACCATGGTTCCTGAGTAGAATAACATCACATGACTTCGATTGTAATCCATTCTCAATAAGAAAATTATGAAGTCCTAAAAACGAGCTCACCTGATAATTCAACTATCGTTCACGTGCTCTTGTCAAAGGTCCTTGCTTAGTATCTTGTAAAGCAGTGTTGTGTGTATTCAAGAAAATGATGCCCTCATCAGAAGTTTCCATGTGCCCATTTTAAAATCCATCTAAACCCCAACCAAATTTGTAAGTTCCCTACTCCTATCCTTCCATTCCTCAAACCCATATCCACCAATCCCATTACCAGACTCCTAACCACCTGTCATCTCTCCTAGTCTTCTCCCACCACGGCCACTGACCACCATCACCATGGGGAGTGCTGCATGCTCGCTCCCTACCCTAGAGGTCATCCCCATAGAAGCGACACATTGAGCCACTAAGGAGTCGACACAGGCCTGATAACCCTCAACTCCACCTCAACTCCCTCGCCTCATTCTCAATTCACAATAGGTCATCCCCGTCACCATGACTGTCCTCTTTCTATCTTTCAGCCATATCTAAATTATTCCTATCACCCCTCCTATTCTCTTGTGTATGTGATGTCCTACAAATAGTTGTTGATTTAAACATGCTTTGCTCCTTGTTATGTTGAGATTTGTGAACTTGTGGTAGTTTTTTGTTTTTGCTGTCCACAAATGATGCATGTGAAAGCTTCACATTTCTTCTTAATGAGCTTTATTTGAGCCTACTCGAGATTTGGCCATACCGAGCGCCAGCCTAGACTAAGCTCATACCCTAACTCAAGCTCGGCTTGAGCTTGTACTAAGCTTGAGCCTAGGTATGTAGGCTTGTTTGTGCACAGCTCATTTTAAGCCCTAGAGGTGTTGCCTGCTAGGAAAGCCTATCCGCTAATCTTAACTCCATCAGTCTGCCACCGACCACTCTCCCCTCTACTTCATCGGAGTTTAGTGGGTGAAGAATCCATTGAATTCTAGATTTCTTCAAGTTCTTTGTTTGCTAGATCAATTTGTTTCAGTTTTTTCTTATTGAGTTCTTAACTAGATTTTTAAAAGAAAAACAATAGAAAAGTGCCCTACTTAACTAGTTTTTCTTTATCCATAAGGTGTCAGAAATGACCCTTTGTGTAGTAATGTTTTTTGGTGCATTTGCTATTTTATTTGTGCTCTTATGCTTTTTTTTCATATTTTCTAAAATAGAAAATCTAATTAAAATGTTTGAAGGGCTAGTGGGCCGAATACTTTCTCTCTGGGGGCGCTGCTCCTGTGCCTATTTTTCCTAGCATCGTGTGGCCCAACCAACCTAACCACCACCTCTCATGCCTGCTGTCCCAGCCTATCCCCGTGTCGCCCGTGTGCACTATGTGTCCCACACATTGCCCATGCCACTGACTGGTGAATCCCACCTATTAGTCAGTGTCATCGTCTCCTTCATGGAGTCTGTCTTTTGCATGTTACTACTGATATCTACATCTCAGACTCCATTCTACATCACCTTCTCCACCAATAAAGGACAACCGAGCCTTGGATCCCACATCCCCAAGTCCACCACCACCAAAGCCTTGAACCAAGAGCCCTAGTTGCACTGTCGTAGCCTTGGATTTGAAGATCGAAGCCATGTTTTCCACCAATCTTCATCGTCATCGTTCATCACCATCGTCGAGCCCAAACCTCCTGCCATCGTCATCATCTTTGCTGCATTGTCCTTTACCTCATCCACTACTCAGATTCGGTTAAAGCTTGTGTGATGTACACTACCACTAGAACCCAAGCACTGCCGCCACTTGAAGCACACCGCTACTCGTCTCCATCAACCATCACGAAATAGCATTCTACCCATCGAGTTTGCCATCCTCTCCACTCTCTGTTTGTGCTACTTCATGTCTCAAAAACCACCGTAGTTTTCTGTCATCGGAGTTGCATCGCCATCCACTGGAATTGCATCGCCATGCGCTGTGTCGTAGGTTCCAGAGCGCCGCCGTTGACATTAGCAGCCCTATCAACAACCACCTCAATGTCACAATGCGCCACATCAACTGCACCCATGGCATGCCAAACCCAAACCCTAGATTAGTTCACCATAGACTTGGCCCACCGTGAGCCAAGCCTATGACATGTGGGTCCATTGTTCCATGAGCCGAATCCACCGTAGACAGTATTTTCCTTTCCACTCAAACTTATGAGAGCTTGTTCTCCTTTATACAAACTCCAAATGAGTCTGTTCAAGTTTCTACATTTTCAAAAAAAAAACAAGCACTACCTTCTAGTATATTTATTTTGATTTTTATAGGTTTTTTACTCTTATTGTTATTTATTTGCTTTCTATCGTTGTTTCACCTAGACACTAAAGTGCCACTAGCATATGAAGGAGAAGAGTTAGCTCAAGTTCAAGACTAGGACTTATTTCAAGACAAGTTATACTTTGATAATGTTGCACTTAGCTTTTACAAAAGTTATTTTATTTCAAATTATTTAATGCTAGTTTGAAGTATCAAATGCTTTATTATTTCGAGATTAGCTATTCAACCCATTTGATATATATATATACCTTATCCTTTGTATTACCATGATTATTTGTTACCCTAGGTTAGTTATTTAATAGTTGGTCAATAATGTATAACGAACATAGGTTGGTTTATACGTTACTAGTATGCTTAGCCATGCAACGGTTAGTTGATATCATTGTGGAATGTGAATTTGTATTTGACAAAGTGACTATGCAATATCTTTGTGAAGAGTGGTGTATTATGTTTTGTCACCCGATAATGGTATGTCTTGTGCTCTAATCATTAGGGGTAGGAAAATAATTTAGACTAGAGCAAGTGGCAAAACTGTGTGACAAGCTTGTGTGCATTGGATTGTGTGAGGGTTTGAATAATTCTGTGTGAATATGGATGTAGTAGTAGTGCATTTGGCAATTTTGCCTTGGTCAATTATGGACTTAACTTTATGCGCTTTTAAAATGAACCATATCATACAACTACATGCCTAGCTTAATAAGTTACAAAGTCTCATCATTGACTACCTCAGGATGTTGGTTAGACTCATTGT
Organism: Guadua angustifolia; assembly: GCA_036346375.1. Taxonomy (NCBI): domain Eukaryota; kingdom Viridiplantae; phylum Streptophyta; class Magnoliopsida; order Poales; family Poaceae; genus Guadua; species Guadua angustifolia. Next base: position 31,112,102 of record CM070510.1, on the reverse strand, counting down.
TAGGGTGGAGCATATAGTCTCATGTGTTGGGCTGTATTATGGACTATTGGTGATATGCCCTTGAGGCAATCATAGAGATGATTGTATCACGTCTTATGTTTATGGAACAATATAATTGTTTGTCCTTTGAATAAATATCAATTGGATTAATCAACAAGTAGGTGACTTGATCGTGGAGCTTTTTCCATATATTGATATTATTCAAGTTATCCCTGATCGGTTATCATAATATAGGACGATTATGATTCATAGATCAACACAAATATTGATTGATGACCATGTTTCACGGGTCATAGAGATATGGAGATATCTAATCAATAATGTGGATATATGTTAGAGAACATGTGTTGGATAGACCCATATGAGACACTATGAGAATTGTTATATGTGTCATCAGTTGGTCTCATGCATAGTTTATATATGTTCCTTAGACTTGAGATCATCATTAGTTTTCTAGATGTGCAATGGTTTACTTTGGAGCTGCCAAACTCTACTATTTAACCAGGTAGTTATAAAGGAAGCTTTTAGGTTTACTATGAAACATGTTGAGGTACATGAATGATCAAGATGGAATTTGCTCCTCCTTTATAACGGAGAGATATCTCTAGGCCTCTCGAGTGGCCAGATTCCGAAAAATGCATAACCATGCTACTCGAGTAAAGAGTTACTCGAGTCATCGACTCATCTAGTAAAGAGTTACTTGAGTTATCGAGTTAAAGAGTTAGCTCAATGCATTCAGGGAATCCGAGTCATGACATCGGGAAAGAGTGGTTGAGCCATCCAAATAAGGATGACAACAACTCGCCTTGGGTTTGACCGATATCATGTAGTAAAGGGAACATGACATTATCACACTATAGTAGGTTCGTCCGATGCTTTATGGATATTTGGGAATCGATATGTACTGCTAGGTACCACCATCGATTATCGGTCAGAAAGGTGTTTCTCAATCTTGTCCAAATATACATGAACCTACAGGGTCACACACTTAAGGGGTTGGAATATAGTGCTTCGGATTGGATCCATCACTAGTGGGCCAAGTGGGCTTTGTCCTTCGATTGGGCCTTAATGTAGGGTTCCACCGTAAGGGAGGAGATGGCTATTTAAAGGCTATTCATGGTTGCAATTAAAAGAGATATATCAGATAGCGTAGCCACCAAAACCCCATCCGTCACCACTTGAGCCTTCCCATGCGTGGTGGTGTTAGCACATCGACGCACGGCGTTCTCTTCCCTAAATGTGTGGACACCGGTAGAGGTGTTGCTGCTACTACGACACTGATCAGGATGATCAACCACCAAACGAGGAAGATTGACCACTGCAACTAGACGTGAACTTCGTTGATTCGGGCTACATCAACTTCCTTCCACTACACTACGCGTCTAGTGGTAACAATCCATGATCATATACTTGTGTGGCTTCTTGGTTTACGAGGTAGAAAATTTTTAATTGTGTGCTAGCGTAGCCTACCCAAATCCTTTCATGGACAACTCCCATTCTTAAATCCAACAGTGTGCTCTTAGTCAATGGCATTTGTAGAGTTTGGCTACCAAGTGAAAGCTCGCCAGGAGGGCCAATTGGTGCGATGATGTTCCTAAAAGGCATTGTTGTAGTCTTGTCCGTTCAAGTTGATTACATCTTGTGGACAATATTGTACCACTTCTGCAAAGTGTAAAGCTAATAGAATAGCCATGTCCTCTATTAAGAACAATGCTTGAGAATTTTACATGAGGGTTAGATTTTGTAAAACAGAAATGTGAAGTGGCTATGTGAAGAACTTATTTAGGCAATGAGTAACTTTCTGAATATTCACTACTATTAGTTAGTTATGTTGCGATCGTGGCGCACATGCCAAAGGCGTGCAGCCGATGGCTTGTTGGTTGTAGCATGGTGGGAGAGGTGACGGTGATGCATAGTAGTAGAAACTACACCAACCTACAAAAAGAAAAACATCAATGTATAATAGAATTGAAAACTACATCAAAACAACATACTAGGAAGCTTAGTTTTAGATTTTTGTAGTGTTGATAATGTGTTGTATGATCGAGGTTGTGGTACTGACAATCAAAGATCTCAACTCGCAAACAAGGATAAAAGTATACAAGAACACAAAGATGTAGTCACACTTTTATCTTTTTATTGATCTTTCTACTCATAGGCTTGTATGTATAGCTAGAGGAGTTCCTCTTTATGATTCGGTAAGCAATATGGAACTAAACTAGCTAATGAGCATCTTAGGCTGGCAACCTCTTAGTGGGCCATTATTTAGGTAAAGTGTTCACACAAAATTGGGCTTTAGACATCCAATGCACAATAGTATTTACTATTGATGGCTTTCTGAAACTCCATGCGGATTCAATTAACTAGAAGACAAGTCAAATAGCCAATGTCCTACAACCAAATCCACAAACAACAACGATCACTAGCAAAACAAAGAACATGGATTCATGGCATCCCTAGTAAAACATGACACTGCTTTGTTTATTACAATTGCTATCATATTTAGCACCACACATCAACCAACTATGCATCTTTCTTTCATGGCCTAGCTCTTGTTGTTCAGGTTATCAAATATAGGACATCATCATGGGAACTGCATTCTGTTGTATGTGTCCTCATGCATGAAGATCGGCTGGGTGATTACCGGTACAGGAGTAGGTGGTGGTGTCGACGCTGGTGTTGGTGTTGGCGATGGAAACTGCGGCTGCCCCATCGCAATGTTGCCTCCTCCGAAGAAATTATCCTGCATCTGGTGCTCTCCCACTGGGAGGATCCCCTTTATCGGCCGCAAGGCGAGGTAGTAGACCATGGAGAGGAAGTTGCTGGTGAGGACCAACACGGCGCCGCTAGAGAAGATGCCGTCGCTGGCGACCTCGCAGAAGGAGACGAGGTAGGTGGAGCTTGCGCCTACCTCGTTCGACCCTTGGTCGTTCAGGAATGCGCCATGGAGTAGCAGTAGGCTGGCAGGTACGAAGGTCACCCTACATGGACAATATTGGAATTGAGTAATAATCCAATAAGCGGTAGTTTCTACTATAGTAACTCAAGAACTGATGCTGGTAGTGATGCATTTTCCAAAAAATGTTTGCATAGAGCTTGGACGTTGGAATTCCTTTGTCAAACAATAGATTCTATTTTGATTTTCTTCAAGAACGTGGTGCCAATTTTTTATATGAATTTCATTGTCCAAATTATCAGTGTATGTGTTATATTCTGATACCTTACTTATGCACAACATCCCTTAGATTGGATCAAAGTTGTGAGACATGTCATGAGTATACACGTATTAAGAACAAAGTAGATGAATCTCGTAAAGATCCGAAATAATAGCGACAAAGCAACCACGATGATGCCAAAAAACTACTATAAGAGATAAAAGATTTGATGAAACCGATCGCAAATTTCTTAAGCACAATATCAAAAGAGTATAAGGGATTGTAGTCTCTCACAAACCTCTCGAACCTTGACTCTCAGATCCTAACCCTATATAAGTATCTAATGCTAAAAGAATAACCTTGGCTTAATACTCTCTTGCACTTCTACATTGGATGAGTTCCTCTTAAATTTGTGGCTCACTTCCTTACTTGAGTTCTATATGATCACACCTCATGGCTTTATATAGTCCCATAATTCTCTTTGCAAATAGGAATCCTAATATTATTAAGATTGGTCTAGGAATTCATATAGCGCAATCTTCCAAATCCTAAAAGCATAGGATATGAGTCACTTTTATTGGTATCCAAAACTTGTCTTATCATCGATAGATTGATGAAGGGACACGATTGGCTATGTGGTTTTAATGTATCCAACAACAAAATTAATGTTGGTTAGAGTAGCAAGATGTAACACCCTAAATTTTCTTGTCTTTTGAAGGTTTTAAAAATAAAAGGGATCATTTGGATTTTCTTAAATTAAATAAAGATTTAATTTGACTAATCTAAGATTCACTATGATTGTGCTACAAGGAATTTTTCTATATTTTCTGAGTTCGTTTGCTATTTATTTGAATTTTTGGTATTTTCTTTAATCACAAACACTTTATAAATTCTCAAATCTCCCTCAGGCTAAATTCTTCGCCAACCCATCTTTTTTCCTGGCCAGCCAACCCTTCTCTTTCATCGGCCTACCCACATATCTCTTCAAACCATCCCTCCATAAGCCCAACCCGTGCATGTGCTAGACTAGCCTAAACCCTAACAGGTTGACACCATCACTTGGCCCAGCTCAACCCTGTGTCACACTAATTATCTTCCTGCTAAAATCATGCATGTCGCTGCAATGTCGAGTCCATGACCCGCATGCCAAAGCGCGTTGTCTGTGCATAAATACTAAGCCCACCGCGTCACGATGATCGCCTCGTCGCCCTCTTCCAAAACCCTAAGGAGTGCCTTAGGATTGCACTGTCATCACGTTGATCTAAGCCGATTCATCGTTGTCGGTGAGTTTCCACCACCCCCTATCTATACTCCTAGTTTTGTCGTGCCACTCTCTACATGGTGCTCACCTCTTCTTCCTTGGGAACCCACTGAAGCTCGTCGCTGCTGTGGGCCACATCGCACCGCCACTTTCTTCCCCAACACTAGTTGCTATGGTCATCGTTAGCCAAAATGAACTGTGTCATGGTTTTTGTTGGGGTCTCTTTGCCCAGGACTGAGTCACCCACCTCACAGCCATGCTACTATTGCTGTCGTTAGTGACTGCTGGAGTAGAACACCATTGCTGCCCATGTGGCTTGCCATCTCACCACCACTTCACCACCATTTCAGCATAACCACTGACATGTCACCCGAGTAGGCTGTGTGGCATATCTAAACCATGTCTCTATGACATGCAGCCCTACTTGTTAGCCCATATTCCTGTGAACCTAATCCATGGTATATCAGACCTTTTCATGGACTTGGTCCATAGACTATGGCCCCACATGTCAGTCTCTTAGCCTTTTTCCAAATTTCATTTAATTCCAAAATTCTAGAAATTCGTGAGACCCACCTATTAGACACTCATATTCTCTCTCCCTTTATATTTTCCTATTTTCTCTCTCATCCAAACTTTCGAAAAGCTTGTTCTCCTTCATACAAACTTCGATTGAACCCATACAAATTCCTAAATTCATCTAAATCAAGAACTTCATTCCAAAGCCATCCATTTCAATTTAGAGTTTGTTTGAGTCTTTGTTTGTCATTATTTGTATTTCTTTCTTTTTGAGTAGACATTGATTGCTAGGGAACAAATGAAGGATTTGAAGAGCAAGACTCAACAACAACAGTGTATGAGAAAGGCCAGTCATAACTTTTGATCATGTTAAACCTATGTTTCAAAATATATTTTGTTTTATACAAATTGCATGCTACTTATATATAAATGTTATTTACTAGGAGTAGCTAAATACCTAATTGTTCATTATGCCACCTTGATTATTGAATGCCTTATATCTATTATCACCCTAGGTTGGGACATTAATAGTTGGACATAATTGTATTACCAACAATTGGTTTACCGTAATTATGCTTAGACATGTTTATTTGTACGATGGGCTTATATCACATGATGAATATTGTTAAACTTGACTTAATGAGATATAGACACTACTACAGAATCATACAACACTATCTCTTCATTTGGGTTGGTTACCAATATTTCAGAAAAATCGATAGTGATATATAATTTGGCGTGGGTAAGAAATATGGTATAAAACATCATAACTATCACTATCGGTTATGAGGTCAAAACTGATAGTGATGTTATATGTATCACTGTTTGTTATGAGGTCAAAATCGATAGTGATTATAGTCATCATGATCAATTTTGAAGTTAGAACTAATTAGGATAGTAATACCAAACACTTTCCCGTGCTTGACCTCTCGGCTTCTCCTTTCAATGCATTCAAATACCACCAAAAGCCGAGGTGTCCACCTCACGCTTGTCCCCTCGGCTTCCCCTCCATTATATAAAAAAGGAGTTCTCTCCTTGCCCTCATCATGCCCCTTGGCCTCTCCTCGCCCACATCGTGCCCCTCGGCCTCCCCGGCTCTCGTGGCATGTCCCTAGCTCCTCGCTTGCGTCGCTTCTCCGCCTCCCTGGCTCCATTATGATTGCTTAGCTGCTGTGTTCATAGCCCCTATTTAGTCATTTATTGATATACCTGCTTGGCCGAATGTTTCATTATCTGATTTTGATCATTTGAATAGTGAATCACTACCGATTGTATGCTCAATGATGCTATGGCTCTATTGATGAACTATGAAATATCATGTGGAGGTCTATCCATGTTGGTGATGAGTATTTGACTAAATTTGATATTGGTATACTTTGGGTTGAGTTTGATTTGAATTAGATTTTTAATTTGAAGCAATTTGAGCTCTATCTATTTTTCCTAGTGCTATCGGCCATGGTAGCATGATGCTACCGGCCGAGCGGTAGCACCGAACCCTAGAGCGATGTGGAAAATCCCGAGAGGGTGTTTTTAGGGGATCAGGCAAGCTAGTGCTACCAACCATAGGTAAGGAAAGAGATACGATCCCATCCTATAACCGATTAGGACTCTCCTTTGTAACCGCACCCTCTACTATATAAAGGGGGGTAAGGTAGCGCCCTGGATATGAGAAGAAGATCATCTGCAACAAAGCTAGATACATATAATCCTAAAGCACGAGACTATGGTATTATCTCCACTGTGAGAGCCTAAACTCAGATAATTCTTTTGGTGCTACGACAACCCAACATCAAACCACCTGGATTCAGGGGTTGGTTCGATCCGCTCTCATTCCTCCGACGGAGAGCAAAGATAGAGCTAAGTCTCTCCAAACTAGGGGCCGAACATCAATGTGGGGAATCACCGGTTTTCCATACCCTCAACAGTAACCCATACCCAAGTGGCCGTGTGAAATTTCCGTCATCGGAGGATGTCTTAGTTTTCTCGACGCCAGCGACGTGAACGGAAGATAATGAATGCCACCGGTGACTCTGACGCTGCCGATCGATCGTGATGGCGGGATGACCGCAGAATCTACATCGACGTGCTTAGAACGATGCGAGGGCTACCGAAGTCGAACACCACCGACGATCTCCACACAGCGTAATGACGGGCCTATAGATGGCGTTCGCGCTTTCACCTCCCGACCGCCGAGTGGTTTGGCCCGGGATTCAGATTCGACGGAAGAGGGACCCGTAACCTTGTTGCAATCAAGGCTGGGACGTACTACAACGTGATGGCAAACTAGCTTTTACGGACTTCCAAAGAACTCTATAGATTCCTAGGGAGATCTTTACAGCGTTATTACCAATTTTCGTGGCACCTATGAGAGACCCGAACTCGGGGCGCTTCATGCAAAAGAAAAACATGATCTCGAGACATCTCGAAGCCGCCGTGATTGTAGCCTTCCAAAAAGGAGTCAATGATCTTTAATCAAAAAGATGGCCCGCCTCTACGGTAGAAATGTTCGAATCTTGCGCATCGCCACGCAATCGGCCCTGGCCGGATGTCCTCCAAGCTTAAGGACCGGAAGCGAAAGGCAAAGGAGATGGTTATCAGTTAACGCGGGCGCCTTGCACCGCAAGATGAGTATGACAAGGTGCATGGATACAGTTAGGGTGGTTGCTTCACTCTCGCACAACGGCCCTTGTGAGCGATGATGAATTTTTAATTTGTGATTTTTGATGAATTTGATTGAATATCTTTTTGGATATTGCTATGTGATGTGTTTCCTTTTTTTGATTGTTGCAGGTGATGGTGCTAGATCATAGTGAGGTGGAGGATGATCGGGAGTAGGTGAGGTGTGTCGGAGGTCTAGACACTTGAGAATCACTGGAAGATGATGGGAGATGGAGTCGTGGAAGACAAGAAAAGGAAAAGATACTAGCTAGACACTGCGTGGATCAAGGAGGGCCATCGGATCTTGGTCTAGTTGATAGGATAGCGGGTCTAGTTAGTGTGCTTTGAAAATCATGCAAGAAAACCTGATTTATTTGCTGGGTTTGGGTTAGCTTTTGCATGGTTGTGTGAGTGGGTCAATATTAGCCCTTGATGAAGTGCCCTAGGGTTGAGGACTCATCCAAGGGTGGTAGGTGGCTCAAGAGTAGTATAAATAGAGGGGTAGGGATAGCCTTCCCTCTCTTGAAAGTTTTAGAGGTTTTGTGCTACTTTGAGCTTTGCCCACTTGTGTGTGAGGCTTTTATAAACCTTCCTTCTAGAAATGCAAATCATTTTTCTTTATACTTAATTTCATTTACGCATTTACATTATGTCTTAAATTATGCACTTAAATTTCGCACTTACATTCTTGTAATTTACATTTACGCAATTTGGATTTGCCTCCCCTCCTTCTACATGCTTTTGCTTCTTATGCCGAGGATATTGATTGATGGATGAATCTTCTTTTAGATTATATCCAAATCATCTAGGCAATCCATGCGTTCTTCTTACAAGAAACCGGTTATGTGATCTTGAATGAATCATTCTTCAAGATCGTGTTTGTGGAGTTTTTAGCTTGTGTTCTAGCTTACTGTGACATGTGGAAGGCTATCCAAGATCATCTTGATCATCAAAACCCCACAACAAGTCTTAGATCAAATTCTTGAGTTTTGCTCCAACTTAATGTGTTCTTTCTTCAAAGTGAAAAAGGTCAAAAATTTGATGTCAATCCTTGTGATTGAAGTTTGGAATGAGTTCCTGACATCCTTAGGAGTACATCTACCATGTTTCGTGAGTTTTTATCCAACCGATCAAAAGATTTCTCAAAATTTGCTTTTGAATTGTGTTGTTTTCACACTGTTCTTGAGCCCAGTGCTATCGCTCATTGGGCGGTAGTATCGGCCTCTAGTGCTACCGGTCTTCCTATGGTAGCACCACCCATACAAAACAGATTGCTCATTTCATTGGCTTTCTTTGAGTATTTTTCTTTGAGAACTTGTTTGTATTGTTTTGTGTGGAGGAAAATTTTTATTTGGGATCATTCACCCCCTTTTGATCGCCATCTTGATCCTTCAAACTAAAACAATTAAAGTAGTGAATGTAGCATTCAACTATAGAGTTGCTTCCTATTAATGCTAAAAAGTAATGCTTTTATTTCACTGTTTTTGAGCTTGATCATTATATGCAGTATCTAGTTTGATATTCGTTTGATATGGTTGAATATACTGATTATGATTGCTTAGCTTGCTTTGTCATAGCTCCTGTTTAGTTAGTTGTTGATATACCGATGGCTAAACTATTCATTATCTGATTTTGATCATCTGAATAGTGCAATTGACTCTAAAAATACTTTATACCTACTTGGCCGAACTATACATAATTTAGGAAGGTAAGTATTCAAGGCCTTATTTACTTAGTTAATTGTTTAGTTTAATTTTGATTATATGACTCTAGTATAGTAGAGGTAAGAGATTAGTCTCTAGCAGTTCTACATCTTGTGGCGAGGAGGCTGACGATCTAACTTTTAGTAGCTCGACACTTGAGAGCGCTCTATCTACAATTATTCATCATGTATTTATTTATGTTCTAGTGACTATAAATTACACACATATATAAAATAGAGCCTACAAAGAAGATAGACAACATGGAAAAGCTGTTGGATGCCAAATGAAAATTTGAAGTGGGGATAGAGCAATTGAAAAGAAAGTGTGAGTTAACAGAAAATTTTTATAAGATGAAACAAAAACTAAAAGACGTATATAACAAATCGCAAGATATTGAATCTGTTAACCATATTATTAAAACCAAAGCTGAGATTATAGAGGTAATATAAAGGTTTCTAGTATTTAATTTGACGTGGTTACTGATAATATACCAAGGCAACCTATTTTCACAACAAAATGATCACTTTTATAGGGATTAAGATATATAATTGAAAGTCAATTAGTTATTGGTGTCAAACAAATGGGTACTGTGTCGAACCTATGGAACTATAAGGAGAACCAAAAGCCTTTGTTGCAGAAGTTATGTGACATATAATGGCAGACATGGAAAAGCCCTAAGGTCTCTTCTTGTCTTGATATATCAAATAATATTGTTTCTCAATATATACTTATTGATATTTGTGGCATCATATGTTCTCAATGTATTGTTATCTAAAATTATTTAACTAGTTTATTGTATCCTTGTAACCTAATAGGAAATACATTAGACAAATATTGGCTATAAAAAGTACTGCTCTTATGCCAAGATGTGCCTTATATCAGTGGACAATCTTTGTGGTACTCTAGATGCAATTGCTTATGGCAAAGAGCCTTCTACTAGGACATCAGGGCTGCCTAAGGAGAGTTACTTTAGAGGATTATGCTACCGATTTTGCATTGAGTATGTATCCATAAATTAACACTGTCAACAGTTTTGTGAATGTGAATATACTATGAATTTGTCAATTGTGCATATACTATTAATATGTGAATATACTATAAATTTATCAATCTGTGAATATACTGTGAATGTGAATATACTGTGAATCTATGAAATTTTGGGAAAATAGCCTGGGATTTATCTCTATTGGTTTCACGCTAGAACTAGTAGAGACATAAAATATCTATTAGCTTTGAGCGTGGAATCGATATAGATAATACACAAATCTCTATCGATTCAATGCTAGTAATCGATAGAGATCAAGAGGACGTCTCTATCGGTTCTGAGTGTGGAACCAATAGAGATTTATGTATTATCTTTATTGGTTCCACGCTCAGAATCGATAGAAATAGTTAGTCTTCTAGGTTGGTTCCGAGCTCAATACTAACCCAGATGAGGATATATCTGTATCAAGTGAAAACCGACTATGATAACTGCTCTTTATCATTATCTAAGGACTTTGTATCACCACCAAAACCAACTCAGATGACCATTTCTGTAGTAGTGAGAATTATAGTGGGTAGCTATTATTGTAATATTTATTGTGCCATGGCAGATTATGCCATTGGTCTTGGTTAAATAAAATAATTTTCACTCGGACAAGTGATTGTGCAGTAAAGGGGGTATGGTTAGCACATTTAGAATATGGATGTCTCGCCCGAGGCTATTTAAGAACTTAATTTTATGCTCCATTGAATTAGGCTTACTCGTGCAACCACATATCTAGCATGGGCTTACTTGTGCTCCCCACATGGTTGAATTGGAGGGTTACTCCAATGGGTGTGTGAGTGGAGGGTTACTCTGGCTCGATGGGACACTAGGTGTATGGTGATGATTGGAGTGTTAATTCACTCTCTCATAACGATGAGTCTCTCATTAAAGACGTGGGATGCATGTTGGGGGTAGAGTGGCTAGGTCATGTCCAACTGTTGAGAGGATAAACTCACAGGGCAGGGTGAAGCTAGTGTGAAGTAGCATAAATGCCTTGTTATGATTTTATTAGTCGCACACCTATGGAAGTGTGTCAGATAGATAATCAAAGATAATCATATCTTATGGGTAAAGTAGTACAATCTCTATAGTGCAAAGTTATTCGAATAGCGATGTTCACGGTAATGGACGTTCCTAAGAATTTTACACAAGATATAGAGTTTTCATAAAAATGTTGGATGGTGGATTGTTTGGAAAGTGAACGGGTAGTTCACTAGAGATTTTAATGTGATGAATTCAGTGGTTTAATGATTGTTTTAGATGGTGGAGGGTGAAGCCTTGCTAATCTATTTATATTGTTTACCATTGGTTTACCAGTTATTTATTGTATATTTCTCAAACACACTTTGAATCTATTTATTGTATTCAAATTAAAGCTATTGTTTTATGCAAAAGAACCATATGGCTATTACTTTGTCAAGTCTTGCATGAATATAATTACATCTTTTCTCTATGACTTGTTGAGTACTTTATATACTTATGGCTACATACCTTATTGATCAGTTGCTGAGAAAGGACCAATAAACTCAGAGTTCTACAAGGGGGAGTACTATGAAGACTTTGCAAATTAGGAGTGCATTTCCCCATATGATTGCCTGTGGTATGTCGAATGACCCCAAGTTATCTTATTTTTGCTACAAGAGTTTATTTGTTTCTTAAGCTTTGTGAGGTATAGTTGTATAAATTCGCTACTTTGTTAGTTAATTCGTTGAATGAAATGATATTTCATCTATGTTGCTCATTGTGTGCACTGATATGATCCCGGGTTAGTGCAATATACATGGAGGGTTTATAATTTGGTAATCTGGGTCCTAACACAAGAGTAAAAAGACATGATATCAAAATTTACGAGCATATATGACATTACCAGGAAATAATGTAGCAGATTAACCCTATTGTCCAATTAGAGTCATAATGATTACGCCGCCTTTTGCAACACAAGCAACCAGCCGCTGCATAGATTCCTATATGAGCGAGCATAAAAAAGAGAGTGGAAAGCATCCCCAGAAGTGAAGCTGGAGAGCTTGGGTACAGACATTGACCATCCTCCGTTCTCACTAGACCAGAAGCCTGCAAGCATGACAAGTGCACAATGAGTGCACATAACAGATTAAATTAAAAGCATCTAAGCAACAGATAAGGGTAAAATGTAATATTAGTTCATACTTAGAACACTTTGAAAATGTTCAAATGAAAGTCTCAAGTTCATTTCAGAGAATCGGAGTAGTTAAGTAGTCTACATATATAAGAAGGAAGTAAATAAATAACAAATATATCAAATGAAAGCTAATTTTCCACTTTGAACACACACTGTGCTATAGGTTTTTTCAAGAATCAGAAAGGAGAAAAGGTTTTTACAAATCATTCACAATACAGTAGTTACTACTAGCTCCAACAACATTTGGCACAAACTAAACAAAAACGATGGGAATTATAGAGATTTATCTATGACAATAATTTGGCATAAAGTAATATCAGTTGACATGTGTTCAGCCAATTGATATTCCTTGTGAGATTTCTATCATACATAGGAAAGATTTTTCGGAGGGCTTAATTGAAAAGAAGCACAAAATACACTTCGGTTATGTGCAAAGAGAAAAGTTAAACGCCATGTTGTTCTGAACAAGGGAGGACCTTGAATACTAGCCTGCCGGATGGGTGATTAAGTCGTGTAGTGGATCTAGGAAAATACTTCTAGCAGGGCACAGCCTGATAAAATTTAGATAATTAACTAGAATGTCTCTTTGGCAAAACACATATATAGGGCACATATGCATGCAATTTCTAGATAGATTTGCGGAGCGGCAGATGCTTCACCCCTTGCTAGATGGAGTATCAACGAGAAAATAGATTGTGTGAAGAGAGAATTGTGTGATAAACTTGCCAAGAAAATTTAGAATCGTCTATACTGTGAAAGAAAGAAGACGACCAAAGTGAATTGTACCGGGAAACATAGCAAGTGTCACGCTAGCTAGCTATATACCTGAATTTTAGTAATCTCAGCAGCGAAGGCAAGTCCAGCGGAGAGGAGGCTAAGGAAGCTCACGACTAGACACACCACCACTGCCTTCCTCTCCATCACTTTCTTCCTTAATTAGTTCTTTCTATGGATTTGTGGACTCTCAAGTCTCATTAATTTGTTTCTGCCTTGCGCTTGCGGGAGCCCTCAAGAGAAGTTGACGAGCAGGCAGAAGACACGCGACAAGGAAGGACAAAGTGGCGTGATGTGTAGGCATGTATGTCATTTCCTGAAAGTCCGTTACAAAAGAATTCTGCCACCTATGTCCGCTTTCTAGTATTTCACATGATCGGCGAGAATAACAAATTGGTGCATGATATCCTCCCGGTTGGGTCACGCGAGCATTTGCATGCTCCCGTTGTCTCACCTCTCGATGTCCTCGTATAACTAAAGCAAATCATTCCACCAAAACTTTTGCCAAAACCACACCGGTTGCATGCACATATATACAGCATGCATGCATCACCCTGCTTCTTGTCCCATCATAGAACAAAATATATAATTCAATCATCATTTACTTATTCTTCCACTATAAACATTGAAGAACAAGAAAAGAAGAAAATAAATCAAGACATAAGCAAAACAAGCTTTTCAGATGGAAATTAAGGCATAAAGCTATAGGCCAGGATCGGTCGTCCCTTTGAGATATCGAAGCACTTGCTTGATCATGTTCATATGTGAGTCCCTTGGATCATGCATTAACAAACATATCTGCTGGACAGCATACCAGATGTCCGGATGAGTGAGCGTCAAATACTCTAATGCACTAGCCAAACTGCGGTAACGTGTGGGATCATCAACAGTATATGTCCAACAGTTGCCGACAACTTGGACTTCAAATCAACTGGAGTAGCCACTGGGTTGCAAGATCTCATGACATTGATGTCGGTTCCGAACCGACATCGATGAGCTTGTCTATAGTAGTGCTTGCATGAGAAATAAGATCTATGTATTGTTGCTATGACAAGTGTAGCTCGGTAGGTGTTCGAGTAACCGTCACACCCAGAAAATGATGAAGTGGTCCGAGATTCTTCACACCAAACTCCGAACTCATGACAATGAACAAAATCATGAAGTAAAACCGTCAATGATGCAGTGAGAATAATATCATCCACATATAAAAGAATGTACTCTGCAGCTGAACCTGTTTGTAGATGAACAAGGATGCATTGAACTTGGATCCAGAAAATCTAATGGTTTGCACAAAGGCAGCAAACAGTTGAAACCAAGCACAGGTGTCGGCGTACTTTACGCCAGGGAACCCTCTCCGCCGCACAAAAGCGTGCGCAACCCACGTGGTGGCCTGGTTGGCGGGTGGGCGAGCACGCCCCGCCCGGCCAGGTGCCGGTCCATGTGGCGTTCGAGCAGCAGTGGGCGAGACGCCGCCGCTTCGGCGCCAGCCCACGTGGCGGCTTTGGTGGCGGGTGGCGCGAGACGCCCTACCCGCCAGTGCGGTCCACGTGGCGTTCGGGCGGCGGTGGGCGAACGTCTGCTCGCCGCCTTCGGCCACCACGTGGCGGCTTTGGCCGGCGGGTGGGCGAAGACGCCCGCCCGCCAGTGCGGTCCATGTGGCGTTGGCGGTAGGTGGGCGAGACGCCTGCCGCCGGCCTTCAGCCCACGTGGTGGCTCGGTGGCGGGTGGGCGAAGATGCCCCGCCCGGCCAGTGCCGTCCACGTGGCGTTCGGGCGGCGGTGGGCGAGGGCGCCTGCCGCCCGCCGCAAAGCAAAAAGGTAGGAGGCGGTGGCTTCGCCTCGAAGTTTCCTTGCCCTACCGTACGATGTCAGAGGCGGGTCTGCTGTGTCAGGTCCGTTGATTACAAGGAATCCCGCTGCAGGCCCATTCCTCTGACGCCTATCACCTACCCGTCAATAAGGGGTCCCATCCCGTGAACCGGGTGAAGCCATGCGTCGGCATTTAATGAGGCTAGAGGAACGGGACAACACGAGAAGGAGTAATAAATGTATAAAGATCAGCATGATGACCCCCTTTTACCTACTCCCGTTAGCCTGGCCTATATAAGGGCACCCGGGTGCATGGGGAGGGGGGACGGACGGAGAACCAGGAGTTCAAGCAATAGGGCCTAAGGAAAACTTGTATCCCCAAAGCTCTGTACTTGCTTCAAACACTCAATAAGAAATCTAGCAGGACGTAAGGCTGTTACCCTGGCTGAGGGGGCCTGAACCTAGGTAAAATCTTTGTGTCATCTTAGTTCATAGGCTCCGAAGTCCTTCGTGCGGGAGTTTCTAGGGTTTCCCCTTGTTAGGGTTTGCCAGCCGCGAAGACGCCCTCCTACTGAACCAAACCCGGTCTATAGACTCGGGCCTGTCAGGTGGAATACGCCGACAACAGGGGAACTTATTTCAAACCATATGTAGACATGGTGAGATGGCTTACATGGTTTGGAAACAGAGGATCAATAAATCCAAATGGTTGTGGACTATAGACAATCTCATCGAGGTGGCCATGGAGGAAGGCATTCTTGGCATCAAGCTAGTAGATAAGCCATGAGTTGCTCATTGTTGAAGTAATCATTTTGCCTAGTTTTTCCGCGGGCTTAATCATGTGCATGGAATCAGCATGGGCTTAAGCAAGTTCCTAGTAGTATGTGGTTGGATGGGCTCTGCAGCATGTTTGTTCATGCCGGGGCGATAGGACTTTGTTTGTTAGACGAGCGCGTATTCAGGCTACGAAACCTAGTCGTGGGATGGAGTGATTTCAAGATCATAGCAAGTATTGGCCACGAGCTCGTAACTGTTTTTTGTTATTCTGTTGTAAGCTCGGATCTATAAAGAGATGAAAACCGGAAAAGCCGCAACGAAGTTAAGTGGCACCAACTCTCACATTCTCGTTCTGAGTTGCGTTCTTGTGTGTATCCTCTTTTTTGCGTGAGTCCAATACCGATTGATTTCCAACATTTGTTATCAGAGCGGTTCTTCGTCATTCCACTCTCTATGTCGCGTCATGTAGCTAGGTCTTCATCACCGCCTGCAAGTCACACTGGAGGAGGACGCTCCAGAGGTGGTGCGGGCGACAACGACGAGAGTAGTAACCTACCATCGTGGGTGGCATAGCAGGTGCAGCTGGTGAAGGAGGCCGGGGTGCATATTCAGTATCCCATGCTCACGCGAACTAACTACGCGGGGTGGGAGGTGCTCATGAGGGTGAACATGCAGGCACAGGGGGTGTGGGAAGTGATCGAGCCCGGCGGTGCTGACTACTGGGTAGATCGAATGGCGATGTCCGCCATTCTTTAGGCAGTACCAACGGAGATGTTGGTGATGCTCAGAGCGAAGGGTTCCGTGCAGGAGGCATGGAACGCGGTGAAGGCCATGAGGCTAGGCGCTGAACGCGCTCGGGAGGTGAAGGCGCAGATGATGCGGCTCGACTTCGAGATGATCTGCATGAAAGAGGGGGAGTTCGTGGATGATTTTGCCATGTGACTCATTGGGCTCGTCAGTAGCCTCGCTACCCTCGGTGATCCGGTGGAGGAAGACAAGGTCGTCAAAAAGTTCTTATGGGTATTGACGCCGAGACTCATGCAAGTTGCTATCACCATCGAATCGACGGTGGATCTCTACACACTCACTATGGAGGAATTAATTGGCTACTTGCGCTCAGTGGAGGAGCGCTACGGGCTCGGGGACACCGGCGACCATGTGGGCCAGCTTCTTCTCACGGAGGATGAGTGGGCTGCTTGTATGAAGCGTCAGAACCAGGAAGGGCACTCGAGCCAGAAGAGTGGAGGAGGTGGCAGGCCGAAGAGCAGTGTAGCAAATTGAATTCACTGAACAAGGATGGCAAGACGGCGTCCGGCGGCCATGACAAATCGAAGGTGAAGTGTTTCAATTGTGGGATTTTTGGGCACTTTGCCAAAGAATGCAAAAAACCCAAACGCGAGAAAAAGGAGCAGGTAAATATGGCTCAGACCATAGAAGAGGAGCCATTGCTACTTCTGTTGGAGGCAACGCTGCATGTCAACGCTGACGACGACAACTTCGATGAAGTTGTTCTAAATGAGGTGCATGCTCAGCTCCACCTTGGGTGAGAGGAAGCCTCTCCAAAAGGCTCGTGGTACTTGGACACCAGCGCCACCAATCATATGTCCAGGTGCCATGAGAACTTTGCCGAGCTTGACACCAAGATCAAAGGCACCGTCAGATTCGGAGATGGCTCAGTTGTAGAGATTCAGGGGCGAGGTCCTATGACAAGAGTTCATGCAAATAAATTAAATCATGAGGAACATTAGAGAAGCACCACCCTTGCCATACCAAATCAAGCTGAACTCCAAGTCATCCACGATTTAGGCTTTGTGTTCAGTTCAGAGTCAGCAGATAGCACTACATTAAAATGAGCATATCTCCCTCATACAGAGTCGAATTGAGGTGATCTTATGCTTGTTAGAAAGATAACGACGAGATCTTTCTAACGGATCCAGTCCTTGCCCAGATTCATTGTGAATCAGCCAAAATCATCAAAAAATATATTGTATTAAGGTTTTGGGCTGTTTCAGGCTTTGTAAGCGTGTGGGGGGTCCAAGCCCAGGTTGTGTGCACCCCCTAGTTGCACACAACCCTAGCCACCACCCTCTCATATACTCGGTAGCCGCCACCTTAGACACTTGGGTTTTGCTTAGATTACAACTAAACACATTGTTAGTTTTTCACTGTACATCGATTTGTGGAACCCCAACTTGTGTGCTTAATATTATTCATAATTTTAGATTGCATCTTCTATGTTCTTACTTGTGTTCTCAATTCGCATGTAGGGATAAGCCTTCTTGGTGAGATCAACCATGTTTGTGCATGGTTGATAACTAAAGGAGCCGTGGTGTAGCGATTTTAGGGTTCAAATTCATTCTGATTGGAAGCTGAATCGTCCATGTCAAGTTCTCCACCAAGCGATTTAGTACTACTGTTGGAAGAAGGATAAGCCTTCTTGGTGAGATCAACCATGTTTGTGCATGGTTGATAACTAAAGGAGCCGTGGTGTAGCGATTTTAGGGTTCAAATTCATTCTGATTGGAAGCTGAATCGTCCATGTCAAGTTCTCCACCAAGCGATT
Organism: Guadua angustifolia; assembly: GCA_036346375.1. Lineage (NCBI taxonomy): Eukaryota > Viridiplantae > Streptophyta > Magnoliopsida > Poales > Poaceae > Guadua > Guadua angustifolia. Next base: position 31,093,699 of record CM070510.1, on the reverse strand, counting down.
TAGTACTACCTGTTGGAAGATTGGGCCACCGTTCGCATCAAGTGGTATCAGAGCCACGGTTGCCCGATAGGTAATTCTTGTATCCCCACTTTTGTTTTGTCATGATCCTAGAGTCCAAAAAAATTGCCCTACAAAAAGTTCTCATCAAATTTCGTTGTCCTACAACCACTTGTGCCGTTGCAATTTTTGATGTTAGTTTCGCTTGTTGAGTTCATGTCCATTGTCGTCATCTTGTTGCTGGTTTGAAGTAGTGATCCTAGTTTCTAGTCATCACCTTCCGTTGCCCTAGTTCTTGTTTTGCACTATTAGTTATCCCACCACTACCAACCCCCAGGACCAAACAGAGTCCTACTCGGTTTGCCCTTATCGCTGCTATGCATTATATCTTCTGCTCCGCAAGCCCTAGAAAGGTCGCGTGTCACCTTGTGTCAATTACCCTGCACCATTAGCATCTATTTTCACCTACGATCCTATTGCTAGATCAGCCCTATCGAGAAGGAAGAAGTGAAGTCACAGGCAATTCTAGATTGCGTAGTGTTCAGTAAAATTAGCATAACTTTTGCATACAAACTCCGATTTGGATATACTTTTTTTGTTTCAAAGAGGACGATGAGGCACATGTGAAAAAAAACATAGGTACCATCAAAATTAGCCTCTAAGACCGAGTTCTAGGCCCCAGAAGTTTGTTGTGCTGTTCAACATTTTCTCTATCATCTGTTCAACATTTTATCTCATTTCAAAATGTGAGATTTTTGTTTTGCCTTTGAGTTAAAAGAAAGAAAAGTGAAAAAAGTCAAGCGCAGAAAAAAGGAAAAAAGAGCCGCACTGAAAAAAAATCAGAGATAAGAAAAGAAGCAAAAAGAGGGAAAGAGAAGAAGATAATCAAATTGCTTGTATCCTTTAATTCCTTTGTATTTTGATATATCCCTTACTATGTTGAACTAGTTCTAGGAGCACGTTTAGGCCAGCAACTATAAGAAATATGTTGGATATTTATTCAGCTTGCTAATCTGATTTCGATATTGCTCATTCCTTGCTACCAAATATTGCTTTCCGAGCTCCACATACTTCTTATCAGTTTAGGTTCTCCTTTGCAATCTCACGCTCTAGTCACGATATCACGAACCAGCCACCAGTTGTACACCCGCTGTTTTGGTAATAACATTTGTAAGAGCGTGGTAAGACGCTTGAGATTGAGTGATTCTACCTTCTACCACCTAGTTAGTTGATAGGGGTAAACTCTTGTATTATCTTTTGTCTTCTACTAACAATGGTAGGTTTAGAAGCTGAAGCTGTGGATGGAGAGGAGTGTATTCTGAGAAAAGAGTTCAACAACACAGTAAAGGTCATCAATGCAAACATCGCAAAGATTGGTCTAAACAATGAGCATAGATTGGAGAAAATAGAGCGAAGTATTGCCAATCTTCTTACAAGGATGGAGAACTTTGAGAGACAGCCGCCTCTCAATGGAGCTCAGAGAGTGGACGTGCATGAAGAGTCTATCGCGGGAGATGATGTGGATGGAGAAGACCGCGACGCCTTCGCTACTCACATTGCTGCACAACAACAACAACAACAACGCTTGAATCACAACCGTCATGGTATGGGAGGTAATAATTTTAATCAGCGCAATGGTCGTGGATATGATGATCCTTTTTCTAAAGTCAAATTTACCGTACCATCTTTTTCTACTGCGTATGATACTAAAATTTATTTAGATTGGGAAATGACTGTTGAACAAAAATTTAACACCTATTTAGTTCCTAAAGTACATAGAGTCACACAAGCTACTAGTGAGTTCAAAGATTTTGCTATCATGTGGTGGAATGAAGTAGTAAATTCTGGCTTACAACTTGATCATGGGATAGATTAAAACGAGCTATGCGTAATAGATGCATTCCTCCTTATAAATTTTGAATGAAGCAACATATCTCATTGCAAGCTTTCTTTTGGCGTAAAACCATTTAACTCCTTTTAAAAGGGTAACTTTGAGATACACAAAATCTTCTGGTTCAAAGCTCAACTCTCAATGGCGATTATCGGCATAACTATTCTGTCTCGATTGAGTTACTTTCAACCTTTCTTTGATCATTCCAATCTGTTATTCAGCTTCTTTAATAATATCTGGTCCAAAGACAAGACACTCTCCTATCTCATTCCAATTCAACGGTTCAACAAAGTACGATAGGAACAACCATACAAAGCTTTAAATGGTAACATCTATAAACTTGTCTGATAATTGTTATTATAACTGAACTCACTATACATCAAACACGTATCTCATGAAGTAGCATAAACTAAAGCACAAACTCTTAACATATCTTCCAGAATCTGATTAACTCTCTCAGTCTAACCATCTGTCTGCGAATGATATGTTGTACTAAAATTTAAACGAGTTCCCATAGCTTCATATAGCTTATTCCAAAACCTTGAGGTAAATTGGGTACCTCTATCTAATATTATCTTTTTGGGCCCTCCATATAAATACACAATCCTTACCATATATAGCTCTGCCAAGCGATCTCCTGATCAGTATTCTTAACTAGTATAAAATGAGCAACTTTAGTAAAATGATCTATAATGACCCATATGGAATCATAACCACTTTTAGTTCTAGGTAAACCATCAATAAAGTCCATACCGATTTTCTCTCACTTCCACTTAGGAATTATTAATGGCTGAAACAAACTAGCAGGTCTCTTATTCATTGCCTTTACTCTCTGGCATACATTACATAAAGCAACATGTTGAGCAACTTCACGCTTCATATTAGCTCACCAAAACCTCTCTTTGATATCTTGATACATCTTGGCACTTTCTAGATGAATCGAGTAGCTTGAATCATGGGCTTCCTCAAGAATTAACTGCTTAAACTCTTTCTTGTTAGGTACACAAATTCTACCCTTGAACCACATAGTACCTTGATCATCCAGCATAAAATCCTTTTGAGAGTAGAAAATCTCTAAGTTGCTCATACCATACTTTAGGATCTTGTTTGAGTCCATAGATCACCTTAGAGATCTTGTAAATAAGGTTAGGATTATTTATGATTTTCAAAACCGGAAGGTTGTTCAACAAATACTAATTTGGTGATTTTATCATTTATGAATTTGATATCAAATTCTTCATATCCATTCAAAATAATTTGATATCAAAACAAGTTGCAAAAGCAAGCAAGATACGAATGATTTCTAATCTAGCCATGGGTGCAAACGTTTCACCAAAATCCAAACCTTCAATTTGAGTGAAACCTTACGCCATCCGTCGGCGTATTTGTGCCAGACAGTATTGGTTCGTGTGTATAACCGAGTTTCGATAGGGGGGTCTTCGCAGCTGCGTCACACTCGTCTCTCTTCTCTCCTCTCTTCGTGTGATGAGCAGGACAGGAAGCTCAAGAACACACAAGGAGCACACAAGGAACACACAAGATTTACCCAGGTTCGGTCCCCAAATGCGGGTAATAGCCTTACGTCCTGTTCAAGTTTGTGTTGCTCTAGTATTCAGCTTGCTCTCCGTTGTGGACTAATCGACCCACTTGTTTCCCAACCAACCTCTCGAACCTTGAACCCCCATGCACGCTAGCTCCCTTATATATTCCCGGGACTGGCTAGGGTAGGCAGAGGGAGTGGTTTTACATTAATTACATTGACTGTGTCTAGTTCTGTCGCTACTGTCCCTCGGAGCCTCTTTGTCCACGCCGTAGCTTGACGCCGCTTGTCTTCGAACCGCCCGAGAGGAGGGGTTCGGACGCTGCATGACGAACGCCTGGTACACGCGCCACCCCGTCTTGCCCTGGGCGGTGTAGATGGAATGGGAGTTGGTGAAGCTGGTTCGGTTAGAGGGACAAGTCATCATGGCGTAGGGAGCCACACCTATTTAATGGCCTCCAAGCGCACTGTAACGGCTCCCCGTGCATTGAATGGCTTCCATGCGCATTTAATGGCTCCCATGCGCATTTAATGGCTATGATACGTTGTGATCTTGGTGAAGGTTTTGGGCAGAAGTCTTCCAGCCCTGTCTGTGTGGTCGGCTGACAATGGGCTCGCCTACTTGTCAAGTGACCACGTGGCTGGTCGCCCGACTGGTCGTCGGGCAGCCACATGTCCTGATCTTCTGTAGTCGTGACCTGGTCGCCCACCAAGCCTCTCTTCAGCTGGTTGAGTCCTTTGCACATGACCTTCTTTTTTTGCATCTTGCGCGCACGGTCCCACCTGACAGTGGTGGAGAGAGTACCCCGGTGTAGAATACACCGACAGTAGCCCCCAGATCTGCCCTGGAGCACGTCTGAGAAGATTTTAGAGATATTCTTTGACCTGGGCGTGGTCCTGGACGGGTCCTACTCTTGTACATGCAACCGAATAGATTCTCTCTGCAATCAAAGCAACTCTTCAGGTCTTGTCACCCTGCGTCATTATGATCTTTTTGAGAACTGTCGGTTCGTGGGGGTGCGACTCCTCGCATCCCGAAGCCGCGCACGGCTTATAAATAGGCTTGTCCACCCCTCCATGATTCGCACTCCTGTCGCTTTCATCGTCCAAGCTTCTTTGCTCCCTTTGTCTTCTTTGCAGTCACGGCACCAAAGCAGCACTCTAGCCACATGGCTCAGCCGCTTCCCCCCCTCGACGATGGATGAGTCAAGGGTGGGGAATGTTCTTCGCCTGGCCCCTGAATGGACCCTCCGCCTCAGGGCGGGCACCGTCGCGTCGAAGTGCAACCCAGGGGAGGTAATTATCTTCGTCTAGACACTGGCGGCGGGTCTGATGCCACCCTACTCTGAGTTCTTCCTCACTGTTCTCTACTTCTACGAGATCCACCATCTTCATCTCACCCCCAACTCCATCCTCGTCCTTTCCATCTTCGCACACCTCTGCGAAATGTTCATGGGGGTGATGCCGAATCTTCCTCTCTTTCGATACTTCTATACTCTCCGCGGCCTCACCGACGGTAGGGTCATGGGGAGTTGCCATTTCCGCTTTCGTGATGGCTCAGCCTCCCGCTACATCGTCCTCTAGATGAAGAGCACCTAAAAGATGTGGCGGAATGAGTGGCCGTACATTGCTGACGATAGCGGGCTCAACGTCCTGGAGCTGCCGTCTGCGCCGGCAGCCACCGTCGACAGTTGGGGTTCCCTCGTCGAGGAGACGGCGGAACTCCGGTCCATGGTGGCCCGCATCGACCAGATGCGGGTTTCCAAACTAACTAGGGCGCTGGTCATTGGGGACTTCGTGACCCGACGGATCAGCCCCCTGTGGCGACGCGCCAGGCCAGCCTGGCAGTACACCAGCGATGACGACGTGACCCACACGTACCCAGGCCGTAAGTCTTCACCAATTTTTTGCTTGCATTGCCTTCGCGGTCGCCAATAGCTCATTGATGTCTTGTGTCCTTTGCCAGGAGCCGGAAACTTGAGTGTCGCCGGGGTCGAGGCCTGTATGACCGGGTTGCTTCCGCAAATGCCAAGCAGCCTGGTCTTCGGCCGGCCACCATGGTTAATCGCCGTCGGCGGAGTGGCTCGCGATTATCACGAGCTTCCCTTCGATGGATTCCACTAGGAGGGCTGTGATACCACCTCAAACCCCCCTGATGATTAGGGGAGTCGATTCTGGCGATGATTGGAGCGTGAGGAAGCGGTCGGCCACCACGACGCTTGGTCCGGACCAAGAGACCACCTGACTGCGGCATTTCTTTTGCTCTCAGCCCTTCTGTGCCATCGAGCACGGCAGGGGTTGGGTCTTCTACCAGCGTCGCATCGCCTTCCGCAAAGAAGGACGCTGCGCCACCGCCCCTGCCTCGACACGGCACACCAGTGCCAGTGGCGGTGCTGGTACCAATGGTGCTGGTACCGGGGTGATTGCCTCCTGCTCGGCCACCTTGTCCGCTCCCTCCATGCTCGTCACCCGGCTCGCCGGCCTGGTCGCGGAGTTAGCCACGGTGACCTCCCTCCACGACAAGCAGATGACGTCGTTGCGGGAGGAGCTGGCATCGGCGAAGGCGAAGAAGACTTCATTGGTGGCCTGAGCTGAAGCCGCTGAAGCACGGGCGAAGGCTGCCGAGGAGAAATGCAACGTATTGTCGCGGAGATGAGCCGCAATCTGCGCAACCTTGTCACCATGCTTCGCTCCGCGTTTAGGCGCATGATCAGCAGCTTACAGCCACTGGGGGTGACGGTGAACGGTCCGTTGGAGGAGTCAGCGGCACACTATGCCCACAGCATCACCCTTGTCGCTAAAGCCCTCACCGGCCTTCCCGCCGCCTTCGCAGACTGCTTTGTCCGAGAGGGACGGGAAGTTACGATCGCCACAGCGGCCTTCATCTTGATCTGCTGCGCCCGCCATGACGATTCCTTTGACCTCGGCGGCCATCACGGGGTGGAATGTGACTCGCCAGCGCCAAGAAAAGTCGAGGCAATGAGCTCGTAGCTAGGCTGATGGAGATGGTGCCTCCACCCGCCGCCGAAGCAGAGGAAGAAGCCGGGGAGGATGCCGACAATATTGAGATTGCCAACGATTAGCTAGGGTGACAACCTTTGCCATCTTCTTTCTTCTCTTTTTTTCTGTGTAAGGATGAACATAGGCCTTTCAACCATTATGAATGAAAATACTTTGCTTTTACCTGTTGTCTGCCCATGTGTGTGCTTGCTCGTGATTTGTTTGATTCAGCGCCGGGAAACTAGCCCCCGATGATTTTGCATAGACCTTTCTGGGTGACCGGCTGGATCGACACTTAAGAGTCCTTTCTGCAATCACACAGAACGGCTCCAAATACAAGTCAAGGTTAATCCACGTTTGTTTGGGAACAAACAGCAAACAGGCATGCAAAGTTTAAGTCTTTGCCATCGAATGGGCAGGGAGTGCATATTAGGTTGTCATTTTCCTATCACCTTTCAGAGCTTAATTCCATGTACTTTACCGTGACTGGACCAGGGAGCTGTGAGGCTAGGGAGCAGGTCGCGTAGAGGTGGGGCAAATGTCAGCGGAACTCGGCTGCGAAGCACCATGGTGGGCGGAGCATGGCCATGGTGCTCTAGGCCACACGCACCTGCTAGGCGCCCGTCGGGGCTCAGCATAGAAACTGGGAGTCCACGGTATTGCCAAGGGACCCTTGCCATCCTTTTGGACTAGACCAGAGAACTGTGGGGCTAGCGAGCAGGTCACGTAGAGGCGGGGCAAATGGTGAGCGGAACTCGGCCGTGAAGCACCATGGTGGGTGGAGCATGGCCGCAGCGCACTAAGCCACACGCACCTGCTAGGCGCCTGTTCGGGCTCGGTGCAGAAGCTGGGGGTTTAAAGGGGTTGCCAAGGGGTTATCAGGTTACTGGTACTTATGACAACCAAGTATGGCACATACCCTATAGTTCTAAGCAAGTTGAATGGATCAAAATGATAATCAACTGCATACTGAGCATGTGGGATGCCAGGGATCAGCCAGGGAAGAGTGCAACAACCTGCTGGCTGACCCAGAGCGAGGCCACGAAAAACTTACAGCATGTCGAACATCGCCCAAAGGGTTGTCATCTCCCGCTGCCATCCGGGACTTACGTCCTTGCCATCTTTATGAGACCAAGCCAGAGAACTACGGGGCAAGGGAGCAGGTCGCTAGAGGCGGGGCAAATGGTGAGCGGAGCTTTGCCGCAAAGCACCATGGTGGGCGGAGCATGGCCGCAGTGCACCAGGCCACACGCACCTGCTAAGCGCCTGTCCGGGCCAGGCACAGGAGCTGGGGGTCCATGTTATGGCCAAGGAGCTATCGAGATACTAGCATGCATGACATCCGTATGAGGCGAGTTCAGGGGTAGAACTTCTGCAATAGCTCTATATTCTGGGAGTTCGCCAGCTCCCGACCGTCTTCTGCAGCTAGTCGAACTGCCCCGGGTCGTGAGACAGAGACCACCTTGAAGGGGCCCTCCCATCGGGGCGACAGTTTGTCGCGGCCCGCCTGCGGCGGAATTCGGCGCAAGACAAGGTCGCCTACCGCTAGTGTTCTTTCACGGACCGGGGTGGCGTGGTAGCGCCGGAGACTTTGCTGGTACCGAGCAGCACGGAGTGCCGCCTGGTCTCGTATTTCCTCCAGGAAGTTGACGTCGTCTTGACGTCGGTCTTCCTGGTCTTCTTCGTTGAAGGCCGATACGCACGGCGAGCCCAAAGAGATTTCAGAGGGCAGTACCACCTCGGCGCCGTAGACCAGGAAGAACAGAGTCTCCCTGGTCGGTTCAGAGAGACCACAGCACCGTCGAAAGTTCTTCCACCCATCGTGCTCCGCGCCTGCGAAGCCAGTCGAACGCCCTGGTCTTGAGGCCCCTCAGGACCAGCGCGTTGGCATGCTCAGCTTGTCCGTTGCTTCGTGGATGGGCCACAGAGGTAAAACACACTTTGGTGCCCATCTCTTCGCAGAAAATCAGGAATGCTACATTGGTGAATTGGGTGCCATTGTCGGTGATGATGCGGTTGGCAACTCCAAAATGAGTGAAGATCCCGCGCATGAACCTGACAGCAGTGGAGGCCGTAATGGCGCGCACTGCTTTAGCTTCAACCCATTTGGTGAACTTGTCGATGGCGATGAACAAATGGGTGAAGTCCCCTGTGGCCTGTGGGAACGGACCCAGGATATCCAGCCCCCAGACCGCGAATGGCCATGAGAGCGGGATAGTTTGCAGAGCTTGGGCCGGAAGGTGGGTCTGCTTGGCGTGGAATTAGCACGCCTCACAACTCCTTACCAGCTCACAAGCATCATGGAGGGTAGTAGGCCAATAGAATCCCTAGCGGTAAGCTTTACCGACCAGTGTTCGACTGGATATATGGCTCCCGCACGTGCCCCCATGGATATCGAGAGAAGCGCTTGCTGTCTGCTTCCCAAGTGATGCACTTCAGGAGAATTTTGTTTCTACTCTAGCAATATAGGTCCCCACCTATCAGAGTATAGCACTTGGCCTTTCGTGCAATTCTCTCAGCTGAAGCATCATCATCGGGATCACTTGATCACACAGAAGGCGTGATGGGATCCATCCATCGACTTCGACTAAATGTGGCGATCTCGTGGTGATCGCCTGGGTACTCTGCCTGGCTGGGCGTTTCCACCGATACCGCCTTAGCAGTGTTACCGTTCTGTCTCCCGGAACCGGGGGATATAGCAGCCGCGTCGTCGGCCCCGTCGGAGTTGGGGGCCAAGACAGATGCGTCACCTCCCCTCATGGGATCGAGGGACGTGGCAGTGAGTCGTCGACCCCACTGGAGCTGGGTACTGAGACATGTGCGGGGCCTCCCTGCTCGGAATTGGAGGATGGAACAACCGCACCATTGGCCCCGTCGGAGTTGGGGGTTGCAATGGACGGTCGCGCAAACCTTCTTTCGAAGATTTGGACTGGAACTGACCCGTCATTGGCCCCGCCGGAGACTAGGGTGATAATGGACTGTCGGGCACTATCGTCCCTGCTGAAGACCGGGGAAGCGATAGACGGTCTCACGAGACTCCATTCGGAGGGGCGAACTGGAATAATAGCGCCATCGGCCCCGCCAGAGTTGGGGGCAGCGATGGACGCTTGGTCAAGCCTTTCTTCGAAGACTCCAACCGGAACAGAAGCCTTTGACGAGGCGAGCTATGAAAGCTCATCCGCCAAATGATTGTCACGCCGGGGGATATGGATGTACCCCAGCCCGTCGAAGTGGCGCTCCATCCTTCTGACTTCCGCCAAGTAGGCGGCCATCATGGGATCAGAGCATTGGAACTCCTTTCGCGCTAGGTTGACAATGAGTAGAGAGTCACCCTTGATGTGTAGATGCCGGATGCCGAACGCGGCGGCGGCACGTAGCCCCGCTAGCAGCCTTTCGTATTCGGCGATATTGTTGGTCGCCTTGAAGTCCAAGACGATTAGGTACCGAAGGATGTCCCCAGTCGGGGAGACCAGGACAAACCCCGCCCCCGCGCCCTCGACCCGGAAAGAGCCATCAAAGAACAGGGTCCACGGGGGGAGCGTGGGTGCTCCTTCATCTTCAGGAGTGGAGGGAGTCCACTCGACGATGAACTCGGCCAACCTCTGACTCTTGATAGCAGTGCGCGGGTGAAACTTGAGGCAAAATTCGCCTAGTTCCACCGACCACTTGGCGACGTGACCTTCGGCTTCACGGTTGTGGAGTATCTCTCGAAGTGGGTAGGTTGTGACCACCGTGATCTCCCGTCCCTGGAAGTAGTGTCGAAGCTTTTGGGAAGCCACCAGAACAGCGTAAAGCATCTTCTGGGATTGCGGATATCTGGTCTCCACGTCGGATAGCACCTTGCTGATGTAGTAGACTGGTCTCTGGATACCTTCCCTCTCCGCCACCAGCACCGCGCTCACTACCACCGAGGTAGCCGCAATATATAGGAGCAGCTGCTCGCCGGGAGTAGGAGCGACCAACACTAGGGATGAGGAGAGGTATTTCTTCAGGTCTTCAAACGCTTGTTGGGCTTCAGGCGTCCATTCGAAGTGGTTAGTGTTCTTCAATAGCTTGAACAAGGGGAGACTTTTTTCTCCTAGGCGGCGATAAATCGCCAGAGGGACATCAGGTAGCCAGTTAGACACTAGACATGCTTGAGTCTGGTCGGCATCTTCATGTGTTCGATGGCCGCAATCTTGTCAGGATTGGCCTCAATGCCCCGATTGGACACGAGGAATCCCAACAGCTTCCCAGAGGGTACGCTAAAGATGCACTTCTCGGGATTGAGCTTTAGGTGATTCTTCCTGAGGTTGGCAAAGGTTTCGCTCAGATCCTCAATCAGCCCTTCACTTTTCTCAAATTTCACCACCAGGTCGTCGATGTATACCTCCAGGTTCCGTCCGACCTGTGGTCAAAAAGTGGCATGCATGGCACGCTGATATGTAGAACTGGCATTTTTTAACCCAAATGGCATTCGAATGTAGCAATAAACACCTATAGGAGTTACAAACACGGTCTTTTCTTCATCTTCTTTCGCCATGCTGATCTGGTGGTACCCGAGTACGATCCGAAGTACAAAGCAGCCGCGCACCCGCCAGGAATCCACGATCAGGTTGATACGTGGCAAGGGGTACGGATCCTTCGGGCAGGCCTTATTGAGGTCGGTGAAGTCGACACACATTCATCACTTCCCGTTGGATTTCTTGACGAGAACGGGGTTGGCAAGCCATTCGGGGTGAATGACTTCTCTGATGATACCCGCGTGCAACAGCTTCTCCACTTCCTCGCGGATGGCATCCTGATGCTTGGGGGCCTAGAGTCGGACCTTTTGCCAGACCGAGCGCACCTCCGGGAGCGTTGCCAATTTGTGCTCGATCACCTTCTTGGGGACCCCGGTCATGTCAGACGGTTGCTAGGCAAACATGTCTGCGTTAGACCGGAGGAAGGTGATGAGCGCGTCTTCTTATTTGGTGCCAAGGCTGGCGCCCAGCTTGACTGTCCTTTCGGGCTCGGCCATGCTCAGGGAGACCACCTTAGCCTCGCCGGACGGGCCGGGCGAGGCGCAGGTCCTCACCGGAGGGGCTCCCGAGTAGATAGCGTCAACCTGCCGCACGCAGGTGGCGCCTGCCAGGTCCAAGGCTTGCTTATCGCAGCGTAAAGTCTCTGGCTTGTCCACCTGGACGCTTATGGAACCTCCGGGTCCCGGTATCTTCACCACCATATAGGCATAGTGGGTGGCCGCCATGAACCTGACCAACGCGGGTCGGCCAAGCAAGGCGTTGTAGGGGAGGTCGAAGTTGGCGACATCAAAGTCCACCAACTCCGTGTGGTAGTTGTCCACATTCCCGAAAGTGACGGGAAGCCGAACTTGGCCCAGGGGCATTAAGCCAGCCCCCGGGGTGACTCCGTAGAACGGGAGCGCCGAGCGGAGCTCTCGCTCCGGGATCTAAAGAGCCCGAAACGCCCTAGGGGACAGGAGGTTGATAGAGCTCCCCCCGTCGATCAGCACGCGCCCAAGCTGCACGTTCTGAACCGTGGGCGAGACCATGATCGAAAGGTGCCCTATGCCGGCAGTGCTCGCAGGGTGGTCGGCGTGGCTGGAGGTGATCGGCTCCTCCGATCACTTCAGCGGCCTAGCCGCCCCCGCATTGGAACGGCGACGCAGACTTCCCTCATCAGGAGCTTGTACTTCGTGTTGGAGGCGTGGGTGGCCGAACCACCGTGGATGTAGGCCATCCTATGCTTCGCCTGCTGGAAGGGCAGCAGGGCAGAGTCATCGCCCTTGTCGTCGTCGTGAGGAGGGTGGCGTTCCCTGAGCCACTACTCCACCTTCTCGCGCACGACCTGGCAATTATCCAAATCGTGTGCGTTAGTATTATGGATAGGACAGAAGACCTTACCCCTATTTTCCTGTCGATGGTAGTCCGGTCGATCGCGGCGGCCGTTGTGCCAATCATGGCGATTGTCCTGCCGATCGTGGTGATCGTCTCACCGCGGCTTAACGACCTTGTGCCTGCGCTCGGCGGCCAAGACCTGACTAGACTCAGTCGCCGGGTGCTTCTTGTTCACAGAATCGACCTTCGAGGTCCCGCCTGCGCTCGCCCTTGCGCCGTCCCGCTCCGAGAGTCGCTCCCCACGCCTCCGCCGCCCGAGCGCACTTGTGCTCCAAGGCAAATAGCTCGGACGTGGTGGCGATGTCGCGGGTGGCCATCTTCTCCCGCATCTTGTGGTGTCGCACTCCCCTCCGGAAGGCGATGATGATGGACTGGCCAAAGATCTTGGGGATTGTGTTGCGGCAGTGGTTGAATTGCCGGATGAACGAGCGCAATGACTCCCCTCTCTTCTGTTCGAGGGCATGGAGGTCGTCCTCCACACCCGGCTGGGCGTAGGAGCCCTGGAAGTTGGTGACGAACTGGCCACACAACTCCGCCAATGAGTGCACCGACCCCCTCAAGAGGTTCATCAGCCAAGAATGGGCGGAGCCCACCAAGGCTATCGGGAGATAGTTCACCATAACCTTCTTGGAGCCACCGGTAGCTCACACCACCGTGGTGTAGATCTACAGGAACTCCTCCGGGTTGGTGGTACCATCGTACTTCTCGATGGTTGCCAGGCGAAATCTTTTCGGCCACGCGACACCATAGGGAGAACACGCAGCCCCTCGGAACCTCGGCCCGAGGGCTGCATCGGGGAGCGCAGGACTTGACTCCCGCAAGACTCAGAGGAGAAGGTCTCCCCCTCTGCAGGGAAATTGGGGTCACGGGAGGAGTCGTCTTCTTCAGGATCTATCCGCTTGCTGCGGTCCTGCTCCTGCGCTTGCCGATGGTGCAACTTGCCGCGCAAGTCACCACCGCGTGCTAGGTGTCGCTTCTCCAAACGAGCCCTAAGATCTTCACGGGCATTCCCCTCACGCCCAAGGGACGCGCGATACGGCACTGGAGCCATTGCACGACCCCCAACGAGAGCGGGGCCTGTGCCTTGAATGTCCTTTCCCTTGCTTCGCCCACCATGACGTGAGCGTTGCTCACTTGGATGGCTCGAAGCTTGCGTGCGCTCTGCGCGCAACTTTGACCATGGGATACCAGAGGTATCCGGCCATCCTAATGCCTCCGTGTGGAGCTGAGCCACGCCCACGAGGTGGGCGATGTCCTGCAGCCATGGTGCCCGCCAAGCCTCTCTTCAGCTGGTTGAGTCCTTTGCACAGAACCTTCTTCTTTTTGCATCTTGCGCGCATGGTCCCACCTGACAACGGTGGAGAGAGTACCTCGGTGTAGAATACACTGACACCACCAAACTTGCTTTGTTTCTAACCATAATTCCATTTTCATCTTTCTTGTTCCTAAAAACTCACTTAGTGCCAATGACATTGTGATCCTTGGGTCTCTCAACTAGCATCCGTTTATCCTTGCAAGCGAAATTATTGAGTGCTTTGTGCATGGAATTCACCCAATCTGAATCATCTAAAGCTTCATCTATATAAGAGGGCTCAGAAGAAGACACAAAATTGTAATGTTCACAAAATAAAGGAACACGAGATCAAGTTTGAACACCCTTACTGACGTCACCCAATACTATAGGGTGATCTTTGTGATTGCATTGTGAATCCTTGGAGGTAATGCTTGAGCTTGATTACCATCCTTTTCTTCCACCTCAATTGCTTGAATTTGACTTGGCATAGCAGAAGTAGATGATTCAACTTGAGTGGAAGAGGGTTAACCATCTTGGTCCTCCATAGGCATGATGTCTCCAAGGGTCATGTTCTTCATTTCTTGTCTCAAACTTTTTATCACCTACATCATCCAAATTTTTTTGCTTTTCTTAAGAGCCATTAGTCTTATCAAGTTCAATATCACATGTCTCCTCAATGAAACCAGAGGTTTGGTTGAAGATACGATCAGCCTTACTATTCGAAGAATAACCAAAAAGAAATCCAACGTCACAACGACTTTGAAATTTTGAAAGATAAACACTCTTTTTCAAAATAAAACATTTACATCCAAAGACACGAAAGTAAAAGATGTTTGGCATTCTCCTAACAAGAAGCTTATAAAAAGTCTTTTTTAAAAGATTATACAAATAAGGATAGTTTGTGGCGTGCTAAGTGGTATTGATAGCTTCAGCCCAAAATATTATCGAAAGTACCATACTCATCAAGCATTGTCTTTGTTATTTAAATTAATGTTTGATTTATCCTTTCTACACTCCATTTTGCTCTAGAGTGTAGGTAGCGAAAAGTTCATGCTTTATTTCAAGTTCATCACAAAAATATTTTATTCTTGTATTTTTGAACTTGTAACCATTATCATTACAAATTCTCTTTATTTTGAAGTCAAATTCATTTTAAGCCTTTTTGAAAAACTCTTGAAAATATCGAAGGCTTTAGATTTGTTAGGTAAAAAGAAGACTCAAGTATACCTCGAATAATCATCTATAATGACTAAACAATAAGAATTGCCTTGATGCTCTTATAGGTTTTTGGACTAAAGAAATCCATGTGTAAGAGCTTTAATGATGTAGAAGTGGATATGATACTCTTGGATGGATGAGATCAACCATTTGCTTACCAGCTTAGCAAACACTGCATAGTTTATTTTTCTCAAACTTCACATCATTCAAGTCCAATACTACGTCATGTTTAAAAAGCTTTTTGAGTTGAATTATGCCAACATGAGTTAGCCATTGATGCCAAAGCCAACCCAAAGAGATTTTTGCAATTAAAAAAGTTTGAAGGTATGAATCATTTTATGAAAAATCAACCAAGTAAAGATTACCAAATTGAAAGCCTTTGAAAACTAAAGAATTATCATTTTCTTTTGAAATCATAACACCATTTTGAGAAAAATGTGCAATTAAGACCAAAATCACAAATTTGAGCAACAAATAGTAAGTTGAAGTTAACAGCTTCAACTAATGAAGCAATGAAAAATAGAAAGGTCATTTGAGATAGCGATTTGAGGCGCATGAAGAGCAAGGGGAAGGAGTAGAAGAAGAGCTAGAAGAAGAGGATCGAACAGCGCGTGCATATTTTTCCCTATACACGGCTGCCTCAAATTTGAGAGACTCACAGGAAGCACAAGAAGCATCTCTAATTCTACCAACCTGGGCCTCTAACTTCTTCCTAAGCTCTGCGTGGACCTTATCCACGTCATCCTTAACTCCAACACACAGCAAGCAACCATTATATGACTTAACTAGTAAGTCCTTAGCAAGTTGATCACACTTGGCATTCAAAGCTTCATTATCAAGTTTAGTTGCTTACAACCCTCACATGAGCTGACTGGGTCCTTAGAAGCATGCAATTCAAGTTCATCATTTCTAGCAGAAAGCTTCCTAAGGTGACAACTCATTGCATCAATTTCAGCAAGTAGCTTAGGACAATTTTCACAAGATGCAGTTGTGTGAGTATGAAGAAAACTAGCATCAATAGGAATAGGATCAATAGAACATGTGCTAGCATCCTTCAACCTAAGAGCCTCAAGATCAGAAACCACACTATCATGCAGGGTTCTTAGGTTCTCCAACTCCACAAGCAAAGCATCACAGAGAGTACAACTATCAGAGTCTCGGGAGGAACATGATTTAAGTGAAGCTAACTCCCGAGACAAGGTATCTACTTCCTTCTCTAACTCCGTAACCCTAGCTCTAGCTCTAGCATGAAATTTTCCTAATTTGCAAAAAGCTTCATTGAGCTGGTCATAGGAAGGTACCTCGTCCGAGTCGCTGTAGAGCTCGGAGTCGCTGATGTTATTGGTGTTTGCCATGAAGCACATGCCGGAGAAGTCGTCGCCGCCTTTCTTCTCTTGCGGATCATCCTCGCCTTCGTCGCTCCATGTCTCCGTGTCGGAGAGGCTGATATCATCGAGGGCGGTGAGGACGCGGTGGAAGAGCTTCTTGTTCTTCGAGAAGTTGCAGTACTTTTTCTCGTGCGCCGGCTCGCGAACTGGAGGCTTCTTGTTGCGGTTCATGTCGGTGTAGTCGTTCTTGCCGGAACCGCCGGAGTCATTCTTGCCCTTCTCCAGTTTGGGACAATTCGCTCGAATGTGGTTGGGGCCGCCACATTCGAAGTAGGTGATCCCACCACCTCTCTTTCTCTCTCTCACCCTCTTGTAGGCGTGAGAAAACTTGCGAGCTAAAAGAGCAAGCTCAGTTTCTGGAAACTTGTCCAGTCAGTCATCGCTTAGCTCGCAAAGTGCAGAGAGGGAAAAACCAATAGAGGAATCAAGAGAAGATCCAATGGGATCGGTGACCAAGGCCATCGACTGTGATTTCGTCTTGCGAGAGACGACGTCGATCTCATGAGTCTTGAGTCGGGAATAGAGCCCGTCAAGAGTCAAGGTCGACAAGTCGGTAGTATCCTTGATGGTCGTCACTTTCATTTCCCAAATACGAAGATTGAGTGCGGTCAAGAAGTGATGAGCATTATCCGAGTCAGGGTATGTGCAACCAACTGCCCGGAGATCGCTCAAAATTTTAGTAAATTGACCAAAACACTCGTCAAGACTCTCACCAGCGTGTTGTTCAAACTTGTTGTACTCACGCTTGTGTTGATCCTGCCTCACGGTCTTGATTTGGGTAGTGCCCTCATGGTATGCATCGAGGGTCACCCAAATCTCATGAGCGGATCGCAGGTGAGAGATCCGATCATACTCACTGTGGCTGAGTCCCTGTATGAGAATGTTCCTCGCCTTAGTATTTGCCTCAACGTTAGCCATATTGCCGGCCGTGACGTTCTCATCGGCAGGAACTTCATATGGGAGCTTCACCTTCTGCCATATCAGGAAGCCCTGGGCAGTGATGTATGACTCCATCCAGGATTTCCAGAAAGGAAAATCGACACCGCAAAAGATGGGAGGCTTGGTGGAATACTTGTCTGTCGCCATGGCTCTCGAGACCGGTCAAGATCTATGGAAGAGCAAAACCGGCTCTGATACCAATTGAAGGATCGAGATGGTGAACAGAGGGGGGGTGAATGGTCGCAAATAAATTTTCCCCCAGAATACTCCAACTAAAACCTTGAAAAGATCGCGCAAAGAAAACCGGTGCTCCTCAAATTCGCAAAATCCGCAAAAACCGGAACGACTAGACAACTATGTGTATCCCTAGCTTACATGGATAAGATCCATAAAATATGTGAGGGATTTTTCAATCATAATCCTGGTTTTCAAGTGTCTAAATAAAGAGGAATCAATTCAAATACTTCTTTTCTAAAAGAGATCAAGCCAAGACACAAAAGTCTCTTTTAGAAAAGCAAAAGCAGATATTTCCAGAAGCTGTTTTTAATTTGAATAGGAGGTTGGTGGGTTTCTGCTACTCAAAAAATTATTAGAAATTTTCCCCCTATGAGAAGATGAGTAATGAATCTCTCTACCAAATTTCAGATCAAAAAGCCATGTATAAAAATCATCATAAATCTATGAACACAGACAGTCAGGAACTTCGAGCAGAAAATTTGGGGCTCGGTTTTCACCTCATGGCGCCCAAAAGGTGCAACAAGTGAACTCCAAAATTTTTCGACAGATGGATATGGGAGTTCACACAATCTCCAATAAGAATCATTCAAAAAGGATTTTTTTAGATTTTTCTACAAACCAAATACTAACTGCTGCGCGAAGAACAAGTTCTGGACAGAATTGGAACTTGAAAGAAAAGATGATCTCTACTCAATCAAAGAGTGCAAAAGAGATGTAAAACCATATGAACACACTCAAAACATCCAAGATCAGCATTTAGAAGGAGGGGAGGCAAATCCAAATTGCATGAATGTAGATTGCGGGAAAGTAAATGCATAATGTAAATGCTGAATTTAAATTGCGTAAAGTAAAGACATAATGTAAATGCGGAATTTAAATTCACAATAATATAAAGAAATTTCTTTGTATTTCTGGTGGGAAGGTTTACAAAGCCTCACTTCATGTGGGCAAAGCTCAAAGGAGCAACTCAAACCTTCAAGGGGAGGAGGCCACCCCTCCACCCCTATTTATACTACTCTTGGGTCACCTACCACCCTTGGATGAGTCCCTCAACCCTAGGACACTCATCTAAGGGCTAGGATTGACCCACTCACACAGCCATGCAAGGGCTAACCCAAAACCCACACACATACCGGGTTTTCTTGCATGGTTTTCAAAGCATACTACCTAGACCCGCTAACCTATCAACTAGACCGCAATCCGACGGCCCTCATTGATCCACGCGGCATCTAGCTAGCATCATCTCCTTTCCTTGTCTTCTTGACTTGCCCGGACTCCGTCTCCGATCATCTTCCGGCGATCTCCCGACTGTCTAGACCTCCGACGCTCCTCGCCTAGTCCCGGTCATCCTCCGCCTCACCATGATCTAGCACCGTCGCCCTGCAATCATTAAAGACAAGGAAAACCTTTCACATAGCAAAGCCCACAAAGATATTCAATGATTATCCCAAAATCATTAATCGAACATAATTTCTCTCAACGGTCCGATGCTACCGCCCCAAGCGGGTAGCACTAGGAAAAGTAACCAACACTCAAATTGCTTCAAATCGAATTCACTTCAAATCAAACTCAATTTGAAATCAAACCAAGCTCAACTCTTGTCAATTACTCATCACACACAAGGATAGACCTCCACATGGTCTTTCACAAGTGGACTCTAAAATTTTTTCAAAGATGGATATGAGAGTATTGCACCTTTTACAAGAATAATCACTAAAAAAAATAAGTTTTCTATATTTTTCTAAAAATCAAAAACCGAGTGCTGCGTGAAGAATAAGTTCTGGACAGAGATGCAACTTGATAGAAAACTTGATCTCTAATTTATCCTAGAGTGCAAAAGAGATGTAAAACAATATGAACACACTCAAGACATCCAATATCAGCAGCATTTAGAAGGAGGGGAGGCAAATCCAAATTGCAAGAAAGTAAATTGCAAAATTTAAATGTTGAATTTAAGACATAAAGTAAATAAGTAATGTAAATTCAAGCATTAATGAAAAGATTTGCATTTCTGGAAAGAGAAGATTTACAAAGCCTCACAACAAGGTAGGCAAAGCTTAAATGAGCACAAAAACCTCTACAACCTTCAAGAGGAGAAGGCTACCCCTCCTCTATTTATACTACTCTTGGGCCGCCTACCACCCTTGGATGAGTTCTTTAACCCTAGAGCACTCATCTAAGGGTTAGGATTAACCCACTCACACAGGCATACAAGGGCTAACCCAAAACCCACACACATAACGGGTTTTCTTGCATGATTTTCAAAGCATACTACCTAGACCCACTAACCTATCAACAGACCGCAATTCGACAGCCTTCCTTGATCCACGTGGCGTCTAGCTTGTATCTCCTCCTTTCCTTACCTTCTTAGCTTGCCCGGACTCCGTCTCCGATCATCTTCCGGTGATCTCCCGACCGTTTGGACCTCGGCGCTCCTCGCCTAGTCCTGGTCATCCTCCGTCTCACCATGATCAAGCACCGTCGCCTGGCAACCAACAAAGACAAGGAAAAATATTTCACATAGCAATGCCCACAAAGATATTCAATGATTATCCCAAAATCATTAATCAATCATAATTTCACTCAAAGGTCCGGTGCCACCGCCCCCAGACCGGTACCATTGGGAAAAGTAACCAACACTCAAATTGCTTCAAATAGAAAATCCAATTTAAATCAAACTCAATTTCAAATCAAACCAAGCTCAAATCTCATCAGTTACTCATCACACACAAGGATAGACCTCCATATGGTCTCTCATAATGGCATGGAGTTCAAGAATTCCTACTTTGAGAGTTTCTGTGTGGAGTCTAGTTTAGAACATCAGTTCTCTTCTCTCTACGCCCCTCAACAAAATGGCGTGGTGGAAAGGAAGAATAGGACCTTGGTTGAGATGGCCAAGGTGATGCTAGATGAGTACAGTACTCCTAGGAAGTTTTGGGCTGAGGCTATATCTACTGCTTGCCATGTTTCAAATCGTGTTTTCTTGGGAGCACATTTGCATCGCACTTCTTATGAGTTGAGGTATGGGCGAAAGTCTAGGGTTTCTCATTTTCGTATTTTTGGTTGCAAGTGCTTTATATTGAAGTCTGGTGACCTGGATAAGTTTGAGTCTCGTTCTTCTGATGATATTTTTTTGGGTTACTCGACTTCTTCTCGTAGCTATAGAGTTTGGAGTTGTGATGCGAATAGGATCATGAGACCTGTGACATGACCTTTGATAAAACTAGCCCAGGAGTTAGACCCGATATTTTAGGCTCTTCTTATCCCTCTAAGACCATTTTTGTAGAGGATGAGGATGATGGAGATGATGGTGTTCCACCAGATCCAGTCCCCTCTATACCTGAGGTGCCTCCTGTTTCCATTTCTACACCTCAGGGAGACTAGCCCTTGCCTTCCGACTCTCCTTCAGCGAGTGGCTCTGTTCCTACCTCTTCTACTCAAGAGGTAGATGCCACTTCTGCTTCTGGTCCTCTCCGCCACATCTAGCGTTCCACCTGAGCAGATCATTGGTGATCTGTTTGAGCGTGTGACACGCTTAAAATCTGGCTTATCTTCTTTCTACTTTCACTCTTCCTTTGTTGCCTCTTTTGAGTCAAAGGATGTTACTCGTGCATTATCTGAAGAATCATAGATTAATGCTATGCATGAGGAACTCGAAAACTTTGAGAGGAACAAAGTCTGGTAGCTTGTAAAACCCCCATCTAGTCATAATGTTATTGGGACCAAGTGGGTGTTCAAAAACAAGTACAGTGAGGATGGGATTGTCATTCACATCAAGGCTAGGCTAGTTGCACAGGACTTCACTCAAATTGAGGGTCTTGATTTTGAGGAGACCTTTAACCCTGTAGCTAGACTAGAGGTGATTAGGATCCTGCTTGCATTTTCTGCATCCCAGGGTTTCAAGCTCTATCAAATGGATGTCAAGAGTGCATTCCTCAATGGCTTTATTGAGGAAGAGGTTTATGTCAAGCAACCACCATGATTTAAGAACCCTAAATACCCAAACGATGTCTACAAGCTTTCCAAAGTCTTGTATGGACTTAAGCAGGCCCCTAGAGTATGGTATGAGTGGCTTAAGTTCTATCTTCTTAGTCATGGTTTCAAAATGGGTATAGTAGACAAAACTCTATTCATCAGATGCCAAGATTCTCATTTCCTTCTCGTTCAAATTTATGTGGACGATATTATCTTTGGTGGCTCTTCTCATTCTCTTGTGTCTCAGTTTTCTGAGGTGTTGAGCACAGAGTTTGAGATGAGTATGATGGGCAAGTTGAGCTACTTTCTTAGCTTCCAAATCAAGCAGACTCGGGAGTGTACTTTTCTGCACCAAGATAAGTACACTTAGGACCTCCTGAATTAGTTTGATATGTCTGATGGAAAGCCTGTGATGACTCCTATGGCCACCACTGCTGCTCTCAAGCCCGATGAGGATGGTGAGCTTGCTGATCAGAAGGAGTTTCGAATCATGATTGGCTCCCTCTTGTATCTTACTGCCTCGCGGCTGGACATACACTTTGTCGTGTGTATGTGCGCTCATTTTCAGGCTTCTCCTCATGCTTCTCATTGCTAGATGGTGAAGCGCATCTTCAGGTATCTTTGAGCTACCATTGATTATGGTATTTGGTACTCTTCTTCTTGTCTATCCTTTAGAGCCTTTTCTGATGCAGACTTTACCAGCTGTAGAATAGATAGGGAGAGCACTTCTGGCACTTGCCAATTCATTGGCACTTCCCTTGTTTCTTGGTCATCTAGAAGCGATCCGGTGTTGCATGATCACCGAGGTCGAGTATGTAGTCTGCACCGATTGTCAGAGCAGTGCTCTGGATGAGATCAACCTTACGGGACTTTGGGTTAGAGATAGAGAGTGTTCCACTTTTCTATGATAATACTTCTTCTATCTGCATTGCAAAGAACCTAGTGCAGCATTCCCGGACCAAGCAAATTGATGTTAGATATCACTTCCTTAGAGACCATGTAGAGAAGGGAGATATAGTACTCCAGTTTGTGAAGAGTGACCACCAATTGGCTGATATCTTTACCAAGCCTCTAGATAGCTCTAGATTTGTTGCCTTAAGGAGTGAGCTTGGAGTCGTGTGCCCTTACAACATTCTGTAAAGGGGAGCTGATCTGTATATTATGTATTATATTTTATTTTAGTTTTTCCTTTTTTTTTGAATTGCTCTAGGTGCTTATGGGTTTTATTCCTTAGAGTTATGAGTTCACATCACTTAGACTTCTGGCATACTTTTTGAATGGACCTCCTCTCATCTTGTGCTTTAAGTTGCTATCATGCTTAATTAGTTGTACTCTCTTCTCTCTAGGTTGAGTTCCCTCACAGTCTTATAAATCTAGCAAGTGTTGGACTCGCTGGATAGACAGGGTCTGTGTGCACTCCTTAGTTTGGGATCTAGAGGTAGCTTCCCTATATCAGTCATTGGGGAAGGTGAGAGCGAGTCTAAGCTGTAGTGTTCTCTATAATCTTCTCTTTGCTCTATAGCGACCCAGTTTACAGTTTCTAATCTTCTTCTCTCCATTCTGTGTTTCTGGTTTTTGGTTGAGTTACCTTTGGATCCTTCTTTTGGTATCCTTCTTGAGCTTAATTTTACTAATAACTCAACTTGAACCAGGTTGTACTTAAAATTGAATCACTTGTTGAGGGGGGAGTTTAAGAAACCGTCTCATGCATTGCATATAGACTTGATTTTTCATTTTATGAGTTTTGCCTATTATGCAAATGATCCATGTTTTATTTTATACACCATGCTATATTATGAAGTTACTTGCTTAGCCTTAGATGTCTAAAGTCATTTATCTTGGTAAGTTTTCAAAATCAAAAAATTAGTCTTAAAAGAAAAACTTGATAAAACATGTTGCATTTACTTGCCAAGTTTCCTCTCTAGCGGTATTTGCTGTGATTTGTGAAATTTTGGAGTTCTCTAGAGTCCCTATAGCAACTTGGGTGAAACTTGTTTGATTCATACTTGTATCCTTCACTTGCTTATCAAAATGCTAAAATGAAAGTAAAGCAAAAATTGACTCCTTTTATGCACATTAGACTCAACACACTACATTCATTAGACGGCTTCTCATTGCACTTGAGATGAACTTGGAATGTGGTGTGTATGACCAAGATCATTCTCTTAAGTGTTCTTCTTGAGATGATCGAATATGGTTTGAGTCAATTGCTTTAAAAATGCAAATATAAAAAATATGTGGGTAAAGAATGCAAATAATTTTCAAACATTTGCATCCCGCTATGTCTTTCAAAGATTCAAAGAAAAATTTGCACACAATAAAAAAATATATAAGCTCGAAGGAACTTCTACATTCCCCAAAGTGTTGAATAGTTTGAACTCTAGGTTTTTTATTTGATCCTTTAAATGGCTTTACTTCTAGTTTTGAAACTAATGACAAGTGTTGCTCATGTTCAATCTTGCTGAAAATAACATGGTTTCAATTAAATCTTGCTAGCAAAATGTTTATTTGCACTTTGACAAGCCTTAGCTTAGTTTATTTTTATCATAACTTAGCTTGGTGTCATAACTTGTCTTGTTGGTCACTTGGATAATCTTCAAAGCTCTCTTAGGCTGCATTTTTTGCATAATAACAACAAAAAAAGGGGGAGAAAAGAAAATGCCTTCTTGATGCCTATATTGCCAAAAGGGGGAGAAATTTTTTGAAAGGCATCATCAAAGGTGAAAAATTATTGAGCTTTATGCATTTTGATTCTTATGATCTTTATTAATCTTTGCTATTTTTATAAATCATAAGTATTTCTAGCTGCCAACTTAGTTATGTTTTTGCTTTCCATTTTTGTTGATCAAGTTTGGCTTTGCATTCAAATTGCTTTCTTCTATCCTTCTTCAAACTCAAAATTTATGCCTTTTCATATGTTTGTCAATATACTCATCAAAGGGGACATTGAAAGACCATGTGGAAGTCTATACTTGTGTGTGATGAGTAATTGACTAGATTTGAGTTTGATTTAAATTGGATTTTCGATTTGAAGCAATTTGAGTGTTGGTTGCTTTTCCCAATGCTACCGGCCTAGGGGCAGTAGCATCGGACCTTTGGGCGAAATTATGATTGATTAATGATTTTGGGATAATCATTGAATATCTTTGTAGGCATTGCTATGTGAAAGGTTTTTCCATGTCTTTGATGGTTGCAGAGCAACGCTGCTAGATCATAGTGAGGCGGAGGATGACCGAGACTAGGCGAGGAACGTCAGAGGTCCAGACGGTTGGGAGATCGTTGGAAGATGATCAGAGACGAAGTTCGGGCAAACCAAGAAGACAAGGAAAGGAGGCGATGCTAGCTAGACGCCACGTGGATCAAGGAAGACCGTCGGATTGCGATCTAGTTGATAGGTTAGCGGGTCTAGGTAGTTTGCTTTGAAAACCATGCAAAAAAACTCGTTATGTTTGTGGGTTTTGGGTTATCCCTTGCATGGCTGTGTGAGTGGGTTAATCCTAGCCCTTGGATGAGTGCTCTAGGGTTGAGGGACTCATCCAAGGGTGGTAGGTGGCCCAAGAGTAGTATAAATAAAGGGGAGGGTAGCCTCCTACTCTTGAAGGGTGTAGAAGTTTTTGTACTCCTTTGAGCTTTAACCACTTTGTTGTGAGGCTTTATAAACCTCCTCCTTCCAGAAATGCGAATCTTTTTCATTCATACTTGAATTTACATTACGCACTTACTTTATGTCTTAAATTCAGCATTTAAATTCCTGTAATTTACTTTCTCATAATTTACTTTCTTGCAATTTGGATATGCCTCCCCTCCTTCTAAATGTTGCTGATCTTGGATGTCTTGAATGTGTTTATATGGTTTTACATCTTTCTTGACACTAGCATAAACTAGAGATCAGGTTTTCTATCAAGTTACATCTCTATCCAAAACTTGTTCTTCGCGCAGTAGTCAGTTTTTGATTGTTAGAAAAATCTAGAAAAATTGGGAGAAGGTGCGGGACTCTTATATTCATCTTTGAAAAAAATTGGGAGTCCACTGGTCACACCATTTGGGCGCCATGAGGTGAAAACCAAGCCCCAAACTTTTTGCTCGAAGTTCCTGACAGTCTGTGATATTTGATTTGTATTGATTTTTCTACAAGTATTTTTTAGGTGATATTTGGTGGAGTGCTTCAAGACGCATTTTCTCATAGGAAGAAAAATTACCAAAATTTTTAGAGCACTAGAATTCCACCAACCACCTGCTCCAAGTGAGGATAATTTCTGAAAATTCTGCTTTTGCTTTTTTGAAAGTGACTTTTGTGATTTGGCTCAATCTCCTTTCTAAAGCATGAGTTGAATTGATTCCTTTTGTTTTTTATACTTAACAACCAGAATTATGACTCAAAAATCTCCACATATTCTATGGTTCTCATCCATGCAAGCTAGGAGTACACATAGTTGTCAAGTTGTTCGGGTCTTTAACGATTTCTTTTGCGCGATCTTTTCGAGGTCTTAGTTGGAGTATTTTGTGTGGAAAATTTTGTTTGCGACCATTCATCCCCCCTCTATTCGCCATCTCGATCCTTCACATTAGTTAAAAGAATAAAACTTATCCCTAGGCCACTCTTCTAGAATTTAGGCTACCTACCAGCTGTTGGGGCCACACAGTACTACACGCTACTATTAATTCAACTCAGACCAACTGCATACCATGAAATTTCCTTTGCAAATAGTGCGTGGGAAAGAACCAAATATTTTCCACTTGCAAAATTTTGGCTATGCTGTATACGTGCCAATCACACGACTGTAGCGTACAACTATGGGCCCTCATTGGAAGTTAGGGATTTATATAGGTTATGAATCTCTATCAATTATTAAATACCTAGAGTCTATAATAGGGAATCTATATACAACTTAGCACAATGACTGTATTTTTTATGAGGACAATTTCTTGATGACAAGGGAGAAAAATACTATAATAAAGAATACTAGAAAATAGATTGGAATGTCATAGACATTCAGTCCTTAGACCCACATACTAAAGAATCTAAATTCAAAGTTTAAAGGATAATAAATCTGCAACGAATAGCTAATAATCTACCAACTACCATCACTGATCATTAGGGAGTGATAAAATCTTATATACCTGTAGTAAACGCACTAGAAAGAGTGTAAATACCCCAGAAAAATATTGAATCCATTCTTACTCCTCATCATAGGAAGAAGGGGAGACCTCTAGACACATTGGACTCAATTTCGTGAGACATCTATAGAAACAAAGAACTGAAAAGTGAGAACACTATCCAAAATAGTAGAAGAAACTCAACCTGATATTGAGAAAATCCTAGAAGTGAACCATCCTAAAGATGGTAACCCCAACAAATACTTACGTGCACAATCTAATATTGGGAAGTTAGAACACCCAGACTCCATCGTTGTAGGAAATCACGAGGAGCTAGAAGAAACTAATGAAAAAATTTGCACTAATTATATGGATTCAAGAGAGTATTATAAAAGAAACACTACAATTGTCATCATATATTTTGCCTTAGAAATTACTATAAAACTTTGGATCTAGGTCAAGAACCAAAATCCATGATAGGGAGCTAAAAGCGCTTAGATTGGGCTAAATGAAAACAAGCAATTTAGGCATAATTGCGCTCGCTTAACAAAAGAAAATTATTCTATCATGTTGACCGAACACCTCTTCAAGTACTCTCGGAAGGATCAAAATGTGTTTTCATCTAAAAGAGAAATGAAAATAATCAGGTGATGATATACAAAGTGAGGCTTGTAGCACATGGGTTCGTACAAAGACTAAACATTGATTACGATGAAACTTACTCTCCAACAATGTGTGGAATAACATTATGATAATTAATATCAATGGCAGTCAACTTGGAGCTATCAATGTAATTGATGGATGTTGTAACCACATATTTATATGGGCCATTGGATACGGATATTTATATGAGAGTATCTAAATGAGTCAAAATTTTGGATCCCAATAAAAGTAATCACAATATATATAGCATCAAACTACAGAGATCTTTATACAAATTAAAACAGTCGGGGAGAATGTGGTGTAATCGACTTAGTGAGTTTCTTTTGAAGAAGTGTTACTCTAATAATGATGATTGTCCCTACGTGTTCATAAAAAAGTCACAAAATGGATTATACATCATCTCAATCTATCTTAATGATCTTAATATCATTGGAACTATAGGGGACATAAACAAAGCAAGTTTTTACCTTATGATAGAGTTTGGGATGAAAGATTTGGGTAAAACCAAAAATTACTTAAGCCTATAGCTAGAGCATTTCCCTGAAAGAATTTTTGTACAACAGTCAACCTATATAAAGAAGGTATTGGAAAATTTCAAATGGATAAATATAATCTTTGAAGACCCCCTATAGTAGTCAGATCTCTTGAAGTGGATAAAGACCCATTAAGACCGAGGATGAAAAATGAGGAAGTCTTAGGACATGAAGTTCCATACTTATGTGTAATAGGAGCACTTATGTATATTTCGAATTGCACCAGGCTTGATATTGCATTTATAGTAAATTTGCTAGCTAGAAACTATGTAGTTTCAACCAAAAGGCATTATGTTGGTGTCAAGACTTTATTCAGATACATCCAAGGTAATCAATATCTTAGCTTATTTTATCATAAGGTCCAAGACTTGACTATAGTGGGATATACTGATGCTGGCTACTTGTCTAATCCCCACAGTACCAAATCTCATACTGAGTTTGTATTTCTCTATAGTAGTACACTATTTCTTAGCGGACTTTTAAACAAACCTTTGTATCTACTTCTACCAACCACTCAAATATTATAGCATTATATGAAACCTCACGTGAATATGATTGGCTAAGATGTATGATTAGCTATATCTAGAAGTCATGTGGCATTAACACCATCGATACTACACAATTATCTACAAAAACAATGTTTTTTGTGTTACACAACAAATGGGTTATGTTAAAAAGCAATATCACAAAGAGTTTTACCTCTAAACTTTGTTTATCTTCGTGAAATCCAGAAAAATAGTGAGGTAAAGATCATGCAAATTAAGTCATATGAAAATCTTGCTGATGTATTCACTAAGTCTTTGCCAACATTCAGTTTCCAAAAATATGTTTGTAGTATTAGAATGAGATAACTTAAAGATACATAGAGTTCGGAGAGAATAAATCCTTGAAACATAACTCTTAATATTGTCTTAAAGATACTGCTAGAATCCAAAAGATTATAAGTTTTACTATTTTTTTCTTAATAAGTTTTCCTAAAATTTTCTCACATGAAGGTTTTTGATGAGGTAACAAGTATAACACAATATGCGGATGTAATGTACTCTTTTCTCTATATTTTTTCCACCGAGTTTTTTTGGAGTCTGATGAAACATATGCATTACGTGGTATTCGTCTATGGTGGAGTGTTGAGGTATAACCGAATACTCTTGGTCTTGATTGTTAAGTTATATCCGGATTCTTGGTTTGGTGGGAGAATTCTGAAATTATCCCCAAGGGGTTATGAGTACAAATATAACACCCTATTGTAAAAGAGAATAAAAATCTCTACATAATCAATCAATAAAGAGATAAAAGAGGTAATCGCCCAATATCATGTGTTTATCTGTTTATGATTATTTTTCAACGATTTTTTTATTGGCATTGGGATTTATTTACATTAATCGTTGTTGTTTTACAACACAAATTACTTTTATTGTCTTTCGTGTACAGGTAAACCTCTTTTTATTTTCTGGCGTGAAACCCTTGTATTTTTTGTTTTTGCTTCCACGGGCCCACCGACCATCCACCGTCGTCTACCACGTGGTGAGGTGCACGGTACGTACGTATAAAAGGAAGCCACTCTCGTTGTCTCGTCCCGTGCGGGACCTCTCTCCATCGCCAGCCCACTCCGCGACGCCCCTGCCGCCGCCGCCGCCCTAGCCCCGTCTCCGTCCGCAGCGTCGTCTCCGTCAACGACCCGCAGCCGCTGCTCCGATCTCTTGGCCGTTGCCGGAGTACTCGCGTTCACCGCGCGCAGGCCACACCTGCTGCTCTTTTCTTCTCCGCCGATCGCCCCCAGGCCCACCGCCCCTCAAGGTATGAAATCCTTCTAATCTAATAGCTGATCTGACAAAATACAAGTGACGAATTTACCTTAGCTGCGTTCATCATGGTTCGATTTCTCTTAGTTTTCTTTGTTGCTCGAGTCCTCTTTGGAAGTACAAATCAATTCCACAGGAATTTTATTGGAAACAGTTCAACTCCTGATGAAATTGGAAAAAAATTCAGGCGTTCCAAACAGTCTCACTTTCTGCGCATAACTTGCCTTCTTGCTACCAATTCGATCTGTGCTGATGCATGGCTACGTTGTTCTGGCTCCAAAATTTGCATCCAAGCAAGCTCGGCGCTATCTATATATACCGGAAGCAGAGCGGAGTAATTTGACTTTGGGATTAATTTCTCCATGACTAACCATGCCTCATTATATAAATTTGATTGTGAAACGAGAAAGGAACTAGGTGATGATGGGCCATCCGATAGCTGAATTGAGAAAATGTTGACGAAGGGACCCGCATGTTGCGCTTTACACCTTACGGCTTACGATAGCTAATATTCTGCATGACTCTTTGACTTTGTGCAAACTGTTCCTTATCAATTTGTGCCAAACTTTTGTTGACAACAATGTTCACTGTACAAATTGAAAAGTTGGAAGTAAGTCGATCGTATTGAGTTGCCAACTTAAGTCAACTATTGCTAAGATATTTGAAATCGCTTCTATAATTTTTACACTATCTTTTGTTTTTTTTTTCTCACATTAGTTTCCTGCAGGGAGATCTAAATTTCAAAGTTTTGCCCCCCTATCAAGCTTTATTTTTTTTAGAACATGCAAACGTCATTGCATTACAGAAGAGAAAGTTCATTACAGCCCCCGGTCAACCTCACAATCTGCAAGCAGCGTAGCGACGGTGATGATATGCAGCTTATGAAGGTTTTTATCTGTTTGCGTCCCTGAAGTTTTATTTTGCATGATTCCATGGTTTCAAATAAGGAATTTTATTTTGCATTTGATAATTCCGTAGGGAAAGGAAAGACTAGAGGAGGCACGTGATGAGAAAGAGCTGCCAGCTGGGCATCTGAAACTGAAGTTAACCCGATCCTTTTTAACCTTGATTGGGCTCATGCTTGCATGGCATAATGATGTTGCCGCCCACAGCAGCATCAATTTTAAGTGCAAGTATGAGGAGCTCAAAATTGCACAAAATCAGCATAAGTGGAAGAAAAACCGCGGAAAACCGACAAGATTGCCTGCATGGACACTTTATATTGGCAACAAAAAGGTATATACGCTGCAAATACATTCTTATATTACAAAGATCGTTTGTAATTAAGTGCGGA
Source organism: Guadua angustifolia (assembly GCA_036346375.1). Taxonomy (NCBI): domain Eukaryota; kingdom Viridiplantae; phylum Streptophyta; class Magnoliopsida; order Poales; family Poaceae; genus Guadua; species Guadua angustifolia. The sequence continues at coordinate 31,062,955 of CM070510.1, read as the reverse complement.
GCAATAATAACCTTGTGTATGACGACGAGCATATGTAGTTCGCCCGGACGGATGAACGCAAGATATTCGCAAAATTCTGTTACGGAACAAAAACAATTTTGTGCCAAATGTGCATGGACAAGTTTTGTAGGAAGGTTGATATCCCCTTGGCAGACATTACATCACTTTCTGTGCATTTCGGCCGAAGATCTGATATCCTGAAAATTGAGGTGTAGTTTCTCTTCCTTGAGAAAATTATCATTGCTATTGCTTTGGACGTTATTGTCTATGCAAGAAGAACATGGTTAATGAGCCTATATATAATGCAGGCCAAATCTTTATTGAAACCCTTCCGTGCTGCTAAGCCACTTCCAGGAAAGTTTCATAAATGGAAAGTTGATAAGTCTAAAGAAGACGATGACTATTTTCCTGAATCAAAGTAAGCAATTAGTCTTTCTACTAGTTAGATATTTGTTCGAGGTTACATTCCTTATTTCTACTGACTAGAGCAGAGAATCCAAATTCTTTGTTATTCACCTGCCTTTCTCATGATTCGATTGTTTGGTCCAAATCATATTTCAGATCTTTCTGCCTCGAGATTGAGAAGGGGATGCTGGAAAAGAGTTATGCAAAGCTATTGTACACTGATCCCAGATTACTACGTGTTATACGGTTTGCACGAGGTGCCATATTTCAAGACCAACACATCGACCAGACCATGCATGCTTACACACAGCAAACCCACACTTTTGCGCCTCTAGCATCGCCATCCGATGCTGTTTTCCCCTACATTGGTGGTGCAGTGCAAAACACGCTGATGAATTCTTCGTACACAGGTAGTAAGTACTCTGATTACAACGTCGATTGAACCAACTATAAAAGACAATTTTGTTTTTCCACTTCTGAATATCAATTGACTTTAATGATATACATAATTTGCAGGACTCGACTGTTTTGACAGAATACAGACTTACGGTTTATAGGACATGATTCAATGAACATACACGCAACAACTGTGGCATAGATATGATGGCATGGTAATGCTTCTGGACACCTAGATAAGACGGTGAAGGTTTGGAGCATGTAAAAATAGATTTTTGGAGGCCAGGTCAACGCAATTTTACATCAGTTCAATTCTCAAGTTCTTCCGGCTGACAGTTCGCTAGAGGGATATATAGTAGGTTAGATTCAATTAGTTGAATGCACAAGTACAGTCAGAAAAGCTCATTCGTAAGTATGACGCCTTAAAGCCTCGACAGAGTTGTTATCTGTTCTTGTCCATACACATATTTTCCCTTCGTTGTGTGAATAATAGACGTTTGTGATTAATTGTATCCAACAATGTTATTGCCGGGACTCGCATATACAAATATAGACCCTCTGTGTATACCGTACGAATATTCTACAATTACGCTAATGCACATAGTGGCAACATAGACGTAATATTATAATCATACACAGTGAAAACATAATAAAAGACTATTTTTATTTAAGAAAAGATAGTTGAATGATCTTAATGTCCAACAAATGATTGTTCGCATATTATAATAATTTATTTTCAAACTATTGTTTCCAATTAGCAGGGTAGACTATGATAGAAAAATAATGTACATAAACCCTTTAGTATACTACAAGCAACCGATAAGGCTCGTATCCTAAACGTTTGTCTCCTCTTGGTACTCTTCTAAAGCTGGTGTAAACTCCTCTTCAATTGAAGATTTTGTTGTTGGCAAAGGTGAGTACTTAAAACACTCAACAAGTTATACATAAAATGTAATTCTAACATAACTATATGCAAGGCTTATTCGAATGGAATGGCTGATATGGTTGTGTTGCAGTTAAGCATCATTTACAAATGAATACAATAAATAGATTGAAAGGATAATAAAACAAATAACAATATTGATAACTTTCAAGTATTTCTCAATAGTAAACTAGCTCACAGCCATAAATCATATTTCAAACTTCCTTTGTCTCACACCCTCATCTCTTTCCAAGTTTTTATCTTATAAAATCTAACCCATGACTGTAATTCTTGAGCATTGCCCAATACCGTGGGCACACTATTCGAATAGATTTTACACCCTGTAGAGATTATGCGCTTTACCCACATGATAATGATCAATCTATACTACCATGCATTTTCACATTCCCATCGACTTGTGGGTATGGCTAGAAGATCATAACAAACCCTTTACAATACTTTGTCTTAACTCAGTATTACCTACTAAGGTTTCAACACTGAAGAGTTAAATTACCACAACAGTGCCCCCCCTCTTGTGCCATGTGAGTTGAACTATACACTTGGGACTCACACCACCACTAGTAGTACCAAAGCTAAGACATTGCAAATTAATTAGTTAGGTCTGTCGCATTCTAGACATGTGATTGTATATTTGGCCTAGTTCAAAAGTTTACAAGTTAAGTCCTTAAGTTGATCGAGGCAAGACTTCCACAACCCAACCATCTCATTGACCCACCTTGACACTTTGCCCCTTACCATTTGCCTCAATCTAAGTTATTTACTAGCTCAGTTGATTATCATACGTCATATGCCATCAACAACTCAATATCATTATGTGACAATACATGTTATCATAACTCAACATCATTATATAACAATACCTAACACATATTTCATAAATATGTTTCATATTCCATTAGTCAAGATTGATTCTGATTTGTCAAAAGATGTGAGTTTACATGGCATAGCTAAGCAACTACTCACGGTCTAACCAACCCATGCTAGTATCTATTAGCAATCAACTGAGAATGAACCATCATAAGGTGGCAAATAATCATGGCATACAAATGACAAGGTAAGTATTATTCAATTAGGTTGAATAACTAAATCCCAAACTAATTTGAAATCAATTCCACACATAAAATAATATGCATAGTTTAATTCAACATAGCAATTTATAAAACTGGGTCCAACACGATCAAAGCACAACTTGCATTAGAATAGTTCTTGTTCTTACTCTAGACCTTGCTCTTGGATCAACTCTTCACTCTTGTGCGTTTTGGGCACTTCAATTTCTATGCGAAACTAGGAAAAATACCAAAGAAAAACCATATTAGAGAGCAAACAAACTATAAAAATCAAATAAAATTGACCATTAAATAGATCTCAATTTTAATTTTTTTAAAAAATTTGAATATCCTCAATCAAAACTTATATGAGAAAGAACGGACTCTCAAAATAATTGAATAAAAGAAAACTCAGAAAATAGAAATTCTTAAATTTTTTGAATTATTTTTCTACTAAAAATTCTGATTTTTTAAATTAACCCCAATAATCCCTAGCTGACATGTGTCATGTTGGTCTATGGACCTAGTTCATGAGCAAACTCCAGTCCGCCGTGGACTCGGTTCACAGCGCCAATGCAACTAATGGGTGGACTCGATCATGCTGACGTGGTAGTGCCAATGCAATCAACCACGCAAGTAGCCATAGCGGACTCGACTGACACCTGGCGCACACATGGTGCCAACATGGCTACCACGTCAGACTCGATGGCTCAACTGGTGGACCATGACTTCTGGTGAAAGACTGGCGGTGCAACCCGCCAGCGCGGAGGACGATGGCATGGAACTAGTGAAATAGCGATGAACTCGGCAGAAGAACCACCGGATCTGGAAAATCTCCTCGCGAGGAACCTAACGATGCCTTTAGTTCCAATTGAGAAGTGACAAACGACGAGATCTCGATGGAAGAAGGCGTCAACTAACTTCGACGAGATCTCAAGCTCCAACGGTAGCAACTTAGGTGACACTAAGCGAGGCAAATCGCACTGCTTGGGACGGCGATCCTCAGGAGCCCACCCCCTTTTAAAGCCCCGGGAATTGTGCTCCACACGGACTCCAAGACCGACACGACGGCAAAGCTTGTATCTGGGATAGTCTAGAAGCACTAGGGCTCCCATGACCCTATCCAACTTTTGATCCAAATAGACGGCTAGGATTCTAGGGTTTTGCACCAGTTTGTGCCATGGCGGCTTGCATTGGGTTGACCTGACAGGGCCAACACAAAAAAGATGGGCTAGGCCTACATTGGACTTTCGAACCGAATACTATTGACAGGATTTTAAAAACATTTCCCATTTACAATAATTCCAATAAATAGAATAATTTGGTTATTGTAGTAAAAATATCATAAAAAATCCCCAAAAATTTCTAAAAATATTTTAAGACATTTGGAACTCAAATAAAATATTTTTGTCAAAAGTTTATTTAAAAGTTTCATAGAGTGAAATATTACCCATAATAAACAAAATTCAAAAATTACAAATAAATTCCAAACAATCCTAAAAATCCCTAAAATTCACAAAATGCACAAATAACCATATTAAAATATTTTGAGCCAAAATTTGGGATGTTACACGAATTCATGTGTTATAGGTTGCCATATCAAGACGGTGGTTGGCGCTAGTGCTTATTAGGGTTCATGGGTCTAAGTTATTATATTCGTCATCGCCAAGATCGGGCCACCCCCCATCATGTGGCTTAACACTAACAGGGGAGGATATTACACTCACCTCCTTATGGATTGATGCTCTCGATAGTACATCATATACATGAGAAAGAACCAACCCTCGATACATATCTGTGCATCTTATGCCGGCACATATGCCATGCCATGTGTTCACTCTGGGTCCATAAGCACTTTGTGCTATATGTCCACACCCCTGTCCCATACACACCCGTACAGTGAAGGTTGATTCTCTAATACCATCTATAACACCCTGACTCAAAATCCACTCAAAGACCAACTCAACATGGGGCAAGCCCACACATGCATAAAACTCCATTTACACTTCTGTCTTCACCTCATGTAAAAGGATTAACCCGGATGTGCTAAGTTTGGACCCAATTGGTATTATATGCTACTACAACTCACTTTAGACAAGTAATGTGAGTCTAATCCTACCACCACTCCACATGAACCATATAGGCCTTTACACTAACTGGCGAGGTATGACAAAGACAATACTAGTATTTGTGGTTGCCACCGAGCTGTTCAAGCAGCAATAGTCCTTAGTAGTTTCTCTTAGCTCTTAATGCTATATTCTATTAGGACTCAACTATGTAAATTTAGACCATCTGTGATATATTACACTAGTCCAAGATCACACCAATGCATATGAGTGTAATATCTCGACTTTTCCTGTGTTGTGGGATTTCCTGTTCGGGTGTGTGCCCTCACGCACGCGCTATCGGTGTGGGTGGTCCTCCGGTGATCTCAGAAGGTGCAAAGGTTAGGTGTGTGGAGAGAACTAAAGCCAACTACTTTTCACCTAACCCCTCTTTCTCTCTCCTATGAGTGGTTGAAAATCATTTGGAGAGCTGATTTTTCCATCCCGCCGATTTTTCTCCTCCCTTGTCTGGTTCCTCGCGCCAGTGCTCCTCCCGGCCATCCCCTTCTACCGAGCTCTCCAGTTCAAATGGCCAAGGCCTTCCCCTGCGCCATGCCCGTGGGCCAACCCTCTCCTTCTCCTCCTGGTGTGCTCTCCCCTGCTCTCGCCTCTTCTTCTTCCCTATTTGGCGGCGACGCAAGATCGGCAGAGCACCAAGAATCGGCGCCCTCCTCCACCAAGGCAGCAAGAATCGAGCCCTCTCTCCTCCTCCAATAGGCGGCAAGAAGAGGAGCAAGCACCAAGAATGTGCCTCACCCCTGGTTTTCCCCTGGCCGGCGTCGCCTCCCCAAACCGGCGCAGCCGACAGAGTTCAAGAAGAAGAAGATGATGCACCAAGATCACCAGCTCCTCCCAAGGCCGGTGCTGTCCCCCCCCCCCAGTCGGCACCTCCCCCTCCTTCCTCTCCCTTTGTGTGGTAAGTGGAGGTGAGGTTGTAGTTGTGAAGGAAATGTTGTAGTCAAGGTGTTTGATGAAATGTGTACATGCCTTTTTCTGGGTTTAGATGATACTAACCTACTCTGATTAGCCGATTCACCCACTGGGATGTGTTTTCCTATTGTTCTTACAGACATCATCTGTGAGATGATTGCAATTATTTGTCTCATAATCTAAACATTATTGAATGCTGGTATGATAGTATACTCACTCTATTTGGTTGAGCACTATAAATAGTTTCTGGTTCATAGATACAACATCCAGATTTCTCTTGATGTGGTAACTACTAACTAAATGGTATTAAGGCTAAGCATATGGGTGCAATCTTTGTTATTTGCTAAATGTAGTGCTAGGTTAAGGTAATTAAATTCGATAGATATGAGTACCGCCTAAACCTCACCGATCACTAAGATTTGCGTAAGAGAACCCACTTGTTGCTCTAGACAACTCTATATAAGAAACTCTTGGCAATTGATTCTGGCAATGTGACATTTGGTTGTTTCCTGTAGTATCTATGTTTTTGATACGAATGGTGAGCAAAGGTATGATGAAAGTAAGAGCCAAAAAAAATTGTTATGGTCCCTGTGATTAAGGATCTAGTGGTGTAAATTTAAGGATGCAGTTGCACATAGTGTGCCTTTTCCTGTTGAAAGTTTCTACCTCGCATTGCATTAACATTGTGAATTCAAGCTCATAAAATATATTATGCCGTTATTGCACTTAATTAATGTAAAATTTGCATGTATTGTAACACAGTAATCATCAATCAGAATTTCAGATAGTGCTCGTACAAGATGACTATCTTTTCCTATGAGATGCAACAACAATGAACAGGCACAGCAGCTACTAGATAATGATGTGTATCCTCTTGTTAGACCTTTTCCAGTTTCCAGTGTTGATCTTAGGTGTTAAGATTAATACATGGCCAGAAAGGTATGAATAGTTTTGGTTATGCATAAGATCCCAAATTGAGAGGGTTGTTAGAGTGTTCTCTTATTATTAAGGTTTAATGTCTGCTATCTAGGGGGGTTGTCAGGTTGACCTTCGGAGTTGAATTCGAGTTGTTCGATGATATAATTGAAAAAAAAGGATAACTTGAAAATCGTAGATAATTCCCTACACTTACTCCAGTTGTATTTTATTGATCATGTTTGGTTCAGCGGTTTAAAGGTTTGGCTAGGTCAATGGGCGAGCAGGGTTTTAGTTAGTCTTCGGAAAGTTGGGTTTCCGGTCCTTAGAGTTTGTATCGCCGATTTAGTGGCATTTTGCTCATGAAGATTGAATTTTTGCGTATTGTTTTGTTATCTAGGGTCGGAGTATCTAATACCGCATCGGGACGTCAAAGATCGCGTCGGTAAAGGCAAGTACATCGAGTTGTGTGCCTAATCGAGGTGTTCGTTATTATTTATCTGTTCATTGCTAATTTCTATTGATTGTGGCAAGTATGTGATTATATTGGTGATCGTCCCTTCGCGGACGTGATTAGCTATTGGATTCGGGTGGTCACTAGTAAGCCTTAATCTCGGTGAGTTTGCTGTACTTTTATTAATATTGCAATGAGTAGCGAGAATGGGGTATGGGGATACTCGTGGTTAATTTACAAGAGATGGATTTAATTGTGCCTAGTCTCGGGAATTGAGTTGAGTATGTTGATTGAAATGTGTTTTAGTTGAGTGTGTTGATTGAAATGTGTTTCAGTTGAGAATTGATGATTGAAATGTGTTTTAGTTGAGAATTGATGTTGCATTCTTGCATTCATGATATGCATTCATAATGGAAGAGGCGACCCATTCTGATGCGGGCCTCTGTGTTCACACGTAGTGAACATGAAAGTCCTACCTCGTAGTCCCATTCATCGAGGTGAATGGGAGCGAGACAGTAAGAGTAGGCTCCTTCCATCTACGGGATGGAAGGGACGTGAGGGTGCACACCGACGGGTGGGCACTCGGCAGTACCGGTACGTACATGGAAATGAGCATTCATGTGCATTGCATCTTTAATATTGAGTATTGTGGTAAATGGTGTGTCATATGGATGGTGATTATGGTAATTGAAGGTTGAGTCGTGGATTCAACCCATAAAGGGGAGAGTGAATTGAATTGATGAATTAGCGCATGTCTTTTCTTTGCTTTGCTAATTATGTTGTATGAATATCGTGGAGTGAAATTTGAGTATTGAACTCGAATAAAGTCGATGAAAATGGTTTGAGCTGTAACAAGAGGTGAGTGAGTCGGAAAACGTAGTGAGTTAGAGCCACGCGATACCTCTTTTACGTTGAGTGGTTTTATTATCAAGTTGATAACTTGATTGCGGTAAATTTTGGGTATGGTCAAGTTATTGCTTTAAATGGGTATGAATGCTTGTTGTCCGGATATTGTTTTATTTGCATTACTTGCTCTTACGGTTAAGTTTTTGTTTTACTTACGATAAATTGGGTTTATTATTCCCGTGTACTTTGCTGAGTTTAAACTCACGCTTGTTATTTAATGTTTGTAGGTGTTTTGAAGCCGGCATGCATGGATGGGGGTAGTAACACAATCACGTTGCATCACCGTCATTCCATCATATCAATTATAGTTCTGTTCTAGCTCATGCAAAATTTTTGTAAAAGGTTGTTTGCGGTTATGTTTAATAAATTCCCTGTCCTGTAATAATTATGTGGTGGAGTTTATTAAATTTTCTATAGAATGCGTGATTGGTTAACTAAGGACCTGCTAGAATGATATTATATTGCAAATGTTTTCTGCCTGCTGAGTGGATGTCCTAGTTTTAGGGGAGATGCTGTCGAAATTTTTAATAATTTTGACAACCTCCTAGTTGTTAGCTTACTTTACGAATATTTATTCGTAGTGATTTGTAATTGGTGGTGCTAGAGGGTGTAACATTCGGGGCACGGGGTGCCGGGGTGTTACAATGTGGCAACATAAATAAAATATCATCTCCATACATGACAGAATAAGCGGCCTATATTTAATAAGCAAATAGGTGTTATGACCTTATAGTCGAGATTACACTTTACTATGCCACATAGGCCTTAAGCACTAGATAAATAACTTCCATGAAAAGAAGCAAATAAACTCCAAAGTGACACATCGACCTGTCATAGGCAATTCACTGGCGGCTTATATCCTAGTAATCGGCTTTTTCACGATAGTCCTCCAAAGCAAGTTTTGACTCTTTCTCTTCACCAACTGAATGTTATTATTACAAGGGTGAAACACATGGAGTACTCAACAAATTGTGCACAAAGTTCAAGTCGAGGGACTTGGTTCTTTTGCATAAAACAACATTTGCACTTTGATTGCAATAAATACATTGAAAAAACAAGTTAAACAAATAACCATAGTAAAAACATTTGAGAGCTTTCACATAGAATTCACATAATATTAACCAATTCTTTCACACAACTTCCCACTAAGTTTTATTTTATAAATTATAACACTTATTTGAAATTTTTGAGCATTGTCCATGATTGATGACATGGCTCTTCAAATAGTTTTAACACTCTGCAGAGGTTGTTTTCTTTCCCCACAAGATGCGATCCACTTTATTAGAGAAGATCACAACAAAGCCTTTCCGAAACATCATCACACTAGTTGGCTCTTCTGGCAGAGTTTGAGCTAGTAACCAACCTCACATAGAAAATTGAGCTGAGGCACACTGTTGGATTAAAGAATAGAAACCATCCATGATGCATCTCATCAAGTGAGAGTACAAGTCTTTGCCCAAGCACACAGCCTAGCCTACCTCTTGAGGCACCAACAATGCTAAGTTAGGTTTGTCCATTCCATACATGTGGTTGTAGTTAGCTCATTTCAATAGCCTAAGAGGGTAAGTCCTTAATTAACTAGGCTAGACTACCCCAAATACTACACCAATTCACATAGAAGTTTATGGATTCACACATAATCAAAGCATACTTTCTCACTGAATCATGAACACACAGCTTCTTGGCACTTGCCCTAGCCTAAATCATTTTTGCACTAAAGTTGATTGCAATACAACACAAGCCATCATCAACATTACCATTGTTTGACAGCATATGATACACTCCTTTCACAAAGTAGCTTCATAGCCACTTAGTCATACTTGAGTTTGCAACTTTCAAAATGATATTATGTACTCGTTGCATGGCTAAGCACTCTAAGCATGTCAAAATCAACCCACGTTGGTTCTATATTATTGACCAACTAATAATTAACCAATATAGGGTGACAACTAATCTTGGTATACAAATAACAATGTAAGCATAATTCAAGTAGGTTCATAACTAATCCCATAATAATTAAACCGTTGAAAATTTTAACTAGCATGCAATAAGCAGAAACAAGATAACTTTTCTAAAAACTGGATTCAACATAATCAAAGCACAACTTGCCTTAGAATAGGTCTTGGTCTTGAACTTGACCAAATTCTTCTTCCTTGAACGATCTCGACACTACATTGTCTACACGAAACAAGCGACAGAAGGCAAATAAATAATAAATAGAGGCAAAACAAAATCCAAAAAAATAATTATACTAGAAGGTACTAAATTATTTTAGATGAATTTAGAACCTTGAACAGAATCTATTAGAATTTGTATGAAGGAGAATAAGCTCTCACGAGATTTATCAAAAAAGAAAAATACTGAAAGTTAAGAGAGAAAAGAGAATATTTTAGGAGTATTACCTCGTCTGAGTGACAAGTGGTCCTAGGGTCTATGGAAATGGTTCATGGACACGGCGAATGGACTACAGTGAACTCAGCTCACATAATAGGTCTCATATATTGGGACCCATGTGTCATAGGTTCACCAGTTTAGGTCTAGGTTTGCACATGTGTGCAGTGGACTTGGCATTGGTGCTAACGTGGCATCCACATGGCACTGGACATAGCTATAAGCTGGTAGACATGCGGCTACTAACATGATGCTGATGAAGCATTAATGTTGGCGAACGGCACTCGGGACGACATCGGCGGTGCTACCCCTAGTGGATAGGGCCTCTCAAGAACCAAGGGTTTCGCACTACACCACAGCACCTTTGTTGCAACAGACGGTCTGTTGGCAAAAGCTACATGCAAGATGTCACATAGTCTGTCGGTAATACATTTGCCGGCAGACATCCTCTCAGAGTTAAAGTCCGATCGGCAAAGACTTTTACCGACAGACTAGGTATTACCGATGCACTAGCCGACTCCACATATAGCTTTATTGCCGATGCATACATAATTTTGCCATCGAGACATAGTTATTACCGATGCACATATAATTACCGATGCATATAATTACCGTGTGTTGGCAATCCATACTTTTACCGACAGATTGTTCGATGGGATGCTTTATGCCGATTTAAAAAAAATAAAATTCAATAATTAGCTTGATCACTATTAGGACAATCATGGTACTTTTATACTTCCATTCACAAAAATATAGTAGCCTCAACCATTATGACATTATGCAACATTATAACCAGGACAACAAAATAGAGTAGCCTGAACAGCACATTCAACATTCCATTCATTAGCAATATATTTACGTCCACAATAAAAACATCTAAGGCATCAAAATAGAGTAGCCACATCCATAGATAGCTTGCAACAGTACAACCATTGGCAGTATATTTAGGGCCACGATAAAAACATCAAAACAGCTAGCCATCTTTGTCCAAAAGTATAAATAAGTATGTGATCGATATAACCCAAAATGATCACTTGTAATACATCAAACTTAATTCTTAAAACAAATAACATCTTTGAAAGATTTCTTCCAACTTGCCATGGTCTTCCAACTTGCTATGGTCTTCCAACTTTATCTGCAAAAAGGAAATATGATCTTTAATCATAGGACACCAAAGTATAATATTTTATCTAGAATTATGCAAGCTTGAAAGTTTGAACATACAGGATTAGGGGGGAAACAGGTCTGGACAAAAACACAACATACACATGGGTAAATCAGCCATGCGCCCAGAGTGAAGTTTAGTCCACATATATTTCAAATAGTCTATCCAGATATCACACAACCAGAACACTCAATAGTTTTAAACCATTCCAGATATCAAATAACCATCACACTCAATTACAAACCATTTGACAAAACAATTATTAAGGATCTTCCAGGACATCACACGGACACTGAACACTTTCTGATTCGTTTAGTTTTCTTTTCCTTTGCTGCTCACAACAACCAGGCTTGAGGTGGTGACGACGTGAAGGAGATGGGCTTGTTCTCCTGGGAGTTTCTATCTCGCCGTTAAGTTAATTAGGGATTCGATTGGATTGGATTTAATTTGCTGCTGATTCTTAACATACCCAAATAACAGCTGATCATTTGTTCGGTTCTTCAGCTTGACACTAAACTGGCAATAGTGTGTTTCCTATTTCTTTGCCAGAAAGGCTCTACTTGTAACAGGAAATCTTGTTCTAATTTCGCCTGTTACAGTTGAATAACAAAGTGTCTCATTTTTTGTTTCAAAAAAATTATTAAGCATCATTTAAATGGAAGAAAGCTCCTGACTCTCCATAACATTGCCACAAACTAAGGACCTTTTTGACAATAATAGATGCGAATCATGAAGCTTAGTAGCGTGAATTCAGAAAGGTAGGAAAATTGTTACTCGTGTGATCGTGGCTTCCACAGCAATTGTTTCTAGTTCCAGCTGCACATTAAGAGCATATATAGGGGTTCTATGTACATGCAAAGTCTAACCCATGGTATGGTGACGGTTTTTCTGTTGAGCTGGGTTAGATTATTCAAAACAAGCAATCTGAATTCAAGCTATTGTAATGTTAAGTAATAATCCAAGCTAAATATCAATTGCCTAGTTGCTGATCAAGATATTAGTGAAGGATTTAGCAACTCACACACAAAGATAATTAAGATAGATATTGATTGATGCAAACAAAGGAATTAGCTAGGGAATACAAATGCTGCAACTCAACCTAACTATTTTTGCACCAATTCAGGAAAGGTTACTATCTGGTTGCACAAAATTAGAACTGAGTTTCTGAGGTTTGCACGAAGATAAATAATCCAATTTGATCTGAACAGAAGCTAGTAAGTCTGCTTCTTTTCAATTCTACCAATGGTGCATCTCCCTTCTTTGCTTTACAGAAGTTATGGACAGCATCACACAAAAGATATAACCGATGAGACACCCTAGTGCAAGCAGAAGTTATAACTTTCATGGGATCAAAGTTTTCGCCAAAGCAGAAGGGTTTTTAACGCTCTTTTTTTTGTTATATTAGATGGGCAGAAAGTATGCAATGGGTCTAAATAATCGCTAGTCCACAAACCAAAAAATGAAAAATAGCACATATCAGGTCTAACCAAATTAGTTTTAAAATTCATCCATACACACACTATTCATTAGCTACAAGTAGAATAGGATATTATACACCCAAGTTAGTAACATTTATATATATGGATAGTAAACTCTTCATCTACAGATAGGTACTCCAAGCTTGTGCAAGTTCTTAGCTGTGTACCATAATAGAGAGTTGTGTATGGCATAAGAATCCAAGGCATGCAATGGTCTCTAAGTATGGCTCTTTTCTACTTGTTCAAAATACCTAACTTGTTTACTAGACTACTAGTTAAGACAGATTGTTTCATGGTGTCTTTGCTTGTTCATGTTCGCTTTCTCAGGAGGTGAGAACTGCTGATTATTATGATGCATGGAAAAGTACTTATTTATATACCTGTTGTCTCAGAGGAAGATCGACTCTTGGTATGCTTCATCTACAAAAAAATATCATTAGTTAGTAATTATATTTAATCATTCAAAACATATGAATACAAACAATTAATGTTCAATATAGATTCTTACTTTATTGCATGGCCATGCAATGCACATGTTACGAGCGTGAGCCATAATTTCCATATCATCATATGGACGAGGCAAAATAGCATCCACTTTCAAGACAGTATTCACAATAACTTCATAAAATTCCTTCCCAAGAGGTACACCTCCCACCTCAGTGTTTGAATTAGTTGATGAAATTGTTGCCTTAGCCACAGGATTTTCTGGTCTCACAACAGCATATAATATGACATCTCTACCAACCTAAGCAACATATTGCATTTCAAAATATGAGTCAACAATTGAGTTCATATTTTGGGGGAAAAACATGTATGAGGAGGTGAGTGATTTACAAGGTTATCATCCTCATTATGAATAGCTTCACAACTTCTTTTGGTGGTGGTGTTCCTTGGAGGTACCTTTGGAGCCATAACGCGCCGACACTCAGGCGTGTCGTCTTCTAGAATATTTTCCACAGATTCAAACTCATTTGCAACATAATGACGACCTTCTTCCTCATTAATAGGTGATTCAAGGATCCTTGAATTCTGTGGAGAAAAAACACAAGTACAGACCAGTACTGAAAAATTACTCATATATGCTGCTATGAAATAAAAGAACTGAAATCGTATACCACGTGGCGAGAAGTAGTACCAATTCATGCCCAACACGGGCATAACTTTTGCTGCCAGCTGAATGTAATATGGTCAACTTCGAACGATTCTCTTTACCTCTCCTCATCCGAGCCTATGACATACACGAATAGAGTAAACTCGGTTGTAGCAAATAAAGTTTATGGAATTTACAAATATATAACTTACTTCTGCTTCTGGAGACCTCCAGTGATCAATAAACCACTTCCAATCGATTTTGCTTACTCTATTGTCTCGCTTTGCCATAAGATCCTCATCACTCAATGTTTCATCAAAGTATTTGCTCTTTAAATCTGATTTAAATTCCTTCCATTTTTTTGATGCTGATGTTATAACATAATTAAATCCAATTGCATCCAACTGATAATATTCCTATTTTAACATGCAAAATAAGTGATTTTAGTGAAGAACAAATCACCCACAAAATATTTGCCCAACAATACTAGTTAAGATTATTGATAGTTCAAATACCTTCACTTTATTCTATACTTCAAACTTGATTTTTGGATCAACTAGCCTCCAATCATCATATGCAACACTTACATACTTTCTCACCATTGTTCCAATGAAATTTCCAAATTCTCTACTATCATTACCAATAGGTTGACCATATTCATTGAGGGTAATTTTTATTTTAGTCCCCCCTTCCCTTGAATAAATGTTTTGCTTCAAGGTGATGCCTCTTCCTTTTCTTTTCTTTTGTTGTACAATCAGCTCTACATAGAAGCATATAAACAAGTGAGTGACTATTATTGAAGCCTACAGTCAATGCCTAAAAGACATGTCTTCACCCAATGGCTTACCTTCAATATCATTAGATTCATCGTCTTGGTTTTCAATATCTTCATCGATGGGTTGACCTTGATTATCATTACCTCCCTTCGATCTCGACCTTAGATTAGGACCATCATATGGCCTTGCACATGTTTGCTGAGTTGCCTATAAAAAAATGACATATCATATTAAATAAATATATACAAGGATGAGATATAGAAAGTAAAAGCATACATAACCTTTAATGTTTTACTGGCTCGGTGTGATGGGATTGCTTCAGTCCCCATAATAGTATGAAATGGATGGACATTAAGAGCCCGCATGACTTCCTTGTTTCTAGCAATGTTTTCATTCCTCTCTACTTCATATGGATTGATCTCTTCATCATAAATTGATCTTTCTTCTGAATTATGACGAAATGAATTAAATAATATTGCTTAGCTAAAAGGTAGAAGTACTATAGCAGTACATGTCAATAAAGCAGTGTAGCCTTACTTTTTCTTGCTACTTTCAAAATTATACTACAGATCAATAACCTAATTCACACAAATTATAACAGCTAAGAAGTTAAATCTCGCTTTGAAACAAATGCCAACTGAATGAAATATAGTACCTTCTAAATCATTTGAGAGATCATTATCATTGTTTTCAAGATCTTCACCACCAACGTCCCCATCATTCTCATTAACTCCCCTTAACCTAGATCTTAGTTTTGGACCTTCAAACAATGTTGTACATATGCGTGGAGTTACCTACAAGAATTAGTATATTGTGTTAAGTAAATATCTACTAGTACGGGATGTAGTAATTAAAAGCATACATAACCTTTAATGTTTTCTTAGCCCGATATGGTGAGGCTGCTTCATTGTCCATATTAGCATTGGTATGGGGGGATTAAGAGATTTCATGGTCTCCTTTGTTCTTGCAACACTTCTATTCCTCTCTATGCTATTAAGATTTCCTTTTGCGTTTATCATTTTTTTTCCTGAAACAAAAAAAGACATAAATTATTTCAAATTATTGCTTACATAATGCTTGTATTTGAAACAACTACTGAACTGAAAGTAGTACTAGAATAATATATGTAAATAGAGCTTACTTTTTATGGTTATTAGCATCAACCATTATTCCATCTATGTCATTTCGAGCACAATCAAAACCTCCAATGGAAACATTCTCTATTTCAATGGAATGGACATCGAACTAAACATCTACTTCATTTTGATGCTCTAAATTTTCATCATCTGCCTCATGCATGTCATAAAAGTCACGTGGTTTTGATTGAACAACAGCAAACCAGTCAAAATCAATGGGATCTTTAACATAGTACACTTGTGTTGCTTGGGAAGCTAAAATGAATGGCTCATCTGATATCTTCTCACCAGTATTGAATACATGCTTGAAGTTAACAAAGGTAACTCCAAATTTATCTGTTTTCACCCATTTGTCTTCTATGCGGTTATCAACCTCCTCTTGTGTAAGGTTATCAACCCAATCGCATTTGAATAACACTATATTTCCTTTATAGTGATAGTTTATTTCAAGAATTTCTTTTATAATACCATAATCGTCTTGTTTTCAATGATGAAGTCATCATTGTTTTCCTTTCGGACATTGTTTCCTTTCGAGCAGCTTGACATTTGGGCAACTAAGGCCACTCCACTACATCGAATCGGCCTACCTGGTCATAAGACGTGTATGGAAATTCAAACCATTTATAGTATAGCTATCATACTTATGCGCGACCATGATTGGTTCACTAGCTAAAATTTTTATCTCTTCCACTATTTCATCGCCAACGTTGGTCACCTGCGAATACTAAAGAATGAAGTTAAATGGGATTCCAAGTGATATCACAATTTATCTAAGTAATGTACCTACTTACGTTTAACCTAAACCATTCATGGAAGGTCTCGTAATGCAAATGGTTAATTTCATCATGATTTCGAAGACCAGTCGAGGAAAGATAGTCCACATGCTTGCTGCATATAATAAATAACTTAGTTGTTTATTATAAATTCATAAAATAACCTTGTCTCACCACATAAATAGCGGGAACAAAAAGTAAGGCTTTCATCAAACAAATAGCCCTCTGCGATCGACCCCTCTGGATGACTTCTAGTACGAACATAGCCCTTACACCTCATCAAATATCTATAAAAAAGAAACATACCATATTTGTAAAAAAATACATATACTTGATGTTAAAATACATATACTTGATGCTAAAATACATATACTTGATGCTAAAAATAATTAGAAATTACCTCTCAACAGGGTACATATTTCTATAATGTACAGGACCTGCTATTCTTGCTTGGGCAGGAAGATGGACCATCAAGTGCACCATGATATCAAAAAATGATGGGAGAAATATAGTCTCAAGAATGCTTAAGGTCTCAGCGATTTCTGATTGTAGTTTTTGCATACCACGCACAGAAATAATAGGTGAGTAGATTTGCTTGAAAAAATTGCTCACACGAATTAGCGCGGCACTAACTTTCTCTGGTAATATCTTTCTCACAGCAAGAGGAAGCAGATGTTGTATAAGAATATGGTTATCATGGCTCTTTAACCCAATTAGCTTTTTTTCATTAACATGCACATTGCGGCGATATCGATGCATAACCATCGTGAAACTTGACTTCTTTGAGTACTTCACGTAACAACCTCTTCTCCGATATGCTCATAGAGTAAGGTGTTTGGAGGTAAATAATATTTATCTTCTACTTCAACAGGGTGCAAATCTCTTCTAATATCTAGACACTGAAGGTCTAAACGAGAATTCAAATTATCCTTGGACTTTCCTTCAGTCCCTAAAAGTGTGTTAATTATGTTGTCACACACATTCTTTTCTATGTGCATGGGATCATAATTATGCCGTAATAGAAGGTCCTTCCAGTATGGTAGCTTAAACAAAATTGACCTCCTTTTCCAAATAGTAGGAGGTTCTCCCTTGTTGTGTTTCTTCTTTGATGGTTTCTTCCCGAACATATCTTTCCCAAAACAAGTACGAATATTTTCTGTTTGCACCAAAATCTCCTCACCTGAGAGTGCTTTAGGTGCCGACCTAAGCTCCATTTTACCATCAAATGAATCAGCATCATACCTAAATGTATGGTTTGCATGCAAGAACATGCGATGTCCCATATAGCAGGTCTTTTACCATTTTTTAGTCGAAGAGAACATGTATCTAAATGGCATTCAAGGCATGCTCTCTCACCAGATGTAGCACACCCTGCAACATAGCCTAGACCTGGGTAATCAGTTATGGTGCATAATATGGCAGCACGCAAATGGAAGTATTCGCTTCTAGAGGCATCAAAAGTTCTCACACCATTGACAAACAAATCTATCATATCATCAACTAGTGGCTGAAGATATACATCCATGTCACTACCAGGAGCTTTTCGGCCAGGAATTATCAACGAGAGCATGAAATTTGGCTGCTTCATACACACCCAAGGTGGAAAGTTATATGGAATCAAAATAACAGGCCAAATACTGTAATTGACATTCAAGGACTTAAATGGATTAAAACCATCTGTAGCTAATGCAAGTCTAATATTGCGGCTATCTGAAGCAACTTCTGGATGTTTATGGTTAAAATCTTTCCAAAGAGGAGAATCTGCAGGATGCCTGAGTAAACCATCTTTTGTGCGCTCTTCATCATGCCATCTCGTGTCATTTGCAGTTTTAGAGGAAATAAACAGCCTTTGAAGACGTCTTTTTATCAGAAAATAGCGAAGAACTTTACAAGGAACCTTGTGTACACGTTTCCCATCTAAACTTTTCTTTTCTGATTTCCATCGTGACTTCCCACATGTTGGACAACAAACAACATTACCATGTTCTTTCCAGAAAAGAATGCAATCATTTTCACATGCATGAATGTTAACATACCCAAGTCCTAGGCATTTAATTGTTTTCTTAGCTTCATTGAAGTTTTTAGGGGCGCCGCCTTATCGTGGAAAGCTTCTTTAAGCGAGAACAAGTAGTTGGTCAAAGCTTTTATCATCCATCCTCCAAGCAATTTAAGATGAAGAAGCCTAATTAGAAAACGTAGCTTAGAGAAGTTCTTACACCCTGCATATAGTTCAAGATTGTTATCATGTGATAACTTCTGAAGAGCTTCAATCTTCATTAGCATGCTCAAACCATCAACCTCAAAATCCCCTCTACCATCGAAATCGCATGCTAAATCTTCAAGTAAATTTGAAATTTCATCATCTTCATCAAAGTTATTGCTAGCCTCATTATCGCTATCATGGTCATTCATAAAACTTGAGCTTGCTTCTCCATGAAAAGTCCATCTTGTATACCCTTCTTCAAATCCATCACATATCAAGTGCTCACACACTTCTCTTCCTTCTCTCCACAAAGAATTAACACATTTCTACAAGGACATAATATTTTGTTTCTTTTCGCTGAATTACTAAATGCATAATCGATAAATTTCATGACCCCGTCTATGTAGACCTTCGTATGCCTATATGTACAATATATGCAACATGTTAGTTCAAACACCTATAGTTGCAAACACGAAAATAGAGGACCAAAATATGATTTACCTAGGCTCACCCATCCACCTTTTATCCATGTTGCGCCTTTACTATCAATATTCAAGAAGATATCTATGTCCAATATAAAGGTTAAAAAGCTACAAAAAAATTGTCCCAATAACAGGAATAAGCTTTCTCACCAATGTCCCAATAAAATTACCAAATTCTTTACTATTGTTACCAATAGGTTGACCATATCTATTGTCAAAGCATGTAAGACAGATGAGCCATGAAAAGTTTGAGAGTAGCTAATGACAGAACCACCATAAAGACAAGCTATCAGCTAGCGGCCATAGGGAAGTCTTAGATTTCAAGCGATACATCCTCTTGAAAGCGAAACATCCTAGGTGGAAATGAAATTGATTTGAATCTCAATTCCTAATGGACTTAATTTGGTCAAACATGTGCCTACTATTTTCATTGTTCAACTGTCTATTTAGATAAATAAGAAAAGGCTGGATAGAGATGGAGGGCAGAAGCATTGGTAGTTGGTGCCTTTGTGGTCCGTGCTAAGCATATACTACTGAATTTATCCCTAGCTATTCACAAATTCAATGTCTTAAATAATAAAATGTAAAATACTTACTACTGTATAAACAGTCTTACTGATTATCGTAATCATCCACAAATGAAATTTTTATGCAGTAGTTATTTCTTATCATCATCAATAACATCGAGACAAAATAAACCACAATCCAAATAATGAGCACAAACCCCACAGAGCCAAGCCCTCTTAGAATTCAATCTGAAATTTCATAAGTAGTACTCCCAGGAAGGGTATTGTGACTTATTGAAACCAGATTTCCAATGACATGAGTGGATTTTCTATTTGTTTGAATGAAAAATATGAAAAATTGTCATGCATCAAGATGTAAATTTGAACATCTATACCTTCCAAGCAGAACATAGTAGCCTCGACTTCTAGACCTATTTTTTGAATCTTTGGTTCAACAAATAGTGTTGTAATTTTCTACAAGAACTAAGGCTTATATTTCATTAGAACCCATCTCGGTCTAGTGTTCTTTTAGCGAGTTATGTGTTATGTAACTCCACCATGACTTGTGTTATGTAACTCCATCATAAGTGTGTCATATTTCTTTTTTTGCAACTTTCTTTCTTATATATTTTAGGGTATGAAGCGGCATATTGGAGATGATATATGCTCATCCTTGCAACATGTTGTTTTAGAACTGAAATCACCTTACATTCCAGCCATTATGAGATTTTATTAATCAAACCATACATTCAGGAAATAAATCCAAAACCTTACATTCCAGTCAGTATGGGACTTTATTAAACAAATCATACATTCAGCAAATAAATTCAAAACCATACATTACAGTCAGATGAGATTTTGTTTATCAAACCATACATTCAGGAAAAGAATTTGAAACCTTACATTCTAGTCAGTATAAGATTTTATTAAACAAACCATCTATTCAACAAATAAATTTAGGAAATACATTTAGGTTAGGATCCTCCATAATGTAGGCAGATCTATGTTGATTGACATACTCATAAATTGGACTCCATGTGAAAGTCGTGGATCTGGCACTTTTTGTTTGAGATTTCCTATTTTCAATTTCAACATTGCCCTTGGTGTTTGATCTAGACATTCAGAAGGGAACCGACATGCACAAATGGGTCCATGCTAGGAATATAATCTATCGAACATTTTGAGGACGTTAAAGAGGAATATAATCTCAGAGAAACTATAGGTTATGTTTAGTATTATAATATCCTCTCAAATAAAGAAAAAAGACAAGAGGGGGCTATCTAGGCCTACAAATTTACATGTCTTTCATCAGGTGAATCCAACAAATTATGTGTGCAGTTTCACTGTGTGATCAGCTGGTGAATATTCCTACACTACAATCTTAATTAGTCAGCACTACAAGTCGGTGATCGATTTGAGCTGTTTCCTTAATAATGCTAGTCAAGCTTACAGGGATCAAGCACATAATATAATATTATTATTATGCCGCAATTGAGAAGCGGCTGGGTTGGAAAGAAGATGTTTTAGCAAGGCTAATTGCGACGGCCGGCGGTTGCAAATCAACCAGGCGAAACCACCACCAAACCCATACAGTTTAGGTCAATGCGTGAAGAAAGCAGAAAGCTGCTGCTGCTTTAGGGGAGTGGAGGACGATTCAAGAGCAGGAGGCCACCAAATATTACCTGCGGATGCGGCCAGGCGAAGTTGGGGTTGGGGTCGACCTCGTCTTGGGGACGATGGTCGCCAACCGATCTTGGAGGAGGCCACGGGGAAAGTTGGGGCTCACAGCCACAAAGACCTTGAGGAAGACAGGCCGCCACAGACCTAGGGCGTGTCCACGGTTTCATTGCTGCCGACCCGCCACGGCCGCCGCCGATGCTACCTAGGGCGCGCCGCGCGTGGATGCAGGGGAGAATCGCGTGGGCGACGCTAGGGTTGCGGCTGCCTTATCTGCTGGGCGTGTTCGTGGGAATGGGAAAAGAGGGGAAAACAAAGATGCAGTCTGTTGTGATTTTTCCCTTGCGGTTGTTCGCACTTTGCGCTGCTCTGAAAAAAAAAATTTCATTGGCGCCCAAACGTCGTCAATCGCGCGGCTGGCGTGATTTGCCGACTCACCGAGCTATGCCGACTGATCGTTGGTCGTAACAATATATTTTTACCGACATTCAATATGTCACGAATTCTATTCAGATTTACCGACTGATGATTAGTCCCAAAACATATAATTGCCGACCTTTAATCTGACGTCATGCTTTACCGACAGACCGCACGATGGTAATTACGAATAATTGTCAACTGACATCTGACGGGAATTATGTGCTGTGGTGTAGTGTCGGTGAACGATGGCTAGACGATAGCAATGAAGCAGTAGGAATGCATGCGAGGAACTTGGCTAACTCATGCACATTGTGACATGCACGAACTTCATGAAAAATTGGTACATAGGGTTTTCGATCATCAGGGTGTAGGACTTCTTAGATAACTTGGTGGAATTGTAACCCGATGATGATGAAGCCAATCGTAGCCTACTATCCAAAGAATCACCAGTCCACACACTTTCCCTTGGTTCTCAGAAAAACCATATATTGTTCAACTAAAAACATTCCACCTATTCCCTCCCATCTAATACTAACTGTACATAGCTGACAATAGATGGAAAGTGTCAATGCGTGAGAACAGCACTTCTGAAAAATAGAAACTAGAATACCTTGTGGAGACTAGATAGCTAAGCTCTCTCTCTCTCAGTGTTTATTTGGTACAACATCCTTTCGTTTCCTTTTTTTGCTGGCCTGAAAATAGGAGCAATATTTAGCTGCCAATTGATTTGGTACAACATCCTTTCCTTTCCTTTCTATGCAGCATTACCATTCCTCTCCATGCGCCAATCATCACATCCCACTTGTCTTCTTCTCTGTGTCACGCGTTAGTTCCTCTTCCATGTACCTAAGTACAATAAAAGAAGACATGGGCAGTATTACTCAATCATTAAAATCAAAAATTAAACACAAGTTAATTTTCACCTAGTTTTGGATATTTTTGGCACAATTGCACGTAAGTGCACCATGATATTTTTATGCATCTCTAGTTTTTTGTTACATTTGCCTCAATATAAAATCTGGATTAAAATATTACGCCTATTATCAACACATTGCCCGTCGCTCCCCGAGAGAAAGACATATTCTACGGTCATGTATGTAGAATATCAAGATCAAACTCGATCAGATTTCGAAATGAAATTGACAAACAGCGAAAATGAAGTAATGAAAAATTATTGTTCGTGGAGAATTTGTAGTTTTCATATCTCCCAAGTACAATCAATTTTGATCTTGGAATTTTGCATGTCCGTAGAATATGTCCTCCTTTGCCTATCCAAAATTTTAAAAAATTTGTAAAACTTTTATACGTAAATATCACAGAGGTAGCATAGGATATTTGCTCAGGCCTACGCTACACTGCACACTGCACTGCTTGCAAGTCAAAGAAGTGATCACTTTTTAAGCCCTCGCTACCTCGGTTTTTGTCTAAATCTAGCTCCCTCCCGAGCGAAATTACAAATCTAGCCCCCTCTCTCACCGTGGAAGACGCGGCAGGTGATAGGCCGACATCACCACACACGAGGAGCGCGGGAGTAGCGGCAAGAAAGCGCGGGAGCAGCGGCTTGCCGCGCTTAGCGATCGGGGGAGGCGGCCTGCCGAGGTGGCCTCCCGCAGTAGACACGTTTCACGGTAGGGAGGGTGCTAGATTTGTAATTTTTCTTAAAAGATGTCTAGATTTGGAAAAAATAAAGTAACAGCAGCTAGAAAAGTGATCCCATCCAAGTCGAATTGATTTCTCCTCACGGCACAATCCCTTTGACAAGGTCCAAGCTTGCACGTTGTGCAAGCAGGGCGTGCGGCCCATCCGCCCGTGCATGTTGGAAGAAGCACCTGGTTGAGTTTTGGGCGGCCCAGCCAATTTGGAAACTCCAAACCCCATCAAAGCATTCAAGGCCCGTCAATCACCTGCTGTCGTCATCTAGGTTTCGCAGAGTAAAATATGATCTTCATTCTTCACCAATCACCATGGTGCCGTGATCATCGGCAATCACAGTGCCGTTGCAATATCTAAAGTAGCCGGCAAAAAAGAGAAAGGAGTCCAGCACATTCGCCAACTCAATGACTTAATGGTAACATGTTGTTCGTCTTCAATGTAAAAATTAGGTATATGTGTACTATATCCTTGAGTTAGTAATGTAAATCAAAGGATATTTCAAAAAAAATCAAGCCATCAGACATTTTGCCATAATAATAATAATAATAATAATAATAATAATAATCATCATCATCATCATCTGGGCACAGGACGCAGCTTACATACGACTTAAACATCTCATGTTCATGCTACTTAAATTTTGATTTGCACGACAGTGATGAGTGTTTTTCTGGATGGAGAAACAATGAGCTAGCTATATTAAGGCCCTGCTTTGGGACTCCAGATCCCAACTCCATAAACTTATAAGTTAAAATAAAGTGAATTAAGTTTATCATTTTAGTCTAAAATGTAAACAAGATGATCTACCTAAACACTCTTAATGTGCCACTCCACGAAATTTCTTTCTTGAGACCAACTTCCAGATTTTGGTGGAGCTGGAGTTGTCCAAATATTACCCCTAATAAAGGGTATTACTCCAATGCAAATAATTAAGTTAGACACGCCTTGTACAACAATCAAGCATCTTCCAGAAATGTAATACATGTGCCACTGGACGATTCTTTCTTCTTTTTTTCCTTTTCCTTTGGCCTGCCTTAATTCTGAACATGCTGCTTAATTAATAATTGGAGGATTAAGCCACCCTCTCCGCATTACTAACAACAAATTTTCATCTTTGATCCATGTGATATCCGTTACATCACCTTTAATTGCGTCATGTTAGGATGACGACAATGCTATTGCGCATCTCTCCCTAGAAAAGGCGCTAAGCACGATTTGTCACTGCCGAAAACCGCATAGTTGACAAACAGAAACTGTGTCATGTAAACCTTTAGATGATTCCTCTGATTTTCAGAGGAATGCTGAAGATTAGAAAATGACAATAAGTCGCACGTACGTTGACATCAATTAGATCGGCCTTGTGCGTGCATTTTGCAGGTTTGTCAAAGTCTACAATCATCGGGCCAATGGTGCATCATAGTTCGTCCAAGGTTCACTCGAGTTGGAACATGGAAAGATGGAAATGTGGAATAACATATCTGATCCGCTTCACTAATGGCAAGATTCTCACAAATACAAGGGGTTAAACTCACGGACTACATCGGAAAATGAAGTAACGTATGCTGCAAATTGGTGTTCACTATTGCAGAATAACTTGTCGCTTTGATAATTTCGGGATCAGAACAGACTTATGCTTTGATTTGCTTGTTTCTTGTGCTACCTTTCCTTCCCATATGTTCGTATCATTGCAAATCTTTACTTTTACAAAATTAAATGGTCGTCTACTGTTATGAAGAATAGAATAAATACCGGTTTATTCTTGGGTATATTACTACTGACGTAGGACGAGTTTGCTGCTTTTCAGATTTTTTTTTTTAAAAAACTCGAATATATATGTACACAGAAACATGGTACGATATTGCAATGTCGTTGTATAATGAAAATCGCCATAGAGGGTGTATAATGAAAATCGCCATGGAAGGTGTTATATTTGAAAAAATATTTACGGATTTAGCCGCTGGATGTATGGAATTACAAAAATGGCCTCTAAACAGTAAAATTCCGCTGATCGGATCTGCGGAATAATTTTAAAAAATTTTTAAACCGATTTCCGCGGATTGGAACCGCGGAATTATTATTTATTATTTTTCTCCGCGGAATAATTTTTTTTTATTTTTTCCTAAATCTCCGCGGATTGGAACCGCGGAATAATTTTTTAATATTTTTTTTAATTTCCCACAGATTGAAACCGCGGAATAATAAATTTTTATTTTTTTAAAAAATTTTCCGCGGTTCAGCTCAGCGGAATTCCATGTAACAGTAGTGCTACAGTGTGTGCTACAGTACTCACGTCGTTTATTTTTTGTTTTTCCCGAATGATCAACCGGATGGATTTTATTCAATATTTAACTATGATTTGTCATTAAATTTACCGCATGCTGAAGAGAATGTTTGAACAACGAAATTTGATTTTTTTGTGAAAAATTCAACGCCAAATAACTTTCGAAATACTATATAAAATATCATTGCCAAATATGTATTTTTGAGTTTATCGAATGCTTGTTTTAACTCTAAATTTTATCGACTGTCAAAATACGAATGATTTTTTTCTACATTTTGCAATTCTTCTAGCTCAAGGTATATTTCTCCGCTCTCCCTAACCACTGTAAAAAATCCATTGCGTCATGACAAGCAAAATAAGAATCTCGCCGCCCCAACCGCTTGAAATAATATTGTACGCTCAGTCCACTGAACTCTTGGGATTTCATCGCGACCATACCTATTTTTTTAAAAAAATTATACACAAATAAGGCTACTACAATACAAAAATCGCAGTCGTTTTTTTTCTTCCGTGACAAATAGCGGAGTCCATATGCTTAAATTTTTTAGTGACAATAGACATCCGTAATTTTAGCGATTCAAATTTATCATTCACTGAAAAAGAATGACGAACAATTATATAAAATATCGCCGATAAATATGAATTTTTCTAAATTTATCGCACACTGTTTTAAACTTTGCATCGAGTTTCAAAATAAAACTGACTTTTTTTTCCCACGGAAATCCGTATTTAGAAAAAAAAATAGCCGAGCATTGTAGCGCGCGAGCTCATTCGGAAAAAACAAAAAAAATAAATGCCGTGATACTGTAGCACGTGAGTACTGCAGCATTACTGTAGCACGAAATTCCGCTGAGCTGAACCGCGGAAAAATTTAAAAAAAATAAAAATTATTATTCCGCAGTTTCAATCCACGGGAAATTAAAAAATATATAAAAAAATTATTCCGCGGTTCCAATCCGCGGAGATTTGGAAAAAAATAAAAAAAAATTTCCGCGGTTCCAATCCGCGGAGAAAAATAATAAATAATAATTCCGCGGTTCCTATCCACGGAAATCGGTTTAAAAAATTTTTAAAAATTATTCCGCGGATCCGATTAGCAGAATTTTACTGTTTAGAGGCCATTTTTGTAATTCCATACATCCAGTGGCTAAATCCGTAAATATTTTTTCAAATTCGGCTAGAAGAGTAAAAAAATTCGGTGTTATAAGGTGTCATGTCCATTGCATCACATGGAGCTTTAATATGTTATTCTGATCAGACTGTTCAACTAATATTTAAACTACGTTCATCCATTGGTAGCTATTTTTATACTTGATCACTATATGGATATAACTGTTTTTTGAACTTAAATTGGGAAGCTTTTCTGCAGTACAGTCTAACAGGTTACGTGAAATATTTTCCAGATTTACTGGATTAAAAAAAAGCTAAGAAATGTGAATGTAGAGCAGATTATAGGACATTTACACAATGCAGAAAGGACAAAAATGCAGAGTTTATTCCTGGCGTGTCGCTGTTAGTTGTTTGTTTTATCCGGTTACAGTGTTCAGTAATGAGGATTGAGGACCATACCAGAAGTAAATGGGGAACATATTCTGCTGCAGTAGAGAACTAGAGATACTGATCATTATGCCTACTAGAAATACGGTAATAGTATGTACTTCTTTGATCCGCACGATGGAAATGACTTAAGAACCTATATACAATGCAAAGATAAGAAATCCCACAATTATTGATTCGATAGTCAGAACAAATTTGGGCTTATTCTCAGTATATTGCATCTGCTTTTGCAATAAGAGTGGGCATGGTCTGCATGGAATTTCAAAAGCAAATCTCCTTTACGTCATACAGGTTATAGTCCTAAAACATTCAAAGATTCATGTTCAGTATCTCCGCATATATAGGTATTTTTTGCCAAAATTTCAAATAGAAAAGGTAGAGAATTTCTGGCCAACAGTCAAATGAAATGTGCACAACGTGGACACAAAGTTGCCAAAGGAAAAATATGGTGCATTCCTTAGCATATTATGGTCATCGCTGAAATAAACTTATCATGTTCAGAAAGCAAAAGATTTATCATATGAATTGAACAGAATTCACGTTGAACACCGCATTCCTATAATTGTAATATATGTCTAGTTTGGGCATTAACAGGATCCTCTCCCATTCATTATCTTCAAACACTGAAACATTCAGAGAACAAAAAATTCGTTTATACTCAGTGTATTACATCTTCAGTAGGGAACCAATGCAACATGGAGAACCACCGACAGCTCACGTGGGGTGTCGCACAGCCTACCAGCAGCAACTCATGGTGTTCTTGATAAGAAGCTCCCATGGAGGTTCTAGAAGAATAGATGCAGTCCTTTATATCCACTGGTTGGAGGTTCTTAATGCCACCTAATCCACTAGCATCTGAGAAATGCAATTGATGTGTATCCAACTATCAGCAAGGGTAAGGTATAATCTTCAAAAGGGTAGCCACGATATGTTGCTGAGAAAAAAGGAACAAATTCTTGCATGTAACGACGCCCCTAAGAATGTGCTTTTCAGTATTATATGTTTACGTGTATTATAAGTTTGTAACATTGGGGATTAGGACGAGATAAAGAAAGGAAAACGAAAGTTGCTTTCTTGGCTGCTTCAACTAGTATTGCCATTTTTTGTCAGTACTAGCCAATATTAGGAACCTGAAACGATTTTGGGAATCCTATACTGCAAATCTGCAACATGCTTGATGAATTAATACTGTCCATGTGTATTGTGGTGGGTGATAACGGGGTACAAAATTAAGCCGTGTCAAATGGCGAAGTAGGTGAGGACATGTTGCGGACCGAGTTTGATACCCACAAGCAGCCATATCGATTTGCATTACTTAAAGTGACATTTTGATAGAACAGATTCAGATATGCTGCCTATTCGGACAACACTAGCCAAAAAAAGCAGCTGATTTGCTGTCTACTCTTTTATCTGAATTTTTTTGCTTGGATAGCTTGTCTTTTTCTTCCAAAACAATTAGGTAAAAGGTGATTAGTCTTATGATTATTATTCACTAGGTGTCATTCAAACATTTATTTATAAGAAAGTTCGTCCATTTCATTTCCTGCATATCAGATGCCATCCTGTAAAGCCACTAAACGTTTTTCGAGGAATAAGCCATTAAATGATAAATGAACCCTGCAATTCTGTAGAATGTTATTATTTTGTTCAAGTGCATGAACATCGATCTCCAAGGTAAAAGAAATATCTGATCTATAGTGAACAAGGCGACGATGCGCCGCGTCGTTCGCCATCTCTGTAGAGCTCAATTGTCGAAATCGAATACATTGTGGAAAGTAGAAGATGATTATATCAACAGATCAGTGATGTCATAGCATGCTTCCAAAATGTCTGAATAACATGGACTAGCTGGCTGGCAGCTACTTGTCATGGGCGAGAAATACACGATAGTCAAAACATGGCAGCTTTGCTCACTTGAAAGTTGAAACACTACAAGGATGTCAAAGGTTTTCAGAAGGTCAAGTGTTTCATCAATGGAAAAGATAGCATACGTGAATTGCGCATTCGTCGAAGTAAACTAGACTTGCACATTCATAAGTGAGAAGAACCAATTAGAGGTTTGGAGATCAGATGTTTTCCATGAAAGCATAAGATTGCACCATCATCACCATGATGCAAAGTTTGAACTAAGAAAAGAGGAACTGATATTAGCTTCACTAAAATCTGTGGAGTAGGGTATTTCTAACTCTATAAATTTATGGAGCTAGAGCTGTGGATACATTAATGATGTGTTTGATACAGCTCCAGCTCCACTAGACTTATAGATCTGGTGGAGCTGGGTATTCCTAACTCTACTAGATCCGTAGAGCTGGAGTTGTAGGTATATTAAGAGTGTTTAGGTGAGTTATTTTGTTTACATTTTAGATTAAAAATATAAACTTTTAATTCACTTTATTTTAGCCTACAAGTTTCAGATCTAAGGTGGAGCTAGGATCTGGAGATCTAACAAACATGGCCTAAGAGTGTTTAGGTGGATCATCTTATTTACATTTTAAACTAAAAATATAAATTTAATTCACTTTATTTTAGTCTACAAGCTCTAGATCTAACGTGAAGCTGGGATCTGAGCTCTGCCAAACAGAGCAAAGAAGTAGTTGACATACTTGCTGGCTCTCCGATCTCCATCGAAGAAACAAGAATCATTGCACAAAAGTAGAGTTACACACGACTTCGACAAGAATATCTATATCCTCGATACGTTCTTTTGCAGGGAGCAGTGTGGGAGAAGAAAAAGAATGCCATAGGACTCAGACCAGCAATAACAGTTCAGGTTTGCCTTGTATAGATAGCTCATGGGACTGATTGGATCATATGTCACTTCTATTTGTCTGAAGGGATGCAATGGCATCTCCTTCATTTCCATGTCGTACGGTAGAATTTTCTACACCACTCCTTTCTCTGTTGATCGGAATGCTTTGATAAGCCAACTTCAGGATAACAATGCATTAGCCATTACTTGTGCTATCCCTCATCACAACCAGGTGACTGATGTTCATGTGATTCTGGTTATCACTTACTAAGAGAACAGGACTATTCCAGAATTGCTAGTGGTAATCGCGCACTAATTTTCGTTGTATTAAACTTCTTGAGAGGCCTAGCAGAACAGGCTTTGCCAACATGGTGTGCTAGAATAATAGTTCACTAGCTTTCATGATAAACTATATTCAAGAAAAGTAAGTAATCTTATGTTTTAGTGTGTCCCATTTAATTTACCAATTATATTTGGTACAGCTATAAATGCTATTCCCTATCATTCGACAAACTCCAATGATTTTTTTTATTTTTTAAAAAATAAATACTTTTCCAAGGGAATTCACACCCAGTCCTATTTAGAAATTGCAATTAAGATATATTTTGGCACGCAGGATGTCATTCATGATGGTCACCTTGTTAACCATTGAGGTACCCCTTTTGGCTGTGAGGGCACGCATCATGATGCATCAGAATATCCCACACATATTCCCCAATGGAAGGTCACAAACTCACAATGCTCAAAAGTTAAAAAAGCTCTCTATGATCTGCAGACCCTGTGAATCCCATGATTTGCACTGCTTTCATTTCACTGTCACTAGTGCAGGGGTGTGAGAGTGCATGCGGCTAGCAGCTTATATATTGATGCTGACAGGATTAAAGTCCTCCTAAGAGAGCACTTAAATTGGTCTCTCAAGATTAGTAGTCAAAAGCTTTGTCAAACATTCTTTGTTAAGATCTTTTCCAATGAACATCCTTTATTAACTTTTAATTCCTTTTTCCTACCAAACGATACATTGCATGCCGACCAATATAGTAAGTATTATTTGTGTGCTAAGACGGCCTTGTATATAGAGAGTGAGAAAATGCAAATAAATTGGATAGTAAAGCACATGTTTACTACCCAAAACTGTGAATGGTGGTAATGTCGCATACAAATAAGACCCGTTTGGAACATGGGTTTTTACAAAATATATACCTTTAGGAATTGAACCCATTAATTCCTATGGAATTCCTGTAGATATCATGTGCTTCTTGAAGAAAGAACATAATGCTTTTCCCTGTTGGATCACAAATTATCAGGTCCTTTTGGAACGTGAGAATCTTCCCAATTCCTACGGGAATTGAACTCCTTTCCATGAAATTCGTGCGTTCTAAACGAGGGACCTAAGCCTCAAATAACTAGAAGCATGATCACTTATATAGGACCCTATATGGTCGATGCATTTTGGTTTTAGCCTGACTGCAATTATCCATTTTATGTGATAGTTTTATCATCTTAAATAGTTAATTCAAAATGAATAAGATCAAGCTGATTGTAACGTGTATAAAATCGAACAACTTTATTTGTTAAATTTCCAATATGAAGGTGGCCTAAGTTATAATTGAATATAATTTGGTATAAAAATCGGTAAAAAGGAATTAAATGTTTGTGTCAGAATGAACAACATATTTTAGAAACGGTTAAGAACATGGGAATTTCATTGGATTTTTGCAAGAATTATATTGTTTCCTACTAAATTTCCACAAAATTCTTACATTCCAAACAAGGTCCTGAGAAGTCACCCACATCTTATCTACATCACCCACATCTTGTCTATGATAGCATACTTCCCAAACCAATATAACATCTACCTCATAGTTGGTGTGCCTCATAGCAATCTAGCTCACATCAAAAAAGCATACCAACTAGTGGCGGATCTAGGTGGAGTGCCGGGTTTCCACCAGCCCCCACAAAATTTTAAAAAAATGTTAGGACATCACCTCTTGAGTGATGAAATTTTTTGATTTAATTGATTATGATTTTGGTGGTTTGGGATATGTAAGATTTTAAGAACTATTTGTATTGTATTTTTAGCAAATTTCAAATATATTTGTTGAAGTTACAATAATATGAAACTATTATACAAGGCTATAACTTTATGTATATAAAATATATATTTCTACTGAAAGTTTTATAGTTTCACCACTGATACCAACTTAACTAGAGCCTCTACTTGCGTGGATCATTATCTCACTCTTTCTCAAACGTCAGCTAAACAATTATGACTTGTGTCGACACCTCCTGAGATGACCGCATTTCGCTTGCTTGGCTCACTAACATGATTGCAATTGCAACAACTTTACCGATGTTCGTAAGTTTGCTTGGCTACCGTTGCAAGTGTGCAATCTTCACTTCACGTGATGTTGTGTCTCAGAGAAATATGTGGCTCATTGAGAATGCAAAAATTAAGTCTTCGATAGAAAGGACACACAGGTTTTCCATAGAGGTCAAAACCCGTCATTTACATCTAGGGATGAAAATGGATCGAGTATAGATGGGTAATAACTATGCTATATTTGTTTTTATATTTTTTCTCAGATGCAAATATGAATACGGATAACCCGGATATGAATACAAATATAAATCATATCGAATACAGATACGGAACAAATACGAATCAAAACAAATACGGTCACAAATATTTATCGAAACATAAAAAACCTTTAAATTGTACACACAAAATAAAAAAGTAATTAGTTTATTTGCTCCAAACATTCATGAAGAATATATAATGATCCAATATTTATATTCTTTGTTGAAATATGTTTAAAATAATAAAATATGTATTTATGAGTTTTTATGCATTTTTAGCTACTTATTTAAAATATTTTCCTATTAAGGGCAGCAATGTTTGAATTTTGGAGAAACTTTAAAAGCTAATAAATCTTGAAAATAATGTTTTTAAATGATAGATTATGTCAAAAACTTTTTTAAAAAAATTCATAATTTTTTGAGCTAGTTTACCAATTTTAATAATTAAAATTTGATTTGTAGATTAATTAAATTAGAAAACGATTTTGAAATTCAAAAACCTTTTTGGGCCAAAAGAGTAGCCTTGGCCTAGTCCGTGTGCATATCCGAATAATCTATCCCATAAATATCTGGATTATCGGATCCGTATCCGACGGATAGTGAGCTACTGAATCCGTATCGTTAACCGATAGAAAAAAATATGTATTCATTTCTGATCCAATACTATTCAATAAATATCTAATCCGATAGAATCTACATCCAAAAATTGTTTGGATCAATAAAAAACTATCCAATTGGTTTTTATCCCTACATACATCCACTACTACAGAAATGTACATCACAATTGGTTCTTTTTGGTCATCACAGTCGGTTCTGGTGGCAATACAAAGTTATTAGATAGTGATGAGGTAGTGCTATCATAGTCGGTTCTCACTCGATTGTGATGACCTTCTCATCTCTATCGATTCTTTATAGGAATCGATAGTGATGAGTATGTCATCTCTATTGGTTCCTAGAAAGAACCAATAAAGATAGCGGAGTCATCACTATTAGTTCTTTGTAGGAACCGATAGTGATGTGTATGTCATCTCTATCGTTTCCTACAAAGAACTCTATCAGTTCCTAGAAAGAACCGATAGAGATGATGAGGTCATTACTATCGGTTCTTTATAGGAACCGATAGTAATGTGTATGTCATCTCTATCGGTTCCTAGAAAGGACGGATGGAGATGAGGGGTTTGCTATTTTTCAATGCACCCTCCAAAAACGACATATATATTACACACAGTATGAACATATGACATTCACACAGCGATTACACACAGTATACACATATCACATTCATAGAACACAAACACTTTATTACAACAGACATATCACATTCATTCACAATATAGAACACAGACATGCTTAATAGTTAGTACACATGCATATCGCATTCACACATATAATATT
Organism: Guadua angustifolia; assembly: GCA_036346375.1. Classification (NCBI taxonomy): domain Eukaryota; kingdom Viridiplantae; phylum Streptophyta; class Magnoliopsida; order Poales; family Poaceae; genus Guadua; species Guadua angustifolia. The sequence goes on along the minus strand of CM070510.1, from coordinate 31,028,546 downwards.
GTTTACATATGGACTACTAGGAGCTTTTAGGATATCTAAACCTACCGTCCCCCAATATAACTTCTATCTAGTACCACTGGTATAAGTGGTCTTGTAATTTATCGAGTTCTCTTTGCTTTGTAAGCTCTTGAGGGGATTATCGATTTTCTGTAAAATAGAAATAAGTGCTCTAATTTAAGTTTTAAAATTTTCATGTAAAAAGCTAAGTGTATTATTATGCATGTACATATACCTTAGGGAAAATGTTTGTGGCACCAACCATGAGCAGCATGTGATGCATGACGTAGAAGCCGTAAAGGTCATCACTACCTTGTTGATGACACTGTGAAGAAAGAAAAAGAAATTAAGAGATAAAGAATAGATATCAGAAAAATTAATCCTATATATGCTAGGCACTTGTACCTTAAAGCGCTTATACTCTATCTTGCCACCCTTTTTGTTATCGTGTATCCCTCCTTTAGCGGCGTAGGCCGAAAAATCCCTACATACATTGGAGAGATGCCATTGAGTTCAAAAATGAACGTAGTTACAAGAATAGAAAAAAGTCCTTCGACTCATTTGCAATGCCACCTTGATATTGCCAGGGCAACGAACTCCGATTGAAGCCTAATCATGGTTGCAAACACAAGTTCGGGGTCGACGAACCCAACTAGTTGTTGACTTGTCACATCTCACTACCTCATTGCCCTACAAGTCATGTTGAATGTTAGAAAACATAATACGAAATCCTATAAAAGTCATAAACTCATGCTGTATGGTATGATACTCACAGTGTCTAGGATCATACAGTATAAATATCGATAACTATTAGTTGGTACAAATGGAAAAAATCCTCAAAACTAACTAGGAATGTCCCATGGTCGTTGCGGTGGAAATGTCCCATTCTGTAGCTCACATTAAAATCGACACGACGCTCGGCCTCATTCACTCGGTTAATGTACCATCCATGGCGCATGTGAGTCCACTTGCCTAGAGCATTCAATTGGATGGTAGCTAAAAGGGCCTTTCTATGTATGTAGACCTTAAAATCTTGAGGGGTCTTTGTGGCTTCTATCGACTTTTTTTTCTAGGTAGGAGTCTCTAAGGTTAGAGCAGGGGGGTTTCATGTATTTCGGGGCGTTGTGACTTTGTTAACTTTGCCTTGTTGACAGAAGGAGTCTCTGAGGCCTCTTGTAGTTCTATGGCTGTCGTGTTAGTCCTTTTGCATACCAGCTCTCTATACTCTGCGTAGGACTCATCATGGTGGTGAGAGTAGGAGGAAGCATAGGTACGATAGGAACCTACGAAGCATGTGTATATGTAACTTGTTGTAATACTACTAGAATGATAGAGAAGACGTAGAGGATTTTTAGCTTAACTAGTATAACACCCGTCGTGAACCACTTGATGAACGACATCCATACTTGTTCGAGAGTGGTGATAGGGGAACTCGAGTACATGTGATAAGAAGTCTTCATATACGTAGTCCACCTGCACCCCTATGTAACCCTTCCCTAAAGGCTAATCGTGCATCATGTCGGTCTCCTTGCATGGAAATGCAACCTAGCATGTAGCCTTGATGAGAATCCATCTTCCTTCAAGGTGAGCTGGCTCTTGGCAAGTGCCTACAAGAAGTGCGCAACTTGAGACACTTGGCAGGCGCCTGCAAGAAGTGCGCAACTAGAGGAAAAATATTGTAGGAATTACCCTCATACTTTTAAGTTAGGAAAAATTAATTATTACCTTCAGCTTGGTACCGGACTTATCATTTTTGGAAACACAGCTAGTTGGGTCGAGACATAGGCTTCTCTATGAGAGGCAATGGCATCTGGCTCTAACTCTAGGAGATCATCACCATCATTTCAGCTTTTAGGTGATCCTCATGTACCATCATCTCATCCCTCATCTCCTTCTTGATCTCCTCCCTCAGTTGCTCTCTAAGCGTGTCCTTGAGGTGCTCCGCAAGTGCCTCCCATGATCTTGATCTAGCACTAGTAACATCCTCTTAGAAGAAGGACCTCTTCGTATGCCCCACCCTGCGACAAGCACTGGCCCTTATGGTCAGGATTCTCGATCACCAAAAACTGGATGTTCTTCGACCCTTGGCTTAGAAAGGTCCCATGCTCTTTCTATTGGCTATCTCCTCTTGCAAGAAGCGGTATGAATTAGTTCTAAAATACAACAGGAAGAGTCAACTGCATTGTACTAAGTTATATGTCTTACAATTGTGGAGACGACATGCGTGGTAGTGGAGTTTGGTACTACAAGCTACATGTCGACGGTTTTTTCATCTTCGCTTATACCTAGTTGAAAGCATCTAGGTGGTAGTGCTGGCCCTCCTGAATTTATAGGGTTTAGGTGCAACGGCTAGAATTCTTGATGAGGGCTATCAATTCAACCCCACCCCACCTGCAGCATAGAGCAACTCTTGGACACTTATTGTATATTCTTGAGCCTTTGCTTGCTTCTCTACTACACTAGAGCATTCAATTCTCATTTGGTGAGTATTTAAGAGAAAAATCAAGTGTGAGCATTAAATTGAGCCATTTAGACGCATGATAAACCTCAAGCGATCATCAAAGTTTATTACTCTTAGAGGTTGTCACCTCCTAGACGGCTTGGAGGAGTTTAGGGAGGCGGCTAGGGGTCAGCAGCCATGAATCATACAAGTATTAAATAGCATCCTATTCATATTATCACTAATGGAGAGGCTTAGAAACGCATTCACCTGATGATTAAACTGTCGTGCGCGAGATCGAGTAACCGGTCCTTGTACAATCGCAGTGGGTTCAAATCTATGTGTAGATGTGGCTGTATCTATGGAAGTGATGTCCTCATCATCCTCCCCTTCTTGCATTTGAGTCGTCCTCGACTCAAGCTCACTGCTAGCACCTCTTCAGCACAAAACATTCTTATAGAGGTCCTGCATTTATTTAAATAAAATAATAGCTCTGCCTCTTTATATATTTTGAAGACATGAAAAACATTTAGAGGATTCACCTGATAATTATACATATAGCTCAACACTTCTTTCCAGCATATAATGACTTGATGGCGCTAGCACTCTTGATGCTTCCTCCTCCTCGAAGGAAAACCATCCTCGGTTTTAAAAAAAGCTGAAAAGAAACAACTAACAAGTGTACACAACATATATGTATATATCCCATATTTCATTGTTCTTTTGGATTCAATGGGCTATTTTCATAACAACAAAAGAAGAAATCAAATTTAAGCAAATAACCTTTCCTCACAATTCTGCAAGTTGATTCGTGGTTATAAGTGAAGCATATAGCATCAAAATTAACATGATTTAGTTTGCAACTTGATTTGCAAATATAAGTAAAGCACATATCCATCCCTGACTTTTGATAAAGAAAACTCATGTTTTGTGAGCCGCGTTCAATAACATATTTTGTGGGCAAAACTACAAGTCCTGGCATCAAGCATGGATTATTCATATCATTAAATTGTAAATAAGCAATATCAAACCATTCCAATAACGGTGACACAATTTTAATGGGCTTCCACGCATCAACTACGACATGCTGATTTGTAATACAAGTTAATGTACTAAAATTCGAACAATGGGGCAACAAGCTATGGGTATCACACATTTCAGGAAAATTTGATGGTGCCGCAAATGAAACAAGTTGTTGCATACAACTAGAATTGCCCAAAATAGCAAGCTTCAATTCAGCAAGTTTATTACAAGTTATGCATATTCTATAAACAAGAAACTTGCCATGTATGCCATAATCACCAACTAAATTGAATTTAAAACAATAGGCATAGGTGCTAGATAAAGACTTAAGAGATGAAATTTTAGAAATCTTGTCCATAGCACAAGTCAAACTAACAGGCTCATTCAACATGATATAGCACAAAATAGTGGCAGGGGATATTCTAGCTATCACCTCCTTTTGCGTAATCAGCACCACATGACCAAAATTATAAGCATGCAATTCATCATATGGTTCTACAATTGTTGCACAAGGTGGTAGTTCACAAGAATTATGTATAGCAGGAATATACTCACAAATTTGCTCCCTTTCTTGCTGTAAAATCAGATCTGTACCATGGTCATTTGTCTCCTCCTCAGAAGTAGGAACATCAAAACCTCCTAAATTTTCATCCGTTGTTGTAGGTGTTGGGGTATCCATATCTCGTTCCATAGTCGAAGGGATTGTCCCATGCTCGACTTTCTCATCTTCCACGTTCTCAATGTCTTTTCGCTTGTGCTCATTTGTCTGCAAAATGTTAGCCACAAGAGGAGGTGTAGCAGTAGGCACCTCAAGTGAAGCTAATAGTGCATTCAAACATTCAATACTACAAGCACTTTTCAACATTTTTGAAAGGGAACGATATGTTTGATCAATAAGAATATCTTGAATACCCTTATTAAGCCCATGTATGAACCTAAACTGGATAATTTCATCAGATTCTTCTAAACCACAGCGTAACAAACAAGTTCGCAATTCACGATAGTATTTTCTAACAGTATTACTCCCTTGTTTTAAGCATTGAAGTTTAGTAAGCAAACACTCAGCATAATATTCAGGAACAAATTCAAGTCTCATAAATTTTTTCATATCATTCCAATTCTCAGGTTTTCTCCCTTTTCTACAAACATGCTTCCACAATGTTAACGCATACCCGGAAAGCACATTAGCGGCAAAACAAATCTTTTCATTTTCAGACAAATTATACATGCCAAATTGTTTGTCTACCGCTATTTCCCAATCAATATATGCTTCAGGGTCAAAGTTTCCAGCATATGGAGGCAATGTTAATTTAAGGTTACCGTGTTAGGAGTAGAAGACAAGCCGTCATGTTGTTCATGTCGCAAATTCTTTGGTTGCATCGAAGTGAACTCGTTTCATGTGGACCTGTCATGATTAGTAGACAACAAGGAAAAACACAGCCATATGTAATCTCCTAGCAACTACTAGGTGTGGCTAAACAAGTTCGCTCAACTCTCAAACTTTAACCAAAGCTCTTATAAGTTCTTACCGTGCAGCAGGGGTTGTCGGCCATTGGCGGCGTCAAAAGTTCTCCCAAGCTTGGATAAAGCGATTGCCAAGGACCGAACAAGCGTACGAGGTAGAATATGTGGAGCTTGGTAGGCTAAGTTAATTTCCTATGCAATCTGATATTTCTAGTTATTGTAATGATAAGTAATGATCCAAACTAGAATTCACAAGCCCTAATTGCTGATCTCAAAGATATAAGTGAATTTCAAGGCAACACACACGCAAAGATAATGAAACTTAATGCAATCAATGGAATGAGCTAAATAAGAATAATTTCAGCACCAAAACTCGTGTTGCATAAGTTATGGAGAGACGCTAGCTAATTAGCTTCAGAAGAGGTAAAAGGGCACAAGATTGCTCGCTAGTTAATATAATTGCACAATCTGAAAATAACAAACACAAATTAGGGTTTTGATCAATGTAGTGCTGCCGGCCACTATTCCTTTTCTTTTCTATCTTTTTTTTCTTTTTTCTTTTTGGCCTTTTGGCTCTTTCTTTCTCTTTTTTTTTCTTTTCGGTGACTTTCGGCCAACACTAGTATAATCAAAGTTTTGGAATCCCTAACTTGATATCATAAGAGATATGATAGTGCAACGTATCAAAAGGAGCAGCCCCAAGCAATTTCAAATCGCTAGTCTCAATTGGGAACAAAGTATTCGTAAAGGATGAATTGGTTCCCAAAGGTATGTGCACTGATATTTTGGAATTTTTATGGTTGTAGATGCTACTGGACTCAATCAACTCAAAGGAACAAAGCTAGAACACAAATTGACGAAATAAACCCAAATTCGGCCAGAACTATGCAGTAAGGTTGTCGCTGCAATTAAGGCACGAAAATAACCGAATTAAACTTGCTCACAATGTAACAAATTGATGATACTATTCTAGGCTTTAAAACAAGTATTCAAACACATAATTTGGAGCTCGTATGTAGAAGTTATGGCCAAAACACTAAGATGCACAGATTTAACAAAATTCAGCCGATCTGACCAAATTCGAATCCGAGTCAAATTCGGTTTGAGGAAGTCCGAATCACAAAGAACACCCAAAAACGTTTTTGTAGAGGACTCTTCAAGGATTCAGGAAAGTATAAGAACTTCTCAATCAGAGTTTGGATGTGAGAGTTATGATCAAAATACCGAACCAACCTGGATTGCAATTGCAACTTGCTACCCGAATTTGATGTCCAGATTAAACAATCTTTTTGATGGAATTAGATTTCGTGCCCAACTAGGTTTTTGTGGAGCATGTCTCAAGGTTTCAGGAAAGTGCAAAAACACTACAATCCGAGCTCGTATGCAAAAGTTATGACCAAACAAAAAATTGGACAGATTGAAATAAAAGTTATGCGAAGGAAAAACGATCAACAACTAAAACAAGGACTCTAATGGATCAAAACCTAACAAAACTCACTAAAATACCAGATTGAATCTAAAGGTTGAATTTTTGTAGAGGATTTTCAATTTTGGACAGAAAACAAAAACTAATCTAGGGTAATGAATCTCTCACCGAGCAACTTGGCGCTCTGATACCACCTGATGTGACTTTGGGTCCCGATCTTTCGATGAGAGTGATAACTTCGATTTGGTGGAATTGACTTTGACGATCTGACTACAACGTACGACGACGATGCGCCTTAGCAATCGCTAAACCAACTCTAGCGGGTTATTGATCTTGCGTGGCACGATCAACTTTAACACTGAGGTTCAATTCACGCATGCAACCGAAGAACAAGCAAGAACAAAGGTAAAGGCAATCTGAAACTGCAAATAAAGATGAAGGATTGATAAGGTGGGGTTCTGAAACAAGGATCTTCTTAGGCGGCTGTTGAGCACGTCTGGAAGACTCAAAATAGTAGCAATGGCTAAACTATCAAATAAACAAAACCCAAAAACTAAAGTACGGAGGTAGCAAACAATATATAGAGGTAAGTGGTGGCTAGGGAGCGGCTAGGGGCGTGCAGCAGCCATGGGGGGTGGCCAAGGGGGTGCCCTAGGGTTACATGGGCTTTGGGCCCAAAAGAACAGGTGGCGCAACACCCGGAATTTCTGGCCCGCGACACTCTTCTACGATTTCCTGTTGCTTCAAGATGAATTTGGCATTAGGGCTAGATCAATTGGAAAGTAGACTCCAAGATCTTTCAAACGTGTACTCATGGGCCTCTAGAAACCTCCGGAATCAAAAGTTATGGCGTTTTAAAGTTAGCGCTGTTGGTGAGGCCGAACTGGACTCGAATTTATTCTCTTCCCAATCTGACTTGAACTTGATCTTTGGCCCAATTTTGGTCCACGAGGTCCTTCTCCATGGTTCCTAAGTACAATCAAATCATCACAAGTATTAAATAGCATCCCATTCATATTATCACTAATGGAGAGCTTAGGAGCACATTCACGATGATTAAAGCGTAGTGCGCGAGCTCGAGTAACCGGTTCTTGTACAATCGCAGCGGGTTCAAATCGATGTGTAGATGTGGATGTATCTATGGAAGTGATGTCCTCATCAAGTTTGTGCACGGTGAGCTTCTCAACAGAGTTTGTGAGAAACCCCGGCAAGCTTGCGAAGGCCAGAGTACTTCTACCCAGAGTGGGAGGAACTACAAGTGATCAAGGGAGGCTCGTGTGATTGGAGCGGCTTGAAGTTGATCAAACTTTCTTAACGTTGATTAGGGAAGACCGGTAAGTCTCCAAGACTAGGGATAAATTCTAGTATCATTCTCTTGTATAGTTTGATTGTTTGATTCTTGTATGCAATTTTCATCCCTAGCATTTTTAGTGTAATGATCTTGTCACTAGGATTGTATCCTTGCTTAGTGTAGGTTGGTGGTGCACTTAGTGAAACCTAGAGAATTTAGACTTTTAAATTATCAAAAATTATAATTACCGACTAGAATTCTATTTATCGCAACTAAAGCCGAAGAATTTTAAAAACCTCTTATTCACCCTCTCTAGTCGATTATCCTTGGTCATACATCAGTCTCATGCTCGCTCTTCACATATATGTGAGTATGGCATCACCATTCCAGAGTTCGCGCACTCCTCGGCTAGTCACGCTTACTCTGCCTTCTTCCCTTCATAGCCAGCAAAACCGAGGTGGTGCACATGAGTGTTCTACCTATGGGTAGCGATGTTCTTCTGATCTTCTCTCTCAGCTCCTCCACCTTGAGTGTACTCTTCATTCTCATAAACTCGTCACAAACATCAGGAGTCATGAATAGATACCTCTCGATGAAGTTCAACCTTTTAGCATGTACTAACTGTGCATGAAGACTCTAATGTGCCTCAAAGCCACACCTACCCTCTTCAAGGCGTACCGCCACGCATTGCTTTTATCTTCCTCTTCTATAATCCATTTGCCCTTAACCTCATCCCACAATTGATTTTTCTGCTCGGTGCTTACTTCCTTTCTCCAATCTTTAACCATGATTGGCACTCTCTCCCTTAGCAATTGGCTAAGGAATGATTGATAGCGCCCCTTGTACTTGGGAGGATTTGTACAAATCCCTATGGTATTGAAGTGGAGAACCTGCGATGTTCTCCCTGTGGCCTCTTTGTTTGGTCCTCGGACCTTCCTCACCTTACTCAGGCCCTCAACATTTGGAACATTGCTTAGCCCCTCAGTAGCACGTTCTACTCTGTCTAGCGATAAGCCGATGCTCTCTACTTGCGACATTTCGAATATGTGTATATCTAACATGGTCATATATTTGACTTGAGAGAAAATAATTCATAGCTATTATGTAGACTTGACAAAGAGTCATATGAAGTAACAAATGAATGGATAATTTATAGCATACAATTGTTGTAGCATATTGTAGTAAAGTAACAGATTAATAGACGATATTAAAGAAAAGTCTATCTATTGACCAACTAAGCATGTTCCAACGATAACTCCTAATTTCTAAATATGTTAGGTCCTAATACCATTTGAGGGTATGTGGTTCGGACAAGTTCCTAAGCTATTGTACAACTCCAGAGAAAATTTTGGCAACATCTCCCCACTGTTCTCTAGATACACATCTCGACAACAGGTCAAGAGAGGTGTGTATCTAGAGAACACTAGGGAGATGCTACCGAAATCTATTCTGGAGTTGTACAACAGCTCTGGAACTTGCCTGAATCTTATTTCCTTGAACTGTCCAAAAAACTTGGATAATTCGAAATTGCTTGCTTATAAATATGCTATTTCAGTATATTTATAAACTAGCACCCTCGAACGAGAGACGTAGATTATGCAACCTAAACTCTAATATTCATCATATAACAGCAAGAATAATGATATGGAAAGTAAAAACCGTTATAAGGATATTGATCATATTACAGTAACAATAAAGATAAAGTTATAGTAGATATGCTCAAGAAAAAGCACTATTTTGACTAAAAGTCTATAATTAATCATGCATAAAATTTAGCAGAGTGATATGGAGTAACTAAGGTAAGCATGAAACAACAAATACTACCAAGTTCACAATACTGCTTGTGTGTAAACATTGTTCTTTTCATAAGATTGTTTACACTTCTATGAAGAATCCTTAAGGCCTAGAACCCAATTTAATTTACTTTATATTATTATATTCACTTTGCTATGAACATTATATTATTTTTCATTTATGCTTGACAATATAAAACATCAATATCAGTGCCGCATATCTCAAGTTGAGTCCAAGATTGACTTGCAACATCAAGAATCCAGGCATCACTATAGAATTGCTTATCACCTGCGCTAACGTATAGGTTTTAAGCTGAACTAAGAAAATTACTGTAGTTACTATAATGGTGTCGGTGTTTTTCGCCGGCCAGCTATTATGCCTCGAAGGGATCCAAGGTTCGATAAAGGGGATCTTCACGGACGGACACCTATGGGTTCTCTCGAGGGATCCACACAAACAAGGATTAAAGAACACATCGATATACCCAGGTTCAGGCCCCCGATGTGGGTAACAGCCCTACGTCCTGCTTTGGCTCTTGTTAATGTGTTTTGGAGGGATTACAAGTACACAATCCACACCCCGGGTTCTACTTGAGCTCTCCCAGTTTTCTTCATTTCTAAGTTCTCTGGTCGTTCCTCCTTAGCCCGTGATCGTTCCTCCTCTCTTCATGCATCGAACCCCCCTTATATAGGCCAGGTTGGCTCGGGCATGTGAGAAGGATGACATCACAATTATTACACTTCATTTATGACATCAGTTGTTGTAGCCCCATCCTCTGGCCTCATTCTTTGCACCATCATCCAACTCTGCCCGATCCACCTGGGAAGTGACCTGTATGGGACTGGTTAGGTGCAGGGTGACAGAGGGATAAGCTATCATGCCGTCAGCGAAGCCACGCGCATTTAATGGTTCTGACACGGGGTGTCGGGGGAGAAGACTTCGGGTAAAGCTCCCCTATTCCGCCGACGTACGTCTTCATGCCTGCCCGGCGGTGTACCCCCGAGTACCTTCTGGCTCCTTCAATCGACCACGTAGCCCAGCCGCCCGGCAGCGGGCTCGGTCGCCCACTGCTGCGGCGGCGAGGGCTCGATCGCCACGCCGCCGAGCTATCATGCCATACCGTGGCCCCTTCGACGATGGCGAGAGAGGGTACCCTGGCATAAAGTACGCCGACAAATGGCAGCAGTTCTCTCGCCACAACTTTGAAAAGTATCATTTTTTGTCACATTTTTCAGTGTAATCAAACAAGGCTTATATAAGTTTCTTCAACGATAACAGCATATAAAAGTTAAGAGTCAGCATTTTGCACTATGCAAACTGCTACCTAACAATAATCCTGCCAAATGTAGTAACATTATTAAAGGTAGACTAACCACATTACTGACAAAATGTGCACGCTGAAAATTATGTCACTACCGTACTACATAGAGAGCAAAGAAGTCAGCATCAGAGATTAATAAACTCCTATAAACTTACATAAAATCTAATGCAACAAATTAGCATTAAAACTGAACACAATGGAGGGCAGCACTGAAAACATCGGCATCTGTCACATTCAGTCTACCATACATGACAAGGACATGACGCTTACCCTTGAAGGAGCCATGCTATCCATGTCAAGCACATCCAACTCACAAAAAAGAACTTGAGAAACTTACCTTTTCTTGAATCATGGCGAAACCCTAGCTCATGGGGCACGGTTGGTGGCCAGGAGGCAAGGACAAGGGTGCATAGTTGGCGGCCAAGGGCAGTACTCTTTGAGGAGCCGGAGGCAAGAGGGGCAGGCGATGGCGGGGGCGTGGGGGGTAGGGTTTGGAGGGCGGGGGTGGCATGGTCGGGTGAGCGGCGGCAAGGGGCATGGGGGGCAGGTGTTGGAGGGTGGAGGCGGCGTGGTCAGGTGGGCGATGGCGGGGGTGTGGGGGTAGGGGTTGGAGGGCGGGGGCGGCGGGAGGGCAAGGGGCAAGTAGGTGGTCGCAGGCCAAGAGGCTAGGGTGGCATGAGGAGTGTGGAGTGAGGAGTGAATATGGGTAGATAGCTAGTAGGTGAAGTTATGGAAGAGTAAACATTTCTATCGGTTTTACATAACAACCGACATAGCTAATAGTTAGGTTTAACTAGCTTGGTCTTACATTACTATCGGTTTGACAAAAAAAACGACACAGAAGGTTCTCACATTGCTATCAGTTTTACAAAAAACCAACACAGATATGAGGTTACATTCCTATTGGTTTTACATCAAAATTGACACAGGTGGAGGTCACATTGGTATCAGTTTTACAAAAAAACCGACACAGATGTGTGGTCACATTGCGATCGGTTTTACAACAAAACCAACATAGATTTTTTATCACATTGCTATCGGTTTTACAGAAAAACCAACACAGATGTGTGGTCACATTTAGGGGTGGAAAAATAGCTTGAGGCTCGGCTCGGCTCGGTGCGGCTCGACTCGGCTCGGTGCATCAACGAGCCGAGCCCGAGCCTACTATTTGGCTCGGTGCTACAATGAGCCGAGCCCGAGCCGGCTCGCGAGCGGCTCGTTGGCTCGTTAGGCTCGGTAAAATTCAGATATTCAGAATCACTTTCTCTAATCACCAATCATTAATCGATTATCCAAATTACATGAGGCTTAATTTTAATACAAAATTAGCCACATCCTGAACATTCAATCGGCTTGGCATTCATACGGTCATATTGAACAAGGAACATACTTGAGAGTTGGCGCAATGAGGCGGGCCCACATGCCAGGCGGCTCACGAGCCGGCTTGGCTCGGCTCGAGCTCGGCCGAGCCGAGGCGAGCCCGGTTTTCAGCTCGACAAAGACAATGAGCCGAGCTCGGCTCGGCTCGGCTCGGCTCATAAAGTGACGCCGAGCTCGGTCGGCCGAGCCGAGCTCGGCTCGGCTCGGCTCGATTCCACCCCTAGTCACATTGTGATCAGTTTTACAACAAATCTGACACACACGATTGTTCACATTCCTATCGGTTTTAAAAAAATTGACACAGATGTTAAACTTTACATTTGTATTGGTTTTACAACAAAATCAACACAGATGGTTTTCACATTGCTATCGGTTTTATAGAAAACCGACACAGATATGTGGTCACATTACTATCAGTTTTATAACAAAATTGACAATAATTTGGGATCACATTGCTATCAATTTTACAGAAAAACTGACACAGATGTATGGTCACATTGCTATCAACTTTACAACAAAGCCGACAAACAAGGGTGTTCACATTGCTATCGGTTTTTTCAAAAAAAACTAACACAGATGTTAGAATTTACATTTCTATCAGTTGTACAAAAAAAACCAACACAACTTGTAGTTTACATGACTATCGACTTTTAATAAAAACCGACAAATAGGAATATCACTATCAGTTTTCTAGACAAACCGATAGAAATGTACATGTCCAGAATAGGCATGAGCAGAGGCAGCAAAATTGACTATGAACTAAGAGAGTATGAAAGGTGACATGTACTAAGAACTATGAAACACTATCAGATGTGATATTTTAATTTTTGTACCATTGGTACAAGCTAATTATGAACTTTGAGTAGTATTGACAAATTGAATACAGATGAACAACACATTCCAACACATGAGAAATCAACTCAAAACCATGAAGTCTGAATTTTCAGAAATATTTGATCAAAGAGAAAAAAGCCATAACTTTTGCAATATAGTTGGAATTATTAAAATTTTGCAAAAAAAATACTTTGGGATACTACAAATCTTTTCCAAAAAAGAGTGAAGGATTGAGATGGCGATCAGAGGGGGTGAATGAACCCAAATAAAATTTCCCCCAATCAAAATAATCCAAACAAACCCTCCACCAAAACAATCAAAAGAAGCAAATGGGATTGATGGAGATTCCTGTAAGGCTAGTATGACTGGGGTGAGGCCAGTAGCACCGGGGTTCGGTATGACCAGGGGTGAGCCCGGTAGCACCAAGCTCTGGTATGACCACACGAAGTGCGGTATGACCGGGCTCAAGAATAGCTAAAGAACCAGCACAAACTCCAAAAGCAAATTTTGAGGAATCTTTTGATCGGCTTGACAAAAACTCATGAAACTTGGTAGATATCTTCCTAAAGATGTCAGCAACTTATTCCAACCTTCAATCGCAAGGATTGATGTCAAAGTTCCAACCTTTTTACTTTGAAGGAAGAACACATCAAGTTTAAGCAAAATTCAAGAACTCGATTCAAGACTTGCTCGTGGGGTTTTGATGATCAAGATGATCAAGCGGGTCTAGTTAGTATGCTTTGAAAAGCATGCGAAAATATATTATGTGTGTGAGTTTCAGGTTAGCTCAAATATATTATGATCGTGGTCTATGGTGCATATGCAATCTCGCTCAAAGAAGGTCCAAAAGAGCTCAATCAGAACAAGAAACATAGAATGAGGAAAAGAAGTCGAGAAACTGCAAATTGGGTGGCTATAGAGCATAGAAAAGATAGTAGAACACTACAACTCAGACTCATTCTCATCTTCCCCAATGACTAATGTAGGGAAGCTAACTCTAGATCCAAGCTAAGGAGTGCACACAAACCCTGTCTATCTAAGAGGCCCAACACCTCCTAGACTTATAAGATTGTGACGGAACTCAACCTAGAGAGACAAGATAACAACTAATTATACATGATAGCAACCTATAGCATAAGATGAGAGATCTATATAAAGCATACTAGAAGTCTAAGTGGAGTGAACTCAAAATAGGAAAATAAGCCCACAAACACCCAAAAAATGAAAAAAAAGGAAATGCTAGAATAAAACATATATAATACATAATATACAAACCAACTCCCCCTCACGATAAACCGTAAGGGCACACAACTGCAATCTCTCCTCCCAACGCCATAAACCTAGAGCTATTCAAAGGCTTGATAAAGATATCGGTAATCTGGTGGTCACTCTCTACAAACTGAAGCACTATATCTCCCTTCTCCACATGGTCTCTAAGGAAGTGATATCTAATATCAATGTGATTGGTCCTAGAGTGTTGCACTGGGTTTTTTGAAATGCAAATAGTAGAAGTATTATCACAAAAAAGTGAAACACTATCTATCTCCAATCCAAAGTCCTGTAAGATCGATCTCATCTAGATCACTTGACTACAACAACTAGTTGTAGCGACATACTAGGCCTCAGCAGTGGACTATGCAACTCCGGATTGCTTCCTAGATGACCAAGCGATAAGAGAAGTGCTAATGAATTGGCAAGTGCCAGAAGTGCTCTCCCTATCTATCCTATATCTAGTAAAGTTTGCATCGAAAAAGTCTTGAAGGGATAGACAAGAAGAAGAGCACCAAATACCATAATCAATGGTAGCTCAAAGGAACCAGAAGATGTGCTTCACCGCTTGACGGTGAGAGGTGCGAGCAGAAGCCTGAAATCGAGCACACAACCATACAACAAAATGTATGTCTGGCCTTGAGGCAACGAGATACAAGAGGGAACCGATCATGCTCCTGAACTCCTTTTGATCAACTAGCTCGCTGTCGACGATCGGGATCGCCAACCGCAAGAAATGAGATGGGGGGTCAGTGTGATATGGGACCCGAGCTGCGCTTCACTCAAACGGAGGAATAGAGTGGACGCGACGATGGTCGGAGCCAGACAACAACGAGCGTGAGACAGAGGTTTATACTGGTTCGAGCCCCTGTGAAGGTACAGCTCTACTCCGTTACCTTGCGCGATATTATTAATGCTTGTTTAAAATGCGGGGTGTGTTCTGACTCAAGTTCGACGATGGCTATGTCTAAGCTCGAGCTATGGCGTGTTGTGTGTTGTCCTCGTGTCCCTTGAGAGCTGCGCATCCTTGGTCTTATACCTCCTCTGCATAGCGGATGGGAAGATTCCGGAAGTGGCCTTCATGCACGTTGAGGGTTGGCGATAACTGCTCCGGACTTGATCGCGCTGCTTCATCCCCGACCAGCGTTTTGGCAACCAGGTCAAATGCGATCCGTAATCCAAGGGTGGACTACGACGAGCGAGCCGACCCGACCTCGAGGTCGTCGGGGCCATGCTTCGAGTCAAGCGCGCTCTAGGTCGAGCATCTCGGCATATGCCCAGGTCGTGGTCGAGGCCTCCTGAGCTCGGGGCCCATTGACCGTCTTGTTGGCCGGGCGGGGCGCCAGCCCTCGTCAACTAGCCCCCGAGGCTTAAGGTCGTGGCAGGAACACGGTCCGACCTTGAGCCTCTACAGTCGGGACTGGTTTCCGGAACCTTCAAGCTTGAGGTCGAGGTCGGGCGGAAAACGTAACGCCAGGCCGTGTTGAAATGACACCTGGCACCTCTTGATCTCCAGAACCCCGGTATGGATGCAAACGGTCGGTGGACACCTGCTATGTCTTGAAACCGCAGCCCAGGCCTTAATTGCATCTGTCAAATCATGGTCGCACGCCCTTGAAGCACCACAATTTGGATTTGGCGGACAGTGCGCCTATAAACTCAAAACATGATTTGTTGAGAAACTTCCCGACCAGCGCCCGCCGTCTTCAAGCTCCGTGCCCAAGCAAAAACCTCCTCCCCACCTTCGGCCAAGAGATCACGCGATTGCCATGGCCAAGCTAGGGAGGAGCACGTTATCGCTGTAAGGATGAAGGAACTCGAGACCACAGGTGCTTGATCCATTCACATGGCGGTGCCGGGCAGAGACCGAGCCACGCCCGAGGATAGCGAGATCGTTTGCACGAGCACTCGTCCTCTTGACTGCGGACCCGAAAGCGAGTTCCTCTCCGTGGTCCTCACCGATTCGAGATCGAGCTCATAAACTGTGCCAAACTCCATTCTTACTCTTGCCATCTTCTCTCACTTGTGCGAGGGGTTCCTAGGAATCCTTCCCAACCCCTCGCTCTTCTTTGATACCGGTCTCTTCCGCTCAGGAAGGACCCGTGGTCGGATGCCTCTATTTCCGGCAATGGCCGGGGCTCAAGTGGTCCTTCCAAGATCCAATCTCGGGACTCCCTCGGGCCATGGTCCGGCGGTGGTTCTACAGAAGAAAGGGGAACTCGGCCTTATTTGTCATACGAGGAAAGCCCGCCGGCGGGAAGAAGGAGACCCTAGAGGCGAAACGATCTCGAGGCGATGAAGAGGCCATCGCCGCCATTCATCTCTGCCCAGCGGTCTCGCCGGGCGATCGGGCGATCGACTTCTGCGGAATCGGTGTCCCCCTGCTGGCGGGCGCACCCGTTCTCTGAGATCCAGGCGCATCGACCCGACCGCGAGAATACGTCAGTATGCCTCCGCCTCGTGGTCTTGTTCGAGCCGCCTCGATTTCTCTGAGGTCGTTCCTTTGCTTGTGTGAAGGAGTCTTAGGTTGCCGCCAGGGATGAGCGAGATGTTGAAATTGGCGCTAACTACTCCATGGGCGACTCGTGCGAAGCGTACTCCCCGAAAGGCGAGGTAAGCCATCGACCAATGGCTCGACTGGCGACCACAGGGCCCTCCTTGATCCTTTCATGTATGCGGGACCATCGGGAGGTATTCGACGTCTGACGGCGGATGCTCCGCTGCCGGGAGGGGGCAAAACAAAAAGGAAGAAGAGGCCTTCCCGGCGAAGCGGATGCTGGAGGCGAAGAAAAACCTCATGCCGAGTGGGGGCGGCCAGTGCCATGGTAAGGATCCCGTGGTCGAGCCCCGAGCCGTGCTCGTGTGCCTTCTTTGGTTGATGAGTTTTTCCTCCTTGCGGCCGAGGCCAGTGACGCCGCTAGGTCCTCGAGCCCTCTCCGGCCGGGGCCCGAGCTTAGGCCCCGCCACGGCAGGCGATCTGAGGCTGGCTCGGACCGAGACCCAGTCGCGAGGACACATAGCGAAGTGCCCCATTGGCCGGGCAACAAGACCTTCGGTGACCCTCGGCGAGGCTGGAATCCCGGGTAAATCCCGGCTTCTTGGCTGCACCATCCCTCCGCATCTTTACGGCTTAGTGTATGTTTTTGATCGCGAGACCTTGAGCACCGAGCTCGAAACTTGCCCGTTTGGCGATGGTTTGTTGTCAAAAGCGAGTCCGAGTCCGGGAGGAGGAGAATGTTTGACGACCCGGACGAGGAGGAAAAACAGCCCGTGACTAGTGAGGATTACAGCACTAGCGAGGCGGGAGCCACCGCAGCTCTGACCCTCTGGAGGTCGACACGGGACGAGCACCCGGGGTGCCACGGTCGCCATGGTCGCCCAGCTCACCGACCACGGCCGCGCCGGGCGTCGGTCGTGACGCCGCCGACCACGAAGATAGCACCGGCTGCGGGGCGTCGAGACACCTGCCGGCATGCAGCGCCGTGCTGAGTCATGGCACCCGGGCGCGGAGATCGTCCACGCCGTGGGAGGCCTTTGCTGCGAGCCGATCGCCGTTCCCTCGGGCGGGCGGCGAACCACGACCCGCGGTAGGGGCCGGCATTGTCGCCCGCTCCCTCCCTGCCGGTGAACCGAGCCCTCTGGAGGCGGCGGAATCCCAGTCGCGCCCGTATGAGCCTAAAGATCTGGCCCCGGTCTTGATGGGGGGGTGCGGTCGACCTCATCCCAAGCGATGGGCGGCGAGGAGGAAATCCCCGGCGCATGGCGATCACGAAGATTTTACCGCTCGCTGGAGAATCGACCCCGGGGTAAGGGCCTCTCCGCGCACCCGTGGCTTGTTAGCTGAGTTCCTGTTTTCTTCGTAGTGGGCCACCCTTTACAGCGTGAAGGCGATCGACCATGTCTCCACAGAGGCGCAAGGCCTTCAAGAACGCCGATGTCTTTGAGGGCCTTTGAGCGTGGTGGGCGTGGGAGGCGGGCGCGAGGCTCATCGGGACCATCGAGTCGATCGGTGAGCTCGGCGAAAGCCGGGAGCTTGTCGATCTTAAGCGATGAGGCGCGGAGGTAGCCAGCGATAGGCTCGGCGGAACCGGGACCTCCGTGAGCACGCTTCAAGGCCGTGGTGTCTGGCGCACGCGATCGGCCAAAGCGCTGCGCCGAGCGAGCCAAGGTCAGCATTTGGAGAAGGCCGAGGAGCAAGCGTCCACCACTGCGCGAAGGTGTCCCCGAGCTTGAGGCCAAAATCTATGAGCTTGAAGGAAGCTCAAGCGCGCACCAAAGCAAGCCGAAAGCGGGCCAGGTCGAGTCTTGGAGAAGGCCGCCCGCGGACGGACGTCTTCCTCGTGGCGCCCCGAGCTCGAGGCCAAGATCTCGGAGCTCGAAGGGAGGCTTGGCCGCAAAAAGGCGGCGGCAGCGCGATGGCCCAACTCCAAGGCGAGCAGCGCCAGACTGCGGATGCCTCCACGGTAGCCCTCGAGAACCGAGGCGAGTGTCGGCCTGAGGGCCAAAGTCGTGAGCTCGAGCAAGAGAAGCTTACCCGTGAGATGGCGATCTGTAAAAAATGTTAGAAAGCAAGAAATGTCCTAATAGAAGCAGTTGCTTTTGGAAAACCTCGTTCTGATCTAAATTCATAGTTGAGGATACTTGGAGTCCCTCGGCCGGCTTGTTTGCCATGCTCGCTCTTTTTGGTGCGTCGTCGGTAGGATAGCCTTATCCGGCCCGTTGGGCTTTGAGGTTGACGACGCGTGCCTTGGGCACAAGAGCGTGAATCTGAGACGGCGGCCACGACCTGCGAGTTGAGGAAAGGTCCGCAAAGAGTGACACCATGAGCCCGTTAAGTAGATGGTCACACCAGTTAACGCTCGAATTACCACGCGACCATGCGCGTTGCTCAATAGTCAAAGTGGCGAGGCTCTCGACTCGGGCCGAACGCAGGGGAGAGCTAGATTGCGAAGAGGTTAAACTACGTTTAGCTCATCCGGGGGGTGAGCGTTAAACTCGCGACACTTAGACCAAGAGCAAATCGCTGCGTCTGAAGGTCGTGCAGAAGAAAAAGAGTCTCAGATAAAGAGTAGTAGCAACACAAGCAGACATAAAAGGCGAGAATGGAAGAATAGCTTTATTGAAATGTAAGGTATAGAGGTTACACATAAAACTTCCGAAGCTGATCTATGTTCCACGAGCTAGAGAGCTCTATGCCATCGGGCATAAGCTAGCCGTAAGCCCGTGCGATCTATTGAAATGACTCTATAGGGGCCCTCCAGTGGGGATAACTTGTTGGTGTTGGGCGAGCCTGAATCGCCTCGGGGCTGGGTCCCCAACAAGGAGCTTCCTAGGTCGTGCCGTAAGGGCGCATGTCTGCGAAGAGCTTGCGGTAGTCGTTGATCGTGCGATGCTGACATCTTACTTCTTCTGCGATGGTAAGGTCGAGACCGCTCGTGCTCAAAGTCAACAGTGGACCAAGTGACCTGGCGAGCCAGTAACCTCGGGAAGCGAGGATGGCTTGATGCGAACCACTGTTTGGAAGGGTGTGGACCCTATGGCTCGGCTTGTCGTAATGCGAATAGACCATAGGGCGGGGAGTTCGTCCACCGGTCATGCCACGGCGTTCGAGCTCATCGCAACTTTCGTTTCTTGGCATACTGGACAATTTGCCCGTTGGCGCGTTCATTGCCCGTTGCTTTGGGGTGAGCCACGAAGCGAAGCATACTTTGATGTCGAGTTCTCGCAAAACTCTGGAACAACTCAGTAAAGGCGAGTACCGTTGTCGGTGATAATTTTGCCGGAACCCGTACCTAGTGACCCACGAACAAAGCGGAAAAAAATGAGCGGCCGCCCGGCGATTATGGTCGAGACGGTTCGACTTCTATCCACTTGGTGAAGGTATCAACAAATGACGAACAGAACTTCCTTCCTCCGATGCTTTGAGAAAAGCGAGGATATCCGGCCCCCATGTCGAGAAGAAGGCCAGCGGCGGGATGGTGCGGAAGCGTAAGCGGTGATCGACTTCCGGGCATGGAATTGGCATGCTCGGCGGTGTGGATGATATCACAAGCATCTGAAGTCTTTGTTGGCGATATTACCCCATGCGGAAGGCCTTGCGACCATCATCTGTATGAAGAGTCGCTCCCACAGAGGCTGAGTGAATGTCGTTCAACAGATACTTACCCTCCTCCGAACAGATGCACCGCGTCAGGATGCCGGAAACATTCCGCCTGTAGAGCATGCCGTCCACGAGTGTGTACAAGCTCGCCCGTCACTTGATCTGCTCCTCTCGGCGGTCGAGTGGCGGTCGCCTGCAAGAAATTGTGGATGGGCTCGGCCGGGAGGATACCTTGACCACGCAGCGAGCATGACCTCTTGATCGGAGATCGATGGGGCCGCCAGCGTCTCGAGGATGGCGTCGGGGGATATCGTCATCGGAGCCGAGCTTGAGAGAAAGTCGCACTAGAGTTATCCCTTTGGGATGTGCTTGAGCTCAAGTTCGGAACCACTTCTCCATCTTAGCACCTCGGCGAGTACTTTGCCATCGAGTCTCGAAACCTTGGTAGTCCTTGTTGAGCGGTTGATGTGGTGGAAGTCGCCCTTCACAACCGGCCATGACGCTAGCGCCTTACAAGCTCGTAAGCCCGCCCGAAGGGCTTCATACTCTGCCACATTGTTGGTCGCGGAAACCCAAAGCGAACCACATACCTTAGCGAGTGCAGCGGTAAGGATAAGGATCTGACCCCGGCGCTTGAAGGACCTAAAGCCGTCGAAGAACATGACCAGGCTTCTCCTCCTCGACTGAAGTTCGGGAGTGGGCTGCGACATCTGCTCGACCACGAAGTCGGCGAGCACTTGCGACTTTATGGCCGTCAGAGCCCGACACGGGCGTCGAGCGCCGCCCGACTCCATGGCCCATTTGGCAATTCGGCCGCCACCCTCTGGGTTCCTCGGGATGTCCCCGCGGGAAGTTGCTCGGGGCGATTCTGATGTCGCGCTGAAGTAGTGCGGAGCTTCTTGCGAAGCCATGAGGAGAGCATACAACAACACGTACTGCGGGTAGCGCTCCTTGGGCGTGCAAGACCTCAGGCGTAATAAATTGGGTCTTCTTGAGACCCGTTCGCCACCGAAGCAACCTTGCGGGCGTGGGCGGTGGCGCAGAGTGGAGCGGCAACCTCTCGCCCGGTGTGGCGTTATGGAGAGGGTGGGGCAGCGGGTATACCTTCAATTCATCGAAGGACCTCTGCGCCTATGGAGTCCACTCGAAGCCCGTGCTTCTTGAGTTTGGAAGAATGGAAGCCCACGCTCGTCGAGCCTTGAGATGAATCTGTGAGGCGGCCATGCGGCGATGAGGCTCTGCACTGCTTGATCGGTCGGGCGCCATCTTCTCGTCGCCTCGATCTTCTCGGGGTTCGAGTGACACGAGCCCCGATCATGTAATGGCACCTTCCCGGCGCCCGAACCGCACTTCTCGAGTTGAGCTTGATCTTGTGCTGTTCGGGTTGGCGAAGGTTTCCTCAAGGTCGTGACGTGGTAGCCCTCGGAGGAGCTCTTAGCGATGATGTCGTCACGTAGACCTCAAGGTTTACGCCCGATCTGAGGTTGAATGTCTTGGTCATCGAGCGGCTGAAGCGTGGCCCCCGCATTGCGCAGACCAAACGACATGGTCGTATAGCAATAGGTGCCAAACGACATGATGAAGGATGTCTTGTTCTCGTCGTCGACTGCCATCTTGATCTGGTGGTATCCCGAGTAAGCATCCAAGAAGCTCAGCATCTTGGCATTTGCGGTGGAGTCGACGATTTGGTCGATGTCTTGAGCGGAAGTTATCGCCGGAGTGGCCGAGTTCAACCCTGTATGGTCGACGC
Source organism: Guadua angustifolia (assembly GCA_036346375.1). Lineage (NCBI taxonomy): Eukaryota > Viridiplantae > Streptophyta > Magnoliopsida > Poales > Poaceae > Guadua > Guadua angustifolia. The sequence continues at coordinate 31,006,457 of CM070510.1, read as the reverse complement.
ACATTCTCCACTTTCCTCCTTTCTTCTGCACAATGATCGAGTTGTCCAGCCACTCGGAGTAGTCAATCTCACGGATGAAACCGGCCTTCAAGAGCTTGTCAAGGTTCTCCTTGATGGCCGCGACCTTCTCCGGGAGAAGCGGCGCGACTTCTGGCGCCTGGTCGAGCCGGATCTCACGCAACTTGTGCTCGATCACCTCCTCGGGCGCCCGGGCATGTCCGCGGGCTCCCAGCGAATATACCCTTGTTGGCACGAAGGAAGGTGGCGAGCTCGAGTTCCTATTGGAACTCGGCTCGGCGAGCGTGGATGCACTTGGTGGTCGCCCTCCTCGGCCTACGGCCTTCATCACCCCACTAGGCTGGATCGCCGCCTTCGGTGGGCATTCTTCGCCGTCGCCTCCGGGCCGTATTTGAGGCGCGTGCGCTGCAAAGCCAAGGCCTTGGTCTCACATCCATGTGCGCCTGCAGATCGCCTCGCGCGGTGATGATGCTTGTTGGGGCGAGCGGCTTCATCTGTGATGGCCATAATGGTTGGCCGCCATAAACTTGACCAAGGCAGGCCGCCTAAAGATGGCGTTATGCAGGGAGGTCTCCTCGACCACCTCGAAGGTGACCCATTTCGGTCGGAAGTTGTCAGAGTTGCGAAGGTAGCAGGCAAGACCACCACGCCCTAGGGGCCGGTCGAGCTCCTGATGCGATCGAAGAAGGGTATGGCGATGTTCTTGACCTTCGGTGGGAATCTACACCGATCAAGCGCTCACACTGCGGCAAGTTAAAGAAACTACCACCGTCGACCATAGCCGCGCCACCCTGTATTGGCGATGGTCGGTCCACGACCAGCGGTCTTGGTCTCGGGCCATACCTTGAGGCGTCTTACGGAGAGAAAGTGATGGTGGCTCCATTACTTGAAGTTGCTCGATGGGCTTCAATGGCGACTGATAGATGGCTCGTCGTGACCTTGACCTCGTGCACGGGTGGTAGGTGACGAACGTCGAAGATGACATCGATCCGGCGCTCGCCTGCTGGAACTCGGATCGAGGTCGTCGTGCTCCGTGCCGGCGTTCACCTTGTCTAGTTGGTCGTCACCGTTCGGGAGCACGAGCATCTTATCTCGCCCATCATAGAAGGCCTCTAGCTTGCTCTGCCAAGCCCTATAGGCCAATTAAATGGCGTAGCCCTATGAAATAAACAAAACTTTGTAGCCGTCATATCCGGGTGCCCTCATTGTGGTGAGCATCGGCCAGCCCAGGGGCCGGGTCGTCGACCCTCTGCTTTGAAATTTGATCTGCACTGGCGGTAGGCCGAGGCCGACTGGCGAGTTTGGATCCCTCGAGCTTGATCTCGGGACCTCAAGGACCTCATGGCCATCTGCCGAAAGCGATCACTCGCGCAAACCTCCGCGCCCTGCGATCGCGCTTAGCTTCTTGAGGCGGCGCCGTGGTCGGCGCCCTTGGAGTTGGATGGGCGGCCTCTGTGGGACCTAGACCAAGCTTACCTTGATCGTAGTCACGTTTCCGGTGGGCTGCGTCATCGCATCCGTCTGCCGTTCCGCCATCTGAAGCGACTTGTTGATCTTTGAGTCGAGGTGATCTCCGGTCTTCGGTGAGCGCCGATCCGCAGGCTCCGAACAGAAGGCTTTGATGATGGCCTCGTCGAGAGATGCTCGGATCAGATTCCTCGTCTTGGATGAATCGCGCGCAAAATCGCGGGCGGCTTCGCCCTGCCACTGGATGGCCAGCGGTCGAGTCTTTCTCCCTCCGGCCGCTTCGTAACAACTCTGGAAGTTAGTGCGGGCGCTCTGGATTTAGCGCCACGACACGAGCAGACGAACCACGGTTAAAGAGCGAGTCCAGCGGCCTTTATCGGAAACGATCGGGAGGTAATTGGCCGCCTGACAAGCTCGTCGCCCCGGCCGAGGATTGCGGTCGAGTAGATAAACGAGGAACTCATCGGGGTTCTTGGTCCCGTAAAAGCCTTCGATTAGCGCGGGCTTGAACGGTAGCCACCGCTGCGTGGCGCGACCGTCGAAATCATACGCGACCATAAGTAGGACGGTCTTGGCCGGGTGTGGTTGTCCCGGCAAGGTCCCAGCTATTTGCCGGATTGGTCGAGCTGCCTCGGCGGACGACCTTCGATGGGAAACGACCACGATGCAGCGCCGCAGGAGTCACTGGTAGATAGCATAGCGGTCTGGACCCTCTGGCGCTGGGCGAGCGTCTGGGGAGAGGCCGCGAGACCTACTACCGGTTGACTCGGAATCTGTCTTGGCTTAGTTCGAACTGGCCACTGCTTGGTCTGCAGTGCCCATGAGACGGTGACGCAGCTGCGTCAAAGCCTCGTCGAGCCAGCTTTGGTGAGAGGCGCCTCTGCGCGGGAGGCATCCAAGCGGAGTCTTGTGAGCGGCAATGACGAGTTGTCATCACTTTTAGGGGGCGGGTCCCAGTCTTGACTTCAGGTCTTTGGAGGTATGACCTCGGTCGCGGCCGATCGAGCCTCTTCGGCTGGGGCTCGGCCAAAAAGCTCCGACCTCGCCCTCCGGGATCGGCCATGACCCGGGCGATATGCCTTGAGCACTCCCGAGAGAGGGCACAGGCGGCCCAAAAACGCCGGCCTTCTCTGGTCCTCCAGGGGCGGTTATAACCAGTTGATAGCGACATGCACCATCCGTGGCGTCTTGAGGTCTGCGGATCACGGTCATCTGAAAGACCATGTGGAGGTCTATCCTTATGTGTGATGAGTAATTGACAAGAGTTGAGCTTGGTTTGATTTGAATTGGATTTTAAGGTATGAAGCAATTTGAGTGTTAGTTGCTTTTCCTAGTGCTACCAGCGTGGGGTGATAGCATCGGACCGTTGAGCGTAACTAAGATTGATTAATGATTTTGGGATAATCATTGAAAATATCTTTGTGGGCATTGCTATGTGAAAGGTTTTCCTTGTCTTTGATGGTTGCGAGCGTGATTGCTAAGTCATGGTGGGCGGAGGATGACCGGGACTAGGCGAGGAGCGTCGGAGGTCCAGACGGTCGGGAGATCACCGAAAGATGACCAGAGACAGAGTTCAGGCAAGTCAAGATGATAAGGAAAGGAGATGATGCTAGCTAGATGCCGCGTGGATCAATGAGGGCCGTCGGATCACGGTCTAGTTGATAGGTTAGCGGGTCTAGGTAGTATGCTTTGAAAACCGTGCAAGAAAACCGGTATGTGTGCGGGTTTTGGGTTAGCCCTGCATGGACTGTGTGAGTGGGTCAATCCTAGCCCTTAGATGAGTGTCCTAGGGTTGAGGGACTCATCCAAGGGTGGTAGGTGGCCCAAGAGTAGTATAAATAGGGGTGGAGGGTGGCCTCCTCCCCTTGAAGGTTTGAGTTGCTCCTTTGAGCTTTGCCCACATGAAGTGAGGCTTTGTAAACCTTTCCACCAGAAATACAAAGAAATTTCTTTACATTATTGTGAATTTAAATTCCGCATTTACATTATGTCTTTACTTTACATAATTTAAATTCAGCATTTACGTTCGCATTTACTTTCCATAATCTACATTCATGCAATTTGGATTTGCCTCCCTCCTTCTAAATGCTGATCTTAGATGTTTTGAGTGTGTTCATATGGTTTTACATCTCTTTTGCACTCTTTGATTAAGTTGAGATCATCTTTTCTTTCAAGTTCCAGTTCTGTCCAGAGCTTGTTCTTCACGTAGTAGTTAGTATTTGATTTTTAGAAAAATCTAGAAAAATCCTTTTTGCTTGATTCTTACTGGATATTGTGCGGGACTCCCATATACATCTTTAGAAAAATTTTGGAGTTCACTTGTTGCACCGTTTGGGCTCCATGAGGTGAAAACCGAGCCCCAAATTTTCTGCTCAAAGTTCCTAACTGTCTGTGTTCATAGATTTATGATGATTTTTCTACATGGGTTTTTGATCTGAAATTTTGTAGAGAGATTCACCACTCATCTTCTCATAGGGATAAAATTTCTCATAATTTTGTGAGCAGCAGAAACCCACCAACCTCCTGTTCAAATTAAAGACAGCTTCTGGAAATATCTGCTTTTGCTTTTCTAAAAGAGACTTTTGTGTCTTGGCTTGATCTCTTTTAGAAAAGAAGTATTTGAATTGATTCCTCTTTATTTGGACACTTGACAACCAGGATTGTGATTGAAAAATCCCTCACATATTTTATGGATCTCATTCATGTAAGCTAGGGATACACATAGTTGTCTAGTCGTTCCGGTTTTTGCGGGTTTTGCGAATTTGAGGAGCACCGGTTTTCTTTGCGCGATCTTGTGAAGATTTTGGTTGGAGTATTTTTGGGAAAATTTATTTGTGACCATTCACCCCCCCTCTGTTCGCCATCTCGATACTTCACATCCGCGTCTCCCTCCATGCCATGATCGCCCACCATCAGAACGTGCTGCTCGAGTGGCGGTGGCGAAGGCGAAAACAGGGACGCGGAGTCGGAGTCTGCGCCCGCATCCACGCTCGAGGAAAGTCCGCCGACGAAGTGTGCCATGCTCCTGGGATCTGGATGTCGTTCCTGCGAATGAGCGAAGCAATCGGGCCCCACGGTGGGCGCCAGCTATCGACGATCGGGATCGCCAACCGCAAGAAATGAGATGAAGTCGGTGTGATATGGGACCAGTGCGCTCGCTCAAGCGGAGGAATGGAGTGGGCGCGACGATGGTCGAGCCCAGAGGCGACAACGGCGTGAGAGCGAGAGGTTTATACTGGTTCGAGCCCCTGTGAAGGTAACAGCTCTACTCCAGTCACCTTGCGGCAGTATTCTTAACTGTTTCTGAGTACAGGGGTGTGTTACAGCTCAAGTTCGACGATGGCTATGTCTAAGCTCGAGCTATGGCGTGTTGTGTGTTGTCCTCGTGTCCCTTGAGAGACTGCGCATCCTTGGTCTTATACCTCCTCTGCACGCAACGGATGGGAGAGATTCCCGGGAAGTGGCCTTCATGCACGTTGAGGGCTGGCAGTAACCGCTCCGGACTTGATGCGCCCACCTGCTTCATCCCCACGACCCACGTTTTGGCAACCCCGGTCAAATGCAATCCGTAATCCAAAGGTGGACTCTGACGAGCGAGAGCCGACCCGACCTCGAGGTCGTGCGAGGCGTCTTTCGGGTCAGTAGCGCTCTAGGTCGAGCATCTCGGCATACGCCCAGGTCGTGGTCGAGGCCTCCGACTCGGGGGCCCGTTATTATCTTGTTGGCCAGGCGAGGATGCCCACCCTCGTCACTCGCCATCCTTATCAGACTCAAGGACAGCATTGGCGGCTACAAGAGTCATCACTGGTTTCTCATCAGACATATCAAAGCACCTCAGGAGGTCTCGAGTATACTTGCCGTGATGCAAGGTGTTCTCCTGAGTCTGCTTGATTTGGAAGCCAAAGAAGTAGCTCAACTCATCCATCATGCTCATCTCAAACTTTGTGCTCATCACCTTTGAAAATTGAAACACAAGAGAATACGAAGAGCTACTAAAGATAATATCGTCCACATAAATCTGGACGATGAGAAAATAAGAATCAAGATGTCTGATGAAAAAATCTTATTTACTATACCTATCTTAAAACCACGACTAAGAAGATAGGACTTAAGCCTCTCGTACCATGTTCTAGGGGCCTGTTTAAGTCCATATAAAGCTTTGGAAAGCTTGAAGACATGGTTTGGGCATTTAGGATTCTTGAATCCTAGAGGCTACATGACATACACATCTTCCTTAATGTATCCATTGAGAAATGCACTCTTAACATCCATTTGATAAAACTTAAAACCCTTGGATGCCAAGAATGCAAGTAGGATCCTAATAGCCTCTAGTCTAGCTACAGGGGCAAAGGTCTCATCAAAGTCAAGACCCTCAACCTGCGTAAAGCCTTGTGCAACTAGTCTAGCCTTGTTTCTAATGATAACTTCATCCTCACTCTGCTTGTTTGTGAACACCCACTTGGTCCCAATGACATTATGACTAGATGGAAGCTCAACAAGCTCCATGCCTTGTTCCTCTCGAAGTTCTCAAGTTCCTTATGCATAGCATTAATCCATGACTCGTCGGATAATGCATGAGAAACATCCTTCAGCTCAAAAGAGGCAACAAAGGTTGAGTGGAGGCAAAAGATGGACAAGTCTAATTTTGAGCATGCGGTCCGCTCGAACAGATCGCCAATGATCAGGTCAGGTGGATGAATTCTCTGAATATGGGAGAGAGGTCTAGCAATAGAAGTGACCTCTACCTCATAAACAGAAGAGGTATGAATAGAGCCACTTGCTAAAGGAAAGTCTGAAGGTAAGGGCTGGTCTCCCTAAGGTGCAGAAATAGAAATAGGAAGCACCTTAGGTGTAGAGGGGATGGATCAGATGGAACACCATCATCCCAATCCTTTACAAAGATGGTCTCGGAGAGAGAAGAAGAGCCTGATATATCAGGTCTAACTACTGGGCTAGCCTCATCAAAGGTCACTTCACAGGTCTTTATAATTCTATTCGCATCGCAACTCCAGACCCTATAGCTACGAGAAGAAATCGAGTAATCTAGAAAAGTACCATCAGAAGAACAAGACTCAAACTTATCTAGGTTAACAGACTTCAAGATGAAACACTTGCAACCAAACACACGAAAATGAGAAACACTGGGCTTTCGCCCATACCTCAACTCGTAAGAAATGCGGTGCAAATGTGCTCTCAAGAAAACTCAATTAGACACATGGCAAGCAGTAGCTATAGTCTTAGCCCAAAACTTCCTACGAGTATTGTACTCATCTAACATCATTCTAGCCATCTCAACCAAGGTCCTGTTCTTCTTTTCCACTACGCCATTTTGCTAAGGGATATATGGAGAGGAGAAATGATGCTGCATGCCTAACTCCTCACAGAAACTCTCAAAGTAGGAATTCTTGAACTCAGTTCCATTGTCACTGCAAATAACTCGTAAGGCACCTAGGAGCTCAATAGACAACCTATGGACCAAACCCTTGAAATGGGTAAAAGACTCATCCTTCGAGGCCACAAAAACACTCAATAATATCTCGAAAAATCATTGACAATGATAAGAACATACCACTTCCCATCCACTGACTGCAATCTAGCTGGACCAACAATGTCCATATGTAAAAGCTGTCCCGATGCATTAGTCATCACAACAGTGACTAGAGGATGAGAAGCAGCAACCATCTTGTCATGTCGACAAGGAGAGCAAACTAAGTTTTTAACCATCTTGAGTTTAGGCAAACCACGAATGAGATCATGGTTGCTAACTCTGGTCAAATGATCGAAACCAATGTGACCAAATCTCCTATACTAGAAGGAGAGATCACGGAACTCAGAAGCAATCAAACAACGAAGAGAGTCTTCAAAAGAAGTAAAAAAATTAGCACGAAAGACTCTTCTAAATCTAGAAATCCTGCAAACTAACCCTCCTAATGTATCGAGGATTCTACGAGCACTACTCTTAAAACTAACCACGAAAGAGTCATCGATAAGCTTAGAAACAGAGAGCAAATTGTATTGTAGCTTACTCATTAAGGCAACATCTTTAAGAATAAAATTATCATTAATGCAGACAGTACCTTTGGTAATGACTCTATCTAAAGGTGCATCCCTAAAAGTGATTAACTCATCACCGGAAGCTCGGACTAGGGAAGAGAACCAACGACAGTCTTCGGTCATATGACAAGAACAACCGAAGTCAACAATCCAAACATCTCCCTTCCCCATCTGACAAACCTAATCAAGACACAAGAGAGAAAGATGACTCAGTACTGGGATAAAGTAAAGACCTGGGAACCCAATACTGAACCACACGACGCCTCAGAGTACTAGCCACAGATGAAGAAGACTGAACTCTAGTGTCTCTCTAATGCTCAATTCTCACAAGATCAGTGACAACATTAGTAGAAGATCTAGGAGCCAAAACTAGATCAGCTCGATGTGGGGTAAAGACCAGACCATCCTAGTGAGGTTGCCTGAATCTCCTACCAGAAAACACCTCACGCCACTGATAGCTGCCTTGATGGAAAAAAACTAGGAATAACAAGAGGTCGGTGGATAGACTGACTACAAGTAGCTCCAGAACTAAAACTCAACCGAACAACTTGAAACCGAGTCCTAGATGCTGCCCAAAAACAGACGACTCTCTAACCTGTCTAGCAGCAGTGTGTGCTTTAGAAGCACTCAGAGTCTAGGGATGACCCTGAATATCCCTAAGAGCACCAAGCCACCAACATACTCACGTCTTATGATCTTGATGCACCTAAAGCAGAAATCTGCCAAATGTCCATCCTTTTTATAAAAGGTGCATGTATAATTTGCCCTACTAGAGGCAAAAGTAGTAAGAGGAGCAACCTTCTAATAAGAGATTTCATGGACAACCACGGCAGATCTAAACATAGTGGAACTTACTCTGGGAGCTACCACGATCTCACCACTCTTGGAGCCAGGCACAATGGTGGGAGGATGCACCTGAGTGTGCTCCAAGTAATTAAATCCTATATCCTAATTAAATCAGCTAATCTTGGATTGGTCTAGAATGAGATTGAGTTTCTTCTTGCCTCCAACAAACTTCTTGAGAGTGCTCATGAGATACTCACATTCTAAAAGAAAGAGGCACATGAAGAACAACGAAAAAAGGAGGAAGAAAAACCAAAAAGAGAAGAACTACCAGCACGTGCATTTTTCTCCCTTAGCACGACTGCCTTAACTTTGAGGGCCTCACATGAAACACAAAGGCATTTTTAATCCTAATGGTCTAGGCCTCAAGTTTCTTCCTAAGTTCTACTTGGATTTTATTCAAGTCCCCCTCAATCTCAGCACATCACAAGCAACTTTCTTGTGACTTATGTAGTAAGTTTTTAGCAAGTTTAGCACACTTGACATTTAAAGATTCATTGTTAAGTTTTAGTTGCCTACAACACTCACATAAGCTGACTGAGTCCTTAGAAGCATGCGTTTCAAGTTCATTATTTCTACTAAAGAGCTTTCTAAGGTGAGTGCCCATGGCATCAATTTCAGCAAGTAATTTAGGACAATTTTCACATGAGGGAGTAGAGTGAGTATGAAGAAAACTAACATCTAAAGACATAGCATTAACAAATTCATTGCTAGCATTCTTCAATCTAAGACTATCAAGTTCAGCAAACACACTATCATGCATGGTCCTTAGGTTCTCTAGCTCCACAACCAAGGCTCACACAAAGAACAGTAATCAGAAATTCGGGAGGGACAAGATCTAAGAGAGCTAACTCCTGAGTCAAGGTACCTACTTTCTTCTCAAGCTCTGTACATCTAGCTCTAGCTCTGGTATGAAATTTTACTAATTTGCAGAAAGCTTCATTGAGCTGGTCATAGGAGGGTACCTCATCCGAGTCACTATAGAGCTCAAAGTCGTTGATGTCGTTGGCGTCTGCCATGAAGCACATGCCAGTAAAGTCGTCACTGCCTTTCTTCTCTTGTAGATCGTCCTAGCCTTCATCGCTTCAGGTCTCCGTGTTGGAGAGGTTGATGTCATTGAGGGCGGCGAGAACGCGATGGAAGAGCTTCTTGTTCTTCGAAAAGTTGCAATACTTCTTCTCATGCGCTGGCTCGTGAACTGGAGGCTTCTTGTTGTGGTTTTTGTCAGTGTAGTCATTTTTTCCCAAATCGCTGGAGTCGTTCTTGCCCTTCTCCAACTTGGGGCAGTTCGCTTGAATGTGGTTGGGGCCACCACACTTGAAGTAGGTGATTGTGCCACCTCTCTTCCTCTCTCTCACCCTCTTGCAGTTATGAGAAAACTTGCAAGCCAAAAGAGAAAGCTCATTTTATGAAAAATTTTCTAGTTAGTCCTCGATTAGCTCACAAAGGGTGGAGAGGGAGAAACTAGCACAAAAATCAGAAGTAGATCCAGTGGGATCGATAACCAAGGCTATTGACTGTGACTTCATCTTGAGAGACGACGTTGATCTTATGAGTCTTGAGTCAAGAATAAAGCCCATGAAGAGTCAGAGTCGATAAGTCGGTATTTTCCTTGATGGTGGTCACTTTCATCTCCCAAAATCAAAGATCGAGTGCGATCAAGAAATATCGAGCATTATCCAAGTCAGAGTATATGCAACTGACTGCTTGGAGGTCACTCAAAATCTTCATAAAACGACCAAAGCACTCATCTAGACTCTCACCAGCGTGTTGTTTAAATTTGTTATAATCACGCTTGAATTGGTCCTATCTCACCGTCTTGATTTGGGTAGTGCCCTCATAGTAAGCATCGAGGGTCACCCAAATTTGATGAGTAGAACAAAGGTGAGAAATCCTATCGTACTCACTATGAATCAGACCCTATATGAGGATGTTCCTTACCTTAGCATTCACCTCAACGTCAGCCATATTGCCGTCTGTGATGTTCTCACCGGCAGGAACTTCATACGGGAGCTTCACCTTCTGCCATATCAAGAAGCCCTAGGTAATGATGTATGACTCCATTTGGAACTTTCAGAAAGGAAAATTAACTCCAGAAAAGATGGGAGGCTTGGTGAAATATTTATCCATCACCATGGCTCTTGAGACCAATCAAGATCTACAAAAGAGCAAAACCGGCTCTGATACCAATTGAAGGATCAAGATGATGATTAAAGGGGGATGAATGATTCCAAATAAAATTTTCCCCCAATCAAAATAATCCAAACAAGCCCTCCACCAAAATAATCAAAAGGAGCAATTGAGATTGATGGAGTTTCCTGCAAGGCCAGTATGACCGAGCTGAGGCCGGTAGCACCGGGGTCCAGTATGACCAAGGGTGAGCCCAGCAGCACTGGGCTCTAGTATGACCGGGCTCAAGAATAACTAAAGAACCAGCATGAACTCCAAAAGTAAATTTTGAGGAATCTTTTGATTGGTTAGACAAAAATTCATGAAACTTGGTATATATATCTTCCTAAGGATATCAAGAACTTATTCCAACCTTCAATTATAAGGATTGATGTCAAAGTTCCAACCTTTTTCACTTTGAAGGAAGAACACATCAAGTTTGAGCAAAATTCAAACTCGATCTAAGACTTACTCGTGGGGTTTTGATGATCAAGATGATCTTAGATAACCTCCTACATGTCACAGACAAGCAAGAACATAAGCCCAAAACCCCTCAAACGCAATCTATAAGAATCATTCACTCAAGAACACAAGACCGGTTTCTTACAAGAAAGATGCATTGATTGGCTAGATGGTTGGGATATGATCTAAAGAAGATTCATCCATTAATCAACATCCTTGGCACATGAAGCAAAAGCATGTAGAAGGAGGGGAGGCAAATCTAATTTGCGTAAATGTAAATTACAAGAAAGTAAGTACGAAATTTAAATGCAGAATTTAAGACATAATGTAAATGCGTAAAGTAAATTCAAGCATAAAGAAAAGTGTTTTGGATTTCTGAAAGAGAGGTTTACAAAGCATTACAACAAGGTGGGCAAATTTTCAAAGGAGCACCAAAAACCTCAAAACCTTCAAGAGAGGGAAGGCTACCCCTACCCCTCTATTTATACTACTCTTGAGTCACTCTCCACCCTTGGATGAGTTTCTTCTACCCTAAGGATCACCATCAAGGGTTAGGATTGACTCACTCATGCATGCAGTGTCGTTCAGGATCCGACAGCACATCAAGCCTGGGTGTGGCAGTGCATGTTTCTCTACGGTGAGGAGATGATGAGGTCGCGAGCCGTCACCAAGGTATGCATTCTACACAATATGTGGTGTACATGTGTGTGTATTCAGGACATTGTTTTAGTGTCCCATATGTGTGTGAGAACTTGTGACTTGTGAGTATGTGTCCAAGTGCTCGCGTGTGTAAAGCTCTCATTGAGTCTTGTGCGGTCAAAGCAATTTCACTAGTAGGGAGAATTGGCATCAATGGCAAAGGGTGACAACGATGGCATGGAGGCAATTGTTGCAAGAAGAGCTAAGGTTGTTAAGATTGAAGTCACCAACAAGTTATGTCACTAGTGATGAAAAGGTGGTGTCAAAGATATGGTGATGAAAGTTAGAGGAGGTTTGTCTCCCAAATACCTCATATTAGAAAGTCATCAACAATTGACATGACAAGATAGCATTGGCAACCATTTGTGTGTCTCATCAAAAAGGTAGCCAAAGCTACGTGTTCTCATGTTAGTTGCATCCACAAGATACCATGGTATATGTGTATGGGATGTTGAGGATATGTGTTCGTTGTCTTGAGTCAAGTCCCTCGAAGAGGAGCCCAGGATATTGAGAAGATGTGTTCACCGTTTTGAATCAAGTCCGTTGAAAATGAGTTCGGGACATTGAGGAGATGTGTTAGTTGTCCTGAGTCAAGTCTATCGAAGATGAGTCTGGGATGTTAAGGAGATGTGTTTGTCATCCTATCTTGAGTAAATATTGAGTAAGTCGTAGTTAAACCAATGCCTCAACAAGTTAGAGTTGTATCAGAGATCTCATGCAACCAAGTCTAGATTAGGGGAGAGATTGTTAGACTAATCAAACTTGGTCTGAACCGAGTAGGACAAGGAAAAGGAGTCTATTTGTAATTTGGTTTGTTGAATCCTTTTCTGATTCTTAGAGATATAGGTTATCGGTATAAATTCCGAGCTAGTCCTAAGGTTTGTAAGCTACATGAGAAAAACAAGAGAACAAGAAAACAAAAAGGTGCTAGTTGTGTCGCATAGTCAAAATACTTGTGTTTGTGAGTTCTTGTGCTTACTTTTTGCCATCATACATATATGCTAATCTGGGCTAAAAGCAACAAAGCATGCTGCTGCACAACATAATGTTGCTTGCTTCTACTTGAGTGAGAGAGAAGAAGAAAGAAGAGGGAAGCAGTCGGGGTGCTGTGCTGCCCAGCCATGACCAGTTGGTATAGAAGGAAGGAGGCAAGGCATCAAGAAGAAGAGGAGGAGGAGGAGAGAAGGCCAACATTCTTGTCGTATTTGACAGTTGCAATAGGGTAACAAACCAAAACCATTCCCTCTGCTAGATTAAGGATTAGCTAGGGTTTAGAGCTGAGTTTGGTTCAAGTAGATGCGAAATATTGAGGTTAGGGGTGGTCAAAAGCCAGTTAATAGATTGATTTCATGAGTAGTGCTGGTGGAGCAATTTTGGGCACTTAACCAAATAATCTGAAAATATGATCAACTAAGAAGTTTTAGGTCATTTTATCAGCTTCCACAAAGTACTTAAATACATAATTTGGTTTAGTAGATTAAAATCTATGATATTTGTTAGCTCGTTGCCAAATAAATCATTGTGGTTGGACAGCGTCATAGTAATTGCTAGATTAAGAATATTATATGCCATAGTTAGGATTTTTCTTTAACATGAAAGATGTGAACATTTCCATAGAGTTCTAGGACACTAAATTTGGTTGAGTGGTTTTAAAGATATGGCACTAGGAAGGTTGCTGTCCAGACATTGGTTATCAGCAGTAGCAGTTGTGTTATTTTGCAAATTAAAATTACTAGATGGCTGAATTAAATTTTAGAGATAACTAGAAACATATAGATAATTTCCTTTCGCTTTTAGAAGTGGTATAGTTTTCTATGTTATAGAAAAATAGGTATTAAATTCAAATCTTGTTGTCTGGCTAAGTAACATGATGACCTTTAGAGTTGAAACGATGGCTTAGATTTCTTAATAAGGAACTTTGGTTAACTAGAGTTATGTGAGAAATTATGTTTAGATTTTAGAACATATATGCTACGTTTATAGTGTATCGATTCTACAATTGATATTTTATGGTGCTTGATCACTATAACAGTGGTAGAATTGCTTGGTAAAGGGGGTTATTTAAGCCAGGTTGTGCATAGGAGCATTGTTGATTTATTTTATGAATGTGTATTGTTGTGGCACTTTGTTGAGATTGGTAATGATTTTAGGAGGAGGTATAACTTCGGGGTTAGTGTTGTATACACATCAGTTCGTTCCTAGTGGTTAAAAAGTAAGTGGATGGTAGAACGATAAATAGTTTGTTTGCTTCTATTATTTTATTTTTTACATTATTTATCATGCTAATTTACATGATTACTTTGTTTTATTGTGATGCTTATATGATGATAAATTAAATTATTCTAAGAAGATATGCTAAATGTTAAGAGAATCATTGCATTTGCATAATATGCATTCATGAAGGAAAAATATGACATGTGTGGATCTCTATAACCTACTTTGTGTGGGCATAAAAGACCTACTTTGTTAAGCACCTTCATGGGATGCAGGGAATGAGAGGGTGATTCATCGATGGATGTTCACCAACTATATTGGTAAAAGTTATGTGATGTGCATTATGATCATATGGTATACTATAGACAAACATTATATTAATGAAAGAAAGAAATGATGATGATATGAATGTGAAAATGTATTTTATGTGCACTATTTTATTATGTACTTGCTAGGTCTTGGATTCACTCTTGCTTTATTATTGCTTTCGGTGAACATTGATGGCAACATATATAGGAGAGAGCAGCACATACATAACATGTGCATCACCATAGATTAATGATCACTTCTAGTTACCTTTATTCACTCCTGCTAACTTAGCTCATTCATTTAGAAATTAGTTAATGAACTTCTTAAAGTAAAATAGTAGCTGTGGGGAACATGGTTAATCCCAGGTATTTTTCAACCAGGTTGAATTATTTGATTTGCCTTGGTTATTGTTAAAATATTATTGTCATCCCTAATGGCAAGCCCCTGGGCACATTGTTCTAGGTGTTCTCAAGCGCGTGATCTTGAGCGTTCTTAGGCATGTAGTCTGAGTACTTTTGGGTGTGAGGTTCCAAGTTATGTTTATGGAATATTTATTCCAATCATTGTTATTTAATTCATTTTTATTATTGAATATTACTTCATGAAGAAATAGTTAGGGAATTTATCGTTGAAAGTCTTAGAAAAGTTGGTTTAATTCTAGAGAGGAAAGTTAGTGGTGACATTCTGGGCACTTAATGCAGCCAAGGTATTACATTGGGATCAGAGCATCAACCCTTAGAAGGTATATGTACATGCGGGGCCTTTGCAGGTACTCACGGCATGGAGGTTTCACTAAGGGATGGTTCGTGGGTATGTATCGTGTATGTGGTGTGCTACCAAGGGCATCATCCCTTAAGAGAGGTAAGTGTAATACCTAGCCATTAGTGTGGTGGCCCATGGGGAGTTGTGAAATTATGGTGGTGGAATTAGGCTCATATTGTTTGTCTAAAATGAGTTTTGGTAACATATAATGCATGTTGGGTCTAAACATAGCACCTTCGGGTTAACCTTTTTACACAAAATAAGAACAAAAGTATAAGTGGGGTACTATGTGTGCATAGATTTTCTCCATGGGTAGGCTACGCATTGAGCGAATTTTGAGCCAGGATGTCACAGTTAATATCAGAGCGGTCATTCGTCCTTGAAGTGGAAATTGATAACTTAGGTTAGATAATTGACTTTAAATTGATTTAAGATTGGTTAACTAAATAAAATTTAATTTGACCTAGGACTGGCTAATCAAATTTAATTTGACATATCATGGTTAATTACTTAAAATTTGACACACTAACACACAGTAGGATGAATTGGGTCAAGCATTGCATTTATGATTATGCTAGTTATTATTGTTGTTTACATGTTTAATGAGCTTGATGCATATGACATGAAAGCATGGTTGGATTGATTCTAAGGCATAGCTACGAAGAGGCTTAGGTTGTTGTCGTGGCCGTTGCCGCTAGAATGACTAGGTTGTGTCACATATCGAGGCATGGGTATAGTGATGTTTATTGATTGTTCTTGTCACGATTATTGGTGATAAGCTTTCATGATTAATTTTGCCCTACATATAAAATTATTGCCTTTTCATGTGTTTATCCATTTTTATGCTTGTAAAAGTTGCCTTTTTCATGTGTTTATCATTTGTTTCCTCACCTAAAGAAGTTTCTTGATGTGCATTTCAAGGTTTAATTGTGGGGGCTTAATTATCTATATTTATGGAGAGTGATTGTGACAGACCGCCCTTTTCAGGGGCTGCATTTAAATACCTCAACAGCTATCCAGGATTTTAGCTGTAGGTAACCAAGCGATCATTACCAGACATAAGAATGATATTCAATTGTTTTATAGAGAATTAAGGCCTAATAGCCAGAGTTTTACAAAAGGGGTACTGCGGCTGGCACCAGATACATTATAGAAACACCCACAGGAAAGCTTGAGCAAATAGACCAAGGCCTCAAAACCAAATGCTGTCGCCATCTACGGACTCCTGGAAGTTGCCGTCTTCTTGAAAATCTAAGGGGGAGTAGGGGGTAAGGGTGAGTACACGACAGTACTCAATAAACCACACAGAAATTCTGAATACTACATACACGGAATGATAAGGAGTAGACACAGGTTTTAAGTACTGGTAGATGCAAAGGTTAAATTCAGTTTCATATTACATTTGAAACACAAACCAATAACAGGTAATACCATGGGGTCATTTGCAAAGTTTAGAATTACGACAAGTTCAGTTTTCTGAAAACTACTTGAGCTCGGTTACAGGAATCACCCCAAATTAACTCAGCTTCATTTACCAGAAGCACGACGTATTCAAATACCATTTAGATCACTTTGCAGAGCTACTCAACTTTACCCACAAGATATCTACGGCCGTCAGTGCCACGCAATTGACATGCAACTTTAATGTATATGACCGGACCGAGATGATCATAGCTTTTTATTGGATTTCCCCTCTTTAGCCCCTACCTAGTAGGCTTCGAAAATCCACAGTCTCCAGGACCCACTGGCCAAAGCGGGAGACGCGATCTGGTCACTACGGATGCCCATTGTTGCGAGAACCGACGAATGGCTACCCTATTCCCGTTCCACCCTGATCCCTCTGTGATCCATTCTTCCAAGCGAGAATGGTAGCTACCACCCATAGGTATTCCAAGGGGAAATACAATGTCTGAGGCTACTGCGGAGCAGTCCATGGTGACCCCAACTTGTAGTTGAGCAAAAATTAAAGTTATTTACTTTGCCAAAGGGAGTTGGTCCTTAAGTGCCTGAGACTCAGTCTATTCCATACCACCTACTCTAGTACCGACCATACCATCCACCAAACCAACCTGTTGGCTTTGTCATCGGTCGGGGGTCGGACTGACATCCACCTCACGTGGGCAGCCCAACATTGTCCCGCTAACCGTGGCAGTTTTGAAATATCACCCGAGCCATCGCTCGGAGGTATTTAAGTGAAAGAGCTTGTGTGTGAATTATTAATAGCTAATTTACGGCAGTTCAATATTTATAGCCTAAGGTTGAAAATGGATTATGGCTCAACAATAAGCTTAGCAAGGGATGGGTTATAATTAATTAGATCATTCTAAATTATCTCCTTTTTAGTTTTCTAAAATATAAGAAAAATAATGCGATATAAAAATACATAGTACTATACTAGAAACTGGGTTCAATATGTTCGATGGTGTGGCTTTCCTTGCGGTGTCGAGAGTTCTCCTAGCTGAAAGTAGTCGAAATCGTGGCTAGTCCCGGATAGCTCCTACTCTTGGTACGCCTCCATGTACTACTTCAGCTCCGAGAACTACTCCTAGGACTGCTCCAACATTAGATATAGCGCGAGAAAACAAAACCAGTAAACAAACAAATAAAAACACCAAAATGAGAGAAAACAGAAAATAAATCGAAGAGAAAATAGCCAAAAAGGGTTTGAGGGGCATTTTGGGAATTTTATAGACTTGGTTTGGTGAAACCGAGATCATTTTTGGACTCAGCGGCTCAAACTGGTCAAGAACATATATTTTTGGGTATTTTTGGATTTTTGGGAATTTTTGGAATTTTGCTGGATTTTTAATTGATTTTTCAGATTTTAATTAAAATTCTGTAAAAATAAAAAAAAATAAAACAAAATGGGCCACATAGTGCCACGCCATTTTAAGCCTATGTGGTCCCCGCCTCGCTCGACCACAATGACCTGTAGTGAGACGTCTTGTGTGACTGCTAAGCAACCCTAAGCCTGGTGGGAGGTGGAGTAGGCCGGGGAAGGCGAGAAGCGCGAGTGGGGCTAGGGCATCAGAGAGGGAGGCGATGGCAACACGCTCGACGAGAGGAAGAAAGGCAGGCGTGCGTGAAGGAAGCAGAGAGGAGGAAGGGTGTAGGAGAGAGGGGGAGCTCAGTCTTTGCTCGGTGGAAATGGAGGCGGGCGGGATTTTATAGCGGCAAGGCAGGAGAGAGGAGGACTCACGATGGCGAATGGTGGGACGGGACCAGGCAAGTATGAGGAAGTGTCGTGCAGAGGGGGAGAAGGAGGACAAGCGGGTAGCATCAGAGGCGAGGGAGATGGGGCGTAGTCGGCTGGCCGAGGAGTTGGGCCACGGAGAGCAGGCCGGGGAGGCGGCCCACGCGTGGTGCGCAACCCGAGAGAGAGAGAGTGGGGAGGGGGCGGGAAATGGGCCGGGCCAGGGGTTTTGGGCAAGGGGGAAATGGGCTGGGTATTTCAGTGATTCCTTTATCTCCTTGCTTTTTTCTTTTCTTCTTCTTTTTTTTTGAAATTTATCTCTGAAATTTATTATATGCCTGTAAGTTTAAGTTCTAAAATTGCTAAATATTTTTTTGTGGTGCCGAAGCTTGGGTTCCTCGATTTTATGAATAAGAGTCCAGTCTCTTATAAGTAAAGTGCTGTTGGGTTTAGAGGAAAATTAGTAATAAGAGATACTATTTAACAAGGAATTGGATGTAAAGCTGTGTGGCATTGAGGACATTGAAGTTTTCTTTTCTTAATTTCTTTCTCTCCTTTTTTTCTTTGCTTCTCTCTCTCTCTCTCTTCTCTCTCTCTTTTTGCTAGGAAAAGCACCGCCTACCTAGCTGATGATGTAATAATCCTTCTCAGTTTGGTAGACAAAGTTCAGCTCTATACCTAAAATCGACTCTGGAACATTACACATTAAAAAAGAAGATGTGGAAACCTGATTGGAGATATCTTCATACCAGATTCCACATATATATGGGACAGAAATTTGGTATATATGTTATTATGTGCCGTTGAAGGTTTCCTTTTCAATTTTTTCATTTTAAAACTGGTGGATCGATTTGTCTATTCAAAATTTAAGTTTCTTGTCTTGGAATTCAGAATTTCGAAATTCATATTTTGCATTTCTAAAATTGAAATATACAAAACTTGACAAATTCAGATCTACTGTTCTGAATTTATATATTGTGAATTTTTAAAATTCTGACAGTGAAATTGCTCCAAATCCAATTATTCTAAAATTTGAAGTCTGGTATCCAAATATTCTGGGTTTAATTTGGAAAGAACTTTAAAAATAATTTCATTATATGCAAACCAAACCTTATTGTCGAGCTTAAAAGAAATTATAAAACAATGTTACAGAGGGAATAAATAATTATTTGGTGCTAAACTATACGTTATGCAATTATTCAGTACCAGATATAGGCAAGTCCTCCATAGCGCCAAGTTCAACGCTTTTATTCTCATTCAATCTAACCCGAAAGCTAAATCTTCTGCGTTAGCTTTTCTTAACAGTTTTACGCTTGCTTAGTTAAGAACAGTTGGTCGCTGACAAAAACAGAAGATTTTTAGTTGGCCTTTCAGAATGCTTGACAGAATGGGTTTGAACTAGAAACTTGAGTATCTAACATTTGCCTGCTTACCCAATCCGTCATTTGCTCCAGATTCTTGGTGGAAAGAGCAATTGATCATGAGCAAGAAAGATAAACCCATCTCAGAGCAAGATTAGCCCCTACAAATTTGAAGAGGGAAAAGCACAATCTTTTGTTGGGGAAAATGTAAATCTTTGTTGCTGAACACGTCAGATTTGTCATTTGCCTTTGCTGACCAGTCTTTCGAAGACCATCCTACTTTTGTCTTTATCGAGTTAGCGGGATATCATTTTTAAACTTGTAGAGCAAAGTGATCTTCTCCTTTTAGTGTGCACTTTGAAATTTCGTTGTTGCCAATAATCTGGTTAAAAGGTCTCGGCCGCTTCATTTTCAGTTAAAAGTAAAGTTTGGTGCATTCAATTAATACATTTAGGACGCATCTTAGGACAAAACACATTGCTAGTTGGGCTGATGTCTACATTTGACTGATTGACCTACGTTACCTGGCTAGACGGTCTATGATATGATAAAAAAAAAACATTCATATTAAAGCATAAAGAGCTTGCATTCGGGACTTTTATTTGGGTTACTAATTTTTGTCAATAACATTTGCAAACAATCACTTTACACCAATTTTTTGATCCACAAAATTCAATTGGCACTCTGTAGGCCCCATCTGGTACTTTTTTTTCCCGAAACAGTCCATTAAACGTGTTTGCCAGAGCTCTAAGTTGCGAAGCTTGACAAACCCAGGCCCTATATGGGGCATAAAATCAGCTTCAGTTTTCAAAAGACCAATAAACTCCTCTCCCCCCTAAGCAGGTCAATTTTTAAGTTGCTTTTGGCATAAACTAGAAGCTACATATAACTAGCAAAAGCTAAAAAGCTAAAAGCTAGGTGGGATCTATTTTTGTAATGCTGTAAGTGTCAGCGTGTTTGTGCCAGACAGTATTGGTTCGAGTGTATAACCGAGTTTCGGTAGTGGGTCTTCGTAGCTGCGTCACTCTCGGCTCTCTTCTCTACTCTCTTCGCGTGATGAGCAGGACAGGAAGCTCAAGAACACACAGGGACACACATAGGGATTTACCCAGGTTCGGACCCCCAATGTGGGTAACAGCCCTACGTCCTACTCAAGCTCGTGTTGCTCTAGTATTCTGCTTGTTCTTAGTTCGCCCGATCTTTCGATCGTTCAAGCTAGGGATTTCCTCTCTGTTGTCAACTGATCGACCGGCCTCCCTGTTGTCAACTGATCGACCGACCTCTCTGTTGTGAACTGATCAACCGACCTCCCTCGCCTCATGCACACTAGCTCCCTTATATACTCCCGGGACTAGATAGGGCAAGCAGAGGAGTGGTTTTATTAATTACATTGATTGTGTCTAGTCCCGTCGCATCTGTCCTCGAGCCTCTTTGTCTCGCCGTTGCTTGGCGTCGCTTTGTCTTGGATCACGGGGAGGGTTCGAGACTGCGTGATGAATGCCCGGTACACGCGTCTCCTCGTCTGCATGGGCGGTGTAGATGGAATGGGAGTTGGTGGTCGGCTCGGTCGGAGGGACAGTCATCATAGCGTCGAGGAGCCACGCTATTAAATGGCCTTGAGTGCCTTATGCGGCTCCCATGCGCATTTAATGGCTCCCATGCGCATTTAATGGCTCCCATGCGCATTTAATGGCTCCCATGCGCATTTAATGGCTCCCATGCGCATTTAATGGCTCCCATGCGCATTTAATGGCTCCCATGCGCATTTAATGACTATGATACGCTGTGATCCTAGTGAATGCTTCGGGCGGAAGCCTCCCAGCCCTGTCTGCACAAATGGCTGACGATGGGCCCGCCTGCTCGTCGGGTGGCCACGTGGCCTGGTCACTCGACTGCTCATCGGGCGGCCATGTGTCCCGGTCTTCAGCGGTCATGATCTGGTCGCCCGGGGGTAGGACCTGGTCATCCAACTGCCCGCCGGGCGACCACGTGTCCTAGTTGCCCGCCAAGCCTCTCTTTCAGCCGGTTGAGTTCTTTGCACAGGACCTTCTTCTTTTTGTATCTTGTGCTCGGCTTATAAATAGGCATGTGCACCCTTCCACGATCCGCACTCCTGTCGCTTTCGTTATCCAGGCTTCTTTGCTTCCTTTGTCCTCTTTGCGGTCACGGCACCAAAACAGCATTCCAACCACATGGCTCAGCCGCTTCCCCCTCGGTGATGGATGAGTCAACGTTGGCGAATGTTCTTCGCCTGGCCCCTGAAGGGGCCCTCCGCCTCAGGGCGGGCACCGTCGCGCCGAAATGCAACCTCGGGGAGGTAATTACCTTTGTCTGGGCGCTGTCGGCGGGTCTGATGCCGCCCTACTCCGAGTTCTTCCTCACCGTTCTCCACTTCTACGGGATCCACCATCTTCACCTCACCCCCAACTCCATCCTCGTCCTTTCCATCTTCGCATACCTCTGCGAAATGTTCGTGGGTGTGATGCCGAATCTTCCTCTCTTTCGATACTTCTACACTCTCCGCGGCTCCACTGATGGTGGGGTCGTGGGGAGTTGCCATTTCCGCCTCCACGATGGCTCAGCCTCCCATTACATCCCCCTCCAGATGAAGACCACTTGGAAGATGTGGTGGAACGAGTGGATGTACATCACCGACGACAGCGACCTTGACGTCCTGGAGCTGCCGACCTGTCGTCCATGCCGGCAGCCACCATCGACAACTGGGGTTCCCTCGTTGAGGAGACGGCAGAACTCCAGTCCATGGTGGCCGACATCGACCAGTTGCGGGCTTCCAAACTGACCAGGGCGCTGGTCATCGGGGACTTCGTGACCCAACAGATCAGCCCCCTGCGGTGACGTGTCAAGGTACACCGGTGATGACGATGTGACCCTCACGTACCCAGGCCGTAAGTCTTCGCCCATTTTTTTGCTTGCCTTGCCTTCGTGGTCACCAGCAGCTTATTGATGTCTTTTGTCCTTTGTCAGGCGCTGGGAACTTAAGCGCCACCGGGGTCGAGGCCTGGATGACCGGGTTGCTTCCACAAATGCCGAGCAGCCTGGGCTTCCCGACCGAAGCAACCGCTTTGCCGATTGCCGTCGGCGGAGTGGCTCGCGATCATCACGGGCTTCCCTTCGATAGACTCCACCGAGAAGGCCGTGATACTACCTCGAGCCCCCCTAATGATATGGGGGAGTCCGGTTCTGGCGATGGCCGGGCGAGAAGCGGTCGACCACCGCGGCAACCGGGCCCGGACCCGAAGAGGCCCTACGCCACGGGCATCTCTTCTGCTCTCAGCCCTTCCGTGCCGCCGATCACGGCAGGGGCTGGGTCTTCTACCGGCGCTGCCACGCCTTCCACTAGGAAGGACGCTGCACCACCGCCACCATTTCCGGCACCGACATCAGTGCCAACGGCGGTGTCGGTACCAATGGTGCAAGCGCTGGGCCCAGGAGTGGGATAGCGTTTCGCGCTTCTTCCGTCCGCTTCTGGGGTGCCTCTGTCACGTAAATTTCTTCTCTTATTTTTCTGTGTAAACATGTACATAGGCCTTTCGGCCATTATAAATGAAAATACCTTACTTTTACCTGTTGTTGGCTTTTACCTGTTGTCTGCCCTTGCACGTGTTTGCTCATGATCGGTTCGATTCAGTGCCAGGCGACCAGCCCCCAAGCATTTTGCACGGACCCTTCTGGGTGACCGGATGGATCGACATTTAAGAGACTTTTCTGCAATCACACAGAACCGCTCCAAACACGAGCCAAGGATTAAACCACGCTTGTTTGGAAATAAACAGGCACACAAAGCCTAAGTCCCTGCCATCGAGTAGGCAAGAAGTGCATACTAGGTTGTCATTTTCCTATCACCATTCAGAGCTTAATCCCTTGTACTTTACCGGGACTACACCAAAAAAACTGTGAGGCTAGGGAGCAGGTCACGTAGAGGCGGGGCAAATGGTGAGCGGAACTCAGCTGCGAAGCACCATGGTGGGCTGAGCATGGCCGCAGCACACCAGGCCACACGCACCTGCTAGGCGCCCGTCCGGGCTCAGCGCAGAAGCTAGAAGTCCACGGTATCGCCAAGGGACCCTTGCCATCCTTTTGGACCAGACCAGAGAACTATGGGGCTAGGGAGCAGGTCGCGTAGAGGCGGGGCAAATGGTGAGCAGAACTTGGACACGAAGCACCATGGTGGGCGGAGCATGGCCCTGGCCTTGCACACGCACCAGCCTTTGCTAGGCGCCTCGTCCGGCTTGACGCAGGCCCAGGGGTTTAAAGGGATTACCAAGAGGCTATCAGGTTACTGGTACTTATGACAACCAAGTATGACACAAACCCTATAGGCATAAGCAAGTTGAATGGATCAAAATGATAATCAACTGCATAATGAGCATGTGGGACACTAGAGATCAGCTAAGGAAGAGTACAACAATCTGCTGGCTGACCCAGGGCGAGGCCACGGAAAACTTACAGCATGTCGAACATCGCTCGCTGGGTTGTCATTTTCCGTTGCCGCCCGGGACATACGCCCTTGCCATCTTTATGAGACCAAGCTAAAGAATTGCGGGGCTAGGGAGCAGGTTGCTAGAGGTGGGGCAAATGGTGAGTGAAACTTTGCCGCAAAGCACCATGGTGGGTGGCATAGCCCTGGCCTTGCAAGACCACACCCTTACTGCTAAGCGCTGTCAGGCCTAGCGCAGGAGCTGGGGTCCATGTTATGGCCAAGGAGCAGCCAGGATACTGGTATCCATGACAACCGTATGAGGCGAGTTCAGGGGTAGAACTTCCATAGCAGCTCTATATTCTAGGAGTTCGCCAGCTCCCGACCGTCTTCCGCGGCTAATCGAACTGCCCCGGGTCATGAGACAGAGACCACCTTGAAGGGGAGCTCCCAACGGGGAGATAGTTTGTCGCGGCTCGCCTGCAGCGGAATTTGACGCAAGACGAGGTCGCCTACCGCCAGTGTTCTCTCATGGACCTGGGTGGCGTGGTAGCGCCGGAGACTTTGCTGGTATTAGGCAGCATGGAATGCCGCTCGATCTCGTACTTCCTCCAGGAAGTTGATGTCATCTAGGCGTCGGTCTTCCTGGTCTTCTTCGTTGAAGGCCGATACACGCGGTGAGCCTAAGGAGAGCTCAGAGGGCAGCACCGCTTTGGCGTTGTAGACCAGGAAGAACAGAGTCTCCCCGGTCGCACGGCTGGTTGTGGTTCGGAGAGACTATAGCACCGTCGGAAGCTCTTCCACCCATCGTGCTCCGCCCTTGCGGAGCCTGTCGAACGCCCTGGTCTTGAGGCCCCTCAAGTTCAGCGCGTTAGCACGCTCAGCTTGTCCGTTATTTCGCAGATGGGCCACGAAGGCAAATACACCTTGGTGCCCATCTCTTCACAGAAATCCAGGAACGCTGCACTGGTGAATTGGGTGCCATTATCGGTGATGATGCGATTGGTGACTCCAAAATGAGTGAAGATCCCGCGCATGAACCTGACGGCAGCGGAGGCTATAATGGCGCGCACTGCCTCGGCTTCAACCCGTTTGGTAAATTTGTCGATGGCGATGAACAAGTGGGTGAAGCCCCTGTAACTCTGAGGCGGACACAGGATATCCAGCCCGAGCCATGACGGCGAGAGGCGGGATGGTTTGCAGAGCTTGGGCCGGAAGGTGGGTATGTTTGGCGTGGAATTGGCACACCTCACTACTCCTTACCAACTCGCAAGCATCCTGGAGGGCAGTAGGCCAAGAGAATCCCTGGCAGTAAGCTTTACCGACCAGTGTCTGACTGGACATATGGCTCCCACATATACCCCCATGGATATCAGAGAGCAGCTTGCTTCCTGCTTCCCGAGTGATGCACTTCAGGAGAATTTTGTTTCTACTCTGGCGATATAGGTCCCCACCTATCAAAGTATAGCACTTGGCCTTACGTGCAATTCTCTCAGCTGAAGCATCATCATCAGGGATCACTTGATCACACAAGAAGGCCAGGATGGGATCCATCCACTGACCCCCCGACCAAGTGTGGTAATCTAGTGGTGATCGCCTGGGTACTCCGCCTGGCTAGGCGTTTCCACCAATACCGCCTTGGCGGTGTTACCGTTCCGCCTCCCGAAACCGGGGGATATAGTTGTCGCGTCATCGACCCCACCGGAGTTGGGAGCCGAGACGGGTGCGTTGACTCCCCGCACAAAACCGGGGGATATGGCAGCCGCATCGTCGGCCCCGCTGGAGTTGGGGGCCGAGACAGATGCGTCACCTCCCGTCACGGGATCGAGTGATGTGGCAGCCGCGTCGTCAGCCCCGCCAGAGCTGGGAACCGAGACATGTGCGGTGCCTCCCTGCCCAGAATTGGAGGACAGAACAGCCACACCATTGGCCCCGCTGGAGTTGGGGGTAGCAATGGACGGTCGCGCAAACCTTATTTCGAAGACTTGGACCGGAATCGACCCGTCATTGGCCCTGCCAGAGACCAGGGTGACAATGGACGGTCGGGCACTATCGTCCCCGCCGGAGACCAGGGAAGCAATAGATGGTCTCTCGAGACTCCTTCGGAGGGGCGGACTGGAATAATAGCGCCATCGGCCCCGCCGAAGTTGGGGGCAGCGATGGACGGTTGGGCAAGCCTTTCTTCGAAAACTCCAACCAGAACAGAAGCCTTTGAAGAGGTGAGCTGCGAAAGCTCGTTCGCCAAATGACTGTCGCGCCGGGGGATATGGATGTACCCCAGCCCGTCGAAGTGGCGCTCCATCCTCCTGACTTCCGCCAAGTAGGCGGCCATCATGGGATCAGAGCACTGAAACTCCTTTCGCGCTTGGTTGACAACAAGCAGAGAGTCGCCCTTGATGTGCAGACACCGGATGCCGAGCACAGCGGCGGCACGTAGCCCCTCCAGCAACCCTTCATATTCGGCAAAGTTGTTGGTCGCCTTGAAGTCCAAGACGATCAGGTACCAGAGGATGTCCCCGGTCGGGGAGACCAGGACAAACCCAGCCCCCGCGCCCTCGACCCGAAAGAGCCGTCGAAGAACAGGGTCCACGGGGAGCACGGAGTGCTCCTTCAGCCTCAGGAGTGGAGGGAGTCCACTCGGCGACGAACTCGACCAACCTTTGACTCTTGATAGCAGTGCGCGGGTGAAACTTGAGGCAAAATTTGCCTAGTTCCACCGACCACTTGGTGATGCGACCTTCGGCTTCACGGTTGTGGAGTATCTCTCGAAGTGGGTAGGCTGTGACCACCGTGATCTCCCGTCCCTAGAAGTAGTGTCGAAACTTCCGGGACGCCACTAGAACAACATAAAGCATCTTCTGGGCCTGCGGATATCTGGTCTCCCCGTCGGATAGCACCTTGCTGATGTATTAGACTGGTCTCTGGATGCCTTCCCTCTCCGCCACCAGCACCCACTCACTACCACCGGGGTAGCCGCGATATATAGGAGCAGTGGCTCGTCGGGAGTAGGAGCGACCAGCACCGGGGGTGAGGAGAGGTATTTCTTCAGGTCTTCAAACGCTTGTTGGGCTTCAGCCGTCCATTCGAAGTGGTTGGTGCTCTTCAATAGCTTGAACAAGGGGAGACTTTTTTCTCCCAGGCGGGCGATGAATCACCCGAGGGACATCAGGCAGCCAGTCAGACACTGGACATGCTTGAGTCTGGTTGGCGGCTTCATGTGTTCGATGGCCGCAATCTTGTCGAGATTGGCCTCAATGCCCTGGCTAGACACGAGGAATCCCAACAGCTTTCCAGAGGGTATGCCAAAGACACACTTCTCGGGATTGAGCTTTAGATGATTCTTCCTAAGGTTGGCGAAGGTTTCGCTCAGATCCTCAATCAACCCTTCACTCTTCTCAGTCTTTACCACCAGGTCGTCGACGTATACCTCCAGGTTCCGTTCGACCTGTGGTCGAAAAGCAGCATGCATGGCACGCTGATAAGTAGAACCGGCATTTTTTAACCCCAAATGGCATTCGAATGTAGCAATAAACACCCATAGGAGTTACAAACGCGGTCTTCTTTTCATCTTCTTTCGCCATGTTGATCTAGTGGTACTAGGAGTACGCATCCAGAAAACATAGCAGCTCGCACCCCGCCGTAGAATCCACGATCAGGTCAATGCGCGGCAAGGGGTATGGATCCTTCGGGCAGGCCTTATTGAGGTTGGTGAAGTTGACACACATTCGCCACTTCTCGTTGGATTTCTTGACCAGCACGGGGTTGGCAAGCCATTCGGGGTGAATGACCTCTCTAATGATACTCGTGTGCAGCAGCTTCTCCACTTCCTCGCGGATGGCATCCTGACGCTCGGGAGCTTGTGCCAGACCTTTTGCTGGACCGGGCGTGCATCCGGGAGCGTTGCCAATTTGTGCTCGATCACCTCCCTGGGGACCCGGTCATGTCGGACGGTTGCCAAGCAAACACGTTTGCGTTAGACCGGAGGAAGGTGATGAGTGCGTCTTCCTATTTGGCGCCAAGGTTGGCGCCCAGCTTGATGGTCCTTTCGTGCTCGGCCACGCTCAGGGGGACCACCTTAACCTCGCCGGACGGCCGGGCGAGGTGCGGGTCCTCACCGGAGGGCTCCCGAGTAGACAATGTCAACTTGCTCGCAGCAGTGGCGCTGCCAGTCCAAGGCTTGCTTATCGCGCGCAGGCCTCGGCTTGTCCACTGGGCGCTTATGGGACCTCGGGCCTCTGTATCTTCACCACCATATAGGCATAGTGGGTGGCCGCCATGAACCTAACCAACGCAGGTCGACCAAGCAAGGCGTTGTAGGGGAGGTCGAAGTTGGCGACGTCGAAGTCCACCAACTCCGTGCGGTAGTTGTCCACATTTTCGAAAGTAACGGGAAGGCGGACTTGACCCAGGGGCATTGAGCCAGCCCAGGTGACTCCATATAAGGGGAGTGCCAGGCGGAGCTCTCGCTCCGGGATCTGGAGAGCCCAGAACACCCTAGGGGACAGGAGGTTGATAGAGCTCCCCCCGTCGATCAGCACGCGCCCAAGCTTCACGTTCCGAACTGTGGGCGAAACCACTATCGGAAGGTGCCCTTGGCCGACGGTGCTCACAGGGTGGTCGGCGTGGCTGAAGGTGATTGGCTCCTCTGACCACCTTAGCGGCCTAGCTGCCCCTGTGCTTAGTACGGCGACGCAGACTTCCCTCATCAGGAGCTTGTACTTCATGTTGGAGGCGTGGGTGGCTGAACCACCGTGGATGTAGGCCACCCTATGCTCCACCTGCTAGAAGGGCAGCTGGGTGGAGTCGTCGCCCTTGTCACCGTCGTGAGGAGGGCGGCATTCCCTAAGCCGCTGCTCCACCTTCTCGCGCACGACCTGGCAATTATCCAAATCGTGTGCATTAGTTTTATGGATAGGGCAGAAGACCTTACCCCTGTTTTCCTGTCGACGGTAGTCCTGCCGATTGCGGCGGTCGTCCTGCCGATTGCAGCGGTCGTCCCGCCGTGGCTTGACGACCTTGTGCCCGCGCTCGATGGCCAAGACCTGACTGGAATCAGCCACCGCGCTTTTTCTTGTTTGCGGAACTGGGACCTTTTGAGGTCCCGGCCTCGCCTCCGCCGCGAGCGCCGTCCGCTCCGGCAATCCACTCCCGCGCCTCCGCCACCCAAGCGCACTTGTGCGCTAAGGCGAATAGCTCGGACGTGGTGGCGATGTCACGGGTGACCATCTTCTCCCGCATCTTGCGGTCTCGCATGCCTCTCTAAAGGCTATGATAACGGACTGGTCGGAGATCTTGGGGATTGTGTTGTGGCAGTGGCTGAATTGCCGGATGAATGCGTGCAACGACTCCTCTCTCTTCTGTTTGAGGGCATGGAGGTCATCCTCCACACCTGGCTGGGTGTAGGAGCCCTGGAAGTTGGTGACAAACTGGCCACACAACTCCACCCATGAGTGCACTGACCCCCTCGGGAGGTTCATCAGCCAAGAACGGGCGGAGCCCACCAAGGCTGTCGAGAGATAGTTTGCCATAACCTTCTCGGAGCCGCCAGCAGCCCGCACCACCGTGGTGTAGATCTACAGGAACTCCTCCGGATTGATGGTGCCATCGTACTTCTCGATGGTTGTCGGGCGAAACTTTTTCGGCCACGCGACACGGCGCAGCCGGTTGGAGAACGCCTGGCACCCCATGCCGTAGGGAGAACCACGTAGCCCCCCGGAACCTCAGCCCAGGGGCCGCGTCGAGGAGCACGGGGCTTGGCTCCCTCAAGACTCAAAGGAGAAGGTCTCCTCCTCTGCAGGGAAATCGGGGTTGCGGGAGGAGTCATCTTCTTCAGGAGCCATCCGCTTACTGCGGTCCTACTCCTGTGCTTGACGACGCTGTAACTCGACGCGCAATTCACCACCACGCGCTGGGCATCGCTCTTCCAAATGAGCCCTAAGATCTTCACAAGCACTCCCCTCACGCCCGGGGGACACGCGAGGCAGTCTTGAGCCGTCGCCGACCCCCCAACAGAGCCGAGAACTGATCTTCAATGCCCTTTCCCTTGCTTCGCCCGCTATGACGTGGGCGTTCCTCGCTTGGGTGGCTCGAAGCTTGTGTGCGCTCTGCGCATGACTTCGACCGCGGGATACCAGAGGTATCTGGCCGTTCTGATGCCTTTGCGTGGAGCTGGGCCGCATCCACGAGGCGGGCGATGTCCTGCAACCATGGCGTTGTCGGGGTGTTGCCCACCAGCTCCATCGGCGGGTGCTCCAGGAGGAGGCGGGCCGCGTGCAAGTTTTGGGCCGGCGTGGCCTCCTCCATCGCTAGTCGCCGTCGGCCCGGCAGCACTCCTACCGTGGTGGGGGTGCCGTCGCCTTCTACGGAAGGCATCAGACGGTCTCCCGCCTGATCAGAGCGTGAAGCCTCCATCATTGCTGCCGGCGCTCAACGATCTGCCAAAGAAAGCAAAAGGTGAAAGCTACTACCCCCTTACCTGGCGCACCCTGTTGGCATGTTTGTGCGATAAAGATGGTTGAGTGTATAACCGAGAGTTTGGTGAGGGGTCTTCGCAACTGCGTCACTCTCGCTCTCTTCTCTACTCTCTTCACGTGATGAGCGAGACAGAGGAGCTCAAGAACACACAGTTTACCAGATTCGCCCCCAATGTGGGTATGACCCTCGTCTGCCTAAGCTCATGTTGCTCTAGTATTCTGCTTGTTCTTAGTTCACCCGATCGTTCGAACTAGGGATTTCCTCTCTGTTGTCAACTGATCGACCGACCTCCCTATTGTGAACTGATCGCCGACCTCTCTGTTGTGAACTGATCGACCAACCTCCCTCGCCTCATGCACACTAGCTCCCTTATAATACTCCTGGGACTAGCTAGGGTAAGCAGAGGGAGTGGTTTTACATTAATTACATTGATTGTGTCTAGTCCTGTCCTCATGTCCCTCGAGTCTCTGTTGTTGCTTGACATTGCCTGTCTTGGATCGCTTGAGGAGGGTTGGATCTTTGCGTGACGAACGCCTGGTACACGCGTCTCCCCGTCTCGCCCTGGGTGGTGTAGATGGAATGGGAGTTGGTGAAGCTAGCTCAGTCGGAGGGACAGGTCATCATAGCTTCAGGGAGCCACGCCTATTAAATGGCCTTTGGGCATACTGTAATGGCTCCCCGCGCATTTAATGGCTCCCATGCACATTTAATGGCTCCCATGCCCATTTAATGACTATGATACGTTGTGATCCTGGTGAATGCTTCAGGCGAAAGCCTCCTAGCCCTGTCTGTGCAGATGGCTGACAATGGGCCCACCTGCTCGTCGGGCGGCCACGTGGCCTGGTCGCCCGACTGCTAGTCGGGCAGCCACGTGTCCCGGTCTTCAGCGGTCATGATCTATTCGCCCAGTGCTGGGACCTAGTCGTCCAACTGCCCACCGAACGGCCACGTGTCCTGGTCGCCCGCCAAGCCTCTCTTTCAGTGAGTTGAGTTCTTTGCACAGGACCTTCTTCTTTTTGTATCTTGCGCACACGGTCCCACCTGATAGCGGTAGAGAGAGTACCCCGGTGTAGAATACACCGACAGTAGGAAATTAGCTGTTTATCAAATGAATTTTTAATAAAAAAATTACGACTACTTTTCAGCCCAAAAAACTAAAAAGCGGCTTTTTAAAAAGCTACAGCTTCCTAAGTAAGCCCTAGGTAAACACTTGTGCTCCACTTTTTGGCTCCAAAGCAACTAAAGATAAGTTGGAGGCTAGGTAACTCATATTTAGGGACGCAGATTCCCTCTGATATTCTGACCTCTGCCATTGGGCCCCAGAGCGTGGGCCCCAGGCATGGGGCCCCAACGCAGATGATCCGCTTCCCATATTTAACAACTCCCTTACACTTTATCCTCGCTATGCCCATGAGATAGACTAAAATTATTACACGTCTATACACCCATTCCCCATAAGTTGGGGGCCTTAATGAACTTTGGACCTTGAGGTATTAGAAACATACCAAGCACTCCAATCTTCTAATCATCAAATTGGAAGATAAATCCAAGGTAATAGGTCTTTTTTGAAGAGGAAGGAGAGCTATCCTCGATTCATTAAGATAGAAAACCTTTTTCGATAGGGAGACTTCACTAGAGAAAATTTTCTTTATGCTACTCATGGCAACCCTATTCTCTCTTCTATTATCCAAAAATGGCACTGCTCTCTTTTGCCACTCTTTTCTAAATTGACAGATTTTGCAAAGTACATGTGGCTACTTAAACAACGATTCACATAACTATTCAAAGAAGAAGTATCCAACATAGACTAAACCCTAATTTCTAAGGACCAATTTGTAATTAGGATTTGAGTATGCTATTTTATATTAAAAAAACTTTTGTAAAGTTCCTACAAAATTACTTATTCTAGAAATACCCGTTATTTGGATGGGGGATTATTTGGAATTGGCCATAAGTGGTGTTTCCCTATAAGGGTGGAGATAGGCCTCGGGCCACCAGAGCAATGGTCCGAGGCCTAGCCTAATAAGCAATAGAACCCCCCTATATATATATAGCAAAATTTTTAGTTCATATGTCCTTGCCCGAGTTGTCCAGGTCAATAGCCCATATTCCCTCCCTTCCCAGTGCACCAAGCTAGCGTAGTAGTGCACTACTGTCCATGACAACCCACAAAGTTGAGAAGTGAGAAACCATATTTGTTATCAGGATCAACCTCCTCTCTCCCTACATCTATCTTGTGGATGAAACAAGAGCTGAGGGCCGAGGCATGACGGTAGCATAGGCTCCGAGACGGCAAGCCCTCCTCTTGACACCTTCCTCAAGCAGTCAAGCTATTCATCGGCCGCTGTCAACTCTAGATGATTTTCTCTTAATCCTTACTTCGTCATATTGCATCATATATATTCCAAATTAGCTAATTAGGGATTAATTGATTGAATTCAATTTTATGTAATAAACACATAATTTTTCCATTGGTACATAGCCTTATTGAATTAGCATTGATTTTGGCCATTGCAACTACAATAGTAGAAAGAGCCTTATCGGCTATGAATATTGTTAATACTATGTTACAAAATAAGATGAGTGATGAATAGATAAATGATAGCATACTATGATGTATTTACAAGCATTAAAAATAACAATATTTTATAGTGTTTTCAAAGTATTAGGTCGCATAAGCAAAAATTACCTCATGTTACAGGTATGTTACATTCTTGTTTTGCAATTTGAATCAATAATTAACTTTGTAATTTTGTGTCACTAATTTACATACACAATATCATCTTTGAAAGGCCATGTGAAGGTCTATCCTTGATGGTGATAAGTAATTGACTGTGTTTTAGCATGTTGTGCTTGAATTTGAGTTTGATTTGAATTAGATTTTTAAACGAAGCAATTTTAGTTGTGTCTACTAGGGGCGGCACTACCGGCATGTGGTAGCGGTAGTGTCGGCCAAGCGGCACTACCGAGCCCATGGGGTGGTAGTTATTTTACAGAGAGGGACTTCGCAGGATTTGAGTGTAAGCGGCACTACCGGCCTTTGGGGAGCAGTAGTGCTGGCCGAGCGACACTACAGGCCCTAGGGGGTAGTACTGTCAACCTATTGAATGAATGTTGAGTTTGAATTATGTGAGATTTATTGCATATCAATTTGGACATTGCTATGTGATATGTTTCTATATTTTTTATGGTTGCAAGATGACGGTACTAGGTCATAGTGAGGCGAAGGATGATCGGAACTAGGTCAGGTGCGTCGGAGGTCCAAACGGTTGAGGATCGCTGGAAGATGATAGGAGACAGAGTCGCTGCAAACCTAGAAGACAAGGAATGGATGAGATGCTAGCTAGGATCTACTCGATCAAGGAGGGCCGTTGGATCACGATCTAGGTGATAGAGTACTAGGTCTAATTAGCATGATTTGAAAAGCGTGCAAAACTTGTTATTTTATTGGGTTTCGGGTTATCCTATGTATGAGTGAGTCAATCCTAACCCTTGATGGTGATTCTTAGGGTAGAAGGAACTCATCCAAGGGTGTAGGATGACTCAAGAGTAGTATAAATAGAGTGGTAGGGGTAGTCTTTACCCTCTTGAAGGTTTTGAGATTTTTGTGCTCCTTTGAGCTTTGCCCACTTTATTGTGAGGTTTATTGAAGGATCAAGAAAGTGAACAGAGGGGGGTAAATGGTCGCAAATAAAATTTTCCCCCAAAATACTCCAACTAATACCTCGAAAAGATCATGCAAAGGAAATCGTGAAAAACCTGAACAACTAGACAACTATGTGTACCCTTAGCTTGCATGGATGAGTACCATAGAATATGTGGGGATTTTTGAGTCACAATCTTGGTTATATGGTGTACAAAATAAAAATGAATCAATTCAACTCTTGCTTTTAGAAAGGAGATCAATTCAAATCACAAAAGTCACTTTCAAAAAAGCAAAAGCAGAATTTCTAGAAACTGTCCTCAATTAGAATAGGTGGTTGGTGGGTTTTTGGAGCTCAATAAATTTTGAGAATTTTTATCCCTATGAAAAAATGAGTCATAAAGAACTCCACAAAATTTTACCTCAAAAATCCTTACATAAAAATCATAAAAAAGCAAATAACATAGATAGTTAGGAACTTCGAGCAGAAAGTTTAGGGCTCGGTTTTCACCTCATGGCGCCAAAATGGTGCAACAAGTGGACTCTAAAATTTTTTTACAGATTCATATAAGAGTCCCACAAATTTCCAATAAGAATCACTCAAAAATAATTTTTATATATTTTTATAAAAATTAAACACTGATTATTACGTGAAGAACAAGTTCTGAATAGAGTTACAACTTAATAGAAAAGATGATCCAACGCAAAAGAGATATAAAACCATATGAACACACTCAAAACATCCAAGATCAACATTTAGAAGGAGGGGAGGCAAATCCAAATTGCAAGAAAGTAAATTACGAGAAAGTAAATTGCAGGAATTTAAATGTTGAATTTAAAACATAAAATAAGTGCGTAATGTAAATTCAAGTATGAATGAAAAAGATTTGCATTTCTAGAAGGAAGAGGTTTACAAAGCATCAAAACAAGGTAGGCAAAGCTCAAAAGAGCACAAAAACCTCTACAACCTTTAAGGGGAGGAGGCTACCCCTCCACCCCTATTTATATTACTCTTGGGCCACCTACCACCCTTGGATGTAGCCCTCAACCCTAGAGAACTCATCTAAGGGCTAGGATTTTCCCACTCACACAGCCATGTAAGGGCTAACCCAAAACCCACACCAACAAAGGGTTTTCTTGCACGATTTTCAAAGCATACTATCTAGACCTGCTAACCTATCAACTAGACCACGATCCAATGGCCCTCATTAATCCACGCGGCATCTAGCTAGCATCATCTCCTTTCCTTGTCTTCTTGGCTTGCCCGGACTCTGTCTCCTATCATCTTCCGGTGATCTCCTGACCGTCTGGACCTCCGATGCTCCTTGCCTAGTCCCGGTCATCCTCCGCCTCACCATGACCTAGCACCGTCGCCCTACAACCATCAAAGATAAGGAATGAACCTTTCATATAGCAATGCCCACAAAGATATTCAATGATTATCTCAAAATCATTAATCAATCATAATTTCTCTCAAAGTTCTGGTGCTACCGCCCCCAGGCCGGTAGCACTAGGAAAAACAACCAATACTCAAATTGCTTCAAATCGAAAATCCAATTCAAATCAAACTCAATTTGAAATCAAACCAAGCTCAAATCTTATCAATTACTCATCACACACAAGGATAGACCTCCACATGGTCTTTCATTTTGTAAATCTCCCTTCCAGAAATGAAAACTTCATTTACTCATCTCTGAATTTATTTTGTGTATTTAAAGACATAATGTAAATACATTGATACATAAGTCTTCTTTAGATCATATCCCAATCATTTAGGTAACTTTTGTGTTCTTCCTTGCAAGAAACCGATCTTTTGGTCTCTAGGGGATTATTCTTGCAATGTCAAGTTTTTAGGATGTTTTTGGGGTTTTTGTCTTATGTTCTAGCTTGTTATGACAAGTGGGAGGCCATCTAGGATCATCTTGGTCATCAAGAACCCATGAACTAGCTGATGGCCAAGTTTTTATTTTTGAACCCGTTCTTGTACACTCTTTTGTAAATTTTAAAAGAGTTAGAACTTTGACATCAATTCTTACAATAGAAGGTCAGAATAGGTTCCTAACATCCATAGGAAGGTGTCCACAAATTTTCATATGGTTTGGATCAACCAATCAAAAGATTCATTAATTTTTCTTTTGAGTCAAGCTGATTTTATTGTTCATCGGGCTGTTTTTAGTAGCTCAGCACTATCGTGCTACAGTACCTGATAGTGCTAGGGTACTGTTCACCTAGCACCACTGGACCTGTTTGTGGTAATGTTGGCCTCTGCAGTGGATTTTAGGACTTTTGCTTTCACCGCTTTGTCTTTTTGATGTGAGGATGTTGGTTGGATTGCTTTGAGTGGAAATTTTTTTTATTTTATGATCATTTATCCCCCCTCTGATCGCCATCTTAATGCTTCAATTGGTATCAGAGCCAGTTTTTCTATTCCATAGATCTTGACCGTCTCGAGAGCCATGGCAATGGACAAATATTCCACCAAACCTCTCATCTTTTTTGGAGTTGATTTTCCTTTCTAGAAGTCCCAAATAGAATCATACATCACTGCCCAGGGCTTCCTGATACGATAGAAGGTGAAGCTCCCGTATGAAGTTCCTGTCAATGAGAACGTCACGGCCGGTAATTTGGCTGATGTTGAGGCGAATGCTATGGCAAGGAACATCCTCATACAGGGTCTTAGCCACAGTGAGTATGACATGATCTCTCACATTTGTTCTGCTCACGAGATCTAGTGACCCTCGATGCTTACCATGAGAGCACCATTCAGATCAAGATGGTGAGATAGGACCAATACAAGCGTGAATACAACAAATTTGAACAACACACTGGTGAGACCCTTGATGAGTGCTTTGGTCATTTTACAAGGATTTTGAGTGATCTCCATGCAGTTAGTTGCACATACCCTGACTCGGAGAATGCTCGACACTTCTTGACCACACTATTTTCGTGTTTGGGAGATGAAGGTGACCACCATCAAGGACACCACAGACTTATCAATCTTGACTCTTGACGAGCTTTACTCCTGGCTCAAGACTCATGAGATCGGCGTTGTCTCTTGTAAGACAAAGTTGCAGTTGATAGCCTTGGTCATCGATCCCATTGGATCCATTTCTGAGACTTCCGTTGGTTTTTCTCTTTCCGCCCTTTGCGAGCTAAGCAATAAACAACTGGATAAACTTTTAGAAATTGAGTTTACTCTTTTAGCTCAAAAATTTTCTCATGCATATAAAAGGGTGAGGGAGAGGAAGAGATGTGGTATGATCACCTACTTCGAGTGTGGTGGCCCTAACTACATTCGAGCAAACTGCCCCAAGCTGAAGAAGGGTAAGAACAACACAGACAATTCAAGAAAGAACGACGATACCAACAAGAACCGCAACAAGAAGCCTCCAGTTCGTAACTCAACGTGTGAGAAGAAGTACCACAACTTCTCGAAGAACAAGAAACTCTTCCACCATGTCCTCGTCGCACTCGATGACATCAACCTCTCTGATATGTAGACCTGGAGCGACATGGGTGAGGATGACCAGCAAGAGAAAAACAAGAGTGATGATGACTTCACCAAGATGTGCTTCATGCCAAACGCTAATGGTATCAGCGACTCTGAGCTCTACAGCGACTCGACAAGATACCCTCCTATGACCAACTCAATGAAGCTTTTTGCAAATTAGGTAAATTTTATGCTAGAGCTAGAGCTAGGTGTGTGGAGCTAGAGAAGAAAGTAGGTACCTTGACTCAAAAGTTAGCTTCACTTAGATCTTTCTCTCGATCCTCTGATGACTATTCTCTATGTGACGCTTTGCTTGTGAAGCTTGAGAACCTAAAGATTATGCATGATAGTGTGGTTTCTAAGCTTGAGAGTCTTAGGTCAAAGAATGCTAACACTTGTTCTATTGATGCTATTTATGTAGATACTAGTTTTCTTCATGCTCACATTAGCACATCATGTGAAAATTGTCTTAAATTGCTTGCCGAAATTGATGCCATGAGCACTCACCTTAGGAAGCTATCTACTAGAAACAATGAACTTAAATTGCATGCTTCTAAGGACTCAGTCAGCTCATGTGAGGGTTGTAGACAACTAAAACTTGATGATAAATCTTTAAATGCCAAGTGTACTGAACTTACTAAAGACTTACTAGTTAAGTCACAAGAAAGTTGCTTGCGATGTGCTAAGATTGAGGGGAATTTGGATAAAATCCAAGTCAAACTTAAGAAGCTAGAGGCCCAAACCCTTAGGATTAGAAATATCCTTTGCATTTCTTATGAGGCCCTCAAGGTTAAGGCAGCCATGTTGAGGGAGAAAAATACACGTGCTGGTAGTTCTTCCTTATCTAGTTCTTCTTTATCTTCTTCCCTTCATGTGCCTCTCTCTTCTAGGAATGTGAGTATCTCATGAGCACTCTTGAGAAGTTTGTAGGAGGCAAGAAGAAGCTCAATCTCATCCTAAACCAGTCCAAGATTAGTCGATTCAATCAAGATCTAGGATTTGACTACTTTGAGCATGCTAGGACTCATCCTCCGACCATTGTGAATGGCTCGAGAGATTGTGGTCGCTCCTAAGGTGAGCACTATTGTGTTTAGGTCTACTAGGGTTGTCCATAGGACTTCTGACCAGAAGGTTGCTACTCTTGCTGATTCTACCTCTAGCAAGGTAAAGTACTTATGCACCTTATGTCAGAAGGATGGTCACCTAATAGATTTCTGCTTCAAACGTGCCAAGATCATGAGGCGTGAGTGTGTTCATGCCCTTAAGGGTATTCAGGGTCATCCCCAGACTCTAGGTTCTCCAAAGGCATACACTGCTGCTAGACAGGATAGAGTGTCACATGTTTTTAGGCAGTGTTCAGGACTTGGATTTTATACTATTCATTCGAGTTTTCATCTTGGATCTACTTTTGATTAGTCTCTCCATCGTCCTTTTGATATTCCTCATATTTCTCCTCGAGGTAGATATCAGCGGTGTGAGATATTTCCTAGTAGGAGATTTGTGCAACTTCACTGGGATGGTCCGGCCTTTGCATGACGATGGGCCAACCCAGTTCCAGATCCTAGATTTTCTGTTAGGGTTGCTTTTGGTCTTGTGAGTGTAAAGCATCAAAGAGACACTAGAGTCCAGTCTTTTGCTTCTGTGGCTGGTATTTTGAGACGTCGTGTGGTTCAGTATTGGGTTCCTAGATCTTCTCCTTGTCCTAGTACTAAGTCATCTCTCTCTCTCTCTTGTTTGTTGACCAGGTTCGTAGGATGGGGAAGGGAGAGGTGTGGATCGTTGACTCCTATTGTTTTTCCCATATGACCAGAGACTCTAGATGGTTCTCTTCCCTAGTCCGAGCTCCCGGTGATGAGTTGACCATTTTTAGGGATGCTTCATCAAGTAGAGTCATTGCAAAAGGTACCGTCTATATTAATAACAATTTCATTCTTAAGAACGTTGCCTTAGTGAATAAGCTGCAATATAATTTGCTATCTGTTTCCTAGCTTATCAATGACTCTTTCGAGGTAAACTTTAAGAGTAGTGCCTATAGAATTCTTAATTCATCAGAAGAGTTAGTCTGTAGTATTTCTAGATTTAAGAGAGTCTTTCGTACTGATTTTTCTACTTTTTCTAAAGACTTTGGTTGTTGTTTGATTAATTCTGAGTCCCGTGATCTCTCCTTCTAGTATAGAAGATTTGGTCACATTAGCTTCAATCATTTGATCAGAGTTAGCAACCATGATCACATTCGTGGTTTGCCTAAACTCAAGATAGTCAAATACTTAGTTTGCTCTCATTAACGATATGGCAAGATAGTTGTTGCTTCTCATCCTCTAGTCATTGTTGTAATGACTGATGCACTAGGACACCTCTTACATATGGACACTGTTGGTCTAGCAAGAGTGCAGTCAGTGGGTGGGAAGTGATATGTTCTTGTCATTTTTAATGATTTTTTGAGGTATTTTTGGGTATTTTTATAGCCTCGAATGATGAGTCTTTTACCCATTTCACAGGTTTGGTCCATAGGTTGTCTATTAAGATCCCTAGTGCCTTACGAGCTATATGCAATGATAATGACACATAGTTCAAAAATTCCTACTTTGAGAGCTTCTATCAGAAGTTAGGTGTAGAGCATTAGTTTTCCTCTCCATACGTCCCTCAGCAAAATAGCATAGTAGAAAGGAAGAACAGGAGCTTAGTTGAGATGGCTAGAACGATGCTAGATGAGTACAATACTTCTAGGAAGTTTTGAGCTGAGGCTATAGTTACTGCTTGCCATGTGTCTAATCGAGTTTTCTTGTGAGTACATTTGCATCGCACTTCTTATGAGTTGAGGTATGGGCGAAAGCCTAGTATTTCTTATTTAAGTGTGTTTGGTTGCAAGTGTTTTATCTTGAAGTCTGGTAACCTAGATAAGTTTGAGTCTCATTCTAGTAATCTAGATAAATTTGAGTCTCGTTCCTCTGATTATATTTTTCTAGGTTACTCAACTTCTTCTCGTAGCTATAGGGTCTGGAGTTGTGATGCGAATAGGATCATAGAGACCTATGATGTGACCTTTTATGAAGCTAGACCTGATACATCAGGCTCTTCTTTTCTCTCCAAGATCATCTTTGCAAACGATGAGGACGATGGAGATGATGGTGTTCCATCTGATCCAGTCCCCTCTACACTTAAGATGCCTCATATTTCCATTTCTGCACCTTAAGGAGACCAGCCTTTATCTTCAGACTCTCCTTCAGTGAGTGGCTCTATTCCTACCTCTTCTGTACATGAGATAGAGGCCACTTCTGCTTCTGGACCTCTCCACTATATTCAGAGATATCATCCACTTGATCAGATCATTAGCGATTTGTTTGAGCATATCACATGCTCAAAATTAGGCTTATCCAGCTTCTGCCTCTACTCAGCCTTTGATTGCTTCTTTTGAGCCGAAGGATGTTTCTCATGCATTATCTGTTGAGTCTTGGATTAATGCTATGGATGAGGAATTTGAGAACTTTGAGAGGAACAAAGTGTGGCAGCTTGTTGAGCTCCCCATCTGGTATAATGTCATTGGGACCAAGTGGGTATTCAAAAATAAGCAAAGTGAGGATGGAGTTATTATTAGAAACAAGGTTAGAGTAGTTGTACACGGCTTTACTCAGGTTGAGAGTCTTAACTTTGAGGAGACCTTTGCCCCTGTAGCTAGATTAGGGGCTATTAGGATCCTACTTGTGTGGAAGATAAAATTTGGTTTTTCAAAAAGCTTTCATGGAAGATAATATTCTTAAGAGGTATGTCCCAAATACGGTCCAAAAAACTTGAAATATGGTCAAACTACACAAAATTTTGACCAAAATTTATGGAATCTTTGCAAATTTCAATCAAATTAAAAATAGTTCAAACCATATTATGAAATTTGAAAAAAAATTGGATAGTCCTGATCCATCACTAATGTTCCCATAAAATTTTCGATGATGATCAAGCCTACCACGAGGCTAGAAAAAACTAGGAAAATGATGCCATAGCATGAAATTGATATTGATGAGGTGGTCTTAGGGTCTAGGTTAGGGCTTCCTTCTGAAAGGCATTGGATTCAAATCCCACTCTCAATATTAATTTTTCTCTGTTATTTTTTTTAATCCCATCTTGGCTGTTGCTTGTATTTCTTCCTCTAGCAGTGAATTTGAATGCATTTCTCCTGTATTATTTTCAAATTAACCATTGGTGATCATTGGAGAATGACAGCTCAATTGGAGCAAGATAAAAAGGTTTCTTAGCTTTTAAGCTTTCGTTCATTTTTCCAATATAGAGATACAAGTGTGTAGTCTTCTATAAGCAGAAAGGATGGCTGAAGTGAATGAACTTGCATTCCCTCGTTATTCATTTTTGTTCCCTTTGGTTATGGTGAGAGTTGAGATTGCAGCTTGCTGACTATAACATGGTTCCTAGAATTAGTATAGGATTGAATTGTTGTAATGATGGTAAAATGGCCCGTTTGCTATGGGAAATAACCACGTTGATTGTTGATACTTGTCCAGATATTGCTGTGAAGATTCTAAACAGTATGTTACAGTTTACTTGGCTGGAAATGGCAAAAAAAACAAAAGGGCAGCTTTGGCTCTCGTTGAGATTTGAACTCAAGACCTCCCATTTACTAAAGAGTGCTCTAACTGTATTCCTTATAAAAGGCAATACAATTCTCCAAAGAAAATGATACCAAATCCTGTCCAAAAAAATGGCAAAACTGATCCAAAATATATGAATTTCAGTCCAAAAAAAACCGAAGATTTTTTAAATTACTGTAGCATTTTGAAAATTTTCAATTTTTTTTAAATTCTACTGAAATTTAGGATCTTATCTCTAGCTAAAATCCAAAACATTGACCGAGATTTCTGAAATTTCACCAGGATTTTAAACCATGGCTGCAACGAACCAGCATAAGGTTGTAGTAATAAAAGGAGCTAAAACACCACAATGACGACAACCACCAAATCCAGAGGAGAAATTAAATCTCCATTAAATTTTGTAAAGCGAGTGGAGTACTACAAGTCCCTAGCAGAAGGCAACAGCACTAGAAATATGACGAATTAATTAGCATGGACCGCAATCAGAGCATGCCTATTTTCGGCCCTGTAGTCTTTAACTCCGGTCAACGTCAATATCAGGTCAGGACCTGATATTGTAGAGATTATAAGATTTCAGCATATCAATTAGGGATGTCAACTGGTAAACGACGGGCACAGATACTAGTAGAAAATCAAAATATCCGTGGCACTAGGCTTTTCTTTTTTAAAAAAATCTTCCTTCTATGTCCATCGACATATTTCTTTTGCAAATTTGACCTAGTGTGAATGAATTAGCAAAACTATTCCTATCCTGATCATAGAAATAGTGACAAACTACATATGTCTTCTGTCGCGTAGCCTGAGCTCGACAACATATACCGCAGAGAAGGAGCTCGGCAAGTCCTACCAAGCAAGCCTTCCACAGTAGTAATACTTGCCGCACCATTGAACTACTTAATTAATGATTAACTAATTAATTCCTTGGTTATTAGTCACTTAATTAAGTGCTACTCCTAAAGTTACCA
Organism: Guadua angustifolia; assembly: GCA_036346375.1. Taxonomy (NCBI): domain Eukaryota; kingdom Viridiplantae; phylum Streptophyta; class Magnoliopsida; order Poales; family Poaceae; genus Guadua; species Guadua angustifolia. The sequence goes on along the minus strand of CM070510.1, from coordinate 30,963,301 downwards.
ATGAAGGCATGCTCGGCAACTCATTGCTGACTATTGCTGCTCGGTATGTGCTACCAAGCTCAGGGTATGTGAAATCTTTTTACTTGTCACGGTCTGCGAGATGCTATGGTACGGAAGTGTGGCAGGAGACATATGTCACTTGGAAGGGGACTAGATTTGTAATCTCGTTCGGATAGTGGTTAAATATGAGGAAAAAACAAGTGCTATAGGGCAATCAAGCCGAAACTTTTTTTTTCATGTATCTGGTAAAAAGGTCAAACATCCCTGGTTTATTATTAGTAGAGCGTTATTAGTAGAGCGGATGGCCTTGAGTACAACAAAAAGATAGAATTAGATTTCGAGGAGTGAATAAGCAGCCAACAAACGGTGGAGCAATCTCTTCCGTTAGTTTTACAGATTTTCTATTGTCTAGGTTTTACACTTTTACGACATTTGTCTCATTTTCAAATTTCTACGACGTTATATGGTAGCCACACATTAGACTTTAGTAATCCAAATGTCTCTTTATAGTCGAAATTGTCAGCAAAGTAGTATCTTTAGTTATATTGATATAATTTAATTACCAACCAGCCAAACTATCAAAGTACTTGCAAGATGTAGTATGTAATACGTATCTCTCTTTTTTCCTTATGAGTGTGTTCAATACGTTGGACCACCTTAAAACATTCTTAAAGGGCTCCTTTTGAACACGTAGAATTTTCCCAATTTCTATGGTATTTAAACTATTTTCTATGAAATTCCTGTAAAATTTGAAATACTATAGGAATGTAGAAAATTCCTATGTTTATTCCAAATATTATGGGGGCAACATTAATAAGTAAACTGAAACAGATTCAACAGTTCGAGGACACAATGTAACATCTTTCCGATCACAAGGTAATCAAAGACGAGTAAGTCCCATGATGCATATCTGGTCCAATTTACTTGTTGAAAACCGGTACTGATCTCAGATGCGTGCAATTCGCTCCTCAAGAGTTCTGAGAAATTTTATGATGCATTATATCGGTAGTATATGGTGGGTTATAGAAATCAGATCTAGCCGTTGATTTGTTAAGGTATGTCTATCACCTATAGAGGAAGTATAAATAAATTTTAGCTAATCTAATCCATTGAATCGAAAAGAATGAATGGTTTATATTGAATTTAGTATACCGTAAAAGAACTCTCCAAAACCTTTTCCCATTTACACATTTCTTTGCACGGGTGATGATCACAATTCACAAGAGATAGCACAGCAAGTCTAAGGGCAACTCCAAGAGCTGCCCTTTCCTTCATCCGAAATAATAGGGAATCCGTACGAGCCCAAATGGAAACGACGCCTCCAATAGCTTCCCGAACCGACACCTTGCTTTTAGGTAATGGAGTGAGAATCGCTATTTCTCAGGAACCTCTCTCCTATCCCGATCGCGTTCCCCATCTTCCCCGCATCGAGCTTGAAGTAACGGCCGGTCGCTCCTGCGCCTGGCAGGATAGTCCAGGAGGCTAGCGTCGCGAGCCGCAGCTCCGTCCCACGACATCCAAGAGGTAAGGCACCGCTCCGCCGCCACACGCACCATGGAGGAGGCGAGCTGACGCTTCGCCGATTGGTCCTATGCCCTTGAGGAGGCTAGCTGCCGCTTCGTCCCCAGCGCGAAGAGACCCAGGCTGCTTCCCTCCCTCTAGATCTGATCCCCGGCTTCATCATCAACCCAGGCCGCCTCTCATCGTCCTCTTCAACCTCGGGTGCTGCGGGATCGAGCCGATCTATAAGGTATGAATCCTAGTAATCTTAGAAAAGAATAGATTTTGCGGTGTCGATGGGAATGTGGGAATATGGTGATGGTTCCTGACTAGATTTCATGCTAAAAAATGTGTGATTTGTTCCTGCCTATATTTTCTTTTTGTGGTTTGGAAACTGTCTCTTGAGGTAAATTATCCAAGTAAACAAGAGACATTTCAGAATAACCATCTAATTTCTCATGTATGCATGTTCGAGAAGAATTCCTTCAACGGGTTACAGCCTATCTCATCACTTGTTGGATGAACATCAGAGCCTTGAGTTCTAAAAGCTATGAAATACAGCGGGGCTTCTAAAAACAGTACAGCAAAAAAAATCTGTCTAAAATTTTCATTGTGATGTTTATCTGATGCCGATGAGGAAGATGCCTATTTAAAGTTTTCAATAAAAGCATTGTATCTGCCGCACTCCTTGATTCGTGATTCCATATATGAAATCTTTTGAAATTCCTTGAAACTTTATATTTGTTCAATTTACCTTTCAGCATATATTCTTTTCTCGTTGTTTTGTTATTTATGTAGCATTATTTCTACAGGTGTTGTGCATAAGCATGAAACTTCAGTATGTACCTATGAAATTTTGTGTTGCTAATTGTTGTCTTACTAGTTAATGTTCTAGAGTAACCTAAAGTTGAGAACACAAATAGCTGAAGCACACCTGTGATATGACTCCTGCATTTTTCTTGCCTGGTTCGTATCACTGCATCTCCTTGTGCCAGTAGATAGTTGTCATGTTCATGTAAACAATTTATTGCTCATTGTTGCTGCTATTGTAGAGTGTTGTATGCAGATGATCACTACTTTGCCAATAAGTCTGTTACTGCTGTGCCTAACCTTATATCACCTTCATTTGCTTTCTTCTACAAAACTCCATTGATGACATAACAACCCCTTGTTTGTCATTTGAAGCTCACACCTTAAATCAATCAAGCCATTTCTGTTTGCCGTAGTCTAGCAGTTTGACTATATTTTAATTAATGCTACCCTGTAAATTTTGATGTGGATGGTAGTGCCCTTGGATAAGCAGAGACATCATAATGTACTTTCGCTTCATACACAACTAGGGTGGAAGGTTGTATATACACAGAGTCACGGGCCAAGTGCTATGAATGCTGCTCATGTTACCGAAAGGATTCATTCCATCCGTACTCAAGCCAAACCTTACATTTCTCAGTTCATTTCCGAAGTTCTCCCTGAAGAATCTATCGATGGTTTTCCACTGGGCAGAATCAGCCGGGTGTCTCAGTTTTCCATCCCTCTTACGGTCTTCTGAGTGTCATCGCATCAATTTGACGTGCTTTTTGTTTCTAAATAAACGCTTCAAACGAGGTATTACTGGCAAATACCACACCACTTTTGCGGGAGCTCCTTTCTTCACCTCGATAGCTTCATTGCCATCGCCTACGCTTGTATCGCGACGCTTTGCACACCGGACATACATGAATGTCTGCATAGTCTTTGCGATAGAGTATACAGTCGTTTGGACAAGCATGTATTCTTTCTACTTCCAATCCCAAGGGACATACAACCTTCTTAGCTAGATACGTGGTTTTAGGCAACACGTTTCCCTCAGGCAGTATGTCCGCTAAGAGATGTAACAACGCCGTGAAACTCTTGTCGGACCAACCATTGGCTGCCTTCAATTTCAGCAGCGAGAGCACCGTGTGCAACTTTGTGTATTCCTCCTTACAACCCGGGAACAAAGGTTTCTCCGAATCCTCCATCAAACCCTTGAATTGATTAAACTCTCTCTGACTAGTGTAGTTCTCTTCTGCATCGCGCAACATTTGAGCCAGATTATTGTCGTCATCGATGACCAACCTATCCTCATCGGATCCATAACTGATGTCAGCTGCCACATTGCCGGCTCCGTCGTCGTCGACGTTATCACGTTGAAGTATGATCTCCTCTTCACCGTGCCTTGTCCAACTTGTATAGCCAGGTACAAAACCCCTCCGGATCAAGTGCAAATGGATATGGTTTTTGTTCGAAAACATCTTCTTATTCTTGCAATCAATGCATGGACAGTGTATGTACTCCGTCTTCTTTTGCAAGTCGTTCTCCTCATTGCCCTTAAAAAACAGATACACCATCGATATATTCTTGGCTGCAGCAGTTCGCATCGTACATCCATCTCCGGTCCATCTACAGTTCATTAATTTAAGCAATTTATTAATATCCAAAAATCTTAATTAAATAAATTGTTATTCAATATTCAACAATATCCACTAACGGGACAACATTAATACTAAGTAAATGTTGCAAACTTAAGTAATTAATTTTAATATATACTCATATGTAACCAAAAATTATATATATCCTCAGGAAGATCAACATAATAAATTCCTCACCTCAAAATTTCATAATCACCCAACTACCATATTAACTAAAATTTATTTATCATTCACATCCAACAATCTTAATTACATAAATTGGGTTTATATGCTTCATAAAAATTCACTAACAATACCCACTAATGGAGCAAGATGTATATGCACGCGCTAACAAAAAAAAATTAATGGTAACTAAGAAAAATATTAACTACGTAATTTTTATACATATCCTTGGAAGAGCAACATAATAAATTCCTCATCTCAAAATGCAAGGCAATTAACTTCATGATCACCCATCTATCATATTAACTATAATTTATTTTTCATTAATATCCAATAATCGTAAATACATAAATTTGATATATGCTTGACAAAAAATTCATCATCTAAACAAGGTAGACAACTTAATCTAATACAAAGAAGGTAATAAATTCATCATCTACAAATTGCTAGGTAAATAAAAAACAAACTAAATGTAGACCTTGCATCTAAACCTTAATTAAGCTAGGAATAAACCTTTAATGGCAATTTTACAAGACAAATGAAGAGAGGAGACATATTTTACACACCTTGGAACAATTCTAGGAAGTAGAAGCACAAGATCTTGGCCAAACAAAATCTGAAATCAAAAGGCTAACTTTTCTAGTCGGGCAACAGTGGAGGAAGATGACTAGCGACAGAGGAAGATGACCAGGCGATGCGTGACTATATATAGAAAGCATTATTTGTGGCGGTTTAAATTCAAACCGCCACGAGATAATTAGATTAGTGGCGGTTCTAAACCAAACCGCCACAGATAATTTATTATCTGTGATTTATTCCATCTACCAACCGCCACAAATAGTCCTATGTTATCGATGGCGGTTTCAAATAAAAACCGTCACAGATAATGTATTATCTGTGGTGGTTTTTGGATGAAACCGCCACAAATGATCCTCCCGCCAATTTTCATATAGAACCGCCACTGATACATGTATTTGTGACGGTTCCAAAAGAACCGTCACAAATAGGGCGTCACCTATGTGCTGTTTTGTAGTAGTGTCTACCATCCATGCCCTTGATCCACAATGATAGTACATATGTTAATTTTAATGTGGATGGTAGAATTGAAGCATCCTGATCTCTTGAAATTATTTATTTTAATGCATCCCAACATGTTGTTGAATCTTCCATACCCTGGATCCACAATGATAGTATTTGTATCTAGTTTGGCTGGTAGAAATACTTATTGAAATACATTAGCACCTGCTTAATTCCTTTCATATTCCATGCTGCTTGCTTCCTGCTACTTTCTTGCTTGTGTGCTGCATGATTGCTTTTGAGCATTTTGGGAAATGTTCAGCTCTAGATGCTTGAAATGCTCAGAAATAGACCATAACCACCCCTCTTCCGTAAGAAGTTCCTAGGTAGTTAAGCAAGCCATGTACACACTGGGAGAAGATACGTTGATAAGATAGGATCTTTGCATACTGACCTTTATCTTTGCAACAAAAAAGAAACCATAGCCACTCTGCTCGAGAAATACTATCTCACTGGACTGGGCACAGACATATACTACTCAGCCATACTTGCAGGCTAGAAATGCCACTTTCCTTGTGATATGCGTATACTACCGTATATAAAGTCCTAAGGTTTCCCGGCCGCTCCGCGCGCCACGTCACGGTGTTGGGGTCGTGTCGGCGCGCTGAGCGGCCGCGTCTCCGCCGTGACCAGGAAAACGGGCCTACGTTCGTACGGCTCGAAGCTCGTTGAGCCACGTCACCTACTTTTTCCATGCGATTGGCAAGCTTAAGTAATTAAGCAAGGCAGCAAGGCTTAAACAGCGCCGTGGCGCAGTGGTTCCCGCGCGCGTTGCCAGCGAGAGGTTTCGCGTTCGAACCCGCCCACGCGCGCTTGCGTCCGATTTTTCCAGGCCGACACGTGTCGCTTGCGTTTGGCGGGGCCCGCGCACGGCGCGTGGTTTTTTTTGGCGCGCGTGGCGCGTGGTTTTTTTGCAAAAAGAGCCTGGAAAGTTTCCAAAATTACGTAAAAGTCCTTTTTAGTCCGGGATTTTATGAAAAAAAACCCTCCTTTTTCTACGAAAAGGGCTTTGAAACTTCTGGATTCAGCCGGAACAATTCCCGGGCTTTTAGGAAATTACGTATTAGTCTGTTTTTATCTATTTTAGGCCTTTTTTGTGAAAAGATCCCTTAATTTTTGCTTTCCGCGAACAGGCAGCCGCGGCTTTCTAAAATAAGATTTTTAGCATGTTTTTCTATATGTAAATTTGCCCGGGCTTTCTAAAATTGCTTGTTAGCTATTTTTTATCCCGGAGATTTTTACGTATTACTTCTATGTCCCTTTCTTCGCGGTAAGGCCTTATTTTCCCGGAAATCACGCCAAAAAAATTTGTTCTAGGGATTGGGAAACTTTTTAGGATTACATGGAATTTATCGTTGAGTCCCAGAAGCTTCTCAAAATTACAGCGCGTATATCGAGAATTATACGCTCCGTTCTAGAGATTTTTAAATTACATCTAGATCGCTTCCTTGATGAAAAAAACCCGGATTTCGTATTACGTCTGTCACGTTGTGACACGGCGTGCGCCGCGCCCACGTGTCTAGTTTATATGGCATATGGTGTTGTTTTCCTTATCTTACCACTTGCCAGCAGATGGATTACAAGATGCTGTTAACTGAAAATGCTAGCTTGTGTTCCTGTTCAGAATTTGAGATAGCAGTTTTTCTTATGAATATTAGATGCAGTTGTTTCTTACTAAATAAAGTAAGATATATGGTCAGTTTCAAATTCTTGTGTTTCGTGGCCACATTACCGATTTATTAGGCATCACCAGTCTAGAATTTAGAAGTGTTGAATTATGTGTCAATACCTAGAATTTAGAAGTATGAAACCTATATGATGGCTAATAGTTTGTTCATTACACACTTGTAATACATGTAGATATGGACTAGGATCAAGAGAAACTCAGTAAAGTCTTGGCATGGACAGTAAAATAGATAGAATGTATCGCATCTAACCTTAACAAAATTACAAAAGACAATTTTAGTCCTAACACATGTCAATGTGGCAATGAACTCAACAACTTTGTGATTGACATCGAAACTATAGCTCGCAGCCTAGAGTAGGTTGCCATACAGTCACATGAACTGATGCAAAGAGATGAAGTAGAGCCTGCAGAGGATGTAGACTCTGAGTTGTGTCTTCCTTGCGACTACCAGAGCAATGACGAGGGTAAATGTGATGACAGGCATTATTGTGAAGATGAGGGTATCGACATTGATATGATGATTCGGAAGTGTTGTAGTCCTGTATTAATATTAAGACTTATTAAGATATTGTAATATTGATGGATGTTGTTAAGACTTGTTAAGATATTGTAATGTTTTTTTCTTAACTTAAGAAAATTTTTTGTTGGCAGAAGAGAAATTATGGATGGCTTCTATATTAACCTGTTGAGTGAGGGAGGGGATGTATTCAATTGGGATGGTTCTAAACCTCTCCACAGAAAGCCCAATTGGTTCGCAACAATCTCTAGTGCATATGGATAGTCTCCAAATAAAACCAAACAATAGAAGATCAAAAAATTTCTCTGAGAAAGAAGACAATTTGTTGGCCTCCGCATTGGTTAACGTTAGTATCAATGCAATACAGGGGAACCAACAATCCCGTGCCACTTATTGGAGAAGAATACATGATTACTTCCATGAGAACAAGACTTTCACTTCAGATCGTTCACATACTTCGCTTACACATCGATGGTCTATTATTCAAGAAGTAGTGAATAAGTTTTGTGGGTGTTATGATCAGATTGAGCATCGAAATCAAAGCGGGTTAACTGAATAGGACAAGGTTGGTCCATAATCTATATACCTTTCCTATTTATAGATGGTATGCTTATATTGTTGTTTGTGTGGTTGTACAGATTATGCAAGCTAAAACTTTGTACCAGAGGAAGAAGGGTGATCGTTTACGTTCTTACATTGTTGGAATGTTTGCAACACCATCCTAAGTAGTGTGCTCAGTTATCTCAGAAGAAGCAAAAGACATCAACTAGTGGAAATCCGGGATCTTCTAGTCCTGTTAGCTCCAATGCAATTCATCTTGATGAGGACCATCCTAGTGCAGAAAATGATCACTTAAATAGACCAATTGGACATAAGGCAACGAAAGAACGATTATGTCGAGGTAAAGAAGTTGCTTCAACAGTAAATCTTTATATGGAAGCATTAGAAAATTTTAGAAAGGAAAAGAAGGAGCTTGAGATTATGAAAGAGAGGAAAAAGATAAGCGATATGAACAACTGTATGCACAAGAACAAGTGAAGATTAAGCAAGAAAAAGATAGGCTTGAATTAATGAAAAATGAACTTGAATTCAAGAAAATGGTCAAGGAGGAGAGAATTATGGGCATTGATCTAAGTCGCTGCATTGAGCCACAAAAACAGTACTACATGAGCTTGCAAAGCGACATAATAGCTAGAAGATGTAATAGGTCAAGTTGAACTAAGTTTTTTTTTCTTTCAGTCATTCAGTTTGTCCCTAAGTCTTTAGGTTATGTACTATTAACTATAAATTGTTGTGAGCCTTTGATATTTTGATCACTACCTCTGCTACATCTTGTTGACAGTTAAACACATGGCAAGTTAATGATAGCAGCTTAGTGATATAAATCTGAGAGCATTCTAGTTTCAACTTTTAAATTTTAAATTTCAAATTTTCATATTTAAAAATAGCCGTTCGAATTTTAAATTCCTATGAGAATAAATTTCAAATTTCCGTATTTAAAAACAACCGTTCAAATTTTCCCCGCTAAAAAATAAATATTGTTCATATGACAGTTATGAAATATCATTATAATATAAGCACTGGCGGACCCAGAGGGTGGGCCGGGTTGGCCCCGGCCCACCCAAAAATTTAAGATCAATTTCTGTCATTACTCTAAAATCAATTCCCGTCATTACTGAGACAGTCATATTGCGAAGGTAATATCTTTAGATCCGTTGATCCGATCGGATTGATTCTTATTGTGTTAATTTTTAAATTGCATCTAGTTTCTACAGTTAAAATTTCACAATAATCCAATGGTAGGATCTTTGGGAATTATTATTTTGGTGAACGTGAGTCAATCTGTTTTTATTTGGTCTGGCGTTTGATTCAGTAAAATTGAGAAGAAAATAACTTTAGATCCGTAGATCCGATCGAGCTGATTTTTATTGTGTTAGCTTGAAAATTGAGTCTAGTTTCAGTAGTTAAAATTTCACATCGATCTAACGGTGGGATCATCAGAAATTACTGTTTTAGTGAACGTAGGTTAATCTGTTTTTGTCGAATCCGAATCAGTTAATTGGGATGTTTAAAAAATAATCAAAAATTTGATTTTAGCTTCCGCACAATCATTCATTGAGAAATAGGATGGGTGATAGTCCTTTAGACGATTGTCTAGTCACATTCATTGAGCGAGATATTTTCTTTAAAGTGAATGAAGAAGATATAATGGACACTTTCATGGCCATTAGAAAGCGTAGACCCAACAAGAAGTAGTACTGTAATCTTCTTCAAATTATTGTAGTCGTGTAAGTTTCTTTAAGTCAAATTTCATACTTAGTTGTTGATTTTAAGATGTTCGTAAGACATCTTATTAATATATCATGATACACTTTTGGTAAATTCTATACTTGTATTGTATATTGGCATGTTAGATTTACGGTATTTAAAAAATTTATGTCAAGTTGGACCACCCATACCCAAAATCCTGGATACGCCACTGAATATAAGAGGGAGAAAATAGAGAGTGTGATTTGAGGAATGTTGTTGGAGAGAGAAGAGATATAGGGAAGGAACCTTTTCAAGGAATTCTATATATAGGGATATAGAGATCCAGATTTAGAAAATACTGTTGGAGATGACCTAAAACCCCCATAAGCAACAATTCCCCCATCTTGTTCACAGGTACTTCGGAATGTGCTATATCCTCCTTTAACCCTCTCACTCTAGATTCTAATTCCAAAATTCTCCGATTAATGAACACTACTACAACACACTCACATGCACATATAAGTAGACTTCACCCCATGGTTTCCCTTGAGACACCCACACACCATAGCAGAGAACTGCACTGCTACTCCCTCAGGTCTCCTCCAGGGAGGTAAGAAGGAGAAAAGCCAATGGTGAAGTTCTCCAAGCAGTTTGAGGGCCAGCTTGTGCCGGAGTGGAAGGAGGCGTTTGTGGAGTACTGGCAGCTCAAGAAGGACATCAAGAAGCTGCAGGTGGCCGGTAGCGGCGGGGAGGCGCCACCGCCGTCGCTGTGCCAAGCACCGGCGGCGGGTCACTGGGTGATGAGGCTGCCGTTCCTCCACCCCCATGGGCACCACAAGGAGCATCATGGCGCCATACAGGCAAGCAGTATTTTTATCCTAAATGGCAGCAGGAAGCAGATTCTCTGCCGTATGGCAGAGTGCTGTTGAGGCACTGCCACGTGGGACCGCGGCATAGGGTCCACGCGATAGTGCCTCAACGGTACTCTGCCGTAACACAGAAGATTTACGTCCATGGCACCAACCATGCATTAAATCACACTAATTAACTTGTACTGGCTTTCGCTACCTCCATATATCATATATGTGTATAGTATAGGTACAATTCTACGTGTACTTGCGTTCGTACATACGTTTATGTATATGTTCGTACATACCTCCATATATCACTAATATGCATGTCATATATGTTGTGTTTGTCCGTGCGAATACATGCAATGCAGGTGCACAGGAAGATGGCGATGGCCAACGGTGCGGTGGCCGGAGAGGTGTACGAGACGGAGGTTCTGGACGGCGGGTTCGCGGGCGCCGAGGTGGGGGCGGCGAGGGCGTTCTTCGAGAGGCTGGACCAGCAGCTGAACAAGGTGAACCGGTTCTACGAGAGGAAGGAGGGGGAGTTCCTGGAGCGCGGCGAGTCGCTCAGGCGGCAGCTGCAGATCCTCGTCGAGCTCAGGGCAGCCGTCACCGAGCAGCAGCGGGAGCGGCGGTGCGGCGAGGGGTCGTCGGCGGGGAGCACCGACCCGGAGGACCCGTCCGTCTCCAGCTCGATCCTGCATGGTGAGTGTACATACACACATGCCGCTGTATTAATGCACTTGAATTGTATGTTTATAGTTGACATACATCATATACTTGTTAATTAAGCCAGTTTCTAGGGTAAACGTAGATTAAGCCAGCTGCTGCTGATATATAAGTTGATCTTGACATGTACCTAAATTACATTTTAGACCTTACTGGGTAGGGAATCAGAATACTGGAAGTTGCAACGTTGGTGGGCAAATCTACTTAGGCATGCCGTCTAATTAGTAGGCCAGTTCTTGGGTTGAGCGTGCTATTTTGAGGCGTGTTTGGTTCGAGGAATGAATTAATCCTATGTTTTGTTTGAGGAATGAATTTATGCTAGGATAGGTTGATCTATCATGTGATCGTTTCATGGTTTTTAGGCATGACATCGCTCTTCACTTTTTCTGCTAACAATGTGGTTACGAGTTGCACCCAGTCCATTCTACAAACCATACAACCCCACAAATAAGTTTTCCTGAGCTCTGAATTTATTAACAAAATTGAGATTGAATTGATAAGATTTTTTCATAAATTAATTATGACGTACAATATCAAGTTACAGGAGATGAATCCCTCAGGGGCATCGCAGAGCAAGAACAAGATGGACAAAAAAATCTCACCAAAGATGCTGTTGCAAAGAGCACTGGTGAAGAAAGCGAGGATCAGCTCTCCATCTCTCAAGATTTAGGTGACTCGGGAAGGTTTGGCAAGCCAAGAGATGAAGCTGCCAACAAGCTGAGGACGCTCTCAGGGAGGGTGGTCACCTGCCAGGGCAGGAGCGTGAGGATCAACATCCCAGTCACCACGCCGTCTAGGACCGTCACCGCAATCCGTGAACTGCTGTTTGACGACATGCTAAGCCAGTCGAGGAGGATCGGCGCGAACGGTGGTGATGGCTGTGAGAAGAAGGTGCACCAGGCAGAGAAGATGATCAGAGGTGCTCTGGTTGAGCTGTACAAGGGCTTGGGGTACCTCAAGACATACCGGTAGGCTCAGCTGATACGGCGTGTAGTTCAGTTCTGCGCACTGAGTGGGGTACTGACAGGCAAAGCGTTCTTGTTGCAGGAGCTTGAACATGATGGCCTTTATGAAGATTCTGAAGAAATTTGACAAGGTCCCTGCCAATGCCTTTCTCTCCTGATTTCATTACCTGAAAGTTATCACATGTAAGCATTGTTGAAAGTACAAAATATATTTTCATGTTTCAGGTTACGGCAAAGGAGGTACAGTCAATTTACCTGAAAGTAGTGGAGAGTTCCTGCTTCAGTAGCTCTGACAAGGTATTTTGCAATAATACGGAAGTGTTGAGAAGCTTTGTAGCATTTCCTTGTATTGAAACTCCAAAGGTTCTCACTAAAATTGATCTTAACAGGCAATCAGGCTAATGGACGACGTGGAGGAACTGTTTGTGAGACATTTCGCTGAAGGGGACAAACGGAAAGCAAAGAAGTATCTGAGGCCAAATCAGAGGGAAGAATCACATACCACCACATTTTTCATAGGTAATAGTTTTTATAACCTTTGCATTCCTTCATCAGCAAATTTCAGAATCCTTATGCATGACTGTCAAATTTTCAGGACTATTTACTGGTGGCTTTGTAGCATTATTCATCGGTTATTGTATCATGGCGCACATCGCTGGGATGTACACTCAGCAATCGAACAAGGTCTACATGTCCACATCCTATCCTGTCCTGAGGTCAGCACCTAAAATGCCATTCAACTGCTATTATACACTTCTTGCTACAATTCAGACACACCACTGCTGACATTAAGCGATACAAACTGCAGCATGTTCAGCCTTTTCTTTCTGCATCTCTTCCTCTATGGATGCAACATGTTCATGTGGAGAAAGACACGCATAAACTACACATTCATATTCGAATTCGGACCTACCAAAGAGCTGAAGTATCGTGACGTGTTCTTGATATGCACTATTTCCATGACAGTTGTTGTTGGTGTCATGTTTGCACACGTAACTCTCATTGTGAAAGGGTATTCTTCATGTGCAGTTCAAGCAATACCAGGGGCCCTACTTCTGGTATGCTCTATTCAACATTAACCATGCAACTTTTGCACTTAAATTTGCAAGTTGTTATAACCTTTTATTGCTGATGCTGCTATCTATTCAGGTGTTCTTGTTAATATTGGTCTGCCCTTTCAACCACCTCTACCGATCAAGTCGTTATCACTTCCTAAGAGTGATCAGGAATATCATTCTGACCCCCTTTTACAAGGTATTTTTATGGTAGTAAAAGAGCTATTGTTTAAGATGGTAACCTATCAAATTCCATATCAGACCAATTGCAAAATTCTTGCATATCTGCAGGTTGTGATGGTTGATTTCTTCATGGCTGATCAGCTTTGCAGCCAGGTAATCATTTAACAGAAGCTGAAGGTTTGCCAAGTTAAGTTGTGCAAACTTAGGCCGTACCCTCTAATCCATAATGCTCCGCAGAGAACATTGTCAATATGAACTGATCAGCATGCATGAAAGTGGTTTTGTCACCATAAATGCTTGTTAGTTACTATAGTTACTAGATTGTAGACCATAAATGATGGTTTTCGATTTGGAAATGACTAATAAAGTAATGACTGCTGAAAAATAGGTACCAATGCTTAGGAGCCTGGAGTACCTGGCATGTTACTACATAACCAGCAGCTACAAGACACAAGACTATGGCTACTGCACAAGAGTGAAACATTTTAGAGACTTGGCTTATGCAGTATCCTTCCTGCCTTACTATTGGAGAGCCATGCAGGTATATAAGATTGAACGTTACTTACCACATTACAGTGTCCCTCCTTCAGACTGTCTGAACGTAGTGATTTCCTTTCTTTTTCTTATGGCTGTTCTGACAGTGTGCAAGGAGATGGTTTGACGAAGGGGACATAAACCACATTGTCAACCTTGGGAAGTATGTGTCAGCAATGCTTGCTGCAGGCACAAAAGTGGCATATGAGAATGATAACAGTGCTGAATTCCTGTCACTTTTTGTCATTGTGTCGAGTGTCGCCACTATCTACCAACTGTACTGGGACTTTGTCAAGGATTGGGGTCTTCTGCAGTTTAACTCCAAGAACCCTTGGCTTCGTAACGATCTCATACTTAAACAAAAATACATCTATTTCTTATCCATGGTATGTTCCCTAAAATAGTTAAGGTATGCATCGTAACTTTTTGAGCAAAGATAAATTTCCCGATACTTACAGAGTGTGCAATATTTTACAGGGTTTGAACCTTGTCTTGAGGCTTGCTTGGCTTCAGACTGTCATCCACCCTAACATTGGAAGCCTGGATTCTAGGGTAACCCTGTTCTTTTTTGCAGCTCTTGAAGTGATTCGACGAGGCCATTGGAACTTCTACAGGTACAGTTTTTGCCAATCAAGCTGAATGCATGAATTTATCTTTGTGATATAAACCTGAATTTACACTAAAAGAGCACTACAAAAATCTTCTGTTTCAGGCTGGAGAACGAACACCTAAACAATGCAGGGAAGTTCAGAGCTGTGAAGGTTGTTCCACTTCCTTTTCATGAAGTGGAAGAGGACTAACAAAATAGGGCACCATTGCAGCAGGTTCTAGGGATTCAGAACTCCAAACAGTTCAGATGTAACACCAACTAATGTTAGAAAGGATGCATTACACCATTATAATTCGATTCTTTTTTGGTGTGAGAAATAAAGGGCATTTCACATGTTCAGTTTGGAGAAGTTATATGCAAATAACAAACACTACAAACATAGAATACAGGAGTTCCAAATTAGTTTTCCAAGTAATAATTGATACTGATCTCATGTGAACTGAAGTAAATTCACATCATGTGAAAATTCAAGCAATCAAAAGAAGCTGCTCTACAATTATTCTATTGGCCATTCCATCCATTTTGTAATTTGGTTTGTCTGGGAAATGTAATTATATCTAGCTCATGAAAGTTCCATCATGCATAAATTGCCTCAAAAAGGTTAAGCAAGGATCACTATCTGGCTTGCAAAATTTGAAACTGATTTATCAGTTACTTACAAGTTACAACAGAATTTCACACATGAAGCCAGTACTACCATAAATTCAGTAATCAAGTTCCAGTACATCAAAATGAGAATGGCAAGAACGCACAAAATCCTGGTATGAAGCCAAATCGATAGTACAGACTGACCTAACTTTAAGCCCTGAGTCTCATTTACCCCATATCTGTTCAAAAAATACCATACTGCAGTTAATTTAGGAACCAGAAAGAATATGAAAGAAAAGCTCAACTACATTCATACTGACCTCACATTGCAGATGAAAGCAGGAGGCATTCAAGCCTTAATATCGCATTTGCTTTCACTGATGGGCATTCATCTCATGTTTTCAATATCATCAAAAACTCAGCTGACAATACACAGGTATGACTATATTGTACACAGTTGTAAGTTCTGTGTGCAGTTTACAACAGTGTCAGCACCATAGAATATCTCACCTTAAAGCAAGAGACACATTGCAACTATGTCCTGTGCTCTAGAAAGGATAATAATCTGATCCTTTGCACCAAGACATTTTACAAGTGGAGATCTGGCATAGGTCAGTTCTCTTACTCATGGATATCCCCTCAGAGCAGTCAGTTGATTTCCAACAATTGAGTCCATGATGTTTCACAACAACTATGAAGTGTAACCCCGAAGCATCAACATATCACCAGTCTTACGTTATTCCAACTTGTAATGCATCAAATACATCATCTGAAAATTCTTGTGCATCAACCCAACTACTTCCAGTGTCCTTTCTTACTCGCTGGAAGTCAAATAAAGTACGATTCCAGGTTTTCTCATCCCACATGCCAACTGAAGCATGAATGCTGGATAATATAATGTATGGTGAAGGATCCTCTGGTGTTATTTCCAGAATCTTCTTTGCAGCTAACCTTCCTAACTCCACATTACCGTGAACTCTACATGAAGCTAGCAAAGCTTCCCACACCAGTTGGTCTGGTTCACAAGGCATGGCATCAATGAACTCCATTGCATCACAAAATCTTCCAGCACGGGCAAATAGATCAACCATGCAGGTATAATGCTCCATCTTAGGCTTCAAATTGTACTTGGCCTTCATTTGTTTGAAGTACTCACAACCCTCTGCAACTAGGCCCATCCGGCTGCAAGATGATAACAGCCCAACAAAAGTGTAATCATCTGGACACACCGCTTCTTCTTGCATCAGGTCAAATAGCTGAACAGCTGCCACCTCATTGCCATGCTGTGAAAAACTTGTGATTAATGCATTCCACGCGATAATACCTCTGTACCTCATTGAATTGAAAATCTTTAATGCAATCCGAACACTTCCAAACTTGGCATACATGCTTACAAGGGCATTCCCCACAGAATTGTCATCATCAATTCCTAACTTCACCACCCTCGAATGAATTTGCCATCCAGCAGCAAGGTTTGTGGTGCTAGAACAGGTTCGTAGCACACTGGTGATGCAAAAGACTGGAGATTCTAGCCCTTCCCGAAGCATTTCCCGAAAGAACAAGAGAGCCTCCCGAGCAAGATCATTCTGCGCATAGCAAGTTAACAATGCCGTCCATGATACGATGTCCTTGTTTTCCAATAGATCAAATACAATCTCTGCACTAGTGATATCACCACATCTGGCATAAACAGTAATGGTAGCATTCAGCAGTAAAGTATCCAGCTTGAAGAAAGTCTTTAGAGCATAACAATGGACCTCCTTGGCCATTCTCAGTTGTCCTAATGATGAACAAACCTGCAGCAGGCTAGTTATAGCTGACTGGTCAATTGCCAAATTTTCCATGATCATCTCCAGAAAAATCCCAACTGCCTCCATGTTGTATCCATTCCGTGCATAAGCTACAAGAAGCGAAGTCCTGGAGAATGCATCATGCCTTATCCGACAAGCCAACCTAGTTATCTCATCCACACCACCGCATCTACCATACATTGCCATAAGGGCAGTTCCCAAAGCAGGGTCAATTTCAGTCCCCATTTTCACTAAGCAGCCATGAAGTTGCTTCCCATCAGGGAGCAATTCAGGCGAATCAAACACTTTCAAAATGCAAGAAAACGTCGCATTTGTTGGCCAAACCTTCAAGACCAACATCTTCTTGAACAGGACAATCGCAGAATCATGGTGCGCAGAATGCCCGCGGTTGACAAGGCAGGCTATCATGCTCGTCCAGCTCACGACGCTCCTCTGCGGCGCGAGCGCAAATGCCCGCCACGACGAGTCCACGCGCCCGCACTTGGCGTACATGTCGACCAACGCCCCCGCGACACTTTCGTCCTCGTCGACACCAAACTTGACCGCAGAAGCATGCACTTGCGCGCCCGCGACGACGTCTTTGGTGCGGGCGCACCCGGCGGCCAGGGCCCCGAGCACGAACGAGTTCGGGCGGTCGCAGCTTTCGCGCCCCACGCCGCGAAGCATGTCCGAGAACAGCAAAAACGCCTCCCCGAGGGCGCCGAGGCGGGAGGCGCCGGAGATGAGGACGGACCAGGAGACGAGGTTGCGGCGGGGCATTTCGTCGAACAGGCTGCGGGCGTCCTCCAGTAGGCAGCGGCCCTGTAAGGAGAGGAGGAGGTTGTTGCAGAGGTAGGTGGAGGCGAGGCAGCCGAGCTTGACGGCGGCGGCATGTAAGGCCCGCGGGTGACAGCGGCCGCCGCGGAGGAGGGCGGCGAGGTGGTCGTGCATTGGTGCGTGGCATCGGCGCACCTAAAAAGTAAGCATGTTGGGGTGCGACCTCCTACTAATAAAAATGCAATATTATCGGTAAAAGAAAAGAAAAATGCAACATTCAAATTTCAAAGAGAGGAGTCGATGGTTTCTCAAATCCGAAATCTATTTTTTTTTCGCCTTTTGCTTATTTACACCTTAATCATGTATATCAACTGCTGGTGTAGTCATGTATCACAAGAAACAGTTCAATTATCGTGAGATCCTAAAATTCGCTACGTTCTAGATGGGCATTGTTCTTTTTCCTTGATCTCTCAAGTTTTAAGTTGTAACAACGTCCAAATGGCCTCTAGATGGTTGTGATCTAATTGTAATTAGGGTCTATCGGACGAATGGATTGTTCTCTTTTTTCTTCGAATTTCAACGGATTTTTTTATATATTAGATCACATTACATACCTCACATTTTAGTCGTTTTTTGATTTTTATATGGCACGTACATAGTTTAATATTCAAACTTTACAATTTTCTTTTTACCAACAATCGGAGTTTAGAGAGAATCACCTCTCGGCGATGTAGTGGAAGATGACTTTCACCCGTTAGGAGTTCAAATAAGGTAACCCTTAATAGAATTTTTATGAGATCACCGATTTATTTCTAGACTTTCTATTTTTAGGTGTACATGCTAAGGGGGCGTACTTATGTGTGTGATGTGCTGTCAAAGGTGTACATGCATGTCTACCTTGAAAATGCAAAAAAAAATAAAATTACTCTCCCAAAAATAAGTTATTTTGGATATTGAGGTGATCTTCAAGGTGGCATTTTGACCATTAATTTTATAAAAATATGCTCTTTCAAATAAAATAATTATATGTTATGAAATATATTTGAAGATGGACAAACTTAACATTTTTTAGTAGAAGTTTAGTTATATAAAAGTGGTATTGTTAGATTTGTATTTGAATGTGCTTTTCTATTATCATAATTCTGTAGTTACTAACAAAACATTGTAAGAAAAATTAACAACCAAAGTCAACCTTAGAGATGGTGGCAAATCAAATTACACCTTATAAAAATAAAATGGATGGACTAACTCTTTTAATACGGGTTTAGGATAGCTTAGCAAATTCTCTCCAAAGAAAATATCATCTTAGAAGACCATGTGAAGATCTACTCATGTTTGTGATGAGTAATTGACTGTAGTTAAGTTTGTGGTGCACAAATTTGAGTTTAATCAATTCCTAAACTAGTTGTGACTGATTGTAAACTAGTCGGGACAAATTGTGTATTATTATGCCTATGTATTGATTTGATTGTATATGTTATTGGGCATTACTATGTGATAGATTTCCTTGTCTATGATAGATGTAAGATTTCAGAGCTAGGTCATGGTAAGGTGGGGGAGATCGGAATTAGACTAGGAGAGCTGAGATACAGATGGTCAAGGTGTTACAAAGATGACTGAGGTTAGGAAGTAGCTGCAAGCTGAGAAGATAAGGAATGGATGAGATGCTAACTTGAAACTGCTCGGATTAAGGAGAGCTGTTGGATCACGATCTAGAGGATAGAGTAGCGGATCAAGTTAGTATGTTTTCAAAAACATGTAAAATCCGTTATGTTGTTGAGTTTCGAGTCAGCTTATGTATAGTTATGAGAGTTAATCTCAGCTCTTGATAAGGTTTCTTTTGGGAGAAGAGAGTTATCCAAAGATGGGATTTGCTCCAAGTGTGATATAAATAGAGGGGGAGAGAGGGGTGTCTCTCCTTTAAAAGTTTCTAGAGATTCGGTACTCATTTGAGCTTTGTCCACTTTGTTGTGAGGCTTTGTAAACCTTTCGTTTAAGAAATGAAAGTTTCATTTCCCTATCCTGAAACTAATGCATTTACATTATGTTTTAAATTCAGTATTTAAATTCTTACAATTTACTTTCTACTCATTTGGATTTGCTTTCTCTCTTTCTATATGCTTTTGGATCCTGTGCCAAGAATGAAAGATTGTTGGATGAATTTTCTATAGTTCATATCCCAATTATCTAGGCAATCTACAACCTTTTCCTTTTAGTTTCTGTAAGAAACCATTCTATGTGTTAGGTAGAAGAAAGATCCCTATAGATCGAGTTCTTATTTGTTTGAAGGTTGTTTCTTTGGTGTTCTTATTTGCTGTTGTTGGCGTATTCCACCTGACAAGATCCCGTCAACGAGCGGGGTTGACTACACCCTAGACAGAAGGTATGGTTTGGTAGAGGGCATCTTCGTGGCTGGAAACCCTAATATCTCTCACGATGGGTTCCGGGAATCAACCAACTGATGGACATGGTGATTTACCCAGGTCCAGGCCCCCGGCTCGAGTAATATCCCTACGTCCTGCTGGTTCTTTGTTGAGGAAATGTGAAGGGGGTTACAATGGATCTCCTAGCTTGGGTAAGCTCTCTCTTCTTCTTTCAATCTCTCGATCTCTCGATCTTTCTCCCTTTTTCCGGCCCCCTCGTCCCATGCACCGAGGCGCCCTTATATAGATGGGTTGGCCCGGGCAGAGGAGAAGGAGACGGCATACTTATCTACAGCACATTAATTACACCCATCATTCCAACTTCCACGCCGACCCACGACTCATTTATTACGCACGCCTCCGTAGCCTTGTCCTTCAAACCTCATTTAATGTCGGTGAGTGGCTTCGCCTGGTCCGCCCGGGATATGACGCTCCTGCGACGGGTTTGGTAAGAGGTGTTAGAGGGACGTGTCGTCGTCGTGTCGATAGCAGAACCCTTCACAATTAATGGCCCCGACACGAGGTGCCAAGGGAGGG
Organism: Guadua angustifolia; assembly: GCA_036346375.1. Lineage (NCBI taxonomy): Eukaryota > Viridiplantae > Streptophyta > Magnoliopsida > Poales > Poaceae > Guadua > Guadua angustifolia. The sequence goes on along the minus strand of CM070510.1, from coordinate 30,942,616 downwards.
AAACTTCGAGGCGAAGCCTTCCTCTCATTCCTTTGGTTGCCTCCGTGGCCTGACAAGGGGGGCCCAGACGCCCGCCCACTCGCCAGGCCTCCTCGCCCGGCGGGCAGGGCGTGATCGCCCGGCTGCCCGCCAGGCATCGCATGAGCCACTTGCGGCGAAAGGTATGCGTGATCGCCCATTGCCGCCGCTAGGGTGCCACGGGTTCTCGCCTCGCTGCTCGCCAGAAGCACCACGCGAGCCGCCGCCCGGCCAACGTGTGATCGCCCTACTGCCGCCAGAGAGCCGCATATGAGCTAGGCGCTAGGTGCAAAATACCGATAGTAGCCCCGGCCATCTGGAACGCGCGCCGCGATTACTTTTCAGACCTTATTTAATGCCTGTGCGTTCCTGGATGGGCCCACCACCTTTGCGCATGCGACCGCTTCGGTCCTCCCCACTTCCACCGATTTTTTTGGGACCCGAAATGCCGCGCCTTTTGCCCGTTCGCGAACCATCTTCGTGGGGGTCTATATATATGCACCCCCTTTCAGCAGTTTATGCCTCCTGATCTTCTTCGCGCTTTGCTCTTCGCCCTTTTCATCTTCCTTTGCTCAGACAACCTTGCTTCCGCTCCGATGGCGCAGCGTCTTCTCGCCTCCACCGCTGGCCAGAACAGGTGGATTTCGTCGCCAGGATGGCACCCGAGGGCTCCCTCCACCCTCGCCAGGGGACTGTCGTGCCAGGCTGCGAGTCAGGGGAGATCATCGTCTTCACCTGGGGACTTATGGCGGGTTTGGTGTCGCCATTCTCCGAATTCTTCCTCACCATCCTCCACTTCTATGAGATCCATCACCTTCATCTCTCCCCCAACTCTATCGTCCTTCTTTCCACCTTCGCTTACCTCTGCGAGATGTTCATGGAGGAAATGCCCAATCTCCCCCTCTTTCTCTACTTCTTCGTCTACCGTGTCTCCCCCGATAGCGGGGTCGCAGGGAGCTACCACTTCTGCCTCCGAGATGGGTCGGTCCCCCGCTACATTCCCTTCCAGCCACACTCCAACTGGAAAAACTGGCGGGGCGACTGGCTCTACATCGGCGATGACAGCAGGGTCAACCTTCTTGGGGTGCCTTGCGCGCGGGCGGTAGTCCGCGAGAGCTGGAGCTCGCCCGTTGAAGAGACGGCGGAACTTCTGGCGATGGCGGCCCACATCGATCGGTTGCAGGGCGCCGGCCTGATTGGGGCGCTGGTTGTCCGAGACTTTGTGGCTCAGAGGATCAGCCCTGCGTCATCGTGCTCCGCCTGCATGGCGATAGATCTGAGGGGCGACGACATACGCGCGACGCATTCGGGAGTAAGTCCTGTTGCCCTTCCTTTGAATGCATATTCTTCTTCACAGTTACCATCAACTGATATTTCTGTCTTCTTGTGGTGCCAGGCGAGGGGAACCAAGATGGTCCCGCCCTCTCCAAGTGACTATTCGTGCTGATCCCGCCAGTGCCAAGTGGCCTGGAATTTCCGGCCGAGGCCCGGCCGCTCTGTGATCTGGAGTTTGCAGAGCGCCTCCGGATCATCCAGTCCTTTCCGGCGATGGACTCCACTAGTCCGCCAGTCTTGCGCCGCGACCTCTTGGTGATCGAGGACCACCCAGGCCAACGACCGAGCGCAGTAAATGGCCGATTGCTCGACGCGCTCAGCGCAGACCTCAAGAGGGTCTGCACCGAGAGCCCAATTTCTTCATTGCGCTTTTCGCCTCAAAAGCGCCCCTAAGCGGCGACGTCCTCTTCCGGGCGGCACGCTGCCGCCCTCTTCCCGGCACCCGTACAGACCGACGCCTCCGACTCCTGCGACGCCGTCTCCACCGGCGCCAACCCCAGCGGCGCCGAGTCCAATCGTTGCTGGTGCCCGCTCAAGCGGGCTTGCGGTGGTTGTCACTTCCTTCAGCTTCAAATCGCCCCCAAGGGCGGATTGCCAAAGCGCCTCGCCCACGCAGACATCCGCAGCGCCGGCAGGCGCGGCGGGCACTTTCACTCAAGGGCGACCTAAGCGGCTCGGCAGCCCAGACCGACGTCACCAAGACCAGGTAACCTCGCCCCATACGATAGCTCCGCCACCGAGCCACCGGCCTACATGCGCTGCTCGCCGAGCTTGGCGAGGTGCTCGCAGCCACGAGCACACTCCTCACGGTAGCTACCCAACGCGAAGCCCACGTGACAAAGCAAGTGGCGGCGTTGCGCGGGGAGCTAGAGAGGACAAAGGCGCAGCTGGCCCAAGAGAGGGCCACCGGAGCGACCTTACTCGCCCGGGCGCAGGAGGCCGAGGCAGCGCAGAGGGAGGCAGCAGAGGAGCAGCGGCGGGCACTGCACAACATCGCGACTATGCTCCGGTCATCATACCGGCGCATGGCGAGAGTTTTGGCGCCGCTGGGGGTGGACCTTCGCGAGCCGCTCGAGCCCACGGTGATGCAGTACGCCCATGCACCACCCGGGTTGCTGATGTGCTCTCCGGCCTGCCGGCCGCCATGGCCGCCGCTCCGTCCAAGAAGGGCAGCAAGTCGCCAAGGCCACCGCGACCTTCGTGCTGGCGTGCTACGCCAGCCGCCGCCTTCAACCCAATGACCATCGCGGACGGCATTGAGGAAGACGAGGCCCAGGCGCAGACGCGCGTATAGGAGGCTGCAGAGCGCGTCGTCAGCATGATGGCGGCGGAAGCCCCGGACCTTGGCGCGGCAGCAGCGGAGCTGGAGGCCGAAGAGGAGAATGGAGGCATCCAGGTCGTCAATGGCGATTGATGGCCCGGGCCACCCCCCTTTTTTGCTTTCTTCTTTTGTTCCTGTTTTTTGTATGCTAGAACAATATTAGCAATTGTAATGAAGTTGGCATATTTCAGTTTCACCTGGGCATGTTCATCTGTTCGCGTTTTGGGTATGCTTGCTCAACTCAATCTTCGGGCGATCAGCCCCCAGCCTTGTCACGATGCGAACCTAAGCACTCAGGTTAGGTCGACACTTAGGCATTCTTTGAGTGATTGCGATAATGCGAATAGGGATTATGCAGAACATGCAAAATGTAGGCAAGCAAAGTCTTAAGTTTCTGCGTAAGGGTGTCACTAACTCTTGCCCTTTTGGAACTTGTACCCTCATGATCTCTTGGAACCTGACCGCCGTGTTGCACAACAAGAAAACAGGCTCCCAGGAGCGGTACCAGGCTTGCGGTGCTCGCGGAGACAACTAGCGGTGCTTCTGGGAGCGAACTCGGGTGTGCGAGCCGCGTTTGAGTCACCGTGCCACACTCGCACTCCTGGTTACCCGTTCTTGCGACACAAACACTGGGCATTTTCGTTTATCAACAAGGAGCCATCAGGTAATCAGGGCCAGTGACAGCCACGCATAATTCGACCCAACAGGGTGCAAATGCGAAAGATAAGTCTGTACTGTGAAAGTGAGCAACTTATCTTCATTATAGACTGTTGGGCGACCAGCCCCTGGGCTGGTCACAGAGGCCAACACTTGGGCGAGCAGGGCGTGGGCGCCCACCTGCTCGCCCGGTGGGCAGGGCGCCTGCTCGCCTGGCTGCCATGGGGTTACCTTGGATGCTTGAGCTACAGGCGCCTTGGCACTTCATCTACGATTTGCGTAGGGCTACTAAAAGTACAAGTCAGCATTACGCAAAGTATGCAGAAAGTATATTAAAGAACACAAAGTTCTTGCGCAGATATATCATGGTCCTTTTCTTTGGAACTTAGGCTCTTATGACGTGGGATTAGCCCGTGGCGCTGCGTGGCATAGGAGCAGGTTCCTAGGAGGGGTATTGGGCATACGGTGCTCGCGGAGATAGCCAGCGGTGCTTCTGGGAGCGAACTCGGGGTGTGCGAGCCGCGTTTGAGCCACCGTGCCAAACTCGCTCTCCTGGTCACCCATCTGGGCACGACGCGAATGTTGGGTGTCATCACATATCAACAAAGAGCAGCCAAACTACTGGAGCCCATGACACCTCCACGAAAGGCTATCCACTAGGGGATAAGTAAGAAAAATAAAGCAGAACCCTTTGAGGCAAACAACTTCGCTAACCGCCAGTAGTCACCGATCAGTCGGGGGAAAGCTCACCCGTGAAACCGATCAGAGCGGACCACCGGGGACTTACAACTTTCAGGGGTAAAACTTTCGCAGCAACTCCACGTTGAAGGAGTTGGCCAGCTCTTGATCGTCTTCAATGGCCAACCGGACCGCCCGGGTCAAGATCTCGAGACCACCTTAAAGGGCCCTCCCATCGGGAGACGACTTAGGAGCCCAAAGATGCGTCTGGATTCTCGCAAAACCAGTCGCCAATCGCGGTGTTCTCTCGCAGACCCGGGTGGCGTGGTACCGCCTAAGACTTTGCTGGTACCAAGCGGCGCGCAAGGCCACCCGGTCGCGCACCTCCTCCAAAAGGTTGACGTCTTCACCGCGGTGGTCTTCTTGTCCTTCCTCGCTGAACACCGAGGCGCTGCGAACGAGCAACGGCACTCGAGACGGAGGACAACTTGCACCGTGAGACCAGGAAGAAGGGCGTTTCACCAGTCGCCCGGCTAGGTGTGGTTCGGAGCGACCACAGCACAGCCGGGAGCTCTTCCGTCCACCGCGCCCCCCGCTTATGGAGCCGATCGAATGCTCTGGTCTTCAAGCCCCTCAGTACCAGCGCGTTGGCATGCTCAGCTTGGCCATTGCTCTTGGGGTGGGCCACCGAAGCGAAGCATACTTTGGTGCCCATCTCATCGTAGAACTCCAGGAAAGCCGCGCTGGTGAACTGAGTACCGTTGTCGGTGATGATGCGATTGGCGACTCCAAAGCGGGTGAAGATCCCGTGGATGAACTTGATAGCAGCGAAAGCCGTGATAGCACGTGCTGCTTCAGCTTCGACCCACTTGGTGAACTTGTCGATGGCAACGAACAGGTGGGTGAAGCCCCCTGTAGCCCGCGGGAATGGATCCAGGATATCCAGCCCCCAGACCGCGAACGGCCAAGAGAGCGGGATGGTTTGTAAAGCTTGGGCTGGTCGGTGAATTTGCCTGGCAAAGAATTGGCATACTTCGCATTTCCTCACCAGCCTACAAGCATCCTGGAGGGCAGTAGGCCAGTAAAATCCTTGGCGAAACGCTTTGCCGATAATCCTCCGATCGGACATATGGCTCCCGCACATGCCTCCATGAATATCAGAGAGCAGGGCGCTCCCCTCTTCCCGAGTGATGCACTTCAAGAGAATTCCATTTATGCTTCGGCGGTATAGGTCCCCACCCACTAGAGTATAGCACTTGGCCTTTCGTGCAATCTTTTCAGTAGAGGCATCATCGTCGGGGATCTCTCGGTCTCGCAGGAAGGCTAGAATGGGGTCCATCCATTGGCCTTCCCGGCCAAGAGTGGCGATCACACGGTGATCGCTTGGGTACTCCGTTGGGCCAAGTTTTCCCCGGGTGTCGCATCGGCGACACCGCCGTATTCTCTCCCGGACCAGGGGCCGAGGCGGGTGCGCTGCCTACCCTCCCTGAGTCGGAGGGCACGACGGCCGCACCGCTGCCTGCACCTAGATCGGAGGCTACGACGGCTATACCCTCCTCCCCGCTGAGAGCGGGGGCAACGACAGATGGTCGTGAGAGTCTTTCTTCAAAGACTCCGACCGAAGCAGAGGCTCTTGAGGACGCAAACTGTGAAAGCTCGTCCGCCAGGTGATTATCGCGTTGAGGGATATGGATATATCCCAGTCCTTCAAAGTAGCGCTCCATCTTCCTGACCTCCGCTAAGTAAGCGGCCATGGTAGGATCAGAGCATTGGAATTCCTTCCGCGCTTGATTGATTACCAGCAGGGAGTCGCCTTTAACTTGGAGACGTCGGACGCCTAACGCCGAGGCGACGCGTAGCCCTGCCAGCAGGCCCTCGTATTCAACAATGTTGTTGGTGGCCTTGAAGTCGAGGGCGACCACGTACTGGAGGATGTCACCGGTCGGAGAGATCAGGACAACCCCAGCCCCCGCACCTTCGAGCCTGAAGGAATCGTTGAAAAACAAGGTCCAAGGGGAAGGCGCGGGTGCTTCTTCAGCTTCAGGAGCAGCGGGAGTCCACTCGGCAACGAACTCCGCCAACTTCTGGCTCTTGATGGCGGTGCGGGGTACAAACTTGAGACAAAATTCTCCCAGCTCCACCGACCATTTGGCGATACGGCCTTCTGCTTCTCGATTGTGAAGAATTTCTCGTAGGGGGTAGGCAGTGACCACCGTGACTTCTCGCCCTTGAAAATAGTGTCGTAGCTTCCTGGACGCCACCAGGACGGCGTACAGCATCTTCTGCGCTTGCGAGTATCTGGTCTCTGCCTCGTGTAGCACCTTACTGACGTAGTAGACCGGCTTCTGAACGCCCTCCCTCTCCGCCACCAGTACCACGCTCACCACTGCCGGGGTAGCAGCGATGTACAGGAGCAATGGTTCGCCGGAGGGGCGACCAAGACTAGCGGGAGGAGAGGTACTGCTTCAAGTCTTCAAATGCTTATTGAGCCTCCTCGATCCACTCGAAGTGGTTCATCTTCTTCAGCAGTTTGAAAAGGGGCAAACTTCTTTCTCCCAGTCGGGCGATAAATCGCCCGAGGGAGGCCAGGCAACCAGCTAGGCACTGCACCTGCTTGAGCCGAACAGGCGGCTTCATGTGCTCGATGGCCGCTATCTTGTCAGGATTGACCTCGATGCCCCGCCTGGACACGAGGAACCCTAACAACTTCCCGGAGGGCACACCGAACACGCACTTCTCGGGGTTGAGCTTCAAGCGATTCTTCCGGAGGTTGGCAAAGGTTTCCTCCAGGTTTTCAATCAGTACTTCGCTCTTTTTCACTTTCATGACTAGGTCGTCGACATACACCTCAAGATTGCACCCTATCTGTGGACAAAAAGTAATATGCATGGCACGTTGATAAGTAGAACCAGCATTTTTCAACCCAAAAGCCATTCTGATATAACAATAAACGCCCATGGGTGTTACAAAAGCAGTTTTGTCTTCGTCTTCTACCATCATGCTAATCTGATGGTACCCAGAGTATGCATCCAGAAAGCACAGCAGCTCACATCCCGTCGTGGAGTCGACAATGAGATCGACGCACGGCAAGGGGTAAGGGTCCTTCGGGCAGGCCTTATTGAGGTCGGTGAAATCGACGCACATTCGCCACTTCCCGTTGGACTTCTTAACGAGCACAGGGTTGGCAAGCCACTCAAGATGAGAGACCTCCCGAATGATCCTCGTCGCGCGCAGCTCTCTACCTCCTCCCGAATGGCGTCTTGGCGCTTTCGGGTGCTTGGCGCCGACCTTTTATGCGGTGGGCGCACCTTGGGGAGCGTAGCTGTCGGTGCTCGATCACCTCCCTGGGGACCCCAGTCATATCGGATGGTTGCCAGGTGAACACGTCGGAATTAGACCAGAGGAAGGTGACGAGCGCGTCTTCCTATTTGGCGCTGAGGTTGGCGCCAATGAAGACGGACTTCCCGGGCTTGCCCCCACTCAGGGAGACCACCTTTGCTTCCGCCGAGCCGCGGCGCGGTCTCTGGTGAGGGCTCTGGAAAGGCGGCATTAGCTGGCTTTACGCAGGTGGCACCGGCTAGGTCCAGTGCGTGCTTGTGGCAGCGCAAAGCCTCTAACGTATCCACCCGGATGGCTATGGGGCCACCAGGCCCTAGCATCTTCACCACCATGTATCCATAGTGGGTTGCCGCCATAAACTTGGCCAAAGCAGGTCGGCCGAGTATGGCATTGTACGGGAGGTCGAAATCGGCGACTTCGAAGTCGACCAGCTCCGTACGGAAGTTACTTTCCTCCCCGAAGGTGACGGGAAGGCACACCTGGCCCAAGGGGACCATGCCAGCCCCCGAGGCAACACCGTAAAAGGCAGGGCCAAGCACAACTCCTGGTTCGGCACCTGGAGCGCCCAAAATGCTTCAAAGGACAAGAGGTTGATGGAGCTCCCTTCGTCCATTAGCACTCGCCCGAGTTTCACGTTCCTAATCGTGGGAGAGACCACGATCAGAAGGTGACCTATGCCGGTGGTGCTCTTAGGGTGGTCAGCCCGACTGAAGGTGATCGGCTCCTCCGACCACTTCAGCATTCAACACGCCCCTGAACCCGATGCCGTAGCGCAGACCTCCCTCCTCAACCGCTTATAAGAAGCGTTGGAGGGGTAGGTGGATGAGCCATCTTGTGAATGTGCATACAGCAAATTGATCCGCTGCTAAAAGGCGGAGGTGGGGTCTTTGTCTTGGTCATCGTCGCGAGGGCAGCGCTCCTTGAGCCGCTGCTCAACCATCTTGCTCACGACCCGACAGTCATCCAGGCCATGAGAGTTGGTCTGGTGGATCGGGCAGAAGGGCTCGCCCCCCTTTTCCTTGCGGCGGTCATTCCCCTGACCGCGGCAGTTGCCACACCAGCCTCAGCGGTCATCCCGCCGGTCACAGCGGTCACACTCCTGCGGCCGGGTTCCTTCAAGCTTGCGCTCGGCGGCTAGAACCCGCCTGGTCTCGGTCGCCTCGCGCTTCCGCGTCCTCCTGTTTACATGGCCGGGGCCCCTCGAAGTCTCGGCTTCATCCCCGTCGCGTCCTCGCAGCGGCGCTAGATGTCGGCCCCCGAGCCTCTGCCGCCCGCGCGCACTTGTGCGCCAGGGAGAAGAGCTCGGAGGTGGTGGCGATGTCGTGGGTCGCCATCTTTTCCCGCATCTTGCGGTCGTGAACGCCTCTTCAAAAGGCAATGACGATCGAATGCTCTGAAATTCGGGGAATCGTGTTGCGACAGTGGTAGAATCGCCGGATGAAGTCGCTCAATGACTCCCCTCTTTCTGCTCGAGGGCATGAAGATCGTACTCCACGCGGGCTATGCGAAAGAGCCTTGGAAGTTGGCGATGAAGAGACCGCACAACTCCTCCCACAAGTGCACTGATCCTCGCGGGAGGTTCAACAGCCAGGACCGGGCGGACACCGTCAAGGCCGTTGGGAAGTAGTTGGCCATGGCCTTTCCAGACCCGCCAGTGACATGCACCACGGTGGTGTAGATCTGCAGGAACTCCTCTAGGTTGGTGGTGCCGTCGTACTTCTCGATGGAGGCCGGGCGAAACTTTTCGGGCCACACCACGTGGCGCAGCCGTCGGGAAAACGCCTGGCATCCGACACCGTAAGGGGAATCCTGCCGCCCGCCCTGGCCCCGACCCGGAAACCGTGCGGGAGGGCGGACCGCGACTCCCCAAAGAGTCGGAGGAACGGACCTCCTCCTCGCTCTGGGGGTGAGAGTCACGGGAGAAACTCTCGCCCTCAGGGGCCATCCGTCCGTCGCGAGCGCGGCGACGCTGCAGGTGATCACACAAATCACTGCCGCACCGCCAACGCCGCTGGAGCTCCAAATGGGCCCTCAGGACCTCACGACTCCTCGTGGAGCTGGGACCTGCTTCTTGCACGCCCTTTCCTTTACTCTGGCCCTCCTAACCAGAGCGCTTCCCAGCAGGGCAGCTGGAAACTTGGGTGCGATCAACATGCACCCTTGATTGAGGGGTACTGATAGTCCCAGACCGGTTGGGCATCCCTACGCGGAGCTGGGCCGCGTCCACGAGGCCCGCAATATCCCACAGCCACGGCGTGGCCGGGATATCACTTGCAAGTTCCACCGGAGGGTGGTCCAGGAGGAGACGGACCGCGTGCAGGTTCTGGGCTGGAGTGGCGGCCTCCATAGCCAGCCGGTGCCGAACCGGAAGCTCGGCCGCTGCCGCGGGGGCACCACTACCCTCCGGCGGGGGCGGCGTGAAGCGATCCCTCGTCCGGTGAGAACGCCGGGACGTGTTCTGGGCGCTGCTAGCCTCCACCACCTCTTGTCGCTGCGAGTGTGAACCCGCCATCACCAGATGCAATGTTCTTGCGAACGAGAAGCCGAAATTAGCCGAAGAGATGGCTGGATGAGCCAACCACTAGCCCCTACCTGGTGTGCCCCTGTCGGCATATTCCACCTGACAAGATCCCGTCAACGAGCGGGGTTGACTACACCCTAGACGGAAGGTATGGTTCGGTAGAGGGCATCTTCGTGGTTGGAAACCCTAATGTCTCTCACGATGGGTTCCGGGAATCAACCAACTGATGGACATGGTGATTTACCCAGGTTCAGGCCTCCGGTTCGGGTAATAGCCCTACGTCCTGCTGGTTCTTTGTTCAGAAATGTGAAGGGGGTTACAATGGATCTCCTAGCTTGGGTGAGCTCTCTCTTCTTCTTTCAATCTCTCGATCTCTCTCCCTTTTTTCGGCCCCTCGTCCCATGCACCGAGGCCCTTATATAGACGGGTTGGCCCGGGTAGAGGAGAAGGAGACGGCATACTTATCTACAGCATATTAATTACACCCATCATTCCAACTTCTACGTCGACCCACGACTCATTTATTACGCACGCCTCCATGGCCTTGTCCTTCAAATCTCATTTAAAGTCAGTGAGTGGCTTCGCCCGGTCCACCCGTGATATGATGCTCCTGCGACGGGTTTGGTAAGAGGTGTTAGAGGAACGTGCCGTCGTCGTGTCGATAGCAGAACTCTTCACAATTAATGGCCCTGACACGAGGTGCCAAGGGAGGGAAACTTTGAGACGAAGCCTTCCTCTCATTCCTTTTGTTGCCTCCGTGGCCTGACAAGGGGGGCCTAGACACCCGCCCACTCGCCAGGCCTCCTCGCCCGTGAGCGGCGTGATGCCCGCCGCCCGCCAGAGTCCGCCTGAACCGCTCGCCCAATGACGAGGTGTGATCGCCCATTGCTCGCTAGGGGCAGCAGGCTAAGCCGCTTCTTGGGCCTATTACTTCCACGGTGGAGAGGGTACCCCGGTGCAAAGTACACCGACAGCTATGATATGTGGGAGGTCATCTAAGATCATTAATTCCCCACGAGCAAGCTAAGGTTAAAGTTTATGTTTTTGACCCGGTTTTAGTGCAACATAGGAAGGTGCACACAAAGTTTCATAGGTTTTTTATGAGCCGATCAAAAGTTACAACGATTCTTATTTTTGAGATCGTACTGATCTTATTGTTAACGAACGGTGTTCAACGAGCACTGTTCATCCCGAACATTGTTCATCCAACCAATGCTGTCGACCAGTCCGCAGTACTGTTCACTGAACATTGTTCATCTGACCAGCCCTACCGACTAGTCGTAGTATTATTCATTCGAACACTGTTCACCGAGGACTGTTCATTCAACTTGATCTTGTCGACCGATCGTAATCTTGTTCACCCAAACATTGTTTATCGACCCGATCTTTGTCGACCCGGTGTAGTTTTTACTATTCTTCCGACCTCAATAGGTTGATGCTATTGATCATCTAATCACCTGTTCGGATTGTTTAGTACTTTCTATCTGTTCTTATAGTGGTTTCAATTTTTTAGGGGGAAAATTTTATTTAGCTCCTATTTACCCTCTCTAATCATCTTTTCGGTCCTTCAGATCTTAATAATTACACATTTATTATTATTATTTTGCATAGAGCTTATATTTTGAAACATGGTAAGGACAATGGGGCCATATTACCGTATATAAAGCTGGTGGATTTCCTGGCCTCTCGGCGCGCCACATCACTATTTTGGCGACGTGTCCGTGCGCTGAACGGCCGCGTCTCGCGCGCGCACAGTGAAACGCTTGCTCGTTCATACAGCTAGCTCACCGTTCAGCCACGCCGCCAGTATATAAAGCTGGTGGATTTCCCGGCCTCTCGACGCGCCACATCACCATTTTGGCGACGTGTCCGCGCGCTGAATGGCCACATCTCACGCACGCACAGTGAAACGCTTGCTCGTTCGTACGGCTGGCTCACCGTTCAGCCACGCCACTCGCCCTCTTCTTTAGCTCATATAGTTTATCGCTGTTAATTTTCACAAGAGAGCGTGCGGCGCAGTGGTAAGATGCCTCGCCCTCACGTTATCAGTTTCGGGTTCGACTCCCCCCGCTCGCTTCTTTTTTGCCTACACACGACTTGTTTTTGTATCGTCTCCGAGGTCTCCGCCTCTTCTTCTTCTTCTTCTTGTGGCTCCCAGTCCCTGGTCTTCGCCTTCCCCGTCTCGCCGCCTCTGCTCTTCCTCTGCGCCATCCACCCCGGGGTCTCCTTCTGGAGGTCCTCGTGCTGCCGGCGTTGTCTTCCACAGCTCCGCTCCGCCCGCGTTCCGCCAGTTTCCCTTTCTCGATAGGTACGTCTCCTCCCCATCTCCCCTTCCTCGTCGCCTCCATTTGGCAGTGAACACAGGGGCGATGACCCGGGCCCTGATGTTTCCCCCCCGTTGCAATTCCATCTGATCTCTGGTGATTTTGTCTTCGTTTCATTCGCTACCCCGTTGGTTTGCTCCAAGGCTGGATCTGGTGCCTGCCGATTCGATTCGATCGATTCTGGTTTTGGGCGGAACTAGATGCGACTATGCTGATCCTTTTGTGGGTTCTGTGGTTGTTTGGTTCTTGTCACGGAACCCATGGCGTCGTCGGCGCTGATCTGCAATACCGAACAATAGAAGGGCCCCCAGGTGCGTGAACTGACGATGCTATACGCAATATATCTCTATTTTGATGTTTGTTTTGATTGCATTGCTGCGATTTTTTTGGGTATTTTGCTCCTGTTAGATTGGTACTCTCACTATGGTTTCCTGTTGTCACACGCATGGGGAGCAGGCGCACATTGGTGTGGTCCAAAAGGCACGTCTGCCTGACCTAACGCCCGATGCCGATTCCTGCAAGGTGTGGGTTCAGTTTGGTTCGCTGAGGTGATGACTGGTTAATAGGGAGTATGAAGATATCTTTCTAGATTACTCGAGGCAGTGGATGGCTGGGGAGACCATGGAGAAGCTATTCAAATTGGCAAGAGGTGATACATGTTTGATACTTTCTTTGCATCGTTTAGGTGGTGGGATTGTCCTCTTGTGTAGTGATTTGTTATCTATTGGATTTATTGTAGGCTGCAAAGCTCAGGGAGAAGATTGAAAAGATGTTTAGAGGTGACTGGATAAACTCTACGATACATCGGACCATCACAGTTGTTCATTCGGTATATACTAGTGTGTGAAATGTACGCTGCCATGGAACTTTGGATATATATTTTTCTAGCTTGCATGTGATTGCTTAGTGAAGCTTGATAATTTTTGTGTTCTTCTCTTCTTAAGAAAAAAAGGTTGTCAGAATAGTTTTGGGTAAACATTCTGACTGTGTTTAAGTTGTCCAGGTCTGCATAAATTGTTTGAAATTGCCAAATAAATTTCTATCGAAACTTTGATTGGTTTTGTTAGATAAATAGCACAGAGAGCATGTTAGTGCTTCATGTAGCTCTAAGGACTCCAAGAGAGGCTGTCATAGATAGTGATGACGCGAATGTGATCCCTGAAGTTTGAGTGTTAAAGATGAAATAAAGCAGTTTTCAGAAACTTTTAGGAGTAAATTATGGGTTACCTTGAAGCGATTCTTGAACTCAACAAATGTGCTACTGAGACATGACAGATTGTTCATTCTTTGCTTCTTGGATTATGAGATTGGGGTAACTAGAAAAGCATTGACAAATGTTGCATCGGTTGGAATAGGTGGTAGCTTTCTTGGGCCTCTGTTTATGCATACTACTCTCGGTGGTAAAATATAATGCTATTCATTCCTAGGTTCTCTGATGAGCTTGTTTTACTACGGTTTTGATCTAGCATGCTCTAAAAATGTTGGTATTTTCGAGATCCAGAGGCGGCATAACTTGCTAAAGGCCAATGGCTTATAAGTGTGTATGTGGGGCATGCTTTCTGGATTGTGATTATTTATTGTCTTGATGCTTTAGTTAGATTTTAGACACTTGCATAGAATTAAAATTTTTGCAGGTTACTTAATAGGTGTGCATTAGTAGCTGCCATCATGAATCTTCTTTCACAAATTTTTAATTTTACGAGTTTGATTTGATCTACTTATGCTGTCATAAGTAGCTATCACGCATTATCTTGTTGCCTCATCAAATGCATAGAAGACAGTCACAGGCTCATGTCTTGTGCAACCTAAAACTAGCATCTTCTGTTTAGATGCTTATCTTTATCAATTACAACTTATTTTGTTAATTTACTAAAGCCATACCTTCCATTCCAAGTAATATATTGAGCGGGACTGCTTGGGTCTCACTTGGTTGCCTAAATCAGCTCAAGCTCATAGTCAATGTTCTTGGCACCATAAGCGAGTCTGACCTAGAGTTCATCGACAACCCAAAAGCTCGCAGATATATCAAGTCCCTTCCCTACGCTCGTGGTGTTCCCCTCGCAAGTATGTACCCGCATGCACATCCTCTTGCCATTGATCTATTACAGAAGATGCTCATCTTTGATCCTACCAAAAGAATTAGCGTCACCGAGGCACTTGAGCATCCTTACATGTCTCCACTGTATGATCCAAGTGCAAATCCCCTCGCGCAAGTGCCCATCGATCTCGATATAGATGAAAACCTCGGTGTAGAGATGATTCGGAAATGATGTGGCGGAGATGCTCCACTTGCCACCACGAAGTTGTTGCGCAATAAACTTGAGATGGTCTTGCCCTGTCCCAGGAACTTCGCAGGCTCACCTTTTTCTAAAAGCATTCTGTGATTATCACACCTATGAAGTAACCACGACATGTGTCTGGAGATTGATCTCCATGTAAATATGCGTGCAATAAGAAGAGCATATGGATAACTAGATAGTTCTTGTTATAGACCATTACTTGGTGTATGTATAGCAGTTCTCCATGTAAAATTATTCTGTTGATGTATTATTCCTTATTAGTCATGTGCTAATTTTCTCATTTTAACATGTCCCAACCTGCCTTTTATATCGTCATACGTCTGCGCAGGGCGGCAGCGCTGACGCATCTAGTTTATTACAAAACTGGTGGAGTATCACCTCACACGCGGATTTTTTTTTGAAAAATTGCACATTACTCACCCGTCTGCCCCAAGGTTGTGATCCGACTCAAAAAGGGGGGTTATCCGCGGGAGATTGGCGTCATTGACACTCTTTAAAATTTGTGATTCACTTTATGACACCCTGGTCCACTGTCATAGACTCAAATGAACCCACATGTCATAGACACATCACAAAAAGTCAACGAATTAAGTGTCACTGGACTAATTTTTCCGGTTATCCACACCTACAAATTGTTGGAAATAATCTAAATGATATTAGGTACCTGAGGATGATGTAGATCTAGAGCCAAACACAAAGATGGAGTAGATCGGAGCTCTGAAAAAGCTCAAGAACACAAACCCTAGCAACAACAAATGAATAACACAAAGACAAGGATTTTTACCCGAAGTTCGGATTCTTGAAGGGAATCCTACATCTCCGTTGAGGAGGCACAAAGCCTGGGTCCCTCTTGACCACTTTCCTCCCGGTGTTGCACAAAGCACTCGCCGGTCTTCACTTCTTGCCTCTTTCCTTTGGAGGCGACACCTTCACAAACTTCAGGGCTCACCACACCGAGTATTGGAGGCTCCCGGTGACTCCTTGCCGTCTAGGAGCCCTTCAAACTCCAAGAGTAACAAATACGCCGCTAAATCGTCTTGGAGGATGAAACTTGTGCTCAAGAATCAAAGATGCAAGCTCAAGGCACTTAAATCCACTCCTTTCTCCCTAAAGATTCAAATCAAATCCAAGATTCAAGTGGGGGAAGGAGATTAGGGCTCAAGAGAGTGAGAGTGAGAGCTTGAGAATTGAATGCTGCAATGAATGAGGCTTCCAACAGGTAGGAGAAGAGTAAGGGCTTAAATAGGCCCCCCAAAATCCAACCGTTATGAGTGAGCTGCGCAAACCCCGGAGTATCCGGACAAATACCCCGGAGTCTCCGGATTGAAGAAGTTTTAGCGTGTATCGAGAGGATTAACCCGGAGTGTCCGGACTTAATCCCCGGATACTCCGGACTTACCGGATACTCCGGACTCATTTAACCCGGAGTGTTCGAACTTAATGTTCGGATACTCCGGACTAATTGAGACAGCAGCTACCGAGGGGTATAACCCGGAGTATCCGGATACTCCGGCCTTACCCATCCGGCCAGAATGGCATACTTCAAAAGAAATGCAATGTTTTAAATTCTTTTGCTATGCAATTTTTATCCTTTGAGCACAAGCATATCCTAGAAGCGATTTCCCGTCGTATCCCCCTTAATAGTACGGCTATCCTTAGACTCAATAAAACAAAAAAATGTCTAAAGTCTTGATGCTGCCTTTTCAAATTTTAAATACGGTGGGGGTCTCCAATCGCTTTCTTACGATGATACCTTCTCGATCTCTGCATAAATTCTCACTTAAACCATTAGTATACTCAATTGTGTTGCCATTAATCACTAAAACTCTTGAGGGGCCTACATGCACTTTCAATCTCCCCCTTTTTGGTGTATTGATGACAACACAATTTGAAGGCTTTAATAGAAATAAAAGAGATTTGAATTTTCGTTTTGAATGCAAAACATATAGTAGAGCTCCCCCTAAGTGTGTGCATTAGAGAAAAGAAATGAGATCGAATGCACATATTTAGTGAGAATTTTTGCAAGAGCTCCCCCTATATCCTCGCATTCGAGAGATCAACAATAGGGATATATCAAAATGTAAATGACATGATACTGCATTAAGCAATGAACATGATAATCATGATAAGCAAGCATTCAACGACGAACTAGAAATAAGGTTCACAAACCACAAGCATCATAACGAGTTCAACCAAGACACAAGCAACACATAAGCAACTAAACAACCCAAGCGATAAAGACTAAGACTAAACACTCCCCCTTTGGCATCAAGACACCGAAAAGGGAAAGCGCTCAGGACGGAAGATCACTCGTCGTCGCCGGAGGATTGATAATCATCCTCCTCGCTATCCTCACCGCTGCCACTAACATTGCCCTGAGGAGCTAAAGGCTGAAGACCGAAGAGGCTGGCGAGTGGCGAGAATCCTTAGAGGTGCATCGGGCGACTCCTCGGACTCGGCGGGGAATGTTCTCGCCTTCTTTGGCGGCGATAAACCGCGGAACTCATGACGATGCTCACGAAGCTCCTGTCGAGTCTCCTTGACTTGAGTTGCGACATCCTAGCACAGACAGAATAGGCACTTGAGCATCCTCTTGATGGTGTCTCGGCTGGAGGTGGGAGAGCCTGGAGAAGTTGGAGCTGCAGGTGGAGCTGGAGGAGTTGAAGTACTGGTTCGAGATGGACGACCCCTGGTACGCTGACCAACAGGGGCACTAGGAGCGGTAGGGCTGTGGAAGCTGAAGAGGTAGACGGAGCTCGGACCTTGTAGGCGAGATGATCCACATCCTTGACAAAGTCAAGGCCGGTGACATGATCAATTAAGGCCATGATAAAAGGGGTGTACCCGCAGCTGCTAGAATTGCTCATGGAGTTGTGGCGAATGGCCTCCCATAAGAAATCAACTATATATGTGAAAACCATGGGTCTTCTCCACCAAATGGAATAGCAGATTCCGTCCATATGAGCTGATAGATGACGCATCTCCCTCCTTGGGCCAAAGAGTTACCCGGAGCATTCTAAGAAGAACAGCAGGCACAGGCTTTAGACCTTTTATGGTGCCAATAACAAAGTGCTGAGAGGGGTCATAAAGGGCTTCAAGCTGCTCAGGAGTCAAAGCTTTCTTATTATGCAACTTGGCATCACCATCAACTGACCTCAGCTACAAAACTCTGGCAAAAGTCCTTCTGGTGGCCA
This sequence comes from Guadua angustifolia, assembly GCA_036346375.1. NCBI lineage: Eukaryota > Viridiplantae > Streptophyta > Magnoliopsida > Poales > Poaceae > Guadua > Guadua angustifolia. The sequence continues at coordinate 30,924,929 of CM070510.1, read as the reverse complement.
CATACCACACTTCATCTGACATCCACCATATGGCATCCTCTTTCTTGTCAAAATACAATGTGGAGTAGAACTGCATAATAAGCTCATCATTCTAGGGATAAAGAAAACTCATTATGTCCTTCACAGGTGGCCTTCATGATTTGAATGACTTCATCAAAGATTGGATTGTGGAGCTCTGACATATACACCCAGTCAATTCTCTTCATCCTCATCACGGGATGCTCCATTGGGAGAAGAACTGTCTCATAAAAATCTGACTGAAATATGTTCCAGAACCGCTTGTCCACATACTCATCCTGATGAAATTCAAGCGGATCCTTGTTCCTTTGCTCCACAATAGCTTTTCCCTTGCCAGATCCCACTCGATAATCAACAGCACGAAGGTGACTCATCTGGCCAGGGTACCTCCACACAGGACGATACTTCTCGAGAGGACCAATCGCAGCACGAGTAGCTTGAAACTGCTTCTTCTTTTGCTCACGGAGTCTTGCATGAGCATCAGCGGGATGTTCTTCGGCAGGTTGAGGAGACGGAGCAGTTGGAGGTGCGGTGAGCAGATTGGCATGGCCCTGGCTAACCTTTCTCATGGTATGCCTTTGTCTCTTAGAAGAACTAGGCACAGGAGATGAAGGAGGAGAGTCAATGGATGGGCGCTTGCCGGCACCGGAACCTCCCTGGGAAGAAGCCATCTGAGAGGGAATAAGGAATGGAGTGAAAAGGAGTTTGCAAGGAAGTAAGTTATACAATTTAATTTTTTGGGCCGAGAGGTACAACCCGGATACTCCGGGGATTTAGTCCGGAGAGTCCGGACAATTAACCCGGATACTCCAGGGCATTTGATCCGGAGTGTCAGGATACTCGGATAAAATGTCAGGAGAGTCCGGATATTCAGACTCAAACCCAAAAACCTAAATTGCAAAACTATCCACAATTACAATGAGCCCATCCTAGGGATTTAACTAGAGGAAGAATGGACTCTACAAGCATAACCTATTTCAAGGTAATTCAAAGGTCAAAGAGATGGGACAAAGAGGAGGGCTTCTGAGGAAAAGCAACCAAAGAGGAGAATGCCGAGCGAAGAACCCTTCCCCAACCTCCAAGGATGATCCGGAGAGTCCGGAAGGTGAGGAGCACACCGGAGATCGAAGAGGAACCGAGGGCGGCGGTTAGGGCATAGATTTGAAGGAGAGGCGGTTGAAGAAAATGGCAAAGGAGAGAGAAAAGAGGCCCCCCGCACGGGCTTTATAGGACAGCCGCCTCAACCCGGATACTCCGGACATTTAGTCCGGACATAAAACCCCGGAATGTCCGAGTTGACAACCTCGGGAGGCAACAGGAGTTTCACAAGGAAATGAGTGAGATAGAGGCTTGCAGTAAAGAGATAAGGGGTCCTCAAGGCTCTATTGACTTTGTGACTAGCGAACACTCAACCAATCAAGCCAAATAGTCACATAGTATAAAGCCGGATCCGAAGATCAAATATTACAAAGAACACGGCAAAAATCAAAGAAATGGATCAAAATAAACTTTTCAAAACATTTTGCAATCATCAATCAATTGCATGCACATTTCAAGCCAAGTTGCGAGAATTAAGAATATTTAGCCCACTTCTCAACTCACAAAATCTCTTTTCATCTAGAGGCTTGGTGAAAATATCGGCTAATTGATCGTTTGTGCTTACATGTTGAATATCAATATCGCCTTTAGTGGAATGATCTCTCAAGAAATGGTGGCGAATATCGATATGCTTGGTATGGGAGTGTTGGACGGGATTGTTGGCAATTTTTATGGCGCTCTCATTGTCACACAAAAGTGGAATATAGTTATAGGTTAGGCCATAGTCATTTAGGGTTTGCCTCATCCAAAGCAATTGGGCGCAACAACTCCCAGCGGCAATGTATTCGGCTTCGGCTGTGGATAGGGCTACGGAATTTTGTTTATGGGAAGACCATGAGACAAGAGATCTACCCAAAAACTGACAAGTCCCCGAAGTATTTTTCCTATCCACTTTACATCTGGCATAATCCGCATCGGAATACCCAACTAATTCAAAAGATGAACCTTTTGGATACCAAAGCCCAAAATGAGGAGTGTGCACTAAATATCTCAAGATTCTTTTTACCGCCGCCATGTGGCATTCTTTAGCAGCGGCTTGAAATCGTGCACACATGCACACACTAAGCATGATATCGGGCCTAGATGCACAAAGATAAAGTAAAGAACCGATCATCGAATGATATACCTTTTGGACGAACGGTTTACCTTCTTTGTCGAGGTCTAGATGCTCGTTCGCTTGCATTGGCGTCTTGATTGGCTTGGCGTTCTCCATACCGAACTTCTTGAGCATGTCCTTGATGTACTTGGTATGGCATATGAATGTTCCTTCCTTGAGTTGCTTGACTTGAAAACCGAGGAAGAACTTTGATTCGCCCATAATAGACATCTCGAATCTTTTGGTCATTATCCTGCTAAACTCCTTGCATAGTTGTTCATTAGTAGACCCAAATATAATATCATCAACGTATATTTGACAAACAAATAAATCATCGTCAATGTGCTTAGTGAAGAGAGTGGGGTCGGTCTTTCCGACTACAAAACCTTGTTCGAGAAGAAAATCTTGAAGACATTCGAACCACGCTCTTGGTGCTTGTTTGAGTCCATATAGTGCCTTGTGCAGGAAGTAGACGTGGTCCGAAAAGTTTGGATCCTCGAAGCTGGGTGGTTGCTCAACGTAGACCATCTCGGAGAGTGATCCATTTAGGAAGGCGCTTTTCACGTCCATTTGATATAACTTAAAATCATGGTGAGTAGCAAAGGCAAGTAATATTCTAATAGACTCAAGCCTAACTACGGGAGCATATATTTCATTGAAATCCAAATCTTCGATTTGCGTGAAGCCTTGAGCAACTAACCGGGCTTTATTTCTAGTCACTATTCCATTCTCGTCTTGCTTGTTCCGAAATACCCATTTGGTTCCAATCACGTTTTGCTTGGTCTTTCGACAAGCTTCCATACTTGGTTCCGCTCAAAGTTGTTTAGCTCTTCTTGCATAGCCATCACCCAATCCAGATCTTGGAGTGCTTCTTCTACCTCAAGAGGTTCAAGAGAGGAAACAAAGGAGTAAAATTCACAAAAATTTGCAACTCGAGATCTAGTGAATACTCCCTTGTTAATATCTCCAAGAATGTTGTCGACCGAGTGATCGCGTTGTACGCTTTGATGAACTCTTGGATGAGGGACAGTTGCATTTAATCGTTGGATAGGGCCTCCATCATCTTGAGTGGTGTTCGAGCCATCTTGAGCTTGCATGGATGAGGAAGGAGCATCATTTGGAGCATTGCAGTCCGAAATATCCGGGGTTGAACCCGGACACTCCGCATCAGTCCGGATACTCCGAACATTATCCCGGACACTTCGGGTTGGGGTGCTCGGGATTTCATCTTGCTCCACTGGTTTTACTTCCCCAATAGCCAATTTCTTGATTGCTTCGCACGGTGGTTCTTCCCTGTCAATCACAGCACGATCAACTTGTTCTACTTGAGAACCGTTAGTTTCATCGAATGTTACATCATGCGAGATTTCAACTACACCGGTGGTGTTGTTGAAAACTCGGTATGCATAAGCATTTGACCCATAACCAAGTAAGAAACCTTCATCTACTTTAGACACAAATTTAGAAGACTTAGCTTTCTTGTTGAGGATGTAGCACTTGCTTCCGAAGACTCGAAAGTAGGAGACATTGGGTTTCTTCTTGGTGAGTAGCTCGTACGCCGTCTTCTTTAAAATCTTGTGAAGATATAGTCGGTTGGTACTATAGCACGCGGTGTTGATCGCCTCCGCCCAAAAGATGTTGGAGACCTTGTACTCGTCAAGCATCGTGCGCGCCATCTCGATAAGTGTACGATTCTTCCTTTCGGCTACCCCATTTTGTTGAGGAGAATAAGGAGCCGAAAACTCATGCTTGATGCCTTCTTCATTGAGATACTTCTCCACACCGGTGTTCTCGAATTCGGTGCCGTTGTCACTCTGAATTCTCTTGATCTTCACTTCAAATTCGTTTTGTGCCCTTTTCATGAATTTCTTTAAAGTTCCTTAGGCTTCACTTTTATCGTGCAAGAAAAATACCCAAGTAAATCGAGAAAAATCATCGGCAATGACTAAACCATACTTGTTTCCTCCGATGCTTATATATGTGACTGGGCCCAACAAGTCCATGTGAAGCATCTCCAATGGTCTTGAGGTAGTCATCACGTTCTTGGCGGGATGAGAGGCTCCAACTTGCTTCCCGGCTTGACACGCGCTACATACCCTATCTTTCTCAAAGACAACATTGGTTAATCCAAGAATGTGGTTGCCTTTAAGGAGTTTGTGAAGGTTCCTCATACCAACATGAGCAAGTCGGCGATGCCATAACCAACCCATGCTAGATTTAGCCATTAAGCACGTTTCAAGATTAATTCTATCCGTAGTAAAGTCTATGAGATAGAGATTTCCCTTTAAATGACACTTACGGCTATTGAACCATCATCTCTCTTAATGATATCCACACCCTTATCACTAAACACACAATTGTAGCCCGCTTCACATAATTGAGCAACGGACAACAAATTGTAGCTTAATGATTCAACTAGCAAAACATTGTTTATATGAAAATCATTTGTAATGAGAATCTTACCTAAACCTACCACTTCACCTTTTCCATTGTCACCAAAAATGATGCTTTCACTATTTGCTCTATTCGCTTCCAAATGTGCGAATATCGCCCTTTCTCCGGTCATATGATGTGTACATCCGCTATCCAAAATCCAATTTGATCCACCGGAGATGTAGGCCTACAAAATGAAATTTAGTTTTTACTCTTTGGTACCCAAACTTGTTTAGGTCCGCGTATGTTAGTGACAAGTGATTTGGGGACCCAAATAGATCGCACACTAGAAGCATTTTTGGGCTTACCCCTAATATGGCAAGCAACTACTCTACCAAGGCTAGTCCTTTTTAGCACATAAGAAACAAAGAAAGTAGAGTGAGCCTTGTACTTGGAGTTTGCTTCGGCCTTAACGAAGTTTGTGGGCTTGTTCAAAGGAGCAACCACAATGTGACTTCCTTTGCCCTTGGGTGGAACATACCCAAACCCATGTTTCATGACGTTACCTTAGCGCTTACCGAGGAATTCCTCTAATCCTTTGCTAGCCTTATAGGACTTTTGTAGTCCGTCTTCAAGCATTCCCTTGAGCTTCTCATTTTCATGAGCTAATACTTGCAAAGTCTCAAGGTTAGTGGCACAAGTGTTGACATCAACATTAAAGCATCTAGCATAACCATTGCTAGTAGAAGCTAATGAAACATTGGAGTTGTTGTTAGTAATTGTGAGGGAGTTATTCGAAAGATCAACAAGCTTCAACTCTAGAGCCTTGCAAGCATCCTTTGCTTGAGCTAGTTGCTCTATTAGTGAAGCATCGGTGATCTCAAGACTAACTACTTCGGACTTGGTCAATTTTGAGTCTTGACCAATTCCTCATTTTTCTTTCTTTCAAAAGATAAGCTCTTCTCTAGCTTATGATTTTTCTCCTTTTCAAGGATGAGCAAATCCTCTTGAACCTCGAGAGTAGCTTCCTTTTGTTCTACAACTTCCTTCAATTTTTCAATGTCTTGTGAATGTCAAAGTCCTTCATGGACTTGAACGTCAAAGTCCTTCATGGACTTGAACGTACTGTCAACATCATCATCATCACTATCACTATTGCACTCATCTAGACAATTATCAACAATAGAGGGAGTGGAGGCTTTCGATGATACCTTGTGCCCCTTTGCCATAAGGCACATCGAGCTTGTTCATCTTAAATCGCTCAAGTTGTCGAAGAGGCTCTTGACTTTGTCGATGAAGTAGCGATGGCGACGGAGGCGAGTCCACCCTCATTGTCGGAGTTGGACTCGGAATCGGATTCGGAGTTGTAGTCGGAGTCCCACTCCTTTCCGATGTAGGCATGGCCCTTGCCCTTGTACTTCTTGCTCTTCTCTTTGTCTTTGCCCCGGTGTTTGTCCTTCTTGTAATGCTTATCTTCTTTCTTCTCTCTTTGCGGACAATCGGCGATGAAATGACCGGGCTCTCCACACTCATAACATTTCCTTGTTGAGTGTCGTCCTCTTGACTTGTTCCATTGGTTTTTGGAGTGGCTCCTCGGCTTGTAGCCCTTCTTTTTGAGAAATTTATTGAATCTTCTCACGAGCAAGGCCATGTCTTCATTGGTTAGGGGGCCACCTGGTTCCTCATCTTCACTAGTACTTTCTTCGACTTCCCTCACGGTCTTCACGGCCTTCAGGGCAATACCTTAATTTCTTCTTGCCCGACTTGAGTTCTTCAACAACTTCGGCCTCCTTTATCATCATCTCGTCCATCATTAGCTTACCGATAACATCATGAGGCGTCAATGTGTCGAAGTTGGGCCGGTCTCGGATTAGTTGAACAAGATTGCGGTTGGTTGGAGTGATCACACGAAGAATGATCTTCACCACGGCCTTGTCGGTAAGATCGGTGCACCCAAGACCCTTAGCTTGATTCACAAGCACCATCAAGCAGTCAAACATCTTTGTGTACGACTCTCCTTCTTCCAAGGTAAAACGGCTTAGCTCACCAATAATAAGCTCAATTTTTGATTCGCGGACACTTGAAATCCCTTCATGGGTAACCATGAGTCTATCCCAAATAGCCTTTGCTTCTTCGAGTCCATCGACTCGGTTGAATTCGGAATCACTCAAAGCATTAAACAAGGCATTGACGGCCAAGTCATTGAAATGTTGAGCTTTAACTTCTTCGGAAGTGAGATTATTTGGATCAATGGGCTTGAAACTTGTTTCTACAATCTTCCAAATAGAAGGGTCAAGTGATCTCAAGTGCATCTTCATCTTGTGTTTCTATGCGGCATAGTGAGTGCCATCGAAGTGAGGCGATCTACCGGAAGATACAGAAACATAAGATGAAGAGCTTGAGACTCCAAAGGGAGGATATTGATAAGAAATCTCAACCCCTTTGCCGGAACCCGTGCCCTTATCTTGGTCACGGCTTCCGTCATTCTTTTCTATTAGCGACATCTTGATTCTCCAAGCGGTTAAGCCAATCTACGGAGATTTGGCTCTGATACCAATTGAAAGGACCGGTGATGTCGCCTAGAGGGGGGGTGAATAGGTGAATTAAAATTTTACAGCAAAATAAAATCTCCCGAGGGTCAGAGCCCGGAGTGTCCGGAGTTTTTATCTGGATACTCCGGTATGTCCGGACTGTCCGGGGTAATTGGTCCGGATACTCCGGACTGGGGACCTCGAAGTGAGATTTTATATCTCTGCAAATTTTCAACAATCTAAATGAATACAAATAATCTAAATGATATCATGTACCTGAGGATGATGTAGATCTAGAGCCAAACACAAAGATGGAGTAGATCGGGGCTCCGAAAAAGCTCAAGAACACAAACCCTAGCAAGAACAAAAGAATAACACAAAGACAAAGATTTTTACCCGAAGTTCGGATTCTTGAAGGGAATCCTACGTCTCCGTTGAGGAGGCACAAAGTCCGGGTCCCTCTTGACCACTTTCCTCCCGGTGTTGCACAAAGCACTCGCCGGTCTTCACTTCTTGCCTATTTCCTTTCGGAGGCGAGACTTGCTTTCACAAACTTCCGGGGCTCACCACACCAAGTATTGGAGGCTCCCGGTGACTCCTTGCCGTCTAGGAGCCCTTCAAACTCCAAGAGTAACAAATACGCCGCTAAATCGTCTTAGAGGATGAAACTTGTGCTCAAGAATCAAAGATGCAAGCTCAAGGCACTTAAATCCACTCCTTTCTCCCCAAAGATTCAAATCAAATCCAAGATTCAAGTGGGGGAAGGAGATTAGGGCTCAAGAGAGTGAGAGTGAGAGCTTGAGAGTTGAATACTGCAATGAATGAGGCTTCCAACGGGTAGGAGAAGAGTAAGGGCTTAAATAGGCTCCCCAAAATCCAACCGTTATGAGTGAAATTGCATAAACCGAGATATCAGGACAAATACCCGAGTCTCCGGATTGAAGAATTTTAGCGTGTCGAGAGGATTAACCCGAGTGTCGGGACTTAATCCTGGATACTCCGGACTCATTTAACCCGGAGTGTCTGGACTTAATGTCGGATACTCGGACTAATTGACAGCTGACTACCAAGGGTATAACCCGAGTGTCGGACTTAATGTCAGGATACTCGACCTTACCATCCGGCGAATGGCATACTTCAATAGAAATGCAATGTTTTAAATTCTTTTGCTATGCAATTTTTATCCTTTGAGCACAAGCATATCCTAGAAGCGATTTCCTGTCGTATCCCCCTTAATAGTACGGCTATCCTTAGACTCAATAAAAAAACGTCTAAAGTCTTGATGCCGCCTTTTCAAATTTTAAATACGGTGGGGGTCTCCAATTGCTTTCTTACGATGATATCTTCTCGATCTCTGCATGAATTCTCACTTAAACCATTAGTATACTCAATTGTGTTGCCATTAATCACCAAAACTCTTGAGGGCCTAGATGCACTTTCATATTAGTTAAATATGGCAATTACTAATGGCCGACAATTTAAATCTGGCGATTACAAATGGCGATCGCATAATGTCAATTAACTCACTAGTAACTAGCTGCATAATAACACTGAATTAAAACAGATGTTTAAATCTCATTTAAACAAATTGAATGGAGAGATAATTGCAAGGTTCAGCAAAACAAAAGGTGAATTCAAAGTACCAGGAGACACTACGACATGGCTCACAAGTCACGCGAAAATACACGAATATGCGCATACGCGCGCGCGTGCGTGTGTTTAGCCACTGTCCACCCTATGCCATTCTTATGCCAAGTGTCATTACTCAAGAGGTGGAAAGAACTCCACCTTTTAAATTGTCTAACCTCTATTTGGTTAGGCAATATGATACTAAACCATACATGCTTTGGAATTAAAGGAAATGCGCCACCCAATAGGCCAATTTCTAACACAAATTACCACCTGTACTTCAAATCTTATTAATTTGCCGGTAGTTATTTCTCATGCGAGACGTTGGAAAATCAAAGTTTTAAATAATAATTTTTGTGGCTTCACGGTAAATGTCATTACTTAAGAGGTGGATAGATATTTCCCACCTTAGTTTTAGTAATTAAATATATATAATACAAGTCACATCCAAATAAATTATAAAAATATGGTACTTAGAAGATACTAATATTTTTTATAATAAGAATATAAGTTAAGTCCATAATTAACAAACAAACTAATACATATTAAAAATCATATATATATATATATATATATATATATATATATATAAGAGGAAAATGGTTCTATACTCCTAGGAGTACGTACTCCCATCTTCAATATACCGCTTAAATGATATTATTATACCTCTTTATCCTTTTGAGTATACTCTAACATTGATTATAAGATACTTCAAAGTGAGTTCCACAAAAAATTTCGTCAAAGTCCACCCTTTATAGCATAATTTGTTTATATATTCTTTTCACATATGTAAAAGTGTATATAGCAAAAAAATATAGGGCTCCGATGATTTTTTTCAACCATGTCACATTGGAGTATCTTAGAATCATTATTGGAGTATATCGAAAATGATAAAGAAGTATAATACTTTCATTTAAGTGGTATATTGAAGGTGGGAGTATGTACTCCCGAGAGTACGGAAAAGGCTTCCTATATATATATATATATATATTCATTCTTAACAAAAGAACTTAATCAGTGAGAAATATAAACGTTGGATTGTTGAAAATGAGCGAGATGAGGTCTTTTACTAGATTTTTCTCATAGTTCAAGCTTATAAAATATGCATTTGTATATTTTAGTAATGTTATATTTCAAAATAGGCCGAATATTTTGATCCGTAAGTATCTACGTAGAATAGCAAAGTTATCGCTAGGTACAAGCTACATCAAATAGTTAAACTATTGTTAGCTATAACTCTTGTCGGCGTTTTTCGCCGGACAGGACTCTGTCAACGGACAGGGTTTCTCTCAGAACGGAGAATAAGATTCGGTAGAGGGTGTCTTTATGGTCGGAAACCCTAATGGCTCTCCCTGCGGGATCCAGGGATCAACAGATCAAAGGACATGCCAATGTACCCAGGTTCGGGCCCCAGTGTAGGTAACAGGTAACAGCCCTACGTCCTGCTAGATCTTTGTTGATGTATGTTGAACTGGTTACAATGTTCTTGCTCTCTCAGTTCGTTCTTTTTTTTATTCCAAGCTCGGATCTCTTAGAGACGCTTCTCCCTTCTCCATGCACCAGAGCTCCCTTATATAAACTGGGCTGACTCGGGCAGGTGAAAAGGTGACATCATACTGATGTACGACTCATTTATTACACTCATTAATGTAGTCATGTCCCTCAAGCCTCATTTAATGTCATTTGTATGGCCGCCCGATCCACGAGATGTGACTTTCTGCGGCGGGTTAGGTGTGGCGTCGGAGGATGGGCTTGTCGTCGTGTCGGCAGCAGATCTCTTCGCAATCAATGGCTCGACCTGGCGTGTCGAGAAAAGAGACTTCGAGGCCCTCCCTCTCATTTTTTTGGTCGCCCGCGGCTTTGGCAAGTGGGGCTGATCGTCCGCCGCTTCGCCAGACACCATGCGGCCGTCGCTGGCGAAGAGTCGATCGCTGCTTTCGCTAAACCGCCACGTGGGCCGCTCGCTGGCGAAGGGCTGAACGCCCTTCTTGTAAGCCGCCACATGGGGCGGCGCCCGTGAAGGGGCCTAAACCCCTTGCTCGCCCGAGCCACCACGTCGACGTCGTTCGGCGAGAGGGCTGATCGCCCGCTTTGCTCGCCCGAAGCCGCCCGTGGTTGGCGCCCGTGAGAGGGCTGATCGCCCTCCTCCACCGAGCCGCCCGTGGGCGGCACCAGCGCGAGCGGGCTGAACGCCCTTTGCTCGCGGGGCGGCGCCCGGCGAAGGGCTGATCGCCGCTTTGCTCACCGTACGCCACGTGGTCTTATTTTTCTGCGACGGAGAGGGTACCCTAGCGTAAAATATGCCGACAACTCTTGTACCTAATATAGTATAATATTGATATGTAGCTTTACGTTTAGGGTCTAAAAAGCTATAATGTTACTGTTTGTTTAGGTTTAGCCTTTTTGATTTATAGGTTAAAGCCAGTTTTTGAGTTTAAATAGCTTAAAAATAATCGCCTTTTTATACGTAGTAGAGATGAAAAATTTTACTCTAACTTCAATTGCGTTAGGCTAAGACCAACTTTCAATAAACCAAAAAAATACATCTCCAATCATTTTTGACTTTTAGTTATACGGAGATTTGCGGTTTTTGAAAAAGTTTAGGTAAAAAGTCATCTACTTGTCTAGGCTTTGACTTCTAAACTAACGAAAAGGTCCAAACAAATAGACTGTTTAGAATACTATGGGAACAAGTTACCGATAATTTGCAAGAAATCAACATGTGTTATTACCATGAAAATCATCCACTTGCACGAGAAGTTGGAACATTAGTCTAAGATATAGTGCTGACACAACCATCTGTATTCGTTATAAATTTATCATTTTGTTCTTGTAAATAATATAATTATGAAAACAAGTTAAACATTGCAATGCATTTTAAGAATATAGGTGGTAAATTACGCTAAACATTAAAACATGTATAGCAAGTTGCCAAGTGAAAAAAGTAGAGGTTGTGATTTTCACCTATTCAAAAGTACGGAGGGCAATGGTGTAATTTTCTTTTATTTTTTAAAAAAATCTTATGATAGAATGTAAACTCAAAATAATTGTGTTACATTATTAGTATTCCTGTAACGTTAAGAGTATGGAGTGTAGAACCTTGTATACCAGAACTCGCTCGGATTGATTACTGCTCTCTCCGTTCCGTAATATAAATCTTCATTACCAGGGTCACCTAATATAAGTCTGCTGAGAAAATTAAAATGTTAGTTATTACACTATTTTCACTCTATAGTCATGTTTTAATAAAAAGAATGATTGAGTAGTTGTAGTAAGTATTTAGTAAAAGTATGGATGGTCTAATAACATTAATTTTTTAGATTTAGTGTTTGTTTAGTTTGTGTACTATGGATTTAGACTTACATTGCAGATGGTGGAACGACGGATTATACAGTACATACGGATAGAGGGTGAATACTCCCTTCGGACCCGAGAAAATTGACATTTTACCATTATTAATATATGGACTCGCACTTTTACCACCCATTCTATGACGCTCGCCAAAATACCACTCATCTCGGGCGCACTTTGCACATTTGCCATTTCCGGGACTTTACGCATTTTCGAGCTTTTTTTAACGTTTTCTTGAGTGAATATCCGGTTTTGCCCCTGGGCCACGTTAGAAGAACCGAAGAAGGACTTGGTCTGGCTCGAACCACTTACTTGGTTTCTCTCTCTTGTTCTCGCGGTGGGCGACGGCGACCCAATTGGCGGCGACTGCATCGGCCCGGCTGCGCTCCACCGGCGGCGAGCCCCTGAGGAGGAGAAGTAAGGAAAGGTTAGATTTTGCTCGATGTTGCTCGATTTATAACCCATTTGTATTCTGGTCTTTGATATGTTGTGGTTTTTGTGTGGTATGAAACCCTAGATATGTGACTTGCATGGATTCATGCGGAGGAGAAGTAAGAAAAGGTTAGATTTTGCTCGATGTTGCTCGATTTATAACCCATTTGTATTCTGGTCTTTGATATGTTGTGGTTTTTGTGTGATATGAAACCCTAGATATGTGACTTTCGTGGATTCAAGTAAACTTGCTGAAGAGATGGAGAACAATTTATCAGGGTAAACATTTTTTGTAAAGTTTTGTTTGCATTCCATGGTTGATATGAATTTAAACTATATATGGCAATTTCCCTGTTTATGTAGAGCGCATAGCTTAGATACTGGGATAGATGGTTGGATGGATAATATACATGATTGTGCAACCAATATACATGGTTGTTGAGCATATTGATAGGGAGTCAATCAAGATATTGGACAACAAGATGATGAAGGAGGATAGAAATAATGGATGAGGATACTTTATTTGAGCTGCTTGGCTTAAGGGGTGAACAGGACTACGGTGTGCCAAAGAAAGAATAGCTCGACTCAACCATTTACATGCATGGGTCCAAATTTGTTTCATGAAACTGAAGATGCAGTTATGCATGTTGGTGACGACACTCCTGAAGAAGAATGTTTCTTGTATGACAAAGATAATCCTAAGATGGATGTGGGCACTATGTACCCCTCTATGAAGGATTTCAGAGATGCTATAAGAATGTATGCAATAAATGAGGAATTTGAGCTGGGCACTAGTCACTCTGATAAAAGTAAATTTAGGGGTTTTTGTCTTGGAGCCGGGTGTAATTGGGAACTTGCTGCAAATAGGAGAAAAGATATGAGAACTGTTGTGGTACTAACTTTATCTAACCTATGTTTGTTTTTGTACTTATGCATGCTATATTTTTTTGTGTTCTATCTGCAATTTAGTAACAAGTGCAAATTATTTGCAGGTGTCGGTCCACAAGAATGAGCACACTTGCACATCTAGTAGCAGGTTGCAAATCAAAAATTGTACACAAGGATGGGTAGCTGCCAGGGCAATTCCAATCCTGAGGAATGAACCTAAGCTTGGCACTCTGAGCTGCATAAGAGGTTACAAGATAAGTACAAAGTTACCATCGGTTCTTATGATGTAGTTTGGAGGGACATCAAAAAGCTCTTAATGAAATGTATGGAACACAGGACCAAAGTTTTGGCATGTTGTATAGGTGGAAGGCGAGGTACTTAAGAGGTGTCCTGGTAGTATAGTAGAAATTGACACCATTGTTGTAGAAGATAGAGTGTATTTTCATAGATTCTTCTGTGCACTAAAGCCTTGCATTGATGGCTTTATTAGTGGATGTAGGCCTTACATTAGTGTAGACTCAACCGCCCTCAATGGTAGATGGAATGGACACCTAGCATTTGCAAGAATCGCTCTAGATGGAAATAATTGGATGTATCCTTTAGCATATGGATTCTTTGATAGTGAGACTGAAGATAACAGGGTCTGGTGGATGACCCAGCTTAGTAAGGCAGTAGGTGAACTTTTAGTGCTTGCTATTTGCACAGATGCCTGTAAAGGCTTGGAGAATGTTGTGGGACTAGTTTTTCCACATGTAGAGAAGAGGGAGTGCTTCAGGCACCTAATGAATAATTTTATTAAGAGGTACACAAGGATTGGATGTGGAGAGATGTACCTAGCTGCTAGGGCATACAGGAAGGAAGTCTTTGATAAGCATATGGCTGCAATTGTAGCCTAACGTGATGATCTGTTACCGTACTTGGAGAAGCACCATAGTCTTAAGTGGATGAGATGCAACTTTAATGTAGACATCAAATGTGACTACGTTAATAATAATTTAGCTGAATGTTTCAACAATTGGATTAAGGACTACAAAGACCTACCTTGATATAGACTAGGCGTCCCGATCTTTCGATGAGAGGAGGTAGCGTCGATTTGGTGGAGGCGAAGTTGGCGGCCGACTACAACGAACTGACGTTGCGCCTTAGCAACGGTACACCACCCTCCTGAAGGTTATTGATCCCGCGGGAAGCGCGACCAACCTGACCACGAAGGTCTTTGTTCTGTGAGCAATCGAAGAACCAGCAAGAACAAGAGATTATAAGCAACTCAATTGCAAATATGAATATAGATCGGTTCTGGAACAAGAACACTCAAAATTGGGGTTCCGATGAACAAGTAGACGGGCGGCCTAGTCGGCACGCGCGAGTACAAGCAATAGCAATGACTAACTGAATCAAACAAAACCCAAACCCTAATTATGGTGGCGGCTGGCTATTTATAGTCCAAAGGCATGCAGCACTAGGCCTTAACATGGGCCTACTGATTACAACTCGGAATAAAGGACTAAAGCCCAATTAGACTCGGACTGGAAAAGTGCTTCGAATTGTTTTGCAGATTCCCGTCGACTCGGAAGGAATTTGGAGGTGATCTCGGATCGATTTGAAAGAAGACGACCAGAGCTTTCATTCTTGTACTCATAGACCTCTAGAAGCCTCCTGGATCAAAAGTTATGGCCATTTGAAGTTGACCATCTCTGGGAGTCCGAAGCTGATTCCAATTTGCTCTTCCCTTTGGACGCGAACTCCCATGTGTGTTGTGGGTCTTCCCCATGGTTCTTAAGAACAATCACATCATCACATAAATTAAGTAGCATCCCATTCATTGTATCATTAATTGGAATACTTAGGAACGCCTTCACACGATAATTTAGTTGGCCATGCGGGCTCGGTGAGTGGTCCTTGAAGTGGTGGTTCCTCTGGTGAGTAGAGTTAGAGCTGGTTGTATCCGTTGTGGAGATGTCCTCATCATCCTCCCCTCTTGAAATGGAGTCGTCCTCGACTCTAGCTCATCTTCACACCCATGTGCGGCTTCAAGTCAGCAACATTGAAAGAATTGCTTACACCGTAGTCTGCGAGCAAATCAAGCTGTATGCATTATCATTTATCTTAGCAATCACTTTAAAAGGACCATCGGCTCTAGGCATCAATTTAGACTTTCGCAAATTAGAAACCTATCCTTTCTCAAGTGCAACCAAACAAGATCTCCGAGGTTCAAAAGTTAATTCCTTCCTACCCTGACTACCAGCAGCTCTATATTTAGCATTCATGCACTCAATGTTTTCTTTAGTAGTCTCATGTAATTTCAGCACAAAATCAGCTCGTTTAGCAGCATCTAAGTTTACTTTTTCAGAACATGGTAATGGTAAAATATCAATAGGTGCGAGGATTGAAACCATATACCACGAAAAGGAGTCATCTTGGTAGTAGAATGCAATGGCGGTTGTAGGCAAACTCCACATGAGGTAGGCACTCTTCCCACATCTTCAAATTTTTCTTCAAAATGGCTCTCAACATTGTAGACAACGTTACATTGGCGACTTGATCAGCCATCGGTTTGAGGGTGACATGTAGTAGAAAACAAGTGCTTGGTACCCGGTTTCTTCCAAAGCGTCCGCCAAAAATGACTCAAAATTTTGTATCGATCTGACACAATTGTGGAAGGCACACCATCTAAGCGAACTATCTCCCTGAAAAACAAATCAGCAATATTTGTAGCATTATCACTCTTATGACAAGGTATAAAATGTGCCATCTTAGAAAACCTATCCACGACAACAAATATGCTATCCCTCTCCCTCTTTGTCCTAGGTAGGCCTAAAACAAAGTCCATTGAAATATCCTCCCATGGAACACTAGGAACAGGAAGAGGCATATATAAACCATGTGGGTTCAGTCGTGACTTAGCTTTATTGCAAGTAGAACAGCGAGAGACATAGCGCTCCACATCGAGCCTCATCTTTGGCCAATAAAAATGGTTGGCCAACACATCCTCTGTCTTCACACCAAAGTGGCCCATCAGTCCTCCTCCATGTGCTTCCTGAAGTAACAACAAACGAACAGATCCAGCTGGAATGCATAGCTTGTTAGAACGAAACACAAACCCATCATTAACAATGAACTTATTCCAGACTCTTCCTTCCTTACAATTGAGCAAAACATCTTTAAATTCAGTATCAAGCGCATATTGCTCTTTAATTGTTTCCAAGCCAAAGATTTTAGAGTTTAGTTGTGAAAGCATGGTATAGTGTCGAGATAAGGTATCAGCAATGACATTATCCTTCCCCTTCTTGTGTTTGATAACATAAAGAAAAGATTCAATGAATTCTACCCATGCTGCATGCTTACGGTTCAACTTATTTTGGCTACGAATATGCTTCAAGGATTCATGATCAGAATGTATAACAAACTCTTTGGGCCACAAATAATGTTGCCAAGTCTCTAATGTTAGAACTAGTGCATATAATTCCTTATCATAAGTTGAATAGTTCAAACGAGGCCCAGATAATTTCTCCTTTGAAATCATAGGCTGGCTTACCTTCTTGGATCAGCATGCCTCCAATCCCAATGCCACTAGCATCACACTCAAGTTCAAAAGTCTTACCAAAGTCTGGGAGTTGGAGCAGTGGCGCACGAGTCAGCTTCCCTTTCAACAAATCAAAGGCATCTTCATGTGACTTGCCCCATTGGAAAACCACGCCTTTCTTGCACAACTCATTCAACGCTGCAGCAATTGTACTGAAATCATTCACAAAGCGACGATAGAATCCTGTAAGTCCAAGGAAACTCCGCACCTGTGTGACCGTTTTAGGAGTCGGCCAACTCTGAATTGCCTCAACCTTGGCTTGATCAACTTCAATCCCCTGTGGAGTAACAACATAGCCAAGAAAAGCAACTCGATCGGTGCAAAATGTGCGCTTCTCAAGATTACCAAACAAACGTGCATCTCGTAAAGCATCAAAAACAGCACGCAAATGAGCAAGATGTTCATCTAATGATTTGCTATAGATCAAGATATCATCAAAGTATACCACCACAAATCTACCAATGAAAGCACGCAAAACTTCATTCATCAGTCTCATGAAAGTGCTAGGTGCGTTGGTCAATCCAAAAGGCATCACTAACCACTCATATAGACCGAATTTGGTTTTGAAAGCTGTTTTCCATTCATCACCTAATTTCATGCGGATTTGGTGGTAGCCACTACGTAAATCAACCTTAGAGAACACAGTAGAGCCACTTAATTCATCAAGCATATCATCTAACCTAGGAATAGGATGACGATATCTAATGGTAATGTTATTGATTGCTCTACAATCCACACACATGCGCCATGATCCATCCTTCTTAGGAACTAAAAGGACCGGAACAGCACAAGGACTAAGAGATTCACGCACGTACCCTTTGTCAAGCAGTTCTTGCACTTGGCGTTGTATCTCCTTAGTTTCTTCCGGATTAGTCCTATATGGCGCTCGATTGGGCAAAGATGCTCCAGGAATGAGGTCAATCTGATGCTCAATCCCTCGAATTGGTGGCAAACCTGGAGGAACGTCCTTGGGAAAAACATCAGCATATTCCTGCAAAAGGTTAGTCACAGTAGGGGGCAAAGCAGCAGGTATCTCCTCAAATGAGAACAAAGCATCCTTGCAAACTAAGGCATAGCAAACAGATTCATCAATACCCAGTTCCTTCACATCAGATTTGGTAGCGAAAAAGCATGCACCTTTCAACTTAATCTCATTTTTGTTTTCACAAGTAGAACTAGAACTTTTCTTTTTAGCATTTTCATCAATATTTTGCTTACTAGCTCTAGCAATGTCCGCTTTAAGAATGGAATCAGGGGTCATAGGATGCAATACAATCTTCTTTCCCTTATGCACAAAAGAATACTGATTGGTTCTACCATCATGCATGAACTTTTATCATATTGCCAAGGTCTACCTAACAATATAGAATATGCTTGCATAGATGCGACATCACATTGACAAAATCATGATAGGAACCAATAGCAAATTGTACTATCACCAAGCGTGTAACCTTAACCTTGCCAATGTTGTTGAACCATTGAACATAATAGAAATTTGGGGTGTGGTCTTGTCTCCAACAGCTTCTTCACCATGTCCAAGCTTGCGAGGTTGTTGCAACTTCCTCCGTCAATGATCACCACGACATGCTCGCTCCTTGACGACACACTTGGTTTGGAGCAGGTTGTGGCGCTGATTTTAGTCGGTCTTTCCAATCTGGACACTCAAGGCACGTTGTACAATGAGGCTCTCATAATGGTCAGCATGGTTGGCCTCAATGTGGTCTTCATAGTCATGGTCATCTTCGCTCCCTGCATTGTCAGCTGCAAGCATAGAATATGTTTCTTCATCCAAATCACTAGCCGAAGAAAACTCACCATTGTCTCGCACAATCAGCACACACTTGCTCGGACATTGACTCCTCATGTGACCATACCCCTTGCATTGATGGCATTGCACATCCCTCGTCCTCCCGGTCGAAACAACAAAGCGAGCTCTTGGCGGGCTCACAGTGCGAAGTTTTAGGAACCTCTGAGACCTTGGAAGTTGGCGCAGAAGATGAAGGTCGATTCTTGTTGTTGTTGTTGAAGGACGGTGCAGCCGGTTGCCTTGTGGTTGTAGATGTAGCTCGTGTTGACCAAGTGTTAGCACGACCTGCAGAAACATTAGTTCTTGTGCTAGACCATTTTCGCCGTCCCTGCACTTCTCTTTCAGCATGGTAAGCAAGATGAAACAAGCGAGTGATTGAATTATATTCCTTGTAGCTAAGAATGTCATAAATCTCACGATTCGGCCCACCCATAAATCTAGCCATAGCGACCTCCTCGAGACTCCTCTATACCACAGTATAACATGCCCATTTGTAACTCGATAGTATTCCTCTACACTCTTACTATCTTGCCTAGCGATTGAAGCTTATTTAACAAATCACGCTTTGGTAGTAAGAGGTACAAATCTAGCTTCGCATGATTCTTTTCAAATTAGCCCGTTTTGTGCGGCATTGGGATTCTTACGTCGAAACTCACTCCACCAAGCAGAGGCAAAATCGGTGAACTCACTAGTGGCGGCTCAAACTCTTTTGTTTTCGGGATACTCATGACATGCAAACTTTTGTTCGATGACTAATTCCCATGTGAGGTATGCATCGGGATCATATTTACCATCAAAAGGAGGCATGGTGAACTTGACCTTACCAAGAGAATCATCATGGTCACGTGCCTCATCTTGGGCGCAAGGACCCATCCCATGCGGTTGCGGTGAAGTTGTCCGCAGTCTGGGGTCTTCTTCAAGCTCGAATCAGCAGCGTAGTTGTCGGCGTTCTCGTCCACCTCACGCGCCCAACACTCCATTACCTCGTCTTTGCGGGAGGTACTCGACCCATATCCTCAAGGCGCCGCAATACCTCCGTCGAGTTGGTATTGATGGTGCCATGGCTCTCTCAAATTTGTCGACCTAGTGTTGGTGTCAATTTGAGCCTTCTCCACTGTCTGACCACTCATTTACCACCGCACATCACCATCAAGGCCCTCTGTATGCGGTTTGACTTGGCCTTTCGAAATGTTGAATGATTCCCCGAGTGCGAGGGAATCTTGTCCATCATTGCTCATTGTTCTGACATGGTTAGAAAGCAAAAGAAACAACAATTGCAGGAAAGGGCACGGTCTCTCAACTCTCAACTTGTATCACCAAGCTCTTACAGTTCTTACCAAGCCTCGGCGAGGAGGTGGCGGCGACCATGAGTCAAAAAATCTCTGGAGGGTGGTGTCTGAGATGCCAAGCGCAAGAGCACAGTAAGTTGTAGTTTTTTGTGGAGCTATAGGTGGTGGCGATTGTATCAAAGGATAGCTCGTACCACAATAGTCACAACAAGTTGAATAAGCGTTCCACGACAAGTATGGTCTGGTCCTAGCCTCAACCACACTAGAGGCGCGAGCCTAATCACCAGCGATGCCACGAAACGTTCTCAACACAAAGCAAACAGCTAGGGCTCCTCCTTTTTTTGATTGATTTTTTTGTGGGAGCCCCAAAGCTGAATAATGAGACACAAGGACTCCAAACAACACTCACCACACACACTTTTTTTGACCAGGGTATAAAGGTAATTAAAAGATACTCTCTCTCTCTCTGAACTTTGGTTTGCAATTGATCTAGTGCGGCTTTTGAAAATTGTACTTGCCTTTTTTTCTTCTCTGATACGCAGTCGGCGAACACTCGGGCGACCAGCCCACGCGGTCGGTGAGCACTTGGGCGACCAGTTTGTTGCGATTAGCGAGCACTTTCGGCGACCGGTTAGTTGCGATTAGCGAGCACTTTCGGCACTCCGATGCACGTGGTGGGCGAGCACTTGGCGACCACTTGCGACGCGACGAAGCGAGCACTTTCGGGCGACCACGCGACGCGATGGGCAAGCCTTTGCGGCGGCGGCGTGCACTCGGCGACCATTGCCGCGATGGGCGAGCACTTTCGGGCGATCCGCGATGGCGAGCACTCGGCGACCGATTACTGCAGGGGGCGGGCGATCTTCGGAGGTACTCTTGTTTCTCCTTTTTTTGAATCGATATCTACTAAGGACTCGACTCAATTCGAAGCATAGCTGTGATCAAAAGCGTGACTCGAACTCGAAACTCTAAGGGCAAAAACTAAAGACCCGACAACTCAACTCGGCAAACAGCCGAGAATTCAACAAGCTGAGAACTAAGCAGTAAAAGCAAGGCACAAAAAGTATTGGATTAAGGGTGACAACTCGCCTATAGATGTATTTCTTTCTGGTATTTTCTGGACTGTAGGTATAAGAAAAACAACGGAAAAGAAGATCTCTCACCGAACAACCTTGAGCTCTGATACCACCTGATATAGACTAGGCGTCCTGATCTTTCGATGAGAGGAGGTAGCGTCGATTTGGTGGAGGGCGAAGTTGACGGCCCGACTACAACGAACCCGACGTTGCACCTTAGCGACCGGTACACCACCCTCCTGAAGGTTATTGATCCCGCGGGAAGCGCGACCAACCTGACCATGAAGGTCTTTGTTTCTGCGAGCAATCGAAGAACCAGCAAGAACAAGAGATTACAAGCAACTCAATTACAAATATGAATATAGATCGGTTCTAGAGCTATTTATAGTCCAAAGGCATGCAGCACTGGGCCTTAACATAGGCCTACTGATTACAACTCGGAATAAAGAACTAAAGCCCAATTAGACTCGGACTGGAAAAGTGCCCCGAAATGTTTTGCATATTCCTGTCGACTCGGAAGGAATTTGGAGCTGATCTCGGATCGGTTTGAAAGAAGACGACCAGAGCTTTCGTTCTTGTACTCATAGACCTCCAGAAGCCTCCTGGATCAAAAGTTATGGCCGTTTGAAGTTGACCATCTCTGGGAGTCCGAAGCTGATTCCAATTTGCTCTTCCCTTTGGACGCGAACTCCCATGTGTGTTGTGGGTCTTCCCCATGGTTCCTAAGAACAATCACATCATCACACAAATTAAGTAGCATCCCATTCATTGTATCATTAATTGGAATACTTAGGAGCGCCTTCACGATAATTTAGTTGGCGCGCAGGCTCGTGAGTGGTCCTTAAGTGGTGGTTCCTCCTCGTGAGTAGAGTTAGAGCTGGTTGTATCCGTTGTGGAGATGTCCTCATCATACCTGTATATCAACTTGCAGACAAGATTAGGGAAATGATCATGGTGCTCTGGGAAAAGAGGAGGAGGATAGGGGAAAGGCTAACTAGAAAAATATTGCCGTCTGTTATTGTGCAACTCACTGGTAGGACTAGAGGGTTAGGACACATCAGAGTTGTCAAGTCTGGCCATCACTCTGCTGAGGTTTGGGATAATGGCGGCACACAACAAAAGAGGCATATAGTTAAGCGGCCATGAATATTGTACATGCTTAGAGTGGCGGCACCTTGGGAAGCCATGTGCTTATGCCTTAGCAATTCTAACTAGTAACAAGGCCTACAAGATAGAAGATTTTGTGCATGATTATTATTCAATCCAAAGGTTCGATGCATATGCATCTCTTATTGAGCCTTTGTGAGATAAATCTCAATGGCCACATGTTGATTTAGCGGCGAGATTCTTGCACCATTGGTCGGAAAAGAATCTTTGGCGAGCGGAGGAAGCTCGAGAATCAAAGGTATTCTTGAAGGTGGCGGCAAGTCCAATGGTAGTGCTAACAAGTCTAACATTGAGAAAAATCGCTTGCCTAAGAGGACACTGTGAAATGCCAAAGGTGTGGAGAATTGGGTCATAGGCAATCTAGCTACAAGTGTTCCATGAATGGCACTAAAAGAGGAAGAGAAGCCCGAGCTAGAAGGTTTTTAGGTGCAAATTAGCTGCAATGTGTAGAATCAAGTTCACTCTTTCTTTGTATTAAGGTAAAAATAGTATCAGATGCCATTTTTCTGTTGTATTAGGTGTTCTTCACTTCATATGACAATTTCCTCTATTATATCTTCATTTTAGCCGTAAGGGTCGGATCAAGAAAGCTGGTAAGAAGCCGAAGCCAACTGCTGCTACTACTGCTGCTGAACCAAGCTCACCTCCTGCTGCTACTGAACCAAGTTCACCTGCTGTTGCTACTGAACCAAGCTCACCTGCTGTTGCAACTGAACCTGGTGCTGCTGCTGCTCCAAGCTCAAGTATACCTGCTGCTACTACGCCAAAAAACAGGAAGAAGCTGGCTACAAAGAAGAAGATCACTCCAAGAAAAAAGAAGCGTACTTTTCTATTGTAATGGCAAACATATGCCTTTTCTTTTGCTTCATCTGTGGTATGCATCTATGTGAACTTCATTTCAATGTGCTTTTTAAAGGTTCTCAAGGAACAAAATGAATTATCACGTGCCAGCTTTTCTATCATAAGGAAGGAAGCACAAGCAGTCATTGATTTGGTACATCATTCTTCTATTGATGTCTTCTGTTGATGTTTTTGTAAATGAGATTGCTTCATGCCTACATATTGTTAGCCAAGGGTGCGTTCTTTGTAATGATTTGAGAACTTATTACATTGACAATATGCTAAGTGGTGGATATGCTAACCTAACAATATTGCTTGGATAGATTGGTAAAACTTTTTGTATATATTTTTTCATGCTTTAGATGATGCCCTTCTCACTGTTGGGTAGCACTCCTTTTTCAAGCTTTGGCTTGATTATATTTCCATTAGCACTACATTAGAATCTGGGCAAAAATCCTTCAGTGAATGTACAAATGATGCATAATATATTGTAAGTTTGTAGCACAACTGTTGCACTGATAGGTAATATCACCAAATCTCAATTGAGGATGCCATGCCATGCTAAATTTGTTATATGCACTAGCCATCTGCCTGTCATCAATCTTTACCATTCACCAGGTCATGGTTCTAGATGGTGCGATATGGTTTTGAACTTTACATACAACATTTTCCAATCTAGCATTTGAATTGCTTATTTCTTATACTTCCTCATCTCTCCCTTTCTCTATTCAGTGTAATGTTTCTTTCTCTCTTTTAATGTTTTTGCAGCCAGGCAAGTGGAGCCCTTGATCCAGAGGGTGCAACTTCTCATAATATGATGACATCTATTAAAAGGATATAGAATGCTAGTAAGATCCTGGAAATATTCACTGGCGCAGAGACTAAAAGGATATAGAATGCACTAATTTACGCAATCACATGGCCATCACACATAGTTGTAAATGAGTCTCTTGAACAAAACCAAGTTGTGCAACCAACTAACTATACAACAAACTCTATCAATTTCGAGATCATGTTGACGTAACTCAATTCTACTGGAACTCAATTTCCAGATTATTTATAAAAATCTTAGTTATGCTTTTGGATTTTATTGTCATCATTATTTATGATAATAAAATCTTACAAAATCAAAAATTTTATTTACAGGCCATACTTATCAAACAATGAAGCTTAAGATGAAGCTTTGAGTAGATCTTGAACCAAGCCATACTTATCAAACAATAATATTTCGTTCATTTCATTCCATACAAGGGGATGCCATTTCACTTCAAAGTCACCGGCATAACACACACACACCCCAATAGTACACTAACAACGGCCGGAACAACTAAAATTTTCTCTATTTGATGATCTTATCTAACTTCTGCTCCATTGATTTCTTTGATTTGTCATCTCCATCTTCACTACAAACCCTTGCAGCTTCTAAAGTGCCCTTGCATAATTCATTGTCCATGACCCATCTGCACAAAAGTTCAACATATTGATCATGCCACATGAAGAACCTGCATTTCCCAGGAATCTGCGTAAACTCACAACAACAAATGTGGTTGGCTCGTCACTCGCACAGAAACCCTAATCAATCAGATGCAATTGAACATAACTGAGATAAAAAACTCACATCTTTCTCATTCAACACACACTTGAAGAAGACCCTACTTGAGTACATCCTGTCCTCATGATCGGCTCAATCAAATCGGCACGCACTTAGGGCATAGCACCAATGGCGAGCCGATGGCGCGCCGGATCTCAACACGTCCTTTCCAAATGAATCTGCGTTGAGAGGCGTTGTCAGACTTCTACGACATGGTTGCTTACTTCTCCTCACAGGCTCACCGCCGGTGGGCCGCCGCTTTCAGGTCGTCGCCCTTCTCCTCCGCGAGGGCTCGCGAGAACGAGGCGGGTTGAGCGAACCAAGTGGAGTGAGAAAAGCGGTTCTTCTAACGTGGCCGGGGGCAAAACCGGATATTCACTCGAGAAAACGTTAAAAAAGCTCGAAAATCGTAAAGTCCGGAAATGGCAAATGTGCAAAGTCTTGAGATGAGTGGTATTTTGGCGGCGTCATAGAATGGGTGGTAAAAGTGCGAGTCCACATATTAATAATGGTAAAACGTCAATTTTCTCCTTCGGACCCAATGTTGTTATTTTATATATAATCTGAGCTCTAAAATATAGGTTTGATCACTAATTTTTATTATAACATATTTATAAAACCTAATAAAATCATAATATTTTGAAAATACTTTTGAGAAAAATCTACCTATATGATTTTTTATGTATTCAATTTAAATATTTGAATTTAAAAATTTGAATGCACTGGTATCCAAAAGCGATACTAGTATCTAGAGATGGCCAAGCAATTTGACGAGGCAGTCTTCGTTAGCCTAGCCGAGCACGGCATGGCCCGATCGTAAGCAGGGGTGGTAAGCGGCCACCACGGCCGCTCGACACATTTAAGGGAGGCACAGCCCGTTTTTTCCCATTTTTTGAATTTTTTCTGCATTTTCTTTCGTATTTTTTTTCTGCTTTTCTAAATTTTTTTTCAATTTTTTTAACGTTAACGGGCTGACACAGTTTATTTCAGCCCGTTGATCCGTACAGGTATGGTACGGCACGTTAGTCTCATGAGCCGTGCTTGGGCTGCCTCGCCGACACATGAGCCGCAAGACAATCCGTTTATTAGTCAGGCCATGCAGTAGTATCTGTGAACCGGAGCGAAGTATCTACCAGTATTCAGTATTCTGCACAAAGTTGGCTGCACAGGACGGCCATCCGATCTGCGCCTTTGCCTCCCTTCTGTCACCGCCCCTTCCTCGGCTCCGGTCTCCGTCGCTCTTGTCGCCCCCGCTTCGCTTGAGCCCAGCTCCCTGCCAGCGCCCACCCGCACGCACACCCAGCCCAGCCTACCTCCCTCTCTCTCTCTCTCTCTCTCTCTCTCTCTCGTTGCCGTCTCCTCGAACCCAATCTTCTTTTTTTTCTCGCTTTTCTGTCAGACAGATTCCTGAAGGGCTCGCTTGTTGGGGGAAAAGCTGTTCGTTTTGGCTGTCCAATCTCTTGCGTTTCTTGTCTGGAACTTCCAGGTGAGGAAGAATCATTTCTCCTTTCAAGAACCCACTTCGTCGTTTAGAGATGGCGTTGGGTGCTTTGGGTTCTTGTTCTTGATTGCTAGTCCCTACAAGAATGCGTTTTATCTGATTCTGATAGGTAGAGTACACCCTCTTTAGAGTGTGATTCTTGGTTTGTTGTTTAATTATTTATTGCTTGTCCTGGAAATTGCAAATTCGTATCTGTTGGTGGTGGTTGCGATGGTCGAGTTGGTCAGAAAGGCTTTCCATGTTTCCGAACTTGTTTTTCTTTTTTCTAGTTTCTGCTAGCAGTGATTGTTTTCCTCTTTTGGGGCAATTAATCTTATATTGTGAAATCAGCCCTCAAGCTTGCATTCGATTTTGGGCATACTTTAGCTAGGTCCATTCGGTTCTGTATTGTGAGGTAACCTTATCCAATTTGGTTCTGCTGAACGATTATTGGTTCCCATATAGAATGGTTGTTGAGAAATTAGACATTTTCAGATTAAATTTGAATATAAATCATGAACAACATCACGAAACTAGCATGTATATCTCTAACATACTAGATAGCACGAACATTATGATCATCTTGATAAACATGATTAACCACGAGATTAGAACAGATTGAGCGTCTTGGCGAAGAGGATGATGGCGCGTTGCGGTCTTGATTCTTGATTCTTGGCGTTAGCGTAGTAGGTGCGGTTCGCGGTGTTAGCGAGGTCGGCGTTGGTGGCGGCGTCGCGAGAGCCGGCTACGACGACGTCCAGCGGCGAAACAGGAAGGCGAGCGTGGTAGCGAACTTGAGCGATGTGCGCGCATCCCAAAACCTTATTCGCCTCTCCGGTGCGGGATCTCGAAGACGAAGGGTTCCGGAGACTGCTCTCCCGATGCAGATGCGTCGGCGCTCGGGATGGAGAAGATTACGACGGCGGCGGCAGCGAGAGGTGGCAAAACCCTAACTCAACGTGGTGCGTATATTCATCTACGGATGCACGCCGCAATATTTATAGGGATACTCGTAACTGTGACCGAACGTGACTCGAAGGCGTGCCACGATCGGATGCATTCTGAGTCCTTATCTCAAGCTGCAGCCGCGACGAATCCGAAGTAGCAAAAGAATAAAGCGCAAAAGGAAGCTGCGTCTGCGCAAGGCCACGGACCGGATTTCGACGGACCATTCACGCGGTGCCGCGCTCCGCCTCCTCGCCTGCCCGCCAGTGCAGGCGACGCGGCGGCCCGGCGAGGCGAGGCGAGCGATGTGGGCTTTCTCCTTTCTCCCACATGGTTCTACCATGGTGAACCACACTCCACTATATAAACTAGTGTTCACCACTTTAGGCTAGCAATGTGGGACTATTCATAGTGCACATGCCTCCTCGTGAGTGGGCCTTTGAGATTTTCTAGGAATTATTTGTCTCAATTAAGTGGGCCAAGCCCAAATAATCCAACAATCCCCACCGATCTCAAAGTCCATTTAGAGATTTGCCAATACTCACTCTTGTTTAATATACCGCGTTTATTGAGATTAAGTTGAACTTACGCCTAGAGCTCTAAGCTACACCCATCCACAACTTGAACAATGGACTCGCCTTGAATTGCAAGTTTTGTGTGAACAGTTTCACTCAAAGTCATAATCGATACACTGGCCGCCAGAGCCTTCTCATGGTGGAGCATATGAGTCGTACTCCATGGTCTCTTCATGAGCTTACTAGAGATCACCCGAGTCTCATAGGCTGCGACTTTAGACAGTCGGGCTCATATAGGTGTGTTCTTTCAAGAATGCTCTGTGGGGCAAACATCTTCGCTAGTTAAAGCCAATAGAAACACATTAAGGCATATCGCCATCACCGCCTTCTGACCTTTTGAGAGTGTTGCATCTTCACTTAGAGAGGTAACAGATTACTCTCCTCGGTTCACCAATAGTTTGTTTTACCGGGACCTAATTCACGGGATCTCCGTCACAAAAGTCAGAGTTACCACTATGGCAACTTATATGGGTCTCATACTCATCTCCCTCGATGCACCTTCTATCACATTCGTGATAGTCCCTTCGTAAAGGGATCTACGAGGTTTTTATGCATTTGAATATAAGTCACACTTATTACTCGGAGTTTCTCAATTTCTGACAGACTTGATCGTCTTTTAACGTGTCTTGATGACTTCATTATCCTTAGCACTTGTTCACTTTAGCAATCACAGTTGATTATCACGATTCATAAGGATAGCCGTATTGGTTTTTCAACCACCGGCAAGTCCATCAATAGCTCACGCAGACCAATCTGCCTCTCTGATGGTCAGTATCTAAAGCGATGAGTTCCGCCCATGGTTGACCTTGTCAAAATGGTGCATTTGCAAGACCTCCATGACCTTTGCACCACCACCAATGGTAAACACATATCCACTGGTGGCGTAGAGCTCATCTACATCGAAATCGATTCAGTCATCAGTATCCCTCAAGCCTGCGGTGCCTGAATAGTGAATCGCATAACTCATAGTACCTTTCAAATAGCGCATTACCCTTTCAAGTGCATGCCAATGATCGAGCCGGGTTTGACATGAACCTACTCAATTTGCTCACGACAAATGATATATCAGTCTCGTTGCACCGGCCAAGATACATGAGCGAACCGACAATCTGAGAATATCTCAATTGGTTTAAGCCAATTCTCTTATTCTTTCTCGGTGTCACACCGATCATAAGGAGTGGGGAGGGCTTGCTATCCATAAAGCCAAACCGGCTCAAGACCTTCTCCACATAGTGGGATTGCGAAAGAGTAATCCCACTCTCATCATAATAAGCTTGATGTTGAAATTACATCGGCTTCTCCCAGATCTTTCATATCAAATTTCTTTGACACAAAAGACTTGACCTCATTGATCACATCAATATTTGTGCTAAAGATCAGTATATCGTCCACATAAAGGCACAATATAACTCCTTCACCCCCACCATAGCGATAGTATACACATCTATCAGCCTCATTAATGACAAAGTTCGCAGAGGTCAAAGTGGTGTCGAACTTCTCATGCCATTGCTTAGGTGCTTGTTTCAGGCCATACAAAGATTTCAATAATTTACACACCTTGCTCTCTTGACCCTTTACTACATACCCATCAGGCTGCTCCATATAGATTTCCTCATCTAGCTCTCCATTAAGGAAAGCTGTCTTCACGTCCATCTGATGAACAAGAAGACCATACGAGGCAGCCAGGGAAAGTAGTACTCGAATGGTGGTCATTCTAGCAACAGAATAAGTATCAAAGAAATCTTAGCCTTCTTTTAGGTGTAACCCTTAGCCTAAGCCGAGCCTTGTACTTCTCAATAGTACCATCGGGCCTAAGCTTCTTCTTGAACACCCACTTACATTACACGGTTTCTGACCATAGAGTCGTTCAGGTCACCTCCCAAGTCCCATCGGCAAGAATCGAGTCCATCTCATTACGGGCAGACTTCTTTCAATTATCGCATCTGGAGATGCATATGCCTCTGCAATGGGCGTGGGAGTATCATCCACGAGGTACACAATGAAATCATTGCCAAAGGATTTTTCAATCCTCTGTCTCTTGCTCTTTCTAGGAGCTTCATTGTCATCCTCCTCTAGGATTTTCTCAAGTGGTTGCTCGAAAGACTCAACAGTGTAATAGTCTCGGAATTATCTCGGAAGAAAATCTAGAAGTGCTATGCATGTCTTTCATTGGAAATATATTCTCAAAAAGCGTAGCATCACGAGACTCCATAATAGTATCAACATACATATCGGGCACATCAGTTTAACTACTAAAATCTATAAGCGATGCTTGAGCATATCCCGAAAGACACGATCCTTTGTCTTAGGCCCGAGCTTACGCTTTTTGTTAATCGGTACATTGACTTTCGCCAAGCATCCCCATGTGCGCAAGTAAGAAAGTGATGGTTTTCTCCCAACCCACTTCTCGTAAGGGTCTTCTCCATGTTTACATTTGGAACTCTATTCAGACATGACATGAAGTCAACCTGACCTCCCACCATGCCTTAGATAAACCAAAGGATGTCTAACATGGCGTTCACCAAGTCGGTCGGCGTGCGTTTTTCCTCTCGGCAATCCCGTTTGATTCGAGGCGAGTAGGGAGGTGTCCTCTCATGAATAATACCATGTTCCGCATGAAATCATCAAAGATTTTGGGAAAATATTAGCCACCATGATCCGACCTAAGGCGTTTTATCTCTCTCTAGTTGATTTTCAACTTGACTTTATAGATTTTAAAGTAGTCTAGCGTCTCGTCCTTAGTTTTCAACAAGTAAACATAGCAAAATCTAGTCGCATCATCAATCAATGTCATGAAATATCTCTTTCCACCTTTTGTCAACACACCATTCATCTCACACGGTCGGAATGTATGAGTTCTAGAGGTGCCAAGTTCCTCTCCTCGGTAGCCTTGTGAGGCTTTCGAGGTTGCTTCGATTGCACACAACTATGGCACTTAGAACCTTTGGCAATAGTGAAATTCGAATTAAACTCATCTTTGGAAAGCGATTCATAAGACCAAAATTAATGTGGCATAAGCGAGAGTGCCAAATACTCGCATCATCATTAACACTACCACATATATGGTTCACAGACTTATTATTGAAATCGAAAGGAAAAGCGGAACAAGCCTCGCGCTCATAGCCTTTACCAATAAATAGTCCATGCTTGGACACAACTACTTTATTGGACTCTAACACTACCTTAAACCCTTCTCGCATAGAAGGGAGCCACTAACGAGATTCTTGTGGATAGAAGGACATCTTTGCACGTTCCTCAAGCGCACGATCTTTCCGAAGTGAACTTGGATCCTTGTGCGGTGCCATGAGCGAAGCATGTGACCCATTCCCCATCGGACGGAAGAATCCCGAATGACTGATAAGAAGAGAACATATTGATGTCGAACACACATGAGCGTTAGCACCGTATCAATCCACCAACTGGAAGATGAAATCACGAGAATCTGAAGGTAAATTACCATACCTGCGTCTCGGCATTGCTAGCGGTCAACGTGTTGTGACCTTGGACGTCTGTCCTTTGTTGGCCTTTTTTCTCGGCGAGTGCTGCACGATCGGGGCATTCCTTGGAAAAGTGTCCGACCTCACCACATGTGAAGCGGTCATTTCGGCCTTGTTCATCTTCTTCTTCTTGAAGTTGGTAGTCTTGTTAGGCTTATTTTTCCCTTTGTTCTTGCCGTAGTTCTTCCGAACCATGTTGGCGCTGGGTGGCCCTCGGCTCCTTTACCATTGACATCCTTAGCAGAGCCTTCTCCTCAACATCAAGGGGCGCTATCGGGTTTTCGGTGATATCTTTGTCCTCTTATGTTTTAGAGTAGTCTTGAAACTCCTCCACGAAGGAGGAGTTTTGCAATGATGCAACCGCCACAAAAGGATCGGTAAGACACATTCGAGTTCGAGTTCCTTGACAATGCATTTGTATCTCATGGGCTTGCTCTACAACAGAGCGATTATCGGCCATCTTATAGTCATGAAAATTCTCCATGACATACGAGTTCCTTTGCCGCATCCGATGCAATCGAACTTGGCGTTCGGCGTATCCCACAAGACCTTCGCGTCTGTTATGTGCATGTACACATCACGCAGACGATCGGCAAAACGCTAAGAATGCATCCCACGAAGAGTATTGGCATCCGTGAAACTCTTCTGTCGCTTTCGGCGAGAGAGATCACCTTCGAGCTTGCCTTTACTAACCCGAATACATTCATAGCCGTAAGCGAGGCGTGACCTTGACTTGCCACCTCTTAAAATGCACACCAGAGAATTTCTCGGCCTCGGTCGTCGGCAAATCCGACCATTGTTAATCGATAAAATGTCTACAATAAGGTTTTTGGATTGTTGAGAAATTAGACATTTTCCAGATTAAATTTGAATATAAATCATGAACAACATCACGAAACTAGCATGTATATCTCTAACATACTAGATAGCACGAACATTATGATCATCTTGATAAACATGATTAACCACGAGATTAGAAGCAGATTGAGCGTCTTGGCGAAGAGGATGACGGCGCGTTGCGATGCGGTTCTTGATTCTTGGCGTTAGCGTAGTAGGTGCGGTTGCGGTGTTGACGAGGTCGGCGTTGGTGACGGCGTCGCGAGTCACCCTTACGGCGACATCCAGCGGCGAGAACAGAAGACAAGCCGTGGTAGCGAACGAAGCGATCGCGGGCGCTTCCAAAAACCTTATTCGCCTCTCGGTGCGGGATCTCGAAGACGAAGGTTAGGAGACTGCTCTCCCGATTGCGGATGCACGTCGGCGCTCGGGATGGAGAAGATTCGACGGCGGCGGCCAGCGAAGTGGCAAAAACCCTAACTCAACGTGGTGCGTATATTCATCTACGGATGCACGACGCGGATTTATAGGGATACTCTGTAACAAGTGACCGAATGTGACTCGAAGGCGTGCCACGATCGGATGCATTCTGAGTCCTTACCTGCCTGCGCCCTCCGCCCGCCCCGGCCGAGCCCGGCCTGCCCGGCCGGCGAGGCGAGGCAGCAGCGTGTGGGCTTTCTCCTTTCTCCCACATGGTTCTACCATGGTGAACCACACTCCACTATATAAACTAGTGTTCACCACTTTAGGCTAGCAATGTGGGACTATTCATAGTGCACATGCCTCCTCATGAGTGGGCCTTTGAGATTTTCTAGGAATTATTTGTCTCAATTAAGTGGGCCAAGCCCAAATAATCCAACAATGGTTATCCTTATTTTGTAAATTGTAACAATTGTTCTAGTGAAGAAAAGACATCCTGGTTGTGTTTTTTATGCCTAATTCTTGATTCCTTAGTTGCAATTTGTCAAAATTTCTTTGCTTCAGAAAATGGTAGTGCACCTTCTCCACCTATTACTTAATTTTGGCTTCAAAGATTAGACCTTTATAAGAAGTTTGTTGCTGACTTGCTGTACCCATTTTTGAGCTATTTTTATAAATCTGCTTCATGCTAATTCTGGTGCAGTTTGCAGCTACTTATGAAAACTTCAGGATAATCTTTTTATTCATTGGCATCTTAGTGTGGACACATTTTTGATATTTCCCTTTCCTGGGCTCTCAGTCCCCCCTCTTCTGTTATTGTTATGAAATAGTCGTGTCTTTTGATAAATCAAAGTTTATCAGTTTTTAAAATCTGGAGGCTTCAATGCATTCTTCAGTTAATATAGTAGTAGTGTTTTACCACTTTCTTGTGTACTTGTTGAGACACTAAAGTCCTGGGCTAGTGTAAGAAGTGCTATTTTGGGGAGAACTTGTCATTTTTGCTAGCGTTCTATTTTCCTTCTAGAATAAATTGAAAATATGCTGTTTTTGTTTTTTTCTGTTGCCAATCCTGATTGGGCGTCTCCTTTTCTGTTAGTTTCTTTTCCTATTAGAAGATGTGGCCTTCTTAGCTCCCATTTTAACTCTTTGAGCTGAAGTCTTGTGGGCAAGCTTTTCCAAAATGAACAATTTTTTTGCTATGTTTCATTGAATAAACTATTGATGCTCTTTGGCTTTTGTGGAGCTGTAAGCTTGCTTTCCTTTCTGTAGTGGAATATCACCTTCAATTTATCAAACCATTCCATGCAGGAATTTGGGAAATTATGTCTCTTTAAAGGGAATCCAGGGTCTGGTCCTGAGCTGTCTGGGATCAATGTCTATGTGGGAACCAGTCACATTTGAGGAATCTCTTAGCTTTGTCAAGAAAGTTAAGGTGAGAAAAATTTGCTCAAAGGAACTTTCAGTGCATGCTGCCTGTTATGAACCATCGCTATGTTGAGGGACAAAACATTATTTTCTCCCAGTGTTGTCAGTCTAGTCTGTTAGTTTAGATATTGCATTCTGTCAGAACAGCTACAACTTACAACACTTTATGCGTAAGAGGGGTGGAAAAGTACACGTTACATATTCTACACGTCGGGAAAAAAATTCTGTTGTGTGATAGACAATTTCATCATCTAGAGTGCACACCAAGAAACTTCATTGTCCTCCTTTTTAATCATTAGTTGCACTGTTTGTCTTGGCAAGTTGTCCGCAATTAATTGGAACTGGAGATGCTTCCCTTTCTTGAAAGAAAAAGTTGTCAACAATCATTTGATGATTTTGATCTGGAGCAAATGAAAATATTTCCTCGCAAAAAAATGAAAATATTTTATGTACGCAGATTGAGCCCACCCCTGCCAATAAAGGACGGAAGAAAACAAAATGATTAATGATTCATTTCCCCTTTCCATCACCTGCCTTGCGGCTAGTATGGGTTGGGAAGAAAGAGAGATTTCAATCAAAGTTATGTTTGCGATAGATGTGTGGTTATGCTGTAGTGGTGTGAAATCACTAGACCTGATACTTTCATATTATGTATTTTCATTTCTCAGGTTATAGCTTTTTACATGTAGTAAGCTTGAGTTGAAGAGTATTAATGTAATACACAGTATGAGGTGCTGATAGTCTCCAACAAGAACAAATCTTTATTTTTAGAGAAATCCTTATTAATCAACTTACATGAGGATGGGCACCCATCCCAGCACATCCAAACTAGGCCCAGCCTGTCTGGTGTCCTGCTCGACCCCAGCCTCAATTCAGAATATGTGTGAAAGTACAATAAACAAAACATAACAATTTAAGGAATTCCATTGCTTTGGAAAAACCTCGATATTGAAATTCCTCTTATATGGAATAGAGCTCCACAGTTTAGGGTGACCGAAATTGTATGAAGCTAAACTGTTTAAAACATTTTAACTGTTCTAAATGGAGATTTTATGGAAATTCATAATATATATGCCTTGCTTAATGTAGCGGTCATGCTTACTACAAATTTGCAAACGCTCCACTATTAAAGGAAAATTTTCCTTAATCAAATTCCATTGCACTTTCGCAATTTGGTTAAGTTTTTTTATTTGAAACAAAACAATTTGGCTAAGTTACACCTGTAGTCATTTTTTGCTTAATACTTACTAAGACTTCTTGATGTTTTGTTCAATATAAATATCAAATATCACTGTCTTTAACTTACTAAAGGGATGCACTATTTGATTGCCTCTCTGCTTGAATTAATAGTTCAGTGATTTTCTGATGGAATCATGTTCATTCTACAGGCTCGTGACTACATGTTATACTTGTCGCTGCTCGATGTGCTCAGCCGGAGTGATCGGATCCCTCTCCAAGCTTACGACGAGGTACGATGTTTGTGATCCACCCCTTACCCTTATCCAAGAGTAACACCCCTTACCCTCATCTAAGAGTAATCTGTAGCATAATTATAGAATTATAGAATTTGCTATCCTTAAGTTTTGTTGCATTTTTGTAATGTCTCTTTTGCATTTGTGCTGAAGAGTGGATGCAAACTTTGTAATAAAACCGGGTTGTGTGCTTTGGCAGAGGCCGGAGACATCTCCTTTATCTAAAAAAAAGAGTAATCTGTAGCTTAATAGTTCATCATAAATCATAATTACTTTGATCCATCCTACTCGACATGCAGCTTTCACTTCTTTTCCGGAATCACGAAGATCTGCTAGAGGAGCTAGGGAAGTTCAGACCCCTCACTTCGCCAAGCACTGTGTATAGCCACAGCTCAATCTGGATGCTTGTGTTCCTTATGCCCTTTGTGCTCCTAAGCCTTCTCCTCGCCTTTGAGAAGCCATTGAAGTGCTTCCTTCTTGGACAACCTGTAGCAAGCTGAAAACCTGCATTACGATACAAGTGATCAAGTGCGTAATCTGTGAATGGACTGCTGTCTTGTAATATCCCCAATAAAGCAGTGTCTTCTTGGTGCTTTGTGGCAAAATTCAACTTTGTGATCTATTTGTATATGGATGCACGGAAAGTACCTGTGATCAGAGTTTGGTAATGTGGCAGGACAGGCTAAACGGATTATTTTGACTTGTTCAAGACAAACCTTCATTGTGCAACAAACTTAATGAATTGTAGCAAAGAATTTAGTTCTACATGCAAAGTGGACTAATGGTTGTCCTAAGAAAGCAGACTGGCACAACGATACGAGAAATAGGGACATTGTAAACCCTTTCTGCACCAAAATCATATCGGAAACATATAACCATCGTAATGAACATTGATTACCATAAGCATAGTAGGGTAAACAACTCAAAACATTGAATCCCTTCTTCGGTGGACCAAACATTTTCGGTTCGGTGTACATGATCAAGTTCACATCTTTTCACCGGACCTAATTTCTCTCAAAACCTCTGTACGACGGACTATACTGGTTTAGTCCGGCGTAAATACTTTTTTCTATAATATTAGTTCGGAGTACAAAGAACTGATTTTGAAACTTAATCAAGCTAAGTCCATAGCAGTTATGTTAGCTTGTTTTTGACAGTCGACACGTCCAACGGCTACTGTGGCTAGTGTAACGGCTAGCTACTGTCCAAATGGCTATATAAGCACTGCCAAAGTATTCCTTTGTATGAATTTTTCATCTCCTTGATCTTTTAGCACTTTAGAGCTTTCATTCTATCAAGGAGACCGTGCTTCAACCTTAAACTCTACACTTTCTAAGTGTTTTGCTCTAACCTTCATCTAGTTAAGTGATGTGCTAGTGAACCAAGAGATAGGATTTGTGGATAGTCTATTACTTTTAGAACTAAGTATTCCTAGACGGCTTGGAGGAGCTGTTAGTGCGACCTGTCCAAAAGTAATTGTGGAAAGCCACCACTAGTTGTGAGAGGTTAAGACTCACCTCACCAGAGTGATGAAAGAGTCACCCTAGTGGAGACCAAGGCTACTGCGACTAGTTTTGAAGGAGCAATACTTCGTAAGAAGTGCTCTAACGTGGAGTAGGAGCTTGGCTCTGAACCACGGGATGAATCCTTGTGTCTCGATTTATTTCTTGCTGCTGATCTTTTGTGATTAGTTCTTATTGGTTTTGAGTTATCTGTGTTTTCTTCTTGATCTCTTGAATTTTCAATAGTTAAGCTTTTGGGGTTGATTTTAACTAGTGATAAATTCTGTTACTTCAACCTGGAATTTTAAAAGTTGCCTATTCAACCCCCCTCTAGGCCAACTCAATCTTTCAAGTGGTATCAGAGCAATGTTTACCTCAAAAAGCTTAATCAGCTATGGTAATGGCCAAGGGAAATGGGTCAACTACTGTTAGTGTAGGTAGAGTACCTATTTTTTACGGTATGAATTATGCTTATTGGAAAATTCAGATGAGATGTTATTTAGAGGCCATATGGTATGATGTATGGAGGGTCACAGAGAGACCTTTGCCTCCACAGATCATACCCGAAGGGCAATCTGTTTATGGAGATCCCACTCCTGGTGAGATCCAGAATTTGCAATATGATGCTTAAGTTAGAAATGCTATATTCTCCTATCTTAGTATAGAAGTTTTTGATAGAGTAAGCAATCTAACTACTGCTTATGATATTTGGATCACTTTGCAAGAAATTTATGAGGGTACCTCTGATGTGAAGGAGGAAAGGTATTTTGTAGTTAGAGAAAAATTTGATCAATTTAAGATGCTCCCTTATGAGAATGCTAATGATATGTTTTCTAGACTCAATCACATTGTTAATGAATTAAATGGCCTAGGAACTAAAATATCTGATGTTGAAATGTGTAGGAAAATAATAAGGGTGCTACCATGAGCTTATCATAGCTTGATCACTTATCCAACAATAGTGATCTCAAGAGGTTTACACCCATCGAGCTCTTGGGCAAAATTTCAGCACATAAGCTGACCTTAGCTGATGAGGATGCTCCAATAAGGAAGTCTATTGCTCTCAAAGTCAAGGAGAAGGTACAAGACTCCTCCGATGATGAAGATGATGAAGAGTCCAGCTATGAAGATGATGAGGATGTAAAGAAGTTGGCTCTACTCATGAGAAAAGCTAACGAGATCATGAGAAAGGTCAATTCCAAAGACAAAAGAAGGTCTATCTCTTACTACTCAAAGAAAAATCCTTTTTTCTGACATCACCTGCTTTGAGTGTAATGAGAAAGGTCATATTGCCGCCCACTGCCCTAACAAAAGCAGAAAGAAGGGCAAGAACAAGAGCAAAGATGATGATGAGGGGGAGAAGGTCCACGACAAGTATAAGAAAAAGTATTCCAAGAAGGGCCACTCCAAGAAATATTCAAAGAAAGGAAAAGGGGAGGCTCATATTGGTGAATGGATCAGTGATAAAGAAAACTCAAGCGAAGAATCCTCCTTAGATGATAAAGATACCAGATCTAAAGGGCTAGCCAGACTGGCACTTGATGAGTCTACGCCACCTTCGCCTTCTCTTCCACTTTGTCTTATGGCAAAACACGATGAGGACAAGGTAAATGACTCTCCTTCATATGATGAGTTAGTCGATATAATTGAAGAGTTTAATAGTGCTTTGCATGCTAAAGCTAATTCGGATAAAGCTCTAAAGAAAATTATTACTAGCTTAAATGATAAACATAAATTGCTGCAAGACAAGTATGATAAACTAGAGACTAACTACAATGAGATTGTTGGTGATCATGAAAAACTTATGCATACTCATGATGATTTGGTTGCTAATCATACTTTACTTGTTAAAAATCATGATGATTTACTAAGTAGACATTATAAGCTTGAAATAGATAATGAAATACTTGCTAGCAAATCCAAGGCTGCTTTTTTGTGTAATGTATCTATTGCTTGTGATTTGCTTAGAGATGAAGTTTATATTTCTACATCTACTGCATCTAGTTCATCTAGCAATTGTGATAAAAATCGCAAAAATACCTTGTATGCTAGGGAGCTCTCGATAGAAAACAAAGAATTGAAATTCAAAGTAGCCAAATTTGATAAAGGCTTAGAAAAATGCTTTCTTGGTAGTGCCACTCTTGACAAAATCCTAGTGGAACAAAAGGTCATCTTGGGCAAGAAAGGTTTAGGCTATAAGCCTATGGATTTGCCCAAGAAGAATGGTCAAACATAATCCAAATTGAATTTTGTCAAGAAGAGCACTCAATGTTGCTATTGTCATAGATCAAACCATGCTGCTAAAGATTGTACTCTTGCTAGTGCCCGCATGCTTGAGTAAAAAGGGGTTGTATGGTAGATGCTCATTATATGCTCTTTAAGGATTTTAGGGGTAAAATGAAAGTGAAATATGTTGATCCCTCTAACCTTGATAAGAAACTCAAAGCCATTTGGATGCCCAGATCTTTGCTTACAAACCCCATTGGCCCTAAAATTGTTGAAACTAACATCAAAGAACCAAAAGCATTTGGGTACCTAAAATCAAGAAATGAACCTTATTGTTTAGGTAAACTACAAAAGTGGAAGCCAACATTGGGTAATTGGCAGCGGTTGCACTCAATACATAACCGAGACCTCAAGAATGTTCACCTCAATTGAAGGAGAAAATGATCCTAGCCATAAGATCACTTTTGAAGATAATAGCAAGCGAAAGGTAAAGGGTATTGGTAAGATTGCTATCTCCAATTATCATTCAATTAATAATATTCTCCTTGTAGATTCTTTAAATTTCAATCTACTTTCGGTTGCTCAACTATGTGATCTTGGATTCCATTGCGTCTTTTCTAATGATGGAGTAACTATTTTTGACAAAAATGAAAAGCTTATTTTCAAAAGTTTTAGATTTCAAAATCTCTGTCTTGTTGATTTTAACTCTAACTCCTCATGCATCTCGATTTGCCTTCTAACTAAAGTCTCACTCGGTTGGCTTTAGCGTAGACGTCTTGGCCATGTAGGTATATCTAATCTTAAAAAACTTTTCAAAAATGAGTTAGTGGTGAAATTGAAGGATGTTAAGTTTGATAAGGATAAGCTTTGTAGTGCTTGCCAAGCCAGCAAGCAAGTAGCCAACTCTCACCCTATCAAAAGCACCATATCCACCACTAGGCCACTGGAGCTCTTGCATATGGATGCTAGTATAGGTGGTAACTCCTATTGTCTTGTAATAGTAGGTGATTTCTCTCATTTTATTTAGGTATTCTTTTTGCTAAACAAAAGTGAAGTTGAAATTTTTTTCAAAACTTTTGAAAAAAGAGCCTAAAATGAATTCGATTGTCCCATCAAAAAGATACGAAGTGACATTGGATTCGAGTTTGTTAATACTAACATTATTGAGTATTGTGATGAGTTAGGCATAAAGCATAAACTTTCAGCTACTTACACCCCTCAACAAAATGGTGTGGTTGAAAAGAAGAATAGGATACTCATCGAAATGGCAAGGACTATGCTAGATGAGTATGGCACTCCGGATGCTTTCTAGGCCAAAGCCATCAACACCGCGTGTCATGCCATCAATCACCTTTATCTTCATCGTCTACTCAAGAAGACTCCATATGAGTTGCTGGTGGGAAGACGGCCAAACATCTACTTCTGTGTGTTCGGATGCAAGGTGTACATCTACAAAAAGAGAACACATTTGGATAAATTTCAAAGGAGATGTGATGTTGGTTTTATGTTAGGTTATTCTTCTAAGTCTAAGGTTTATAGATTGTTTAATAGTTCAACTGGCTTAGTAGAAGAAACTTATGATGTTAAATTCGATGAATCTAATAGCTCACAAGGTGAGCATGAGAATCTAGATGATGTAGGTAATGATGTCTTGGTGCAAGCAATGAGGAAGATGGAGGTTGGAGACATCAAGCCCAAGGAAGACAAAGATGAGCCACCTACACCATCCATGGAACCACATAATGGAACACAAGAAGAAGAGGAAGAAAAGGATCAAGAAGGACCAACATTTATAAAGAGCCATTATACAATTGCCAAGAATCACCCAGCGTACCAAATCATTGGTGAATTTAGTAAGGTTGTTGAAACTCGCTCTAGACAAGCTTCCTTTTTGTGAATATTACTCGTTTGTTTCTTGTGTTGAAGCCAAAACAGTGAAAGAAGCTCTAGAAGATGCGGACTGGATCATAGCCATGGAAGAAGAGCTCAATAACTTCAAGAGAAATGAAGTTTGGAGCTTGACGTAATGCCCAAAGGATCACAATGTTATATGAACAAAGTGGGTGTTCCGAAACAAGCAAGACGAAAATAGAGTAGTGGTGCACAACAAGGCAAGGCTAGTAGCGTAAGGATTCACTCAAGTAAAAGGACTAGACTATGGGGAGACATATGCTCCCGTAGCTCGTCTTGAAACTATACGGTTTCTTCTAGTCTTTGCTTCTCATTTTAATATTACTCTTTTTCAAATAGATGTAAAAAGTGCTTTTCTTAATGGTATCATTAATGAAACTGTGTTTGTTGAATAACCACCCGGTTTTGAAGACTTAAAATTTTCAAATCATGTTTACAAATTGTCAAAGGCACTCTATGATTTGAAACAAGCCCCAAAGGCATGGTATGAGCGCCTTAGAGATTTCCTCTTAGAAAAGAACTTCAAAATTGGTAAGGTTAATTCAACACTATTCTTAAAAGAAATAATGGTGCATTAATGATTTGCCAAATTTACGTAGATGATATTATCTTTGGATGCACTAATCTCTCCTTTTGCTAGGAATTTGGTAACATAATGGCAAAGGAATTCGAAATGTCAATGATAGGGGAGTTTTCATTCTTTCTTGGATTTCAAGTCAAGCAATTAAAGGAGAGAATGTTTATTTCACAAGAAAAGTACACCAAGAACCTCCTCAAGAGATTCAATATGGAAGAATGAAAATCAATCAAGACACCTATGGCAACAAGTACACATCTTGATCAAGATATGGGATAAACATCTTGATCAAGATGTGGGAGGTAAGTATGTTGACCAAAAGCTTTATAGGTCTATGATAGGGTCTCTTCTATATTTGGCAGCATCTAGGCTTGATATCATGTTTAGTGTTTGCATGTGTGCTAGATTTCAAGCTGCCCCTAAAAAATGCATCTTAGTGCCTTAAAAAGAATTTTTAAATATCTAAAACACACTCCTTGCATTGGTTTATGGTACCCAAAAGGTGCTCCATTTGAGCTTCTTGGCTACTCAGATTCCAATTATGTCGATTGCAAAATTGATCGTAAGAATACCTCGGAGGGTTGTCATTTGCTTGGAAGGTCTTTAGTTCCTTGGTGTTCTAAAAAGCAAAATTATGTAGCACTTTCCACTACTGAGGCCGAATATGTGGCTGCCGGTAGTTGTTGTGCTCAAATTTTATTTATAAAGCAAACCTTTTTAGATTACGACATTAAATTTGAAAATGTGCCTCTTCTGTGTGATAATGAAAGTGCAGTAAAAATAGCAAATAATCCGGTCCAACACACCCAGACTAAGCATATTGAAATCTGACATCATTTTATTCGTGATCAGGTTGTTAAGGGTGACATTATGCTTAGTTATGTAAGAACTGAGAACCAATTGTCTAATATTTTCACTAAACCCTTGATGAGGCCAGATTTTCTAAATTGAGAAATGAATTAAGTATTATTATTTTTACAAATGTTACTTGATTTTTGATAATGTCACATTTAGGGGCCTACAACACAGTAAGCCACTAATGGCGTTTATATATGCCGCTATAAGTGTCTAAACGCCCCCAAAACACTTTTCCCGACGTTTATTGGCCGTCAAGGAAAATGCCATCGGGGAAAAGTAATCCCCGACGTTTATCTAGCTTGGCACATAATAAATGCCGGGGTTGGTTATCGACGGCACATAACAAATGCCGGGAATAGAGTTACCCCGGCACATATTAAATGCCAGGGTTGTCCATTAAATAATAAATGCTGGGGAATTGGTTATCGACGACACATAACAAATGCCGGGGACTAGAGTTACCGGCATATACTAAATGCCAGGGTTGTCCATTAAGCGGCACATAATAAATGTCGGGTTTCTTACTAATGGCACATGTCAAATGCCGAATAGTCTAGTACGGCATTTATTATATGCCATCTTAGAGCAAAGGTAGCACATATGAAATGCCTTGATATAGTTATCGTGACTTAATTAATGCCGGAATAGCCTTAGTCAGGCACATAATAAATGTCGGGTTTTCTACTAATGGCACATATCAAATGCAGGAATGGTCTAGCACGGCATATGAGGAATGCCATGTTATTAAATTTGTGACACATTAGAAATGCCGTGGTATCTATTTGTGGCACATAATAAATCTTGTTTCAATGTTGGTCACGCTACGCCATTTCATTGATACTAGTTCAATGCATGTTTAGGGCATGTACAATAGCCATTTTGTTGCTTGTTTAAGAGAATACATGGTAGATACTCAAATAATGCATATGAAAATATTATAGAAGCCGAGACAAATGAGTTGTTCACATTTGAACTTGTTGCAACAGTTCACACATGACTGCATTTTCACACTTGATGAATGATACAGATGGATAATCGACCTTTGTTGAGGGGCATGTAGGAGATAAACTAGTCTCTAACAAACTGCACCTAATCTGAACTCTTTAACAAAAGAATCCTAACTTAAGAAGATAACTACTCGAAACCTGCGAGCTTGGTGCAACTCAGGGCGACTGTGCATCTTTGGTCATCACCGCTCTGGCGCTTGTTCACCGATATGTCTTGCCCCACATGACACCCTACAAGAGGAGAGGACTATTTCATGCAACCATTTGTGCCAAGCTATAAAGAATCATTCCGAATCTCAAACCCATCGAGCCAAACAGTCCACATAGCCCTACTTGATAATGATGTGCAAGCAAGAATGCAAATGGTACGTATGTTCCACATATGACAACTCATAATAAACAATACATCATTGATCATTGCACCTTTCACCGAGATACCAACATAGTGCTAATTATCCCACTTTTTTATCTATTGTGGAAATTCTATTTTTCCCGGCCGAGCACGTAATAAGCGACAAGGGTTGGACAAAATCTTGCACATTCGAATTGCGTGTTATTATGCATGTCCGAATGAGCATCTCGGATGTGAGGAAAGGCATAAATGTCATCAATCTAGGGCTTATATAAACTGAAATATACCCACTAAACTGAAGCAATGCAGAACATGAAATCGGCCAACATTTCAAGGATACAACCTTTCAGGGAAGTAGTATGAACTAGAGATTATGCGAATTACTAAGCATGAATTATTAACCA
Source organism: Guadua angustifolia (assembly GCA_036346375.1). NCBI lineage: Eukaryota > Viridiplantae > Streptophyta > Magnoliopsida > Poales > Poaceae > Guadua > Guadua angustifolia. The sequence continues at coordinate 30,880,672 of CM070510.1, read as the reverse complement.
CGGCGTAACTACAGATTCATTTCAGGATATGAATTATTATCCTGAAATGAACTAGAGATTCATTTCAGGATATGAATTATTAAGCACCTGACTTTCCAGCATGAATTATTAAGCTTGGTACAATGTAAACCTGTCTGCTCAAGTAAATTCTTGACATTTTCCGCATGGTTGGTGATACGCCAAGTTGTTCATAATCATCAAAATCCACATAAACACTGGAGACATAAAGAGGTGAATATTAACAAACCAATTTCACACATTGACCAATAATTGTATATATCAGCATAAACCATTACCGCACCATAAACCTTTTTCCCTACTGACAACGAAACAAGAAGAAAAGGAAAAAGAAGATAGCTACGCGATTTTGCCTCTTGACAAAGAACCAAGAACCTCCTTTGTCTTTGTGTTAGTTCTTAAAAAAGAACTTGTCGACATATCGTAAAATAGCGACCATGTCAAATGAAACCATTAAATCTCGTGTGATGACAAAACCGTGATCTGCACCGGTGATGATCGGGTATATTCCACGATGATTAGTCCGATCTGCCAATCCATGCGAAAACAACTTAATTCAGCCTCTCATTCATGCAAAAATCGGGCGAAGAGCTACGATCTTAGGAGCATCCAGAGCAAAATAATAAATGTCAACTAACTTAATCATCTTATTATTTATCGATTCCTTTTTGCTATCATCAACCTCATCTGTTAAGAGTCGTTCCATATATGCTAACCAACAATCAGCTGCTGTACCAAGTGCATAACTGAGAGGAAATTTCCAAAAGGTGTTTAAATCATATAAAATTATAAAGGTTGTATAGATCAATAAGATTTAGGAAATGGCCACCAACACCAAATATCCAAAATATCTTGATCGATCTACACAAAGTCAAAGCTTTACTTTTCTAGCTGAAAATAGGACATCCACATTGTATATAATCTAGGAAATATTCAACGAAGAACATTTTACTAGTAGAAAACAACTCAATCGTACAAATGTCCCATCCATTCTTGTTATTATTAAAAATAGTCCCATTCATAGTCACCCATAAGTAGTAGTAGACCAATGCGGCGTATACTACAGAACATGTCGGGATCAATGAACTTACTCGACAGAGAGAAAAATCTATTTTAATCCCTTTTTCAACAAAGAAAAGAGGCCTGTAGTTGCCCAAGAGCAAGAGAAAAATTTTACCTAATGTTGTTATCACGGTTAGACAAGAATCTACCCAAAATATTGATCGCTAGCACACGTAAACCACTAGTAGCCGATGCCCATTATGGTCTCAACACATTCATACAAAATAGCATTTCCAAAGATTCTTATTTGACTCGGTTATAAGTGTTATTTATCCATCGAAGATACATGAAGCACATGTGTAAAGATAACAAAAAACGTGTTAATAAAAAATCATGTTGGCAAACATTTGTATCACACAGGTTTTAAAATCCAAGTGTAATAGTGCCCCAAGCAAGACCTAACAATATTACAGTACATTCAAAAAAAATATAAATTACTAGGACTAGTGCAACTAAAGGGAGCACATTTTGCTTTACAGAACCTGAATAACATTGCAATATGTACACTTGTAATAATCAAGAATCTGATTCTCAAAATTGATGAGAGTATATGTGCTTTGCATGTAAAACCAAAGATGAACAAATCACCTGGGCAAGAATATCATTCACATACTCACTACAATTTGTGTCTCCTTGACCCAACACCCGCATGAGTTTAAGCACTCGGATATGCAAGAATGGATCCGTAATGCCCACAATGTCATATTCAGAGCAAATGAACTATTGGACACATCTCTCAAGATTCGGACTAAACCTTCAAGGCGGTTCAAGAATGACAAAATTTTGTAAGAACAATTATTGCCACAAATGAATATGAAAGTTTGCAATGTGGAATACAAAGGACACTAATAAGCAAGGTTTTGGACAGAGGTTGTCGGTGTCAAGCTGTAAAGTCACATAATGAATTTGGAAATTCAAGAAATCTTGATGCCAATGTGGGAATAGCTTCTCATTAAGAAAGAAAGAATGATCTCCTATCTCAGTGCTTCCATTATTTGTTAAATATTACATCACCTCTTCCTAGTCAACCATTGGATATTGGGGACTGAACGCATTCCTTGCTAATACCTATTATTGAGGTTATCACACAGCACACAGGCTAAACAAGATGGATGCATGAAAATGTAGCAAATGCGATCAATGTATCCCAAAATGCTCAGATGTGCCTCAGATGCATGCAGGAGTTCAAACATCGAGACACCTTTCAAGCAAGCAAAGAATGGTGCAAAGCACAACTAAATCGACGGTATCGAGATATCTTTTAAAATTCTTTTAATTTGAAATTCTTTTAACACAGTTTTTTCAGGGGCTTATATGTAAACAAGAACGATCAAGTTTCTCACACATAAGTTAATACGGAATACAACTAGCTGAAATGGTATAAGTTAACATGAAAGAGGCAAGTGAATATTTGTCCAACTTCGAGAATACAAGCGAATGTATGTACAGATTCTCCAAGAAAAAATCACTCCTAGCATGCACTGCCTTTCTCAAGTACTCCAATGCATCTTTATGTTGAATCGATCAGAATCGCAATTAGATTGTGGTTACCCAAGTACCATCGACTGAGCTATCAATCAAAGAGAGAAGCAGGTCTGTTTAGCCTTTTTTTTTTGCTTTTGTTTCCTTTGGTAAGGCAAAGCAAGGCAGTACCATACCAATACAGCTAAAGAGTTTGTCGGCCACAGTGCCAGTGCCAGAAGTGAACTACAACTGATGGATATCCTAGTGCACTGATGGATATCAAGGCAGTACCAATACAAGCAAATATCCTAGTGCACTGATGGATATCAATGGGTAAGTAGTATCGGCAAATTGACTGGCTAGGGTGGTCATGTGGATCATTTTCTCTGAAAGGGTGAAAGTCAATCAACAACAACTGAATACATGCACATCTGGACCCAATGTTCAAGTATAGAACAAAGTGAAGCCATTATCTAGGGATACTAGTTAGGAACAAAGATGTCGTTAAGTTTTGCGGTCATGATAATCTCCATGGAAGCAAAGTGATGAATCGTTGCAGAAGATGCATGTGTTTGTCTAGTTGAAGAGAGAAGATCCAAGAAGCATCACTTGCTCGCCTGAAATTTGGTGAGATGCCCAAATAATATAACAGCATAACATGAAGCATGCATGTGTTTTGCTTTTCTCATTTTACTTTTTCTTTCTCGAGAAGCATAAATACCGAATTCTGAAAAGGAAAAGGTGCTTCATGTAAAGACATGGTCATCCAAAGTACCACTTTCAGCTAAGTACTATGAGCTAAGAATTATGCATACGATTGCTAAGAAACTAAAACATGACCAGTGCCTATCTCGCCAATGCTTCACCACATTGAGTAAAGTAACTCATACAGGCTTGGCCATTTGGGACTAACTCGCATACATCAACAATGATTGAATCGTTTCTTGCAATATGATTTGCCCAATACTCATCCGCAACCTCTTCATCTGATCGTCCATCAGCATCTTTGGATTTTATGTAAGGTCTATGTTTCACGCGGTTCAAATTTTCATGAAGTCCATCCAGGAGGAATGCCAACAACTCCTGGAAGAATTTGCCAAAATAGAGATTTCACAAAATCTGAAGATAAAATAAAAGATCTGTCTACAGAGAGAATCAAACCCGCGAATCATGTTGGTTGTATCCACTGAATGATTCTTATTGATGCAATTTAGATGCGATGTTTCTGATGAATACATGGTAGCTTTGGGGCTATTGGCATGCCAGAATTGATTTGCTCTCCTTGTGCAGGTTTCTATCGTTATGTGCTTCGCACTTAGTATTCATGTATCACCACCTTTTTGCTTTTGAAATAATTCGATCTTCGTGCCGATGCATCGATTGTAGTCGATGGTTATATAGTTATATGGACATTCAAGAGCATGTGCTTTGCTTTGATGTTTTTGAGACATGCATATAGCATTGGGCCAAACCATTAAACTATTATATGCATTAATGTGTATGCACTTGCCTTCTTAAAGTAACAAGTTAAGAAGTAATATGAGGACTTCTACTTATACGTATGTAACTTAACCGCTTAGATGGATTTTTATAACATGGTGGCTGATAGAAGATTATCACAAGTGAAATTTTCTTACTCATGCAATTACACAAAGTTAATTTGCGCCAAAAGTTGAATGTACTATGTGATGCCATTTTTTTTACAGGTGCACAGTATTAGCATTTAATTGAAATTTTGTTCAATGTGTTTCCTTAATGATTGACTAGTTTGCTAGGGTACATAGATTAGGAATGTGATGTGGTTTCTACATGCATATTTGGTCGTGTACACAACTAATGGTTTATCGGGCAGAAGCGAATACGATGCCTTTACATTATTTTTGTAGTTTGGCTATATTCATAGTTTTGGTCTCTTATGTTAGAAACACTATTGTTTTACTTCTCCCCATGCTTTTGCTAACATAGGTGCTAGTAGAGTCTCCTACTTTCCTGTTTAAGTTTTTTAACCAAGTTTTTGTCACTGCAGCTTCCAGAGAGTTCTTTACTAAAACTAGATGGTATCTGCAAGAAAGCAGATATCGTGTTGGTTGCTGCATGTTCCTATGGTCTAACTGATTTGGTCAGAGTCAGTGTCAAGGTAATTTGATGATCTATCCAAGTGTCTCGGCTGGTTATCATTGTTTGACAGTTCATGTTGCCTTCGCCTATTACATATTAGCTAACCATGTTGTTAGGAAGTCATGAGCCAAAGCATTTTCAGAAGTTTGACAATTTTTTGTTCTACTTTCTGATTAGGAGCACAATTTGAACTCACCAGTACAAAACATGCAGGAGTGTTACAAGTCGTTGCAGCCAACAATATCAACGGGTAGTCACAAGCAACAACTCCACTATGGCATCCTCCTCCGCTTGCTCCAAAATATGCCAGAAGAATTAGCAACACAATTATTCCATAGCTCAGAAGAATTATAGGTTTGAGAAGATATTAATTGAATTTGAGAGAACCATGTCGATGGAACTAGGTACGTGCATGGAAATTTACTTTATAGGTTTGTGACTATAGTTAAAACTGTTGCAGGAACTAACAACCAAGGAGGTTTTGACAATGGAATTTTGTTATGGCCACAAGGTACATGTTTAATCCTTACGTAAATTTTGGGCCTTTGTTCACATATCAGTTGGATCTCATCCATTAGCCACACATACTCCTTGAACTATACTAAAGATGAGAAAAAAGAAAAGACAGAACTTCAGCCCAAAGAAGAGAAGGAATGAGAAGATGCTTATTTATGCAGGAATACACTGAACATAACCTTTTTTGTTACTATTGTGACAGGTTGATGACTTAGACTTCCTAAGGAAAGAAGATATCAGTCCTACAAAGGTTTTTTAATCTTCTTAACTAATGTGAATATATTTGTTTTTCCTGAATGATTTTGTGGAAGTTTTTTCTTGTGCACATGCATGTGATTTATTTGATAATTTCAGAAAAAAAACTTGAAGTTATTGCCAAACACACAAACACAACACGACCCAACAAAAAAAAATCGTGCATGGCTTAGTTGATTTAGATGGTTCTTGATTAAGACATGTAAGGTCTGTTGTTATGTTCTCCAGTTGATTTTCATGGCCTTTAGCCAGTATTTGTTACATTTATATTGTTAAAATAAACTCCTTGTGATTACAACTTGTAAGTCTCAGTAGATTTCTGATTTTACAATTGGGAATTATTGCCTAACATCTTACCCACACATTCATTACATGGTTAATTTAGTATGCGATATGTATTTTGCGCTTCTTTGCTTCATATGTTGCAATGGAGAATCGGTTGTACAATTGTATTGTCGTAAGCTTCATCATCAAGATTTCTGAATTCAAGCCCGAGGACAAGTGCCATGACTAATTGTCCGGTGTTTACAAGAAGAACTTGATTTACAAAGAAGAACTTGAGGAGGAGGGCACCGGAGATGGAGGAGTTACTGCGCTTGGGAGGCGCTGGTGGGGAGGGCACCGGAGATGGAGGAGTCGACGGGTGGAGGCGCCTATGGGGTCGCGAACCGGAGGAGGAGGCGCCGTGGGGAGGGCTCCAGTGGGGGTAGCGAACCGGAGGATCAGGAGGTGCCGGTGGGGAGAGGGCTTGTGGGGTCGAGAACCGGAGGAGCAGGCGCCGGTGGGGGGAGGGCTCCGGTGGTGGTCGCGAACCGGAGGAGGAGGCGCCGGTGGTGGAGGGCTCCGGTGGGGGCGCGGTCAGAGGTGGACGGAACCGACGGAGGGCTCCGATCGATCGGTGGGGGGCGCCGGTGGAGGGCTCCGGTGGGGGGGATCGATGGCGGGAGCTGCGGCCAGGCAGGGGTGGGGCGGTGGGTGGTGGCGAGCGCCCGGCGGCGGCGAGAGCGCTGCGGCTAGGGAGATATGTGAGACATCATCGATCGAGGCAGCAGCTAGAGAGTATGTGAGACATCGATCGCGAGGCCGCCTTTTTCCCTTTTTTTCCCCTCTGCGCGCCCTAGTTTTCACTCGTGCCTAAAATGACTATCCACGGCATTTACATTGTGTGGCATATAAAAAATGCCGTCCTTACTCTATCTCGGCATTTATTATGTGCCCCTCTTTCCATATTATTCGGCAAATAATATATACCGGAATAGATTTTAAACCGACATTTATAAATGCCCCCTTAATGAAATGATAAGCCGGCATATATTTTGTGCCAGGAAATTCTTTCACCGGCAAATATTATGTGCCAGCCAATTGAACGCCCCTAAATCCAAATAAATGCCGCAAAAGCTTTATTTGGTGGCATTTGACTCAAATGCCATGTAAAATTAAATGCCCCGAAAGCTATATCCGTGTTGTAGGGAGCCAAGCTTGCTTGTTATGCATTTCTTGCCACCCACTATATGAACAAATCAATTCTAAGTGCTAAAATAGGATAGAACTATTTTTCTATGTAAAAAGGGAGATTCTACAACTAAAATTGCTAAAATGTTGCTAAAAGCCTCTCCTTTTATGCTTCTATCTTATCCCATCCAAACTATAGTAAATAGGTCAAAATCTGAATTCTTTCAAAATATTGCTGCAAAATAACTAAGTATTTCCTTTCAGCACTTGAGTCCTAACCTTTGAGCTTAAATTGCATATATTCATGCTCATTTGGAAATAAGGCTTACACAATCCCAAAAGATTCAAACTCCATCTTTGTTTTTGGATTTGCTAATTGAATTCTCATATCTAAGATTATTCAGGATCCATCTTTCGGTTTATATTTGTTTTTCTAAGTGGATCTTTGAAAATCTATAAGTATCTAACTATGCTTCTCAATTTCCAAAGCAGAGACCTGCACATTTACGACGGATGTAAGTCCAAATGTGAAAAATAGTGAGTTGGCCATCTGCGGTGGACCAACTCGGCAACAAAGCACTTTGCAACAGACCAAGCTAAGTAGGTCCGACGTTAAAAGCACTCCGCTGATGAGTTAAGTCTAGGGTAAATAGATCCTTTGTATTATTTGCCATAGACTATAAAAAATCCAGAACTTGTTTTACAATGGACTGAGAACTTTCAGTCCGGCGCAGAAGAGATTTTATCATGGATCATGTCCGGGGTAAAACTCTTAGGTGACGGACCAACTATGACTCAGTCCGTCGCAAAATAATTCTGGGGATATATTTTAGTCCGATGCAAATGGAAAACTCTGTGTTCCATTCAAATCAGTCCGTGTACTCATGTATCTCTCAGTATAAGTCTCTTACCTGAATTCAAACAGATTTGAACTTTTATTTGAAAATTGCTCATCTCAGTTCAAAAGGTGTTCAAAATCTTATATAAATCCTTAGGACTTATCTTTTGCTATCTTGACTTTGATTTTGGGGACCTAAGTTTAACCATCCAAATTAGTTCCACTTAATGGGTCCCACCACCAAAATAAAGGCGCCTTGTCTCTACCAACTACCCAGTCTTAAAGGCGCCAGTTCTCAAGACAACCTTTTGTTCTCTCTCATCTTTTACTGCTGTAACTTCCACCGGCCAAAAATTCCCCAAGTTTCACCTCTCACTTGCGTAATCTCTCAAGACCGGTGCTTTCGCTTGCCTACTGAAGCTAAGCCTAATTGGGTGATTCAACGGTGATCTCTAGTCTTTCCTGCACAAGTGCTTTCTCTAAGGCTTGGTGAGTTCCCGGACCTTTTTTCTCCTGTGTATTCATCAAACCCTAGACCTAGAATCAAAACCTAAGGATCCAAAATTTCTTTCTCTTAGGTTCGATAGTGTTGTGCTTGGAAAAGGGTCTCGTGTGTCAGACTGAATAGTTTTGAGGCAAAGTCAGTGCTTCCATAATGCCAAGGTCAAAGAATCCAGAGAAGAGGGGTTTGCTAGAGAAATTTGTAGGCAAAGTTAAAGGAAAGAAGTAGAAAACCACTAGTTCACCAGGAATTTCTCTATCAAGGCAGCCTCAAGGGCCTGTTTATCTTGAGGATAGGCATTCACCAGGAAGAGTGAACAGAAAAGTAGTCACTTCACACCCTTAGAAAAGGAAAGGCAAACAAGTTGTTCAGTTAGAATCTTCCTCTTCTGAAGATAGCGACTATGAACAAAGTGGCAAGCCCACCTCAGAGGATGAAGAACTTTGTGATGAAGTTGATATGCTTGATTGGGAAAGGCTTGCTGTCCTTAGAGGGAAAAAGTTAAGGGCAGTGAGACTAGTTAGTGAAAAGGTATGGTTTCCAGTCTCCAGACCTCCTTTAGATGAAAATTTCATCACCAGTTTGCAAAAGAATATATTCATTGGATATAAGAGTAGGAGGCATAGAAATGGAAAACCTTTGTCAGCTCTGTCTAACCATCAGTATGTGGATTGGAACCAAGTGAATTCAGTGGTTGGTTCAAGTAGACTATATGATTGCATAAATTCAACTCCTAGCTTAGCAAGCATGATGTCAAACAGAACAATTCCATGGAGTGTGAACAAAACCTTAGAGTTCTATGGCTCCCTCTTAGTGAACAAATAGAGGCACCATATCATGTTCACAATAGGTGGGAAAATCAGAAAAGTAAGGTCACCGCACTTTGAAGCTGTCATCGGTGCCTCAAGTCCATTATTCAACTGAACCAGAATTCATGAGAAGATGTTTCCAGGGCAAAGATGGAGACAAGTGGGTGATATGCCTAATTTGCAGTTATCAACCCACATTTACAGAGACATTACTAAGGCTAATTTCTACCCTAATAGGGTGCACTGTCTCTCTACTGAAGCCAAAGTCCTGTTGATGCTACTAAGACATACCATATATATTTCCCAAGGCTGGCTATAAAGAATGTGTGACCCCTAACTTGGTATGGCTGCTTCATTTGATTCTTTCTAGACAGCTTATTGACCTAATGGACTACATCTTTGGTGAAATGGAAGAGACTATATACAGAAAAAGGCAAGTCTCTTAGCCTTTGCTCAGCAAATTACACAAATGTTCCTAACTCAAGGAATCATCACTCAAGAAGAGATGAATAAGGATTTTAAGTGTTTTTCCAAGAAATATATAATGCAAAAGGTGACTAGAGAAGTACTTAGAGTGTCAAAATTTCTTCATTCACTACAGTAAGATCAACCAAGTATGGAACAAGTGCAAGAGCCAATAAATCCTTTAGAGTCTGAATCTGAAGAAGAATCTGAAAAGAGAAATAACCCAAGTGCTCATAGTGAGTATGATGATGAAAGAGATAATCCTGCTGGAAGCTTTATAGCTCCAAGAAGTCGTACTCAAAGTCACAACTATGGACCTCAATCATTTCATTCTCTAGTTTAGGATTCCCACACTTTGAAGATGGTTTTGAAAAGAGAAATGGGCCAAGTGCTCATGAGGGAAATGATGAAAGGGATGGGCCTACATCAAGCTATGTTGCACCCATAAGTCCCATCCAACTTAGTCACAGTCATGGGTATCAGTCTCCCATTCCAAACTTTCCTGTCTCTCCCATTTTGGAACAGACTGCATTCAGAACTCCTTCTCAACCAACTGAGATAATTGGAAATAGCCCTTTGTATTCCAAAGAACTTTCTTATGAAGAATATGCAGCTATTCAAGTCATTTCAAGCTCATATGCTCACTCTCAGGTAGAAGATCCAGAAATACATAGACTTCAAGAGTTGGCTGCAGCTGCAAGGTTCATAGAAAGTCAAGAAGTTAGGCTAGGAGCCCATGATTATGAGGCTGGGGGGTCAGGTGTACCTCAAGAACATGATTCACCCTTTTACCCTCCTCCTCCTGAAGTTCATCCAGACCATGCTTATCAAGATACTTTTCCAAGTTGGCAAAATTTATTTGACACTCAGCCACCTTGGTTTCAGTCATATGAGCAACAATACTATGCTGATCAGAGAGGGTTCCAAGCTAGATATGAAGAAGATCAAAGATTGGCAGCTCTGAGGCATGAACAACATATGAGAGCCATGCAACAGTATCATGAGCAAGCACAAGAAATGCTAGAAAACAATATGAAGAACAAACCAAGTTCAGAAATAAGACATTCACAAGGTTTGACATGCTCAGAAATAACAATAGGATCTAAAAAACTGGATTAGTGAAATCAAGAACAATCAAGACATTCTCAAAGACAGACTTTATGATATCAACAAGAAGCTAAATCAGACAAATAAGGAACTTGATCGCTTTGCTCACCAGGTTGATGACAGATTTGTAGAATGTCAACAATCTCTTGATTGGATGGTACTTAATTTGGGAGATCATTTTGACTACTCACACAAAGCAGATATGGAAATACACCAGTGTCAACATGATTTCCAAAAACAAGCTGAAGAGTAATTACAAGGAATCAATGAGTCTCTAAGCAAGTTGTAAGATGACTTCCACAGATGCACTCTTCACTGAAGATCCAGATTATCCGAGCTGGCATGATCAAACTATGGCCTCAGTGCTTAGTCCGCAAATTCAAGCAGAGTCTGATGAAGTGCAAATTGTCTCTCCTCCAAGAAAAAGCTCAGCTTTCAGTCGGCTCAAGAGGACTTTCTCCAAGCGCAAATAGTGACCCTTTTTGGCAATTGATGCCAAAGGGGGAGAATTTCTGTAGCTAGTTCTTTGGGCTATTTAGATATAAAGGGGAGTTGGTTGGGGGAGCTTAAGTCTAGACATATGCCATGTATGCAATTGTGTGCTACTAGATGTGCTATTTGTCTTATGAAATTTCAATTGGTCTTTATGCTTTGTGATTTTATTTGCTCAAAGTTAATTATGCTCCTTTTTTAGTTAAATCTGAACTTGTATCTTGTATGTACTCTTGATGCTTCTACTGTGTTTACTCTCTTGCACATATTTATGGGGAGCATAAAGTTATTGTTGTACATTATGTAAATATTGCATGTATTCTGTCAAGTTAACTTTGTTTTGTAGATAAATTAAGTTATTATTGACTAAGAGAAGGTATGTTGTCATCAATCATCAAAAAGGGGGAGATTGATAGCATCTAGGCTCTTTAATTTTTCATTATATATGATTATATGGTTTTGGTGTTGATGACTAAGTCAATGACCGCTAAGTAAGAAGTTTGCTGTTTGGGTATCCAAGAAGGCATCGGACCCTTGTTACTAGTTTTGGCTTGGGAGATGCTTCAAGCCAAGTAGCTAGGTTAGTTTTAGTTTGGTCGTATTATAAAGGGGAATTATGCACAAGTTCAAGCTTTGGTTCATAGGCTAAGATTAATTAGACTGCTTGGAGTCAAGGTCTTTCCAATATATTTTCCCCACTAAATCAATCTTTCACCCAAACAGATAGTATGTGTTGTGTCGGACTCAAAATCATTGCTCCTATATTAAGTCCACAATCTCAGTCAAATTCCTATTCTCACTGGACCATTCTTGATTCCTCTAAATTCCTGTCTGGTGCAAACTAAAGTCTATGCCAGACCATTCTTTTTAAGTCCGCGCTAAAATCTGTTCAGTCAAATATGTAACCGAGCACATTCCATTCACGACGGACCAACCTTGTCTGCTCAGAAAAGTTAGTCTGGTGCAAGCTTTGTCTTCGCCGGACCATACCCTTTTTAGCCCGTCGTTAAAAGCCTTTTGTACAAGAGTTTAACCGAGCGTACGCCTTTTACACCGGACCTACTTCTGCTGAAACAAAATCGGGTCCGACGCTAACTCAAGTTTACGATGCACCACCCTTCATCTTGGTTTGGCGCAGATGTATTCCTCTCGGTTAGACATCTCTTATTTTTCCAAAAAGTCTGCGATATAAACTCCTTTGAATCCCTTCTTCAGTGAACCAAATATTTTTGGTCCGGTGCACATGATCAAGTTCACATCTTTTTGGTAGACCCAATTTCTCTCAAAACCTATGTACGACGGACCATGCTGGTTTAGTCTGGCGCAAATACTCTTTTCTACAATATTAGTCCGGAGTACAAAGAACTGATTTTGAAGCTTAATCAAGCTAAGTCTGTAGCAGTTGTGTTAGCCTGTTTTTGACAGTTTGACACGTCCAACGGCTACTGTGGTAGGTGTAACGGCTAGCTGCTGTCCAAATGGCTATATAAGCATTGCAAGAGTATTCCTTTGTATGAATTTTTCATCTCCTTGATCTTTTAGCACCTTAGAGCTTTCATTCCATCAAGGAGACCATGCTTCAACCTTAAACTCAAACTCTACACTTTCTAAGTGTTTTGCTCCAAGCTTAGTTTAGTTAAGTGCTATGCTAGTATTCCAAGAGACAGGGCTTGTGGATAGTATATTACTCTTAGAACAAAGTATTCCTAGACGACTTGGAGGATGTGTTGGTGCGACCCGTCCAAAAGTGATTGTGGAAGGCCACCTCTGGTTGTAAGAGGTTAGAACTCACCTCACCAGAGTGGTGAAAGAGTCATCCTAGTGGAGACCAAGGCTACTGCGACTAGCTTTGGAGGAGCAATACTTCATGGAAAGTGCTCTAACGTGGAGTAGGAGTTTGGTTCTGAACCACGGGATAAATCCTTGTGTCTCTCGATTTATTTCTTGGTGTTGATCTTTTGTGATTAGTTCTTGCTGGTTTTGAGTTATCTGTGTTTTCTTCTTGATCTCTTGGATTTTTAGAAGTTAAGCATTTGGGGTTGATTTTAACTAGTGATAAATTCTGTTACTTCAACCTAAAATTTTAAAAGTTGCCTATTCACCCCCCTCTAAGCCAACTCAATCTTTCATCCGGGACCCAGACAAGCACCTCTCGCTAGTTCGAGATTCATCATTCGGTGTGTTATAGCTTACCTTGTGACGAATACTCATACCAAGGATACCCCCAGCAAGCCGGAACACCAAATGGGCCGTCTCAGGCCCAGCTCTGGCCAAAGGCCTTGTTGGGCCACGAAGGATCCTCGGCCTTGATCAAGCCCACCAGGGGCGCTCCATCCTGGCCTCGGGTCAAGGCGCCCATGAGTCTCGACACAGCCTGGTCCAAGGCGCACCCAGAGCCTGACACAGCCACAGTGTCGGCGCCCAGAGCCTCGACTTGGCCTCGTGTCGGGCCCAATGAGCTCAGACTCGGCGACCTCCGCCACGTCACGGTCGACCTCAAGTGGTCACTGCCCGTGAACACGACGGCCATCTTTGGGGCGGTGGCTCCTTCCCAAGGTGGCGGGGCCGCCAAAGTCAAGCGCTAGTCCCTTCACCCCGTCGTGCACAAATGGAGAGACGCGCCCCCGAGGCGACACCAGAGTGTAGCGTAACAGGCGTCGGCATCGATACAGCGCCAGAGGGCAGTCGCCTTCGACAACAAACGCTTCGCTATGTCTACCAACCCAAGCATGGGATGAACAGAAACCTGTCAGTCACCAGGACCGAAGACCGGGACTCCCGGGCGTAGTACACCCCTACTTTTCTTTTCCAAACTCCCGTGTAACCTGCCCCCTCCATCTATATAAAGGTAGGCAGGACCCTCAGGGAAGGGGATCCGAACTCATCCGAACTCACCCGAACGAACTTTGGCACACACGGCTTGAACGCTCCTGCAGCTTCGAGCCCTTAGCTTTTCCGAGCTCCCGAGCTCTCCCACTCGGACGAGCGTTCAATGCCAGGCCTTAGCTCTCGCTTGTAACACCGCGCAGTCCTCTGCGCCCAAATCAATACATAACCACCACACGAAGTGGAAGTAGGGACTTTCGGTCCGAACCAGTATACATCTTGGGTTCTTTGAGTCAACCATTCGAGGAGAGAGAACGCGCGGCCCCTTAACTTACAAATTTACTTGCCGGTTTACGAAACACCGACACCTAGTACCTAGTATGGTTGCGGGTACCGTTAGTAAATTGAGTGAGAGATGACCGTAATGCCCCTAAGGTAAATAAGGGACAGTAAAAGCCTAAGGACCACGAGGTAAAATGGCAGCAGAGAGGTAAGAAATTGCAGCCAGTGCATTGCCAACTGAGAGAGCCAACCAAAGCCATCTCATTTTCACTATCTTTGCCACACACCAACCGAAGCAACATAGCCCGCTCCCACATTTTGTTCCACACCAAGAACAGCAAGAACCAACTGAAGCAAGGGTTCCATGTAGAAGGAGAAGGAAAAGGGGCCATCTAGAAGAAGAAGAAGGCCAAGGAGGAGATCATCCAGAAGGGGAGGTGAAGAACCACTAGAAGAAGGACGAGCACCATCTAGAAGCTAGCCGACCAAGAAGAGGAGGCCAAGCAAGCCACTGCAACCTCTTCATCGTCCCATCGACAGTCAACCCCATCACCCGACACACCCAGGTGCACATTGCCCTTAGTGCTAACTGTAGCAACAGTGTAGGGTAGATTGTCCAGGGTGTAGAATGGGGTAGTATGCAGCCAATGGGGTATGATAGGGGATATAGTGGGTCTTGCCCCCATGGTCTCAAGAGTCGAGATGGCCATTAGGCAGTGAAGGCTAGTGTAGTATCTCCTTCCTATTTGTGTAGAGCCACCCAACGATCATCGTAGACCATCTTCTTAAAAGTGGTAATCAGCAAAAGTAAGCAAAACAAAAACATCAAAATAAAATGTGGCTAGCAGTAGAGGAGGGAAACCCTAGCTTAACCAGGGAACCATGTGCAGCCAAATGAAGGTGGTGAGCGGTAGCTTGGCTATGGCAGGGAAGGCCGGTGTCGAGCCATAGGCAGGAGAAGCCGTGGTGCACCAAAGCTCAGCCAGGCGGGAGTAGGGCCGCATCGGGCCAGCACCGCACAGGCCAGAGCTGTGACGGGGGGAGAAGTTGTAGATGTGCAGTCAGCCGGGAGAGGAGGAAGAGCAAGAGTAGAAACTGATAATGGGAAAGGGGAGGAGTTGAGGTATAGGGGAGATTCGGTTGGGTAGGAGGAGGAGGAGCAGAAGGCAGAGAGGCGTAGAGGGTGGAGGAGAGGATGGCGTGGTGATGCCTATGCCAGTGGACCCTTTACATAGGTTGTCATATAAGGTCAAATACCTATACTCGGGCAATGAGCCGTATTTAAATACCAACCATAGCGAGATAAATCGTTGTCAGAAAAGATTGTCTTAAGAAGGTGTTATGATCTCCATATTGGGTAAGAATAGTTACTAGAGTCAGTCTGGGTATGCCATAAGAACCAAATGAGAAAGCTAGTTGAAATGGATATATATATATATATATATATATATATATATATATATATATATATATATATATATATATAATATTTTGGTGAAAACCACCAATTCCATGAAAACTCTGTGAAAACCACCTGTAGAAGTTTTGAAAAATTCTCAAAAATTATCACATGTGCTGTTTGAACCTCTACAATCCTGCAAATGCGAAGTTGAGTTTCAATCTTCAAATTTTGCAGGATATGGAGAGGTTCAAGTCAGCATACATATGGTAATTTTTTGTTTGGCACTATTCTTTTGCTGTTTGTCTTTTCCATATTTTCATGGAATTGGTGGTTTTCAATTAAATATTTCGCCTATATATATATATATATATATATATATATATGAAAATGATTCCATACACCTGGGTGTATGTACTCCCACCTCTAATATACCGTTTAAATAATATTGTTATACCTCAGTATCCTTTTGAGTATACTCTAATCTGATTATAAGGTACTCCAAAGTGAGTTTCATGAAAAATTTCAATAAAATCCACCCTTTATAGCATAATTTATTTACATATTCTTTATACATATGGAAAAGAGTATGTAGTAAAAAAAATAAAGGGTTTGATGAATTTTTTTTAATCATGTTGTATTGGAGCATCTTAGAATTATTATTGGAGTATACCGAAAGTGATAAAGGAGTATAAAACGTTTATTTAAGTAGTATATTAGAGGTGGGAGTATGTACTCCCGGGAGTACGAAAAAGGCTTCCTATATATATATATAAGCCACGGTAGAGTTACTCTGGTTGGATATCAGAGTACAACTGTATTGCAAGTGGTGGGATGGCCTAGGGTAGGATTCCCCCTTGAACACAGGGTTGGAGATCTAACACTGTATTAGTAATAAACATTTTAGAGCCTCACAGGATGGGGTCGTTATGGGTAAAGTGGTACGAACCTGCGTAGGGTCAAAAATCTTAAATTCAAGCATGTCTCCTAGATTGGAGGCTATGGAAGCTAAGTTTGTCTCATATACGGGTGCTAGTAGTTGATTTTCAATAATTAAAATTGCCAACTCTTAAAGAAAATCAAAAACCTAATTTATGTAAAAATGGAGTTGGAGGGAATGATTTGGCTTGTTGGAGGGAAAATTCATGCTGCATAATGTTATTTAATGCTTGTTGAGTACTTTGTACTCACTCTTGTATTCCCTTCTTTTCTAGAAGGAGAACTTGATGGATCGGTATATAAGGCCGAGGATGAGGCCTATTCCTAAGAGCAGTATTAGTGTTATCATGAGGATCCCTCCGAGGGCTACTACTACTTTGGTTACTACCAGGAGGATTAAGAGGTTTCATAGGCCTTATTATCAGTATAGGAGGTAACTAGAGTTGTATAGATTGTAGTGTTATCTTTTGCTGTATAGGGGATCGCTGTAATATTATGAAATGGACACATAGCCCTACGTGGTTTGGAATGAATATAATTTCATTCAGTCTCTAATTATTGTTTTACTGTAACACTCTGAACGTGGCATAGTAGCTGATAAAAAATCAAGTCTCTTGATGTTTTGCCCACGGCTATGCCAATATTCGTATAATTATCTTAAGGTGGTGACAGTATTACTATCGCTACCCTGGGCTAATTATACAGTTCGCCACACTAGCCTACCAGGCTTTGGGTGCTCAGGAGCACCTCTCGAGCTAGCAATGCTTGGTAACTCTAATCATCATGATTACTTGAGTGATTATGACTTAATTAAGATTTTAATTAGATGATTATGACTATTGGAGGTCATGCAGAGCAATGCTAGCTCAAAAGGTGCTCCCAAGCCTTGGGAGCTTAGTAGGCTAGTGGGCCCACCGCTTCCATGCTACTGTAACTCGGTAGGACCTATTGTGGTGTAGAAGCATGGCAAATGACACATGTCACTTATCGGCGTTTCCGCAATCGAGGAGAGGCTATTTTTTCCAATTGCGTTTGCATGGAGCTAGATTTGTAAAAAAGGTGCAAGCGGGCTAGAAAAGCATTGGCATCACCGGCTTGCTTAGGGACTAACTTCATCACCCAGTCATGGCCCACATCTAGCCTACCTCCTCTCCCTTTTCCCTCTCACTGCCATGTGAGCCCCTACAAGGGTCTTCTTCCACCTTCGTCCACCCAATTGGGACACCACATCAACTGGCACCCTTGCCTTGCAACTCATGCACTACTGGACCTTGGGAGCCATGTCGCAGCTGATGCCACCCACCTCAATGCCTCCACCATCATTGAGAGTCAATAGGCACATGGGTAGGAGCTGAGCTATGTCTCCGCCGCCATTGCTCGCATTCCATTCACGCTGCACCCATTCATTACCTTCCCGCTAAATCCAAGCCCCTCGCCAACTATCAACTCATGCCTCTTTCTAACCTCCTGCTTGTCTGTGAGGTGGAGAGCACTCGTAGCACAATATCTCGATGCGTCCGCCCATCCCCTTCTTAATTTTCCCACTGATTCTTTTGGGTATAAATGTAACATCTCAATTTTTGCACCTTTGAGTTGGTTTGATGCGTTTTAGCATTTTTTATGAATTTTCAAAATTTTTGTTATTAATTAAATCTTAATGTGGATTTTTCTCAAACCAACAAGGATTCAATATGGTTAATGTTCAAGTGAACATTTGCTAAAATTATTTTATTTGGGTTATATATGCTCTAAAGTATTTTATAGAATTTTCTAGGATTTTTTAAGTTTATTTTATTTATTTAAAGCCTATTTGTATTTTCTGTAATTTCTATAAAGAAAAGGTATTTAAAATCTCTAGAAAAGCTTTTGGGACAAAACCCAACTAGAGTCAGCTCGTGTGCCAATGGAAGTAATGAAAATCGGTTTATACTATGTTCTAGATTATTTTGAGAAATACTTGAAAGTTTTATTCTTATTGTTATAAGTTTTACTGTTATTTTAATCTATATATTGTATTCAATTGCAAATGCTGCTTTACTGCAAAATAATCATATCAGCCATTCATTGGAATAAGCCTTTGAAGCATCTAGGCCCTCAATTTCATTTGATTTTGGTAATTAATGACAATCAAGATTAAAAATACTAACATGTTGTTCTAAGTGTTGAGTAAAGTTTGATCCTCATTTATCTAAGGAGCAAAGGGAGACAAATTAAAAGATTGGACAATTCAAGCTCAAGGTAAAGGTATAATAGATTTAAGAACCTTTTCATAACTTTTTACTGATCCTGGAGTTTGGAAAAAATATCAGTATACTAGAATAGGTGTTGTACTATCGAGGGGGATTGATTACTAGTACCTTGAGTTTGTTTGAATATCATTTAGCTCAAATCTGAATTCATATAGACATCACTACAAGAAACGATGAAAAATTGTGGGCAAAAAAATCCACGAATTTACGTATTTAAATTAAATGGGTTTGTAAAAAACGCGCAATTTATTTAAATCGTGGGCTAAAAAATACCGATTTAATTTATTTATTTAAATTAAATCACTTGAAAATATACCCACGAAATTACTTTAAATTAGTGGTAAAAGCCCCAACGAATTTATGCACGATAATTAGGGTCTGCCTCGGCGTGTCTCTCTTCATTAAGCTCCTCTCTCGCGCTCTCTCACGCACTTGCCCCCCACTCCTTCACGCGTCATTCCGTTGCTTCCTTGCCCGTCCTCAGCCCACTTTCTTGTGCACGCCCCCTCGCTTCGCCGCTCATCGCCGTCATTGCTTCTTCGCCTTTTCTTATGGCCGCTTCATGGCCAGATGCCTTTGGTGAGGGCGACTCCTCCGACTTGAGGCGAATCCCGCCCCTCGCGAGTATCTCCACCCCAACTCGCCACCCTCTTCTCGATCTTCCAGAAATCCCTCCAGCCTAAAACCATGCGATTTTATCACGGCCACACAGCGATCGAGATCGGCAAGTCCAAGGTGGTCGTCTTGGCGATTCACGGACAAGCGCTTCCTCGCCGACATTGCCGTCACGACGTCGGTAAATCCCACCGCCCACTCTCCGCTCGCTTGCTTTGCCTAATTGCTCGCATCTCGCACTTAGTGCGATTATTTCGACCTAGGGATGTTCTATTACATTTTTAGAGGATGCGATTTCCTATCCTGGAAGCATAATACGAGAGAATGCCGAGCCTTGTTGTTTAGACTTCTGAATGCGATTCGTATTGCAGAGAATAAGCTTTGGTACACGCCCCAGCCCAAGGGCATTTCACATAGCTGTTGTTATTGACTGTAACATGTTCATCTTCTGCGGCCGCTCAGGGGGCAAGAGGTGTGCAATGCATACAACTATATTCTAAAGTTTAAAAGCAACACATAAATAATTTCCTTATGTTGTTTTATACAACGCGGTTTTACTTGGCAGGTTAGGTGATTTCTAGATGCTCGACACCGGTAAACCTCTTTGTTTCGTTAAGTTCTCTAAAATCCCCTTTTCCTTGTTTGTTTGCACTTATACGGGGGGTTTCTGCAATCACTAAGCACTTTTGTGATGCTTCTTTCGTATTCAGACATATGGTAGTTCAAGTGATATAAAACAAGCTTTAGCTGACAGTAAATCAGACTTGGATGATTCTTTGTGTAATGAAGCTCAACCTACTTCATCAGAAGAACCAAATACTGATGGTGGAATGCAGCTTGACACAGAGAAAGCATTGATTGTAGAGGAAGCTCAGTTGGTACATGTAGGGTGTGTGTATCACCGTGATTATAGGAGTAAAGAATGTTCTCCTATGAAACCGGCAGCACCTATGCCTTGTGCGGACCAGGAGACACAAGCAGCTGATTTAAGTGATTTAAAAGCGATTCGCTTGTGACAAGAAGAGAATCGCATGGTTCTTTGGCGGAGGAAATACAACTGCTTTATTGGAAGAGCTAAATCTGAAGACAATATGGAGCTTGACACAAACAAGTTGCTAGCTCTAGAGGGTGCATCATATATAGAGTATGCTGCGTCAAGTGCTTGAATGTATAAACTATAAAGTTAATTGGCTTCAATTGTATAATATTATATTGATGGCATTTCATTGTTATCTTTGCGAAAAGAATAAGGCGTTGGACAAATCGAGGCACAAACACTATCCTTAAAGATCATCTAAAACACTTGGTACCATTTACGAAAGAATGGCTTGTCATCATGGAGGCTTGTGGGGAGGTCACCACTTGACATCGTGAATTTTTAAAATTTATGTTTCAATGAGTAAATAGTTGAGATAGTTGTCGACTTTTGCGTGAAACAAGATAGTAACTAAAAGTGCACGATGCCTTGTACAATTTGTAATCTCAGATGTTTTCGTGAAAAATATTATCTTTCTACATACAAGTTGCGACCATGTTAATGTCCAGATGATTACGTAGTCAGTGACAAGGAAGGAAGTCACTTTTCGGTTTTATAGTCTTCTATTTGTAGATTGTATATTAGGGTAGATGTTAACCGTTGCATGTTTTTCAATGTATTTGGATGAGTTCGATTATTTCAGTGAAATAAATCGATCGACATCCCGATATTCAGATCCTAATCCTTTCTCTTGAGGGTCTCGGTAGTAGCAGATTTAAGACCATCGCATTGCCATTTTCACAGGGTACATTGCATATGAAGTAACTCTACAATACTAGGGCAACCGAGCTCAATATTTCCAAACAAGTGTTGGATATGTTGGAATAAAATTTATCAATGAGCGATGAGTCCCATGTTCATTCTTATTTTGCCCAAAACATTAGAATTTATCTTCTTTGCGGTTCATCTTGCCCTTCCCCCTTATTTTCTTTTCGGTTGAGAAAAAGTAATTCTTCTTGCCCTAGTCCCCTTTCCTTGTTTATCTTTCTAGTAGAGAATCAATAAAGCATGGAATATAACTCATTGTGACAAGTTCTATTTTGAATATAAATTGTCTTTAGTTTGAGATTTGCACCTAAAGTGTAAATATATTTTGACAGAAGTTTTGGAGCAAGACCTGGGCGTGCAAAATTCTCCTACCGACAAAGCTGCTCGAACCCAATCCATGGTCACCGTGCGCTCTTATGTAATTGCATATGTGAGACACATTTTCTCCAGACATGCATGAAGTGGTGTTTCAATGTTCACAGTAGGTCAAGATGTTTGTGCTTGTTACAAATACTGATTGAAATCCCATTCTTGGTCCGAGGCAGAGGTAATTGGCATTTCTTGGTTTGGCTCATGGGTTCTCTCTAAGGTTGTGTTTGCTTGGTTACTTATTTTGATACTTTGCAAGTCCTAAGTTCATTGCATGCCAAAGTATATCATACTTTAACGGTTTATCTTTCTACCCTCCCAACAGATCAATATTGAAGGTGATCTGATGATAAAACAATATCCGCACTTCATGGATCGTAAAGCATATTCTTCCTACCATTCGACATCCATATTGGGCAGAATATATGATGAAGCAGACAAAGTAATATTGCTACAATCTCAGCCATGGTGTCACACATATATTGAAAGCTGGAGGAGCTCAGGTACAAGGATATTTTATGCTATCTTCTATTCCATTATGTAGTTTAGTGCTCTTAGTGCTTTTTACTTTCAGGCAATCTCAGCCATGGCATGGGGAACAGCATCGTGCCCAAAGGTAATGGAAAACTTTTCACCATTACTTGTTTGGAGTGAGTGGTATGTAGGGGTCTTTCCTTTCTTGATTCTCGACCTCCATAAAACCTATATGTTTTGTTTAAGGACATAAATCGGAAGGGTATTAGCCGAGAGTCACTTGGAATTTGTATAACTTTTACTGTTGAGCCAAAGATGAGAATGCGGCGTAGAGCCATAGACTCACAAGGGTATAGTTATATTTTATAATTTGCAGTCCATACACAATGGTGCTCACATTTTGTGGGATGTTTTGTGACGAGAATTATTCTTGATTTATGTTGAGGTTTGCCCTCTCATTGCTGCATTTTGCGAGAGCACATAGCATATCAAGAATCGCATTCCTAGCAACTTAATAAACCTAGGCGTATGATATGTATGTTTTCTACTTTCCTGCATTTTATCATTGTGGCTACTGTTGTAGTAATCTAATCACAAGATTTACGAGGACACAAACTTGAAATCTTCAACCTGCAGATTATGCCGTTGTTGAGAAGCCTACCTTGGAGACATGGATGCGGTGGTGGGCTTGACTTCATTATACTTAGGGACCTAAGTATTGATGGAATTCGTACTATTGGAAGTGTCCTTTGTCGAGTATTGCTCTTGACTATTATATCCGCAAGTGCGTACAAGTTAACTTCATACCTATGGTTATAAAACTTTGAAATAGCTATTTAATTATCTTCCTTGATAGGTGGATGGAATGGTAGTTGAGTTCACGGATATAAATCGTGGAATGGAAAAAAGCTGGTACCTTCACTATGGAGAGGAAAAAGCTTTTCGCTGGTAGGAAAGGCTAACTCTAACTTGGCATATGTTATTCTTAAGCTTGGACTTTTTGAGAGGTAACTATAGCATCATTCTGGGAACTAAGCATCTACGTTGAATGTTTGCAGATGTGTGGTTGCACATTCAAGAATGTACATTAGCATGTGACTGTCAAACTAATCTTCTACATAGCGCTATTTTGTTGTATCCAAAGGGTAAAAAACAATCCAAGTTTCGATCTCCTAATATAAAAAAAAACTTCATAGTGTTCCTTATTCCATTCCCCATATCAAATGTTAGTTTTATTTTTCCCCACAGTTTGGTTTTGTTGCATTTAATCAAGCATTGCATGTGCTTTGGCCATCGCACATGCCTTGCCCTCGCCAGAGAAGTGGTTGTTTCATCCACTAGTGACTAGTCAGATATTTATAGTTGTGTCCATGAAGCTGTTGCTTAATGCCATCATATCTGAGATAAGCTATTGCTTTGTTTCTAGTTTAGTTTTGTGTAATGCTAAGTGTCTAAACTCTAAAGTTGATAGAACATGATTGAACTTGAAATCTTGAATAATCATTTTCAAATTGAAATCTTGTATTACTGTCCAAGTGCTACATGAATGTCAGGTAATACTATTTTGAATGCAAAGCTCCTGTGGTAGAGTGCCAAAATTGTGGGAAATAAAGTATTTGTCGGCCACAGGAAATAGGTGTGTTATTTGGTCTATTTGTGTGTGTGTGTGTGTGTGTGTGTGTGTGTGTGACTTCAACGGGATTATTATTTCAGTTTTATCCTAGCATTGTTGTCGATTGGATTGATCTTTTGGCATTCTGCAATTTAACTTTTAAAGTATGTAGGCGGTGTTACACATCATCTTTTGTGTGTGTGACTTCAACAGGATTATTATTATCCTAGCACTATCTTGTCGAATTGGACCAATCTTTTGGCGTTACGCAATTTAACTCTTAAAATATGTGGCCAATGTTACACATCATCTTTTGTGTGTGTGTGCGACTTCGGCAATGTTACACATCATGATAATTGAGATATTTAATATACTGTTAGTCTTATTTCTCTATAAATTCTGGTATGGTAAATGACTGCTGTTTATGCAAAGATGTGTCTTGAAAGTTGAAAATTGTGAAAAGCTGAAGGGGTTTTGCCTTAAAGTCTGAATTCAAGAGGGCTTATACTTTTTTTCATTTATGTATCCGCACACATTTACTGTACAACTTCAATTCCAGGTCAGACATTGCTTGGAAGAACGCAAACTATGCTCAGATTTGGGAGTACCTTCGGGATGAATATGAGTTAACCCAAAGATTTGGAAACCTTGATTTTAAGTTGAAATTTGTTGAGGTAAGGCTCAGGCTGCGATATATAGAACATTTGGTGGTTCACATTAGTTTATTCATTGTATTTCAAATGCACACCTCTGTATTTGTCTATCCTTGTGATCTTTGCAATAAATGTAATTTGCGGACAACATTCGGTTCCTTCAGAGATCCTTCGTAACGTAAAGTCGATTTTACGGAATGGCTTATTATCATCTTGATTAGTGTGGAGATCTTGATATCTGTTTATAACACATTCAGGAGCCAGTTATTCATTGTTTTCTATGAAAGAAATGCAAAAATTATGTATATTCACCCTGTTGTTTATCTCTTCATTCTACACCCCCATGTTTCAAGTTATTTACTTAAACATTGACTTTTAGACCCCTAAGGCTAATTTGATTTGTATAAGTGTTCTTGAAATATCCTTTAGTATCATGTTAGTTTTGGCTGCTTTTTTTTGTGTGTGGATGAATACATCTATGTCGATAACAATCCTCACGTCAAAGACCAAACTAGCGTCAAAATTTTTTTTGTATACCTGACTCTTAAATTCGTGAGCCCATTAAAATCCACGAATTTATCAGTTAAATTAGTGGGTTTTTGTCACCTACGAATTTAACTGTTAAATCGTGGAGTTTTTCACCCACAATTTAATCTGATAAAATGTGAGTTTTTCAAATTACAATTTAATTTAACAAATTGTGGTTTTTTTCACCACAATTTAACTGTTAATAAAGTGGGTTTTTCAAATTTCATTTAATTTAATGATTAAATTGTGGGTTTTTTCAAGAACCCTACTTAATTTAATTTAAATTGTGGTACCTACAATTTAATTGAATAATTTCACGAGTTAAATTAAGTGAACTAAATTGACGGTTTGCCCACAATTTAAGTTAAATTCGTGGGTTTTTGGCCCACGAATTTTTCCCTGTTTCTTGTAGTGCATGGTCTTGCATAATAAAGTGCACTTCTGAATTTTTTGTATAAATTCAGTAAAGTCGGCACTACTGCCATGTAAATGGCAGTACTGTTGCTAGTGCAGTAGTACCACTATAAGAAGCAGTAGTCATTTTCCAAAGAGGTGCTTCCTAGGTGTATTCATGTATGTCGGCACTACCGCCATATTAAATCCGGTACTTCCACAAGTGCAGTAGTCTTTTTCCAGAAAAGCACCCTTGAGTGTCTTTTCTCTAAGGTGCTGCACTACCGATGATATATATGCGGTACTACTAGGGATCGGTGGTACTGAACTATTGGTCGGTACTCATATTCCAAAGAGTCCCCTTCTTGTGCTTAGTCGACGATCGGTACTATCAAGCTTTTGGTCGGTACCGCTTACCACTCTTTAGTTGGCAATAGTGTTGGTTTTTCTATTGTAACGGATAGTATCTGTGCATTTAATGCACTATTTCGACCATTACTTGGGGGTCAACACTACCACATTTTACATGCCGGTAGTACTGACATTTCTGATTTTTTTATGATTGATTCCCCCAATGGCCGCATGAGTTGGTAGGGGCTATAAATACCACACACCTACAACAAGAGCATTTCCGGGAGACTCTATTGCATATTATGAACCCTTTCTACTCTCTCTTCATAAATTGAGCATTCAATTTTCATAGTGGTGTTGAGAGCATTCAAGTGTTGAATTCAAGTATGAGCCAATTAGACATTTGATCATCCTCAAGCAAGCATCATCTCTATTCTCTTGGAGATTGCATTCTTGTGATTTGCTCCCTTGTGATCATAATTGTGATATTTACATTCCTAGTGACTTTAGTTATTGATTATTTATCTAAGATTGTTGATCTTGCCTAAACT
Organism: Guadua angustifolia; assembly: GCA_036346375.1. Lineage (NCBI taxonomy): Eukaryota > Viridiplantae > Streptophyta > Magnoliopsida > Poales > Poaceae > Guadua > Guadua angustifolia. The sequence goes on along the minus strand of CM070510.1, from coordinate 30,854,529 downwards.
TAAGTAGTTGGTACTCCTCACAAAACCTAGCACATTTAGGTTTTAATTGTTGTAGAATTGTAATTCATATAATTCTTGCTAATTATTGAATTAGAGCCAAAATTTTTAAAACCTCCTATTCACCCCTCTCTCTAGTTGATTATCATTAATCCTACCGCCTTACATATTGTTATAAAAGACTTGCATTTTGTACTCATTTTTATCACAACAAATCCATCAGTTGAAGAAGAGGCTACACCTGCTATGAGGGAGGAGTTCTAGGAGGAGGCGAGTTGCTAGGAATCGAACCTTGTCAATTGCCTATGGCATATTGATGGATCACCTATGAAGTTTTCCATTCTGCTACCGTCATCATTCTTAGAGTTTAAGTCTTGAAGGGCCTAATAATGTAATATCGACGTTAAGGTCATTCAGCTATCTTTTATTCAATAAATATAATCCTTTATTATGTTTTTGCTATGTATGATTATGATATTACATCTATATTGTCACTATATACACTAACGTGATTCTAGACTAGTATAGTATATGTGAAAGGTTCGGATTTGCATATTCAAATCCCAATAGAGATAGTATTAGAGTTACGTTGACTATAGGTCTGACCTAGTTAGACTAGCCATTCCTTAGAAGTTTCAAATTTTGTTATCTAAAGAGAAATTTAACTGGTAAGATTAATATTTTTCAAGATGAATTTACATATATGATTTTCATATATACAATACGAATATTAACAAAGATATCGATAACCAAAGTTGAAAGCTTGACAGCACATACTTTGAAATGACATATATTAAAGGGAATACGAGTATACGACAGAGAATAATGTGTTGAAAGGGGCGAATAAAAATCCAAGCCCTATTACAAACTCCTCAAGGATTGATGTTGGAAATATATCTCAAATTCTCAATATATATACAAGAGACAAAAGAAAAGCTAGTTCTACAAAGAACACCCGGTAGTCAGCTGCTAGTCCTGTAGTGTCAAAGGAGCAAAAATAATTATGCATTATAAATATAATTCAAAATTTCATCACATGTAAATCACAATTTCCATATCAACATCTCAGCCCAACAAACTATTACGAAGAAACTATCACCTGAAGTAATCAACATATGTACACAAGAGTGAAGAAATGACCACCAAACCAATGGATCCTACCCCAAAATTGTGACACCAACAATCTAACTAAACAATGTAGACAACATTCACATCATCTGGGACCAGAGAGCCGCACAGCTGAAAGTAATGCATCGCTGTTGTAACCTGACATCCCCGAGGATGTGCCCTCTTCGCTGCTCGATTTGAAGGCATTTGCGTAGAGCCTGTATCCAATTTGCGAGGATACCGGTGGCTGGGGCACGTCGCAGACGCCTTCAAGCATCTGGACAACCTTTGACATGGATGGTCTCTGATACAAATCTTCTTGAATGCACCACAGCGCCACCTTGATTGCGATCTCCACTCGGCCATCCTTGTCATTGAACTTCAGCTTGGCATCAAGGATGTCTCGAAGATCACCTTCCTCCAGCTTCTTGAAAGCGAAGGTTGGAAAATGAGCTTTGTCCGACCCTTCCACAGGATCGAAGCTCTTCCTCCCACTGATTATCTCAAGCAGAACCATCCCGTAGCTGTACACATCGCACTTCTCTGAGATGTTGTAGTTGGTGATCCATTCAGGCGCAAGGTAGCCCCGTGTTCCTCTGAGTGTCGTGAAAACATGGCTCTGCTCCCTGGTCATCATCTTGGCAAGGCCAAAATCAGATACCTTTGCAAGGAAGTTGTCATCAAGTAAAACATTCTCAGGCTTGATGTCGCAGTGAATTATCTTCGACTCGCAGTCCTGATGGAGGTATGCCAATCCCTTTGCTGTTCCAAGTGCAATGTTAAACCTTGTATCCCAGTCTAGAAGCGGATCATCCACTTTAGTATGGAAAATCCACCTATCCAGCGACCCCTTCGCCATGTACTCGTATGCAAGGAGCCTATGTGACCCCTCGGCACAAAAGCCTCGGAGTTTGACAAGATGGATGTGGTGAATGCTGCCAATGATTATCACCTCAGAGCGGAATTCTTTCTTCCCTTGGCCTATGCTCTCCAGCTTCTTTACAGCAATGCGACTGCCATCTGGGAGCGTACCAAGATACACGGATCCAAACCCTCCCTGCCCAAGCTTGTTTGAGAAATTGTTTGTCGCATCCTGAAGCTCACTGTAAGTGAACCGCATTGGCGCTCCAGATATCGTTTGCAGAAATCCATCTTCCTCCGACGAACCAGCCTCATCTTGTGAGGGTGGAGGATGCATCTTCCTCCGATAAATGAAGAAACCAACATAAACAAGGACCCCTATGACAGCCAACGTTCCAGCTACAATGACAACAATAATGATGGTGTGCTTCCCACTGCCACTACCACCTTGCCCTGAGTCACGGTTACTGTTTGATACCTTGATGAAAGATGCAAGACCAGTTGTACTTCCACCTTTCTGTTGCAAGCTACCGATCTGGTTGAAAAGGAAGCAATTGCCTGAAGTTTTGTCAAAGAAAACAGCAGTGCATGAGCAGTTGCCCATGCAAGCGTTCTTGCATCCTGTGAGATTTGTCTTAGCCACAGGCGAGGTGAAGCTAGTCCCAATATACCCAACTCCACTATCCAATTGAGCTAGCTGAAACACCTCTTTTGAGTTGCATGGTGATATGACACCGGGGTTGCAGTTTGCAAAAGAGCCAAGGGCTGAAGGGCACTGGCATCCTGTCCCACTACTGCAAATGTAGTACGGCTTGCAGCGGGTTGGCACATCACATGCATCCTGTGGAACCGTGATTGGCAGATTATTCTTGCCATTCCCACTCTGCAGCGTATAGAATGCAATCAACCCATCATTACCGAGGACAGCAGCCAACGTAGTGTTGGCATCGCCCTGCTGTGCAATGACAAGCTGTGATAAAAGGGACCCAGATTGATCATATAAGGACCAAGAAGTTGAACTGAGGTTTGCAGAGTAGATGTTGTTGCCATTCTTGTTAACGATTATCCTGCTATCCTGCTGCGCAGACCAGTAAGGTTGGGGTATCTGGAAGCCTCCATATAACATCATGTTCCCGGATTTTATCTGAAGTGTATAGGTCTTCTGTGTGTTGGACTGACTCACCAATGTCATCCCAGCAATGAAACTCTGGCCGGACAGAAGTGTGTTTGTCGGATAGCTGAAACTTTGCCACAGAGGAGAAGAGCTATCTTTGCCAAGCACTACTAGGTTGCCGGAATCGAGCAGCTGCATAGAGGCAGCCCCCTTGCCAGAGATATTCACAGTCCACACATTGGATCCAGCAGACTGCAGGTAGGCATTGCCATCCTTATCGAACACAAAGCTATCCGAATGAGAAACAGGTGAGTTAGCATTGGCAGTCCAGACAACCAACCTGCTGGGCTGGTGGATCACCACAAGAAGGTAGGATGTGCTGTCTGACACACTGCTGGTGACAAAACCAAAGCCAAAGACAGAGTCATTGGAGAGCAGAAAGATTCCATCATTATCAATGTATCCCATTTCCGAGCCACTGAACCCTGGCAGGAGAACTTGTTTCTGAATACTGCTGCTGCTCATTATCCAGAAGTTGGCTATCACAAGCATCCACAGCATAATGAGGCGTATCGAACAGCTGTGGCATTTGCTGCACGCTTCCATGTGTATAAAAGATAAGCACTTCCAGTTGGCAATCTTCAGAGACCATCCAGCCATTAACGTCATCTGGGTTGTTCATAATGAGGATAATTAGAAGCACAGTTGGGAGAGGAAATATTGTAGTCAGTAGACTGAACGATATAGTTTTGCATGATGCATACTGCAGGTTTTATTTTGACAGGTTTTCTCAATAACTTGCATGTAAATGCAGTAGCAAGCATGCAAAATGCTATGAAGTGTCTCAAACAGATTGTCCATGATCGCTGCAAATATAGGATATTTGGAATGTAGTGTTAAGTAGCTTACTTTTCATGCCAGATAGTAACAATAGGTATTCAATTGCTGGTAGCGGACTCCATGTCATAGCAGATGCAGGTGGACTATTGGATTAACAACAGTTGTCGTAAGTTGACGAAATGTCTCGCAAAAATTACTATCAGATGGACAAAGATTATGTTATTCTGAAAATTCCTCATTTGTATGAATGAAAAGTAATGCAGCTAATTGATGTAGATGCTTTTTTAGAGCATCTGATGTTGATCCATGAGAAGCTGTGTTTGTCACTTGTCTGCTAGCTTTCCAAGCAGAGTGGGAAAAGCATGAAAAGGCCTTAGCTTCGGTTCAAGCAAAAGGAATCAATCTACATTGTTTTGAAGAATTTCAATATGAACTAGTTAATTCTTTGAGCACCATGGCTTTTCGAGAAGAAAAGGGGTCGACAGTTCAACACTCAAGTGAATCAACACCTTGAGATGACACTCTTACTTCAGAGTTAGACACTGTCGGACAGATGTTTCAAGAGACTACAACAAAATATCATGACACTGTCAGCAAGCACGGTTGGGCAGACAACTCCAAATAGTACCTGAACTGGGAGTTATTTGTAATGAAACTTTTTATTGGTTCCTTCAGCTCCTCTACAAACATTTGACAGTTTTGCGCAGGTCGTAGCTTGTCTACCTTCAAAAACATATAAAGAATGTGCAAAAACAACATAAATTAGAAAAAGGCATTTCCCTGAAAAAGGAAATCACAAAAAAGCATTTCCCACCCCATCTGCAATCAAATTCCCACTAGGAAGTATCAAAACAATAAATTAGAAAGTAGTGGTATCAGTTCCTTTTGACTAACAGCTAAGTATAACATGCAAAGCAAAATACCCCCTTGATGACCGAAACTGTTGCGACCATCAGAATAATATCCAGGGCAAAATGAACAAGCTTTGTTTATATATATGCAGAGACACCCAGCATCCCACCAAGGTCAATTCTTCCTTTTACTTTCTATTGCTCTTTTCGAGGACATGGTTTCAATGTTCAAACTGATTCCTTTCTTTTTTGTTTTCAAATAATTTCATTCATTCATTCTTTGTTCCATTATTTTCCCATTTTTTTTTCATTTCTTATACTCCAAACTACGAATTAATCTGAAAGTGAAGGGTGGAGTTAGACTCCCATAAGAGAATTAAGCCCGTATGAACATAAATGAAGCCGTGGCACAATCATCTACATTTTCATTACAAAGAGAATTCGGACCCAGCCAAACCATACCGAAACCACCTTGGACAACCTAGAAACTAACTAAAACCCTCGTTTTTTCCTTGCTTAATTCGAGCTTAAATTCACAAAACACCCCCGCAAAGCATACTCGAGACTCAATTCTGTCGAACAAGAGAAGAATCACCTACTAAGAAACCCCTCCTGCTCCAGATTAACCACGCCAAAATTTTTTTGTTGAGGCACGAAACAACAGGGGAGCCCCCTGCCGGGGATTAACCACGCCAAAATTGGGGCAAACCCAAGTCACAAAGCTCGCTATACCAGCAAGAACGATCCAAGAAAAGAAAATAAACAGGAGTAAACAAGAACAACAAGAACACAGGGCCTGGGCAAGAAGAGAGAAGCTGTCACCTCCTTCCTCACCTGGAAGAAGAAGAAGAAGAAGAAGAAGAAAGGCGGACGAGGCGAGTGGCGAGGGCCGAGAAAAAGATTTGGTGGAATTTGGTTTGAGAGGAGAGGCCACAGGAGGTGGCAGCAGCGAGTAGTTGACTAGTTGGTGGGTGGAAGCAGCACGATTAACAAACAAGCGGAGCGGTGGATGGATATCACTGGATCGATGGGTGCAACGCAAGTGGTATTACTAGTTTAATCCCCCTAGCTATTTTTCTTTCGTTCTTTGGCTTAGCAGCAGTAGTAGTAGCATTTGTTTAGCGTGTACGGTCACACTCTGAGCAACAGTAGGAGCAGAAGGATATATACGCCCACGCTACGTCTGTGAGGTATGAATTATTTACAAGATAAGATATTCACGATTTGTTCGCATTAAATTTTCCAGATCTTCAGATCCTATGCAAGTATCTTACCTGTGAAATGTTGCTTATCAACACATTTTTGTTGGCCATAATAGGTCTTGTTTAGACGTATACACAAATCATCCAGTTTTCACACGAATCGGAGAAATATTCTCCCTTCTAAATGGACCCTAAATTGTAGAAATTATTAGATGTTTGTGTTAGCCAACCATACCTTTCTCCAAAGGAAAAAAAAAAAAAGAAATGAGTTTGGTTTAAATGTGACTTACATGAGATTAGGGGTGAAAATATGACAGGAAATATCCGTCCGATCTGATCCCGAATCCGTTTAAAATCTATACCGATGTTATCCGTATCCGTATCCGGAAAATCCGATGTAATATGGGTTAGGATATGGGAAGAGCAATATCCGATCCGTATCCGAAAAATCTCATGTAATATGGGTTAGGATATGGGAAGAGTAATATCCAACCCGATATCCGGAAATAAAATCTGGATAAAATCGTTATTCTTCCACTAATTTGGTTCATTATTGGATAGATAGAATAGTTGTTTGATACTAGCACTAAAAACACTACTTTGTTATTAGCGTGAACTTCAACAAATCTATCAACAAACAAATAGAGTGATGACATAATGCTTTTACCTAAATTGATTTGTTCAACTTATTTGATAAACTTTTTTTTATTCAAATTATTGGAATTAGTTGAGTCACTAAATTGCACCTCTAACTATACTACTATCCTACGTTGAAATAATTATAACTTGAAGCTAATGTTGTAAGGTTAATATTTCATTCGTTCTTTTACGTACACAATTATGTACTATGCTACTATCCGATTATGATATCCGATCCCGACCCGAATCCGTCAGTATCCGCTCCGTATCCGAATCCCAAATAATCCGAATTCGTATCCGTATCCGACTCCGAATCCCGAAAAAAATATGGATTAAAATACGGAACGAGCAATATCCATCCGTATCCGAGCCGGTTTCACCCCTACATGAGACAAAAACGTGATCCTAAAGAATTAACAACAGCACCCTACCAACCGAACCTAAAATACGTTTTCTTTTTAGGTTCCCTGCACTCTTCGTTGGACCTTACATTTTCTTTCTTCTCAAACTCCATTTAGACTTATATATATGACTTACATGAGACTAAAACGTGATCCTAAAGAATTAACAACACCCTACCAACCCATCCTAAAATTCGATGCCGGCAATCCTCGCCCGACCTTGAATTTTCATTTTTATCCAACTCCATTTAGAAGAAGACCCACTGCCTGAATACCCTAAGTTGTCGAACCTCCGAAGAGTTCTGGCCCACCAGTCATTGGCTCGGCGAAGTGAAAATTCCACTTCTAGCTTGTGCACCAAGCATCATGGATCTTCTTTGGCCACGTTAAGTGATCATGGACAGCAAACAACATGTCGTTGGCTTCTTTTTTTTTTTTTTGCTTCTTCTTTATTTCTTCAATTTGAACCCCGTTATCTCGGGTCCCGGACCCACCCACGTCATTTGTTGGAAATTTTGATTGTTTCTCGTAGGGCAAATTATTTGAGCGTGTTCTCGATCCTTCGTTTCTCTAAGAGTATATTTCGCAATTTTTTGACGAGGATTTTCGTGCTAAAACCGGTGTAGTAGTTTACTGCTTTGCATCAGTTGTACAAGACCAGTGTTTTGCACATGTCAAACCATTTCGTTGTGTACTGTGCTTCCCGGTGGAA